>LR738711.1:509456616-509611828 GCA_902687465.1 Secale cereale
GCTGCACCTGTGCTTCCGACTCGTCGCCGCCGTGCTTCTGACTCTTCGCCGCCGTGCTTCCGACCTCGTCTTCAACCTCGCTGCACCTGTGCTTCCGACTCGTCGCCGCCGTGCTTCCGACTCTTCGCCGCCGTGCTTCCGACCTCGCCGCCGAGCCGTGCTTCCGAAGTCGCCGAGCCGTGCTTCCGAAGTCGCCGTGCCGTGCTTCCGAAGCTGCCGCGTCGTGCTTCCGAGCCAGCCGCCGCCGCCGTTCGAAGAGGATCAGGAGGAGCCCGATCTAGATCTGCCTCTCCGGGCCGAAACCCTAGCGGGCCGGGACCCGGTGGCCCGTTAGCCGCGGGGATCCGCCACCCGCTTCGGCCCGACCCGCGCCGGATCTGTTGACCGCGCCCGTTGACTTTGACCCTGAGGTTGCTTCTAATTTCACTAAGTCCCCAGTTTTCAGTTTCTGATGTTGTTTTGCGAGGTGGGTAACTTTTACTGTGCATGTCCGATTTGAGCATATGATATGTCAAAATGATCGTGGTGACTTGTACAATGTTTTTTTCCATTGTGCCATGCATGTTTGAGATCATCTAGATGTATTAATCTTCATGAGAAGAGAGCTACTTGTTATAAACTGCTGCTAGTAGTTGATTTCATGCCATGTTTGCAGTGTGATAACTTGTTGCATGTTTATCCAAATGAAGCAAATGATATGTCCACATGTTCATCATGAGATGCTCTACATGTTGGTTGCTTTAGCTTGCATGATAGATTTCATCTTGCCATGTTTATCTCCTTTGCAAAGTGCTATGTGGCTGTTAAGTTGTTAAACTTGTTATGAGATGCTGATTTCAATTGCCCTTTGCTATTGTTGTGTTTGTCCCCTTGTCACATGCCTAGATGTTTTAGAATCTCCATTATGTGCTCTTTGATGTGGTGTATTTAATTTTCCATGATATGCCTTGAGTTGACTTAAACTTGCTCACAAACATGCCATGTTGTTATTGCTGCTTTAACACTTTGTGAAATTTCATTAAGTCTGGAATCTGTAATTTCCAGATGCCATGTTTGCTTGTTGTTCTAGGCAAATCCATGCTAGTTTTGGGGTGACTATTGATGATTCCTTGTTGTATATGTTGTTGGCTATCCATTCATGCTCTCACATGCTTATTTGGGTGGTTGTAGCATATTTAACTCTTGCTCCCAAGTTGCTATAAAATACTGTTGTCAGGATTTTGTTGTCAAGTTCAATATGTTATAGCTTGTTGCTATTGATCCATGCCTCCTATGGAGATGCTCCAATGGACTTGTTTGCTGTAGGATATGTCTACTTTATGTCCATGCCTCTTTTCATGATGTTTGAGTGATGTAGCTTATATTTATCATGCTCCGAAGTTGCTATGTGGCTGTTAATTTCAGCTTGTTGTTATATCTTGTTTCATGTGTATCTTTTAGCCCGTTGCTCCATTTGGAGTGTTCCTTATATGTAACTTGTGTGGTTTTGCATGTAGATTCATAATATCATATTGTTTTCATGTTTTGAAGTTTCTTGCTTGTTGCATATTGTCATGTTCCTTGTGATGTTTCTCTATGCTTCCTATGTTGACTTTCTGTGCTTCCTTAGTGCATCTGAAGTGCTTCCTTAGTGCATCAGCCATGCTTCCTGTATAGTTTTGCCATGCATCATACCTTGCCATGTTATGCTTCATAGACTTGCTGTGCTTCCTATATAGACTTGTTTGCTTCATACTTGCTTAAGCACATTGCCATGTTTCCTGTGATGTTTTCTGTTCTTCCTACCTTGCCATGTTATGCTTCCTGTTTAGTTTTGTCATGCATCATATCTTGACACGTATTGCATCATATAGACTTGTGTTGTTTCTGTGCTTCCTACATTGCCATGTTGTGCTTCCTGTGTAGACTTTCTGTGCATCATAAGTAGACTTGTTTTGCATCCTACTTGGTAGTGCATATTGTCATGTTCTTGAGTGGTTTGTTTACCGTGTTGCTTGCTTCTTCTCGTTAGTGCTAATTCCGTTGCGTCGTGAGGGTTCGTTCGTCTACCCGTGGTTCTTCCTCAAGGCTTCTTCTCCGTCTTCTTCACGGAACCGTTCTTCTTCCTTGCGGGATCTCAGGCAAGATGACCATACCCTTGGATACCTTTACTATCATTGCCATGCTTAGTGTCTCGATGCTATCGTTACATGTCGCGCTACCCATCATTATTGTCAGCCTCTCCTTGTTGCCATAAAACCTCTAACCTCTGAAACCTTCCTAGCAAAACCACTGTTTGGCTATGTAACCCGCTTGCTCAGCCCCTCTTATAGCGTTGTTAGTTGCAGGTGAAGATGAAGATCGTTCCAGGAGGGAACTTGTTGTTGGAATATCACAATATCTATAATTATTATTAACACACCTATATACTGGGCATGGGTGGAAGGCTTGGCATTTTCCTCGGTGTTTTGTTCCACTCATGCCACCTTAGGCGCCGATAAACCGGCATTATGTTCCTTGATTTTGCGTTCCTTACACGATGGGTGGATGGGGACCCCTTGACATTTCGACTTTGAATAAAACTCCTCCAACAAGTCCCAACATTGGTTTTAATTTTCTCATAATAACAACTTAATTAATTAATTAATTAATTGCATAGGGGGTCATGTCCCCGGGTTCTTAATTCTACATAGCAGGGGGGGCCAGTGCTGATGGTGTTGGTCCCAAATAGAGTCGTGTGCGGCACCCCCCCATTGGAAACTTGGGGTTTGGCCGCTGTACGCTGTGCTCATCTGGTCGTGGCCTGAGATGAGATACGCGCGGCTACTATCAGGGTGTCGGCACGCCGGGAGGTCTTGCTGGACTTGTTTTACCATTGTCGAAATGTCTTGTGCATCGGGATGCCGAGCCTGATTGGATTTCCCTAAGATAAGGGGTGATGATATTATATTTATCACTTCAGCTAATCGTGAGAGCTTGTGATGGGCTAAGTTGGGACACCCCTGCAGGATTATGATCTTTCGAAAGTCGTGCCCGCGGTTATGTGGCAGATTGGAATTTGTTAATGTCCTGTTGTAGAAAACTTGACAGATGATCCGAAGTAAAACACACAACTGTGTGGGTAACCGTGACTGTCTCTTTTCACTTTGAGAAGAGAACACGGTGGGTTTATGTTTGAGTCGTATGTAGTTCAGGATCTTTAGCGATCACTACTAGTTGCGACCGTTTGTGTAGAAGCTCATCTTATTCTTGTACTTGTAAGTTAGCCACCATATATTATGCTTAGCCGCTGCTGCAACCTCACCACTTTACTTCTTCCTACCTATTAAGATTTGATAGTCTTGTTACCCATGGTTATGGGATTGCTGAGTCTTCGTGGCTCACAGATACTACAACAACAGTTGCAGGTGCAGGTTTCCGATGTCTTGACGTGAGAGCGTTGATCATTGTTTGGAGTTCTTTCTTCTTCTTCTTCTTTAGTCTTGGGTTAGGTTCCGGGTCGGCAGCCTGGGATAGCAGATGGATGTCTTTGTGCTTTTCATGTTTGTATCCGTAGTCGGATACTTGTATTGATGTTGTTGTATTCATGTGACTTGTATGTAATGTTGTATCCCCTATGTATGTATGTAATGGTACGATGTAATGATATCCATCTTGCTAAGCGCCCGAAATGCGATTGTGCCCCAATCACGTAAGTGTCACGTGATCGGGATAGAATCGCATCTTGGGCCTGACATTCTCGTTCGAAGATGTACATGTCGTCGGACGTAGTTGAACTTGGCGCATCGTCTGTAGTCGTTTGGGCGTCGAGCGTCGAGGTACTTGGTATCTTGGTGTCCTCTCGGCCTTAACAGAGGTGAAACGGCACGCCATGGTTGGTACTTGGCGAAAATATCGAAGATGTCCTTGGATATGGAACCATGGCGCTCGGAGGCAGCATCGGGTGGCAACCCAAACCAGCAAGGGTACAGTCTCGTCCATGGCAGGTGGAGATCGAACGGTGGTGGTGTTCGGCGAGGTGGCGCAGGCGCGGCGCCACGGCAAGGCGGCGACAGAACGGGATGCCAAGGAGACCCGATGGCAGGAGGACGCGATGGTGACGGGGCCGCCGGAGTTGCAGGAGGGTGCGGCGGAGATGAAGGCCGGCGAGGTCGGCGCACGTGTAGCCCGGAGAGGCGGCAGGTCGGTCAGGGTCGAAGTAGAGTTGCGCCGGCAGGGCAGAAGGGCGCGATGCCGATGGTGAGAAGAAGCAGGGGACGGGGAGGCCGACGAGGCTCCGGGCGGAGGCGAAGGTCGAGGATGACACTCTGCATGGCCACGGCGACGGACGCGGCAAGGCCGGCCCGAGGGGCGCCATGGCGAGGCACGGCGAGGACGCGGCGTCGAGACGGCGCCGGGGAGGCGGGCGCTCGGCAGGGGTTCGGGCGCGGAGGCACTGCGGGGGAAGATGCGGCGCTGGCCGGCCTCGAGGTCCCACGAGCGAGAGGGGGGGCGCGTGGTGGAGACGATGAGGATCGGGATCAAGCGGGCGATGCGTGGAGAGATCGAGAGGAGGAGCGGGCGAAGCCTCTGGGTGCGGCGCGAGGGAGAGGAGCGAGGGACGAGGGGAGCAGGGAGATCGGGCTGCGGGGAGGCTAGGGTTAGATAGGTTAGGTGGGCCGCAGGGAAAAAGGTTGGGCCGGCCAGATTGGCTGGGCCTTGGGCCAGCTATGGCAGCAAGGAGGCCCAGCTGGGCTGCTCTCTCTCTCTCACTATAAATAAATAAAAACAGGAAAAGAGAAAGAAAAGGAGGGGAGGTCTGGGAAGGAATTGCACAAGAGGTTATTTTTCCCGGGCTCATAAAATGAGCGTAATCCAAGAAAAATAGAAGTGGCATGATTCAATGATGAAAATTCAAACTCATTTGAATTTTATTCAAATGGGTTTGAACTAGGACTTGGTTTTTGAAGTGTCCAAAAATGTTGAGGCTTTTGGAGGAACCTCGATAAACGGGAAAAGAATTATAGAGAAGGTTTTGACGGTGAAACTTGAAGTAAAAGAGGCATGGAAAAAAATATGCAAGTGTGTTTTGGTGAATTCCGAAAGAATGGAATATTTTTATAATAGCTCCATAAATATTAGGAGGATATATATATGTTATAAAGAGAAGTCATCCTTCCCTCGATTTAAATGGACCGAAGGTCCACACGACTTATTAGGTTGAGTTGCAGAATTAAAGTCATGATGGCATGATGGCATGATGCAATGCAAAATAAATAACTCAAGCACAAATGAAACACACGGGAGAACCCAGAACATCTGGAATCTTCTGGGACGTCGGTCTTCGGGCGTCACAAGTTACGCCCCCGTCGACTGCCCCATCAGATGAGAGCATATGTGCCTCGAGGACATAATTATGCCTTAAAAATTCCTTGGGCAACGACCGGGGGTGCCTGCATATAGTCCATAGTTCGGCTAGACCCTGTTCGGACTCTAAACTTATCATTTTAGGTTTATTAAACGAACCAGACTTGTTATGGCCACATTGGATTAATTATTCTTTTCCAGGTTTATTTTCCTTTTTTTTACAGATGGCCATCATACTTTCACCCCTTCAAGGACACATAACAGAGGAGGAAATGGCGCACACGTGCAGCAGGGACCCGCACTAAGGTTTCTTTTTTAGATTAAAACCCTGTGTAAACTTTTTTCTCTTTCTTGTTATATACCTTTTTGGTGTGTAAAATGTCCAAAAAGGTTTTCGATATTGTCTATAAGTTTGCGGCACGCCGTACCATAAAGGGATAGCAATAAAGCAGCTTGATTCGCATTATGTTCAGAGTTTTATTCACTCATCATAAATGCTCTCTTCCCACATCAGATTGCCATATGTGCCTTGTCAATAAGGGTCTATTTCTAGGTGCTGCATTCATCCCTGTATATGTTGAAAAGACCGAACACCTTTAGGAATTGTTCGGCGTCCTGGATGTTTGCCTTATATGCATCAGTTCAGAATCATGTCTTTGGTCACTAGTTGGGTTGCCCGCTCCTGTGCTTACCCCTACGTTCCTGATTGTTCAGCTAGGGTGTAAAGGGAGAACTACTGCGATTGTACTTCTGGCTCGTCCGGTCATGTACCTCAATAGAGAAAGCCGAAAACTGACCGTCATGATAGGCGAGAACCTGGTCCGCAATCCGGTGACTTAGTGTTATACTACGATCGATAGAGATCTACCCCGTGTTATACGAAGGGTTGGTTTTTTGCCCAGCCAAGTGCAATTGGATGCCTTAAATAAAAGAATGTCATATCCGCATCGGGGGCTAGTACCTAGCCCCACATGTCAAGCTCCTACGACTAAGTGAAAGCAATAATGCCGCATAGTCTGATTGCCTGGTTCGCTCCGCATACACCTCCTACACGGACCAAGACATTGGATAAAGAGTGTATATGGATACGACCGAACACCCTAGTATTATGTACATGGGGGATGAAGCCGACGACTGGAAACTTTCAAGTTTATATAGACAGTCACACATGAGTTAAAAGATGTTGATATTATAAATAGCGCAAAAGTTATATACATCGGATTCATAAGCATGGTCTTTACATCCGAATACAATCACTCGAAGATAAGATCCTTCGAACACTGGCCTTCTACAAGGCGGGCACCCTCGATGACGTCCTCGAAGTACTTCTCCAGCTTATGGTGCTCCTTGCCTGCAGGCGGGCCAGCAGTAGCTATATGCCCTGCGTTCATCTTTGCCCAGTGCACTTTGACACGAGCGAAGGCCATCCGAGCACCTTCTATGCAGGCTGAACACATCAATGCATCGACCCGTGGACTCACCTTGACGAGCCGCTTCACCAATCCAAAGTAGCTACTTGGGATTGGGTTAGCGGGCCATAGCCGGACAATTAAGTCCTTCATGGCCGAACCCGCCATGTTGTGCATCTCGACCAGCTGCTTCATCTGGTCGCTGAGGGGCATCGAATGTTTTGGCGCATAGAACTACGACCAAAACAGCTTCTCCGTGTTGTTCCCCTCCAAGGCTCGGAAGTACCGCGCGACGTCAGCACTGCTCCTCGGTAGATCAGCAAACACGCCTGGAGAACTCCATAACCATGTCTGCCCAATGTACTTCTGCCCTCCGAAGAGGCTCTGTAAGAGAAATGTCTTACCAGATGCTATCTGTCATGCCTGCTCGATTTCTTGACGGGCGCTGCGTGACTCGCCTCACGCATCCTGGGCAATCTTCACTACCACAGCAAGCTCGGATGCTTGTTCCGAAGCCTTCCTCTCAAATGCATCACATTTGCGAATGGCATCGTTGAGCTCGACCTCAACTTCGGACACCCGAGACCGGTGCTTCTCGCACTCAGCCTTTTTGGCCTCCAAATCGGCAGCCGCTTTGTCAGCGGCTACCTTGTTCGCCTCTGCCTCCTTCTTGGCCTTGCCGACCTCGCCCTTGAGGGCCTCGAGCTCGGCGGCGCCAATTGTGTAATACAGAATACCATATCCGAGTTTATAAAACATACTCAAATTAATTAGTCTTATTGACATCTTAAAATCCGCATACCTTGCATTTCATCTAAACGTTGATTGATGCGGTCGAGGTCCGCGTTGGCTAACAAGAGCTTCTGGTTTAGTTCGGCAAGTTCCGCATCATGCACAGTTGTCGTAACTAGTGAAGCCTGCACAACAGTTCAGCTATGTAAGTATGCTATATTCAGGATACTTTGTCCGATTCTTTTCAGAAGCACACAAAGCATCAGCGGCTACTGGCTATGTATGTGCATTAAAAATAATAAAGTTATATAAATAACATTACATTGCTTACCTCAAAACCTGTTAACAGGCTATTGAAGGCTTCATTCAGTCCGCCCTTGACGGACTGAATCTTCTTCATCATCGCACCCATCACGGTGCGGTGTTCTTACATGATGGAAGCACTTTGTAGTGCCCCCTCCATAGAGTCTGGCACCTCCGGATTAACTTCGGGCACTGCCGTATCCTCCTCCACTTGGGGAGTCGGGTCTTCGGACCCCGGAGCCGCACTAAGCTCCGGGATAGTATTCGGTGGGGCCCCGGATTTTTTGGGCCCCACATCTTCGGTCTCCATGGGGACGGTCTCCCCATGGTAGGCAGCCGCCGTGGTATTATCCCCGGCCGCCTTGTCGCCTGCCCCGCCCTCGTCTCCTAGGTCGAAGGACACCCGCTGGGAAGACACTTCGGTGTCCCCGCCGATCACGGGCGATGTAGCCCAGACTGGTGGGTTGCTCGCTGTCTCTCCAGGCGCTAGAGAGTTCCCCTCTGATAAGGAGGCGTCGGGGTGTCCTCCGGGAGGGCTGTAGGTCAGCAGGAGTAAAATGCTAAGTTAACATCAAAAATACTGAACAAACAAAGGTGTAGCACTTAAATCCAAATTAACTTACAATTTGGGCAGGGGTTTCACCCTGGGATTCACCACAAAGCTATGTTCGGACGAATCCAAACTAGTAGTGAGGGTCATCTTCCTCGTGGGTGCGGATGTGCCTGCTTCGGTAGAGGCCGCCCTCTTCTTCCCCCTGCCTTGCGCCGGGGGCTCTTCTTCTTTTTCTTCTTCTTCTTCATCCTCATCATCTTCCTCCACCTCGTTAGAGTAGAGGATGTTTATTTCCTCGGACTTCTTATCCACAGGACGGGGGCTATCTTCGGCCCCCTTGCCCTTCTTCTTCTTGGGCTTCTTGATCGGCTCCTTGTACGACACCGGGACCAGCATCGCCGTCAGTAGAGGCAATGCTGGGTTCTCGGGCAAAGGCGCCAGACTCTTAATCCGGGTCGCCTTCTTCGTCCAGCCCTGTATATCACGTAAAAACTCCAATTCATGTTATCATTAAATAAAGGAATAAATATATGTTCGACAAGTTTTCCTATTACCTCTGCGGCGGAGACCGCAGTGCTATAGCCCGCGTCCTCGATATCTCCGGGCCACTCTTTCTGGCTCTTGAAGAGATGCTTCCAGATCTCTTTGTGCGTAAAGCCGAAGAGATGCTTCAGCGGCTTGTCTCCTGCCGGATCGAACACCCATAGGGAGGAGTCCCGGCTTTAGCAAGGGAGAACAAGCCGGGTCAGCATCACCTGCACCACAGACGAGAGCTGGTGCCCCTTGGAGATCACGCCGGACACACGACTCTGGAGTGTCGTCACTTCAGTTGAAGACCCCTAGTCCAGACCCTTTTTGGTCCAGGAGGTCAGCCTCTTTGGGGGTCCGGATCTGAAAGAGGGCTCCACCGCCCATTTGGCATCACGGGGTTCGGTGATGTAGAACCACTCCTTCTGCCAGACCTTATTCGTCTCCACGAATGAGCCCTTGGGCCAAGTTGCATTCGGGGTCTTGCTAATGATGGCGCCCCCGCACTCAACGTGCTGTCCGTCCACCACCTTCGGCTTCACGTTGAAGGTTTTGAGCCATAGGCCGAAGTGTGGAGGGATGCGGAGGAAAGCTTCACACACCACTATGAAAGCGGATATGTGAAAGATTGAGTTCGGGGCTAGATCATAGAAATCTAGCCCGTAGAAGAACAAAAGACCCCGAACAAAGGGGTGGAGTGGAAACCCTAGCCCCCTAACAAAATGGGAAGTAAACACTACCCTCTCACCTACCTTAGGGACAGGAATCACCTGACCCTTGGCAGGGACTCGGTGCGCGATGGTGGCGGCGAGATAGCCCGCACTCCGTAGATCCTCCACGGTCTTTTCAGTGACCGTGTAAGCCTCCCACTTGCCCCTGGCACTGAATCCATCCATTGCTGGGAACATGAATTGTGGTTGAGGAACAAGGAGCGGTGGGCGCAGGAGATAATGATGTTGGGACTAGAGAGATTGGAGAACTCGAGCTTGAGGAAGGCGTGGGGCTGATGAAAGGGATGGGTATCCTTTTATAATGATGCGGATACAGAACACCCCCATATTAGCCATAAACTTTGCCAGTTCCCAAAGCGGTCGTGCATAATGCACGGCATGGGTGCTCATGTCATATTGATAAGGATCCCACAATAAGCGGGCACGATCTCTATTTTGATGGGACGTGTTAATGAGGATATACCTCGAAACGCGAAACTAGGACCAAATAAAACGGTTCGATATGTTAGTGGGTTGGACACGACGCTTCACCCAAAAGTTGTCAGTAGAGACACACTATTCATTTCCTTTAAAAGCCTTGCCTTCGAGGCTAAGGGTTGTACTAACCTTGCAGAGCCGAACACAATACACTTCTTGCAGAAGATATATTCGAAAGAGAGAACCCGCCTTGCAATCCGAAGACAATAGGGAAGCCGAACTCATCGTCATCGAAGTCAGGTTCAGGGCCTACTGAGGGAGTCCTGGATAGAGGGGTCCTCGGGAGGCCATATAACTCTTGGTGGGCCGGACTGGTGGGCCGTGAAGACCGTAGTCGAAGATCATCTCTCGTATCCGGATAGGACTCCTGTATTCATGTAATGGCAAGTTTTAGGTTCGGGTGTAATCTTTCCTTCCTCTGCAAGGTGGTATGTACAAACCCTAGGCCCCTCTGGTGTGTATATAAACCGGAGGGTTTTAGTCCGTATGGGCTAACGGAGAATCTCAAATCCTCATAGGCTAGACTTTAGGGTTTAGCCAATACGATCTCGAGGTAGATCAACTCTTGTATTCATATTCATCCATATTAATATAGCAGGAAGTAGGGTTTTACCTCAATCGAGAGGGCCTAAACCTGGGTAAAACATTGTGTCCCTAGCCTCATGTTACCATTGATCCTCAGACACATAGTTCGGGACCCCCTACCCGAGATCCTCCGGTTTTGACATCGACACGTGTGCCTCCCCTTCAGGCCGCAGGCACAAGCGAACGTTTGCCACCCTCGGGTTAGGTACACGTAGCCGTAGGAGGTGACCTCCACCGCTGCCCACAAAGACAGGTTGCAACAGCCATCACGCTGCAGCCATAGCCTAGTGGGGCCGCCTACCGGAAGCTCTCCCGCGGAGGAGAATGCGAGTTGGATCCAAGTGCAAGCTGGGCTATCCATCCACACCACAAACACGCGGGCCATGTCAGCCGCCGCGACCTCCACGACTTCCGCAGCCGCTTCCGTGGGTGGGGTTCTTCATGCCGCTGCTGGAGCTAGTGCGGACTCCTAGTGGGGTGCGCGCATGCCCTGAAGGAGTCATTGTAGGTGTTGTAGTGGACTTGCGGGGACAGCCGCACACCATCTTGGGCGGCGGTAGCTCCTACTCGTCCCGTGGCGCTTTGCCCTTCTTGGCGGTGGTGAACCTCCTCATCGGTGTGATGACTTTAATAAGGAGGCTACAAGTAAGCAAGGCGGTAGGAGTGGGCTGGGGGCTTGACCCTATATCCCTCTTACAAGCCACTGAAGAAGGTGAACCGACGTCCCTTCGCGTTCGGGCAATGATGGCCCTGCGGCACATGCCAGGCTTTTTATCAGCCAGGCGGTTGCCGAGGCGTCATGGGAAAGTGGGGGTGTCCCGCATCCCGTCGAGCGCCACATGTCAAGGCCTTGCCCGCAGGCAGTGTCGGGACCCCGATCCTAAGTCACACCGGTCTAGCATGTAACACATCATATCACATTGCGGCCTCACACATGGTATCGTCACGGGTGCCACCTTACCTGGCCCGGGACCGTTTGCAACTTTTGGCTCATGTATATGATAGTGTCGCTAGCATCCATATGACAGAGAATTAGGGCCAACATGACTAGTCATAAACCCAAGGTGGCACAAACTTAAAGCGACAGGCATACATGACCCAAGAATGCATGTCTCGATCAGTAGCGAGTGTTGTCGGGCTGTAGCAAGCTAACAGGACTCCAGTATACACCGCATGACATTCCTCGGAAGGGTAGACACATGAGAAAAGAAGGACACATGTCAGTCAATCCATGTGTTCCAAAGCAGTAGCAAGATACCAAGGTTTAGTGGAAGCACTAGGAGGCATTTCCTCATAAGGAAGGCTACCAAGAATAAACAACAAGGTGTCGGATCCCACACATACCAATACATGTTACACGTATGCATAACATGCAGGATATGTGTAGATACAACATGGCATCACAACACAACTCAACAAAAAAATAGATAAAGGCCAAGAAGAGCAGTCATAGCATTTATAACAAACAGGGGTCATATGAGCCAACATACAGAGCATACAAGCAATGGAGGCATACACACGTTTGGGTACAAACATCTCAAAATGAAGAAGGCTATCGAGCCTGACTATCTACATGACCCTCCCAAGTTACAAGACCGTAGCTGAGGTAACAAGCTAAACGCCGAAGTCCATGCGGAACCACTAGTGAGACTGAAGTCTCTCTGCAAAACATAAATTAAGCAAATGTGAGTACAAATGTACTAAGCAAGACTTACACCAGAACTGGCTACACATGCATCATTTTCAACAAAGGTGTAGTGGATTTTAACTGCAGCAGGCTGCTACCTCTTGAGCATGCGTTGGTTTTCCCTTGAAGAGGAAAGGGTGATGTAGCAAAGTAGCATAAATATTTCCCTCAGTTTTTGAGAACCAAGGTATCAATCCAGTAGGAGACTACATGCAAATTCCTCGTACCTGCACAAACAAATAATAACCTTGCAACCAACGCGATGTAGGGGTTGCCAATCCCTTCTGGCCACTTGCAAAAGTGAGATCTGATAGAGATAATAAGATAATATTTTTTGGTATTTTTTTGTATAGATTGAAAAGTAAAGTTTGCAAAATAAAAGATAAATGGTAGATGAAAGATTAATATGATGAAAGATAGACCCGGGGGCCAGAGGTTTTACTAGTGGCTTCTCTCTAGATAGCAGATTCTACGATGGGTGAACAAATTACTGTCGAGCAATTGATAGAAAAGTGCATAGTTATGATAATATCTAGGCATGATCATATATATAGGCATCACGTCCGTGAAAAGTAGCCCAAAACGATTCTACATCTACTACTATTACTCCACACATCGACCGCTATCCAGCATGCATCTAGAGTATTAAGTTCATAAGATGTAGAGGGATAAACTCATGCAATATGATATAAATCCCATCTTTTTATCCTCGATGGCAAAAATACAATACGTTCCTTGCTGCCCCTGCTGTCACTCCGAAAGGACACCGCAAGATTGAACCCAAAGCTAAGCACTTCTCCCATTGCAAGAAAGATCAATCTAGTAGGCCAAATCAAACTGATAATTCGAAGAGACTTGAAAAGATATTTTAATCATACATATAAGAATTCAAACAAGAACCAAATATTGTTCATAGATAATCTTGATCATGAACCCACAATTTATCAAATTTTGACAAACACACCGCAAAAAGAATTACATCGAATAGATCTCCAAGAAGATCGAGGAGAACTTTGTATTGAGATCCAAAGAGAGAGAAGAAGCCATCTAGCTAATAACTATGGACCCAAAGGGCTGTGGTAAACTACTCACAACTCATCGGAGAGGCCATGGTGTTGATGTAGAAGCCCTCCGTGATCTATTGCCCCTCCGATGGAGCTCCGGAACAGGCCCCAAGATGGGATCTCATGGGTACAGAAGGTTGCGGTGGTGGAATTAGGGTTTTGTGGTGCCCTCGGGTGTTTTCGGGGTACATGGGTATATATAGGAGGAAGAGGCACGTCGGTGGAGTTATGGGGGGCCCACGAGGGTGGGGGCACGCCTACCCCCCTAGGCGCGCCCACCTACCTCGTGGCCACCCCGTGGCTTCCCTGGCGTGTACTCCAAGTCTTCTGGGTTGCATTTGTTCCAAAAACGATCCTCCCGAAGGTTTCATTCCGTTTGGACTCCGTTTGATATTCCTTTTATGTGAAACACTGAAATAGGCAAAAAAACAACAATTTACACTGGGCCTTGGGTTAGTAGGTTAGTCCCAAAAATAATATAAAAGTGTATAATAAAGCCCATTAAACATCCAAAACAGATAATATAATAGCATGGAACAATCAAGAATTATAGATACGTTGGAGACGTATCAAGCATCCCCGAGCTTAATTCCTGCTCGTCCTCGAGTATGTAAATGATAAAAATATAATTTTTGATGTGGAATGCTACCTAACATAATTCTCAATGTAATTTCCTTTATTGTGGCATGAATGTTCAGATCCGAAAGATTCAAGACAAAAGTTTAATATTGACATAACAACAATAATACTTCAAGCATACTAACAAAGCAATTATGTCTTCTCAAAATAAAATGGCCAAAGAAAGTTATCCCTAAAAAATCATATAGTCTGGCTATGCTCTATCTTCATTACACAAAATATTTAAACCATGCACAACCGTGGTTTTAGCCAAGCAATTGTTTCATACTCCAGTTTTTTCAAACTTTTCAACTTTCACGCAATACATGAGCGTGAGCCATGGATATAGCACTATAGGTGGAATGGAGTGGTGGTTGTGGAGAAGACAAAAAGGAGGAAGATAGTCTCACATCAACTAGGCGTATCAATGGGCTATGGAGATGCCCATCAATAGATATAAATGTGAGTGAGTAGGGATTGCCATGCCACGGATGCCCTAGATCTATAAGTATATGAAAGCTAAACAAAAGAAACTAAGTCGGTGTGCATCCAACTTGCTTGCTCACGAAGACCTAGGGCATTTTTAGGAAGCCCATCATTGGAATATACAAGCCAAGACTCTATGTGGATGCCTCCGGCGGTGTATCGGGATGTGCAATGAATCAAGAGTGACATGTATGAAAAATTATGCATAGTGGCCTTTCCACAAATACGATGTCAACTACATGATCATGCATGGCAATATGACAATGACGACGCGTATCATAATAAAAAAACGGTGGAAAGTTGCATGGCAATATATCTCGGAATGACTATGGAAATGCCATAATAGGTAGGTATGGTGGCTGTTTTGAGGCAGGTATATGGTGGGTGTATGGTACTAGCGAAAGTTGCGCGGTACTAGAGAGGCTAGCAATGGTGGAAGGGTGAGAGTGCGTATAATCCATGGACTTAACATTAGTCATAAAGAACTCATATATGTATTGCAAAAATCTACAAGTCATCAAAACAAAGTACTATATGGATGCTCCTTGGGGAAGGGTTGGTAGGAGTTAACCATCGCGCGATCCCGACCTCCACACAAAGGATGACAATCAATAAATAAATCATGCTCCAACTTCATCACATAACGGTTCACCATACGTGCATGCTACGGGAATCACAAACTTTAATAGAAGTGTTTCTTGAATTCACAATTACTCCACTAGCATGACTGTAATATCGCCATCCTCATATCTCAAAATAATCATCAAGTATCAAACTTCTCATAATATTTAATGCACTTTATATGGAAGTTTTTATTATACCCATCTTGGATGTCTATCATATTAGGACTAATTTTATAACCAAAGAAAATTACCTTGCTGTTTTAAAGGACTCTCAAAATAATATAAGTGAAGCATGAGAGATCAAGAATTTCTATAAAATAAAGCCACCGCCATGCTCAAAAGAATATAAGTGAAGCACTAGAGCAAAAACTATCTAGCTCGGAAGATATAAGTGAAGCACATAGAGTATTCTAATAAATTCCGATTCATGTGTATCTCTCCCAAAAGGTGTGTACAGCAAGGATGATTGTGGCAAACTAAAAAGCAAAGACTAAAATCATACAAGACGCACCAAGCAAAACACTTATCATGTGGTGAATAAAAATATAGTCTCAAGTAAAGTTACCGGTAGACGAAGACGAAAGAGGGGATGCCTTCCCGGGGCATCCCCAAGCTTAGGCTCTTGGTTGTCCTTGAATTTTACCTTGGGGTGCCCTTGGGTATCCCCAATATTAGGCTCTTTCCACTCTTTATTCCATATTCCATCAAATCCTTACCCAAAATTTTGAAAACATCACAACACAAAACTTAACAGAAAATCTAGTGAGCTCCGTTAGTACAAGAAAACAAACCACCACTTTAAGGTGCTGTATTGAACTCATTCTTTATTTATATTGGTGTTAAACCTACTGTATTCCAACTTCTCCATGATTCATACCCCCCGATACTATTCATAGATTCATCAAAATAAGCAAACAACACACAAAAATCAAATCTGTCAAAAACAGAATAGTCTGTAGCAATATGTAACTTCCGAATACTTATGTAACTATACAAATTCTAAAACAAATTGGTGGATGTGAGTAATTTGTATATTAATCATCTTACAAAAGAATCAACTTAAAAGCACTCTCTAGTAAAAAATGGCAGCTATTCGCGTGAGCGCAAAAATTTCTATTTTTTACAGCATGATCGCAAAGACTTCACCCAAGTCTTCCCAATGGTTCTACTTGGCACAAACACTAATTAAAACACAAAAACACATCTAACCATAATCTAGATGAATTATTTATTACTAAACAAAAGTAAAAGCAAAGAAAATAAAATTGGGTTGCCTCCCAACAAGCGCTATCGTTTAACGCCCCTAGCTCGGCATGATACAAGAATAGATCTAGGTATTGCCATCTTTGGTAGGCAATCCATAAGTGGGTCTCATAATAGATTCATAAGGTAATTTGATTTTCTTTCTAGGAAAGTGTTCCATTCCTTTCTTTAACGGAAATTTGAATCTAATATTTCCTTCCTTCATATCAATAATTGCACCAATCGTTCTAAGGAAAGGTGTACCAAGAATAATAGGACATGTAGGATTGCAATCTATATCAAGAACGATGAAATCTATGGGCACATAATTCATATTTGCAACAATAATAATATCATTAATCCTTCCCATATGTTTCTTAATGGTAAAATCCGCAAGATGCAAATTTAAAGAACAATCATCAAGTTCATGGAAACCTAACACATCACACAGAGTTTTTGGAATTGTGGAAACGCTAGCACCCAAATCACAGAAAGCATAGCATTCATGATCTTTAATATTAATTTTAATAGTAGGTTCCCACTCATCACAAAGTTTTCTAGGGATAGAAACTTATAATTCAAGTTTTTCTTCATAAGATTGCATTAAAGCATCAACGATGTGTTTGATAAAAGCTTTATTTTGACTATAGTCATGAGGAGAATTTAGCACGGATTGCAACAAGGAAATACAATCTATCAAAGAGCAATTATCATAATTAAATTCCCTTAAATCCAAAATAGTGGGTTCATTACTATGTAAAGTTGTGACCTCTTCAATCCCACTTTTAACAGTTTTAGCATCAAGATCTAAAAACTCCAAATCATTGGGATGCCTTTTAGCTAAAGTTGACTCATCTCCAGTCCCATCTTTATCAAGATTCATATTGAGAAACAAAGATTTGATAGGAGACACATCAATTACTTTTAGATCTTCATCTTTATTATCATGATCTTCCGGTTTAGCGGCCATCTTATCAACTAAGGTGGCTTGCTTATCCGAGAATTGGGCTATTAAGTTCTCAAGATGGGCAAACTGAGATTTCAAACCATAAAATTCTTTAGACATATCATCTAGTTCTTTATTCATGTACTCCATAAAACTCTTATGTTCCTTAGGCTCGTTTCTGAAGAAATTATTATGCTCGAATTCCAAGGTCATAAAACTTCTAACATTGTTTTCAATTTCTTCCAACCATTTAAGGTGAGGATCAACACTAATAGGTAGATCCATTGTGACGAACAACCAAACCAACACACAAGCAAACAAGAAGCAAGCGAATGGAAAACGGAAAAAGGGCGAATAAAACGGCAAGGGTGAAGTGGGGGAGAGGAAAACGTGAGGCAAATGGAAAATAATGTAATGCGAGGGATAAGAGTTTGTGATGGGTACTTAGTATATAACTTGTGCGTAGATCTCCTCGGCAACGGTGCTAGAAATCCTTCTTGCTACCTCTTGAGCATGTGTTGGTTTTCCCTTGAAGAGGAAAGGGTGATGCAGCAAAGTAGCGTAAGTATTTCCCTCGGTTTTGAGAACCAGTGTATCAATCCAGTAGGAGACTACACACAAGTTCCTCGTACCTGCACAAACAAATAAGAACCTTGCAACCAACACGATAAGGGGTTGTCAATCCCTTCTCAGCCACTTGCAAATGTGAGATCTGATAGGGATAATAAGGTAATTTTTTTTGGTCTTTTGGTTGTATAGATTGAAAAGTAAAGATTGCAAAATAAAAGATAACTAGTAGATGAAAGATTAATATGATGAAAGATAGACCTGGGGGCTATAAGTTTCACTAGTGGCTTCTCTCAAGATAGCAGATTCTACGATGGGTGAACAAATTACTGTCGAGCAATTGATAGAAAAACGCATAGTTATGAGAATATCTAGGCATGATCATGTATATTGGCATCACGTCCGTGACAAGTAGACCGAAATGATTCTGCATCTACTACTATTACTCCACACATCTACCGCTATCCAGCATGCATCTAGAGTATTAAGTTCATAAGAACAGAGTAACGCTTTAAGCAAGATGACATGATGTAGAGGGATAAACTCATGCAATATGATATAAACCCCGTCTTTTTATCCTCGATGGCGACAATACAATACATGCCTTGCTGCCCCTGCTATCACCGGGAAAGGACACCGCAAGATTGAACCCAAAGCTAAGCACTTCTCCCATTGCAAGAAAGATCAATCTAGTAGGCCAAACCAAACTGATAATTCGAAGAGACTTGCAAAGATATTTTAATCATGCATATAAGAATTCAGACAAGAACCAAATATTGTTCATAGATAATCTTGATCATAAACCCACAATTCATCGGATTTCGACGAACACACCGCTAAAACAATTACATCGAATTGATCTCCAAGAAGATCGAGGAGAACTTTGTATTGAGATCCAAAGAGCGAGAAGAAGCCATCTAGCTAATAACTATGGACCCGAAGGTCTGCGGTAAATTACTCACAACTCATCGGAGAGGTATGGTGTTGATGTAGAAGCCCTCCGTGATCGATGCCCCCTTCGGTACAGAACATGCCCCAAGATGGGATCTCATGGGTACTGAAGGTTGCGGCGGTGGAATTAGTGTTTCGTGGTGCTCTCGGATGTTTTCAGGGTACATGGGTATATATAGGAGGAAGAGGCATGTTGGTGGAGTTACGGGGGGCCCACGAGGGTGGGGGCGCACCTACCCCCTGGGTGTGCCCCGCCGCCTTGTAGCCACCCTGTGGCTTCCCTGGTGTGTACTCCAAGTCTTCTCGGTTGCATTTGTTCAAAAACGGTCCTCCCGAAGGTTTCATTCCGTTTGAATCTGTTTGATATTCCTTTTCTGCGAAACACTAAAATAGGCAAAAAATAGCAATTTGCACTGGGCCTTGGGTTAGTAGGTTAGTACCAAAAATAATATAAAAGTGTATAATAAAGCCCATTAAACATCCAAAACAGATAATATAATACCATGGAACAATCAAAAATTATAAATACGTTGGAGACGTATCACAAGCCAGCTTTGACTCAGTGGCTATCCTGTACTACGGCTGCTGGTAACTCTTTTCAGGTGGTGCACACAAGTCCACATATTCACCATATAAATACACCAATATGGATCTGCTCCCGTCTCCCTACGAGAAGGCCATCCATAGCACTCACTCTAATCTTGCGCACTTTAGAGTATCCACTTTCTCTTGTCTATAAACTACATAGGCAACCCAGTAGTCCATTACCGCGGGCGGGCTATTCGAATAGATCATATTACCCTGCAAGGGTTTACTTCTTCACACACACTCTCACTACTTATCGCCGTTTACATGACATGTACTCGGCACCTTCAAGCAGAAGCCCAGCGAGGGTGTCGGCCACAACCCGACTAACCACACAAGTCTCTAGTCCAGGTTTATCGCCTATTCGGGTTCCATCCGCAAGGAAGTCTGGCCGAGGTTTCACTCACGGCCCCAAATGATGTGTGCAGGGTTCCCGAGACACCAAACGGGTGACTCGGTACACCATGCCATGGTGTATCTACCGCATCATAGCCCACCCCTATGGTCAGTGCTACGCACGGCCTCCAACACAAATCCTACCAACACCAGAAACTAGTTGCAACTCCTGGACAGATATCAAGGTAGCTAATTAGTTGAGAGAGTCAATTAAGGATCCCAATGTGCGGTTGTAACTGTCTTATATCACAAACACATAACACAGTTCCTGAGGACGGCTTCAATGAGACAATCCAGCATGTACTCCTACATGGCCCCTCATCGCTACCTTTACCAAACCGTGTTCACACACGTAGCTCTAAACAGTAGGACATGTTCATAACCTACCCAATCCATCCTAGTTGAGTCAGTCCTGACACAAATCTAAGCATAGCAGGCATAACAAATAAGCATGAATGAGTAGGCACAACATGGTTCAAACAACTCCAACTTTTTTTCGGGATGCTCGATGGGGATTTATTTGCCTGGCACTTCCGAAGATAGTAATACTCTTCATTAGTGTCAATCATCACAACATCGGAACAACGTCCACTGAGAAGGGGAAAACACTAGCAAACAAGAGAGAACACAATCTATGCAATGCAACAATATGATGCATAATCCTGACATTGCAACATGCTGTAATTTGAGCTAATGTAGCTAACAAAAATTTAAATGAAGTTGATTTGAACAAAAGGTTCAAATTCAAACACCACATAAGACATTTAAAATACCATTTATTCAAATTTTCATGTACATTGGATGTAAGTTGTTCAAACATGCATGAAAATGCCATAAACAGATTCCTCATATTTTTCTGATAATTTTTAGAAGTATAAATCATTTTCTGGAATTTACAAACCATTTTGAATTAGAAATAATCCAGAAAATGGTTATTGCATCAGCATTGCATCATGCTTACGTCATCCAGTCAACAGGGTTGGACCAGGTCAAACCTGGCCAGTGGGTCCCACTGGTCAGTGTCAAAGTACTTGCTTGAGTCACAGACAGGTGGGCCTGGTCAACGGCCACGTCGGACAGTCAAAGCTGATGTGTGGGGCCGCTTTGGTTAGCTAAAACTAAACAGGAACTAAACCGTGGTTAATTAGGCAGCGGGGCCCAGCTGTCGGTGTCACTAGGGGTTAATTAGCCGGGTTGTTAGTGGCTAATGATGTTGCCACGTGAGCATGCCGGAGTTGAACACCGGCGACCAGAAGCACGGCAGTGGCGCGTCGGTGTTGCTACAGAGCACCGTTTCACGCATGGTTTGCTACTACGGCGAGCTGGCGGTGGGGTGCATCTTCTGGGGCAATCGCCAGGAGCCGGGGTGGCCTATAGAGATGGCAGCGACTACGGAGGCGGCAGCCGGAGCTCTGGCTCGAGCGGGCGTGAGGCTGTGGTGCACTGGGAAAGCAGCTGGCGGTGGCATTGGCTTCCTGTGGAGATGCTGAGCATGGTGACGCGCGCGGATGCGAGCTGCGGTGGCTCAGACCATGGCAGCACCATGGCCGATGGCACGGAGCTGTCGACTCCGGTGGCTCGGCTAGCTAGAGGAAGGAGTTGAGTGCGGGGAGAGGGGGAAACACTCGGGGGCTCATAGCGGTGCCATAGGGATGGCCAGCGTGCTTGGGGAAGCTCGGACGGTGGCAATCCGGCGGCCGTGGACGGGGAAGAAGACCGTGGCGTCGCCTTGAGGGCACCTCGGCTCAATTTCGTTGGACGAGATGGCCAGCGCAAGGAGGCGGGGCATTTAGTCACTCTGGACGGGCGAGACGATGATCATGGCTGCAACTGCGACGAGCGCTCTCGAGTGCGTGAGAGGGAGATCCACGGGAGGGAGTGAGAGCGAGGAAGAGTTGCAGAGAGAGACAGAGAGGTGTCGTGGCGACGTCCTAGGTGTCGAGAGAGAGAGGAGGGGCGGCCAGGTAGGGTGCCTGGTGTGTGGCAAGCGCGGGCGCCGTGCGTGTCATCCTCCTCGCGCCAGGAGGGCGACGACTGGCGTCGGCTCGTGGGCTGGGTCGCGAGGTACGGTGCTGGGCCGGTTGGTGGCGCCAGGTAAGTTAGGTACGGTTTCTGTTCTTTTCTTTTTCTGTTTTTTTCTTTTATTTATTTATTTCCACTGTTTAAATTAAAAATAGAATTCAAACTCATGCCAAATCTTTCTGAAATATTTTATGCTGCAGATATGGACCTAGTCAAATGCCCATAAATTATTTCAGGAGCATTTGGAGATATATTATAGGTATATGAATATAAATTGAACTTCAAAATACAATATGAATAAAAATCAATGCCCAAAATTATTCTTAAAAAATATTCATTATTTTTGGTTTGGATCAAGACCATTGCCAAAAATATCAAACATCAATGAAGAGCATTTTGGGTCATTGAAAATATTTTTATTTGAACCTACTTTAATTCATTTGGTGCTAGGGTTTGAACATCCTGTGACACCCGAAGACCGACGTCCCAGAAGATTCCAGATGTTTCGGGTTCTCCCCTTGTGTTTCATTGTGCTTGTGTTATTTATTTTTGCATTGCATCATGTCATCATGCCATCATGTCATTAATCTTTTGCATCTCAACTTAAATAAATCGTGTGGACCTTCGGTCCATTTAAATCGAGGGAAGGATGACTTCTCTTTATAACATATCCTCCTAATATATGGAGCTATATAAATATTCCATTTGGTTGGAAGTAACCATAACACACTTGCATTTATTCTCCAGACCTCTTTTGCTTCAAGTCTCACCGCCAAACCGTCTCTTCTATTCTTTTCCCTTTTATCGAGGCTCCTCCTAAAGCCTAGACTCCTTTCAAACTCCTTTAATGCAAGCTAAATATTTTGGTTTGCACTTCCCCTATTTTGTTGGAACCACTTTTGTTGGGTTGGTTTTATTCCTTAAAGCCTTACAAAAATGTTCCATCATTTATTTACTGTTCATGGCCTCCTTTCTTAATTTTTTGGACTCTCTCTATTTATTTTTCTGCTAAGAAATATATGGAGAGAGAGGCCTCTAAGGCCGCCGCCTCAGCCTCCTGGCCCAAGGCCCATCTGGCCTCCAGGCCCGCACAGCCTTGCAAACCCTAGCCCGACCGCAACCCCCTCTCCCTCCGAGCGCCGCCAGGCATCGTCCCGCAGCTCTTTCCCTCGATCTCCCGATCCCCCTTGCTCCTTTCCCCTCGCGCCGCACCTCTCGCCCGAACCCCATCTCTCGATCTCCCTTCTCTCGCCCGAGCCCCATCTCTCCTTCTGCCTCGATCGCATTCCCTCTCCCCTCGAGCGCCACCCTACCTCGCCGCTCTCCCTCACCAGCGACGACCAGCCAAGGCCGCAGCCCGTCCTCTCCGTCCTCAAGCCGCGGCCAGCCTCCGCCGCTGAAGCCCGCCGCGCGCCATGGCCTCTCCCTCGCGTGGACGCACTCCTGCCAGCGCCAGGCCATGGCCCTACTTCATCTCGCGCCGGCCACCCTCAGGCCCTGCCTCGTCAGCACCTCGCCTCCTCCGCACGATTCCAGCGCCGCAGCGCCCTGCCTCCGCGCCTCGCGCTGGCCGCAGCCGCGTCCAGCTTGCCATACCGCTGCCATGGCCTCGTCGACCCCGTGTTGCCGCCTTTTGTTGCCCTTATTGCTGCGTTTGGTACCTAAGACCGGCAAGCTCATCTCCGGATCGAGACCGATGCGCCAAGTACCTCTACGAAACGTGCGTGTACGACTACAAGATGACACGTCAAGTACCCCTACCGATGAGATGAACATCTACGTAACATGAACGTCTACCGTCGACAAGACCGAGACCGCCAAGTACCACGACGGCCCCGAACCTCTACGAAACGTGTACGACTACCGTCGCCGGGAACACCAAGTACCACTACCGTCACAAGAACGACAAGTTCGGAGACCGCAAGTACCACGACGAACGTTTTGAAGCGCCAAGTACCTCGACGCCCGGAGCACTCGAAACCGTCAAGTACCTCTACGGAACAACTACTTCCCTCTACAAACGTGTACCACGACTCGCGAGGACGTCTACTTCCACTACTTCCTCTACGACCTCGAACCGCCCCGAAATGAATGTTCCGAAGGTATAACTCCGAGACGATGACCCGTGGAATGCTCGTGTTGTATGAGATGTTTTCCCTTGTGTGCACCGTACCTGTTTAGTCTTTTGTCATGCTCCTCGGTTGCCTCGTCGCCGACTCGTGGGAACCTGGTGACGGGATCACCCCACCTTTCATCTTGTTTGGCTTGCTCACGCCATCTTTCTTTTGCTCCGGACTCTCAACGAGTTACCGGAACCGAGATGTTGTCGTTGCATCATTTTCGGATCGTTGTCGTGCCACCCTTTCTTCCACCACGGTGACAAATACTCCTTATCATCTTCATGTAAACTTTTAATAATATTTGCATAAACTTGATCATGTCATCCGCATCATGTTAACAACATTAATAATGTGTGAATTGTTGTTTTCTTAGATTGCTAAACATGCATATGGGGTTTTACCGGGATATGTTGTTGTTATTTTCCGGCCTCATTTAAAATGTCTAAATAGGTAGTTTGTTTTTGCTTCACCTCTTGCCATGTTAACAAACATTTAACCTTGCCTTTTAAATAAACGAGAGTCAATTAAATAATTAAAATGTGGTGTTTCGTCAATATGCAACTCGTTGCATATTGAGCTCCACTTAACTTGTAGTTTTGTTTGTGCACATTGCCATGCCATGCATATTTAAACGGGACATGCATCATACTTGGATGTGCATCGTATGCCATGTTTATGCTTGTGTGTTTACCGTGTTGTTTGCTTATTTCCAGTTGCTTATCTTGTTAGCTTCGATTTCGTTCCGGAGTTGTGAGGATTCGCTCGACTATGTTGCTCCGTCTACTTCATGGATCAGTTCTTCTTCCTTGAGGATCCCAGGCAAGATGACCATACCCTTGGATACCTTTACTATCATTGCCATGCTTAGTAGTCTCGATGCTATCGTTACATGTCGCGCTACCCATCTTTTATGTCAGCCTCTCCTTGTTGCCATGAAACCTCTAACCTTTGAAACCTTCCTAGCAAAACCACTGTTTGGCTATGTTACCCGCTTGCTCAGCCCCTCTTATAGCGTCGTTAGTTGCAGGTGAATATGAAGATCGTTCCAGGAGGGAACTTGTTGTTGGAATATCACAATATCTATTATTATTATTAACACACCTATATACTGGGCATGGGTGGAAACTTGGCCTTTTCCTCGGTTTTTTGTTCCACTCATGCCACCTTAGGCGTCGATAAACCGGCATTATGTTCCTTGATTTTGCGTTCCTTACACGATGGGTGGATGGGGACCCCTTGACAGTTCGTCTTTGAATAAAACTCCTCCAGCAAGGCCCGACATTGGTTTTAATTTGCTCATAACAACAACTTAATTAATTAATTAAATTGCATAGGGAGTTAGCGCTACCCGAGGATTCTTTCTACATAGCAGGGGGGTCAGTGCTGATGGTGTTGGTCCCAAACGGGGCTCCTGCGGGGCCACCACGGGGAAACTCGAGGATTGGTTTTACCTGTAGTATCGCCCATCTGGTTGTGGCCTAAGACGAGATACGTGTGGCTACTATCAGGGTGTCGGCACGCCGGGAGGTCTTGCTGGACTAGTTTTACCATTGTCGAAATGTCTTGTGCACCGGGAAGCCGAGCCTGATCGGATTTCCCTAAGATAAGGGGTGATGATATTATATTTATCACTTCAGCTAATCGTGAGAGCTTGTGATGGGCTAAGTTGGGACACCCCTGCAGGGTTATGATCTTTCGAAAGCCGTGCCCGCAGTTATGTGGCAGATTGGAATTTGTTAATGTCCGGTTGTAGAAAACTTGACAGAGGATCCGAAGTAAAACACACAACTGTGCGAGTAACCGTGACTGTCTCTTTTCACTTTGAGAAGAGAACACGGTGGGGTTATGTTTGATTCGTATGTAGTTCAGGATCTTTAGCGATCACTACTTGTTTGCGACCGTTTGCGTAGATGATCTTCTTATTCTTGTACTCGTAAGTTAGCCACCATATATTATGCTTAGCCGCTGCTGCAACCTCACCACTACCCTCTTCCTACCCATAAAGCTTTGCTAGTCTTGATACCCATGGTTATGGGATTGCTGAGTCCTCATGGCTCACAAATACTACAACACCAGATGCAGGTTCAGCCGAGATTGATGCAGGAGCTGGTTCAAGTACTTCACTGGGAGCTCGATGAAGAGTTTGGCCGTATGCTTGTGACGTTTCGATGATCAGTAGTGGTTTTTTACTAGGGGCAATTCTGACCTGTGGCTTTCTGTTTTGGTATCTTTCTTTTGGATCTTCACCCGTAGTCGGGTTGTGATGTTTTGAATGATGATTTGCTTATGTAATGTATTGTGTGAAGTGGCGAGTGTAAGCCAACTATCTCCTTTTGCAATTTCAACCCTATTTTTACATAAGTCGTGCAAAGATACCAAACTTGAGATCATTCCAGAATGGGCTTATACCTTTAAGTCGTGCCTTGACACGTAGGAGGTATAGTCCCATCCTGGGCATTACAAGTTGGTATCAGAGCCTTCTCCGACCTAGAAGCCCCCACTGATTGATCGAATCGTTGACGGTTGAGTCTAGGCACACACATGAAAATGTTTTGAGTCCTATATATATATCGGAGAGTAGGATTTCTTCTGCTCCTCATCTCTTTTCACTCTAGTGAGGACTCCTCACGACTACTCTTGCCTCTCCTACTTTCAAAATTCACCAATTTTTTTTTAGGATCACGCGAGTATTGTTTGGATTGTTCCGATGTCTTTGTGACGAGAACATTGTTCTCGATGCCTCCTGTCATTAGGGGTTGTGGCAGTGTCCCAGGGAGTTGAGCTCCGAGGTGTTGTCGTCACAAATATATCGCATCAGTTCTAGAATACTTAAGACGGCCGACATCGAAAACTCTCCTATGCGGTTAGTGGCAAGATAACCCCGACATCACCCAGTACTGGGGAGGTAGTTCGGGAGTATTGCCATAGCTTGTATAGCAGATGCGTTTCGAAGGTCCGAGGTAAACGGTTTCCGGAAATAACTGGTTATGTGTTGAAGGATGGATACAGCTGGATGTAGGATTAGAGTTGAGTGCGCGGTGCTTCCCCTGTATCCCCAACACCTGATTGCATAACTAGAAACTTTCGGAAATTAATAGGTGGGTTCATCTAGTAGTTCTAGGCATTCTTCCAACAAATGCATGATATTGAAGTTCGGGGTTCTACATTGAGTGAAGTGGTTTTATGGGCTTGTTCCGATCGGGAGTTGCATCTTAAAGGGTCCCTGGCTATGCTGATCCGGGGATTGCAAAACCCTTTTGTAACATGTTCCATAAGCTTGCAGCACGAATTTGTCGAACGAAGCTTCTATCTTGTATTTGTTCTATCTGTTCCTTGTTCCTTTTTATTTACCTTCTGTTCTCCAAGTGGCTTCTCGACTAGTTGATATACCTACGGAATTCATTCATTCAATCCTCTGTTCGAATGATATTGTGAAGATTATGTTGCAACATGTCTATCCTTTGTTTTCGTTTTGATTCTGGTATTCGAGTTGCTTCGATGTCAAATGTTGATTCCATACCTTTCCAATTGGTATTCTCATATTTCTATGAGAGTGCTGGTCCTTCTTGATCATCAAGATGGTCATGTTAAATTCTTTTCAACCGGTGTGCCTTCTCTTCAAGTTATTCCATACAGACGCCGTTGAGAAATCCGACGTTTTGTCTGTTTCATTCATCCCAAGTTGTCTTTGTTTTTCCCCACCCTCCCACCCTTCTTCTTCTCGGAGTCAGGAATTCTAAATGAAATATCCATTTTATTCGTGTGATGTTTCGTCATTCTTTTCCATCAATGTTCTTATCCGGTGATTCTCAGGAAGATGCTTAAGAGCTTCAAGTTCATCATTCTTCGTTCTCGTTTCTTCTCTGATTGATGTAATTCAAGCTTCGGTGTTGATCTTATCTCTTCCTTTTGTTTCACATGTTTTCACATGTTGTAATTTCTTATCCGAAGGCTCTCTTATTTCTTCACATCTCTTTATTCATATCCGAAGTGTTGAAGATATCTCAGAAGATTCTTAATTCCATTCTTAATCCGTTCAAATTATTTTTGAGGATTGTTATCTTATTCAAGCCATTTAATTCAACCGGTGCAATATCTCTGAAGCAACCTTTTTTCAACGGTGGTTTCTTTGAGTGGGCCCTAACCCACAGGTCCTTTCCCAGGATCTTACCTGACTCTTCTATTTTTCTGGAGTTATACTCAAATTCTTTCAAATTGTGACGTAAGTATGGATTCCATCAGTCATATGACTTCTCCAAGATCGCTTTCAATTTTTTTCATCGTTGTTTCAACCTTTTTAATTCTTCATTCCGGAGTGCTCAACAATTCTTATGGCATTTCTCGTCTTCATTCTCAACATTTGAAGACCAAAGAAGAGTTTCTCTTAAATTTTGACCCATTCTTTTGAAGATTCGTGGTTCTAGCTTCATGCCATCCTCATTATTGTTCAGATCACGAGGAATCTTTTATACCCATCCGAAGCATTTCATGAATTCTTTTCTTTGTGATCCTCCGAAGGCCATCAATTCAGAATATTTCTTTGTTCTCAGTTTTCAACTTCGTCCTCCAAATATTCTTCATTGATGCCTCTTCGTTCGTCTCCATATTCTTACGGTGGTTAATTCAAGTTTACTCTTCGTTGTTTTCGTATTAATTCACTCGCTCTTTTCATAATCCTACCGGTGGTTCGTTGAAGATTTACCCAAGCTTGTACGAGATCTCTCTTAATTCTTTCCAACGAGAATAAGTAGTATGCCAAATCCTTTGGTTGTCATCAATTTAAATTGGTGAAGGATAAGCACACAGTAAATCTTATTCTTATTTCCTCGAAGTGATTAATCTCTGTTTTCCGGAGCTTGTTCATCATATCATATTCTCGCTTCTAAGTTGTTCATCTTGTTTTCCGGAGCTCCATGTTATTTCAATTATATCATTTCAAAGCTCCATCTAATTCATCGCAGGCCTTGAATCTTATTCTTTTCATCTTTCACTTCTCATCATTTTGTTACCGGAGTTCCTCATGGTGGTTGATCTTGATTTAATTCATCCTCGAAGTTTTCATCAAGATTCTTGTTGGAGCTCAAGCATTCTTCATCATCCTTTCCAAGTGCAATTCTTCTACCTTATTGTTTGAGATGGTGTTATGTCATTCTTGACAATTTCCCTTCATGTTTCATGATTCACAAGTTGTCAGGAATGAGATATTTAAAACCATCATTTTCCTTGTTCAGGAGATGTTTTCAACCCTTCAATTATTCGTTGGAGTTATCTTGGGTTATAATTCACCTAAAAGCTTCCCCTAAGGATTGTTGCTATTTATGGTGCTTATAAATGACCCAAGTTCTTCATTTATCATTCCGGTGAAATAAGTTTTTCATCTCCTTGTTGATCTCAATCCATTCAAATGTTTTCGTCAGTGGCGGGTTGTCACTCTTAATTTTGAGATGTTTTCCATAAGCCCACTTCAAGCTTATTCTTTTGATGTTGATTTTTCCATCAACTCCATTCAACCCTTCTTCGTAAGGATGATTTTCATATTCATTTGTCGGAGAAGTTGTCTTTTTCTTCTCCGTTCAAGTCTTTCATTGATTTATATGATGTTCTTTCATTCCGGAGGCATTGTTATGTTGCTCTCTCCAAACCATCATCTCGTTTTATCGAGATCATGTTCTTTCCCTTGCTTATCATTTAACCGGAGTGTTGTATTCTTCATTCAAGTTCTCTCATCTTATCTAGTTTTGCCTCACTTTTCAACCGGAGTGCTGTCTGAAGCCTTCCTTACCCCTTGTGGCATTCTTTCAATGTTCCGGAGGCTGTGTGTTGTTGTTTACATCAAGTATCATCCCAACTTGGCAAGTTCATGTTCAATTCCTTACATTTTCAGTCGGAGTGCTGTCCAAATTCTGTCATTATTATTCCTTGGCTATACCATTGCAGTTTCATATTCTTTTGGTCCGTGAGCTCTTGTTTCATGTCTTTCACCTGCAAGGTTCTCATAATGCTCCTTGTTCCTCTTTTCTAACGGAGTGTTTCATCTTCGTTCATCTATGTTGTTTTGTTCTTTCAACTTGTTTAACCTCTCAAGGTTCGTGGTTTCACTCGTCTGTCAAAGAAGCAACTTTGTTTTACCTCTTACTCTTTCGTTTTTATCCGATGATATCTCTAGGATCTCGGGTCGAGATCCTCTGTTAGTGTGGGAGAGTTGTGACGCCCGAAGACCGACGTCCCAGAAGATTCCAGAAGATTCCAGATGTTTCGGGTTCTCCCCTTGTGTTTCATTGTGCTTGTGTTATTTATTTTTGCATTGCATCATGTCATCATGCCATCATGTCATTAATCTTTTGCATCTCAACTTAAATAAATCGTGTGGACCTTCGGTCCATTTAAATCGAGGGAAGGATGACTTCTCTTTATAACATATCCTCCTAATATATGGAGCTATATAAATATTCCATTTGGTTGGAAGTAACCATAACACACTTGCATTTATTCTCCAGACCTCTTTTGCTTCAAGTCTCACCGCCAAACCGTCTCTTCTATTCTTTTCCCTTTTATCGAGGCTCCTCCTAAAGCCTAGACTCCTTTCAAACTCCTTTAATGCAAGCTAAATATTTTGGTTTGCACTTCCCCTATTTTGTTGGAACCACTTTTGTTGGGTTGGTTTTATTCCTTAAAGCCTTACAAAAATGTTCCATCATTTATTTACTGTTCATGGCCTCCTTTCTTAATTTTTTGGACTCTCTCTATTTATTTTTCTGCTAAGAAATATATGGAGAGAGAGGCCTCTAAGGTCGCCGCCTCAGCCTCCTGGCCCAAGGCCCATCTGGCCTCTAGCCCCGCACTCCCTTGCAAACCCTAGCCCGACCGCAACCCCCTCTCCCTCCGAGCGCCGCCAGGCATCGTCCCGCAGCTCTTTCCCTCGATCTCCCGATCCCCCTTGCTCCTTTCCCCTCGCGCCGCACCTCTCGCCCGAACCCCATCTCTCGATCTCCCTTCTCTCGCCCGAGCCCCATCTCTCCCTGTGCCTCGATCGCGCTCCCTCTCCCCTCGAGCGCCACCCTACCTCGCCGCTCTCCCTCGCCAGTGACGACCAGCCAAGGCCGCAGCCCGTCCTCTCCGTCCTCAAGCCGCGGCCAGCCTCCGCTGCTGAAGCCCGCCGCGCACCGTGGCCTCTCCCTCACGTGGACGCGCTCCTGCCAGCGCCAGGCCATGGCCCTACTTCGTCTCGCGCCGGCCACCCTCAGGCCCTGCCTCGTCAGCACCTCGCCTCCTCCGCGCGATTCCAGCGCCGCAGCGCCCTGCCTCCGCGCCTCACGCCGGCCGCAGCCGCGTCCAGCTCGCCATGCCGCTGCCATGGCCTCGTCGACCCCGTGCTGCCGCCTTTTGTTGCCCTTGTTGCTGCTTTTGGTACCTAAGACCGGCAAGCTCATCTCCGGATTGAGACCGATGAGCCAAGTACCTCTACGGAACATGCGAGTACGACTACAAGATGACACGTCAAGTACCCCTACCGATGAGATGAACATCTACGTAACGTGAACGTCTACCATCGACAAGACCGAGACCGCCAAGTACCACGACGGCCCCGAACCTCTACGAAACCTGTACGACTACCGTCGCCGGGAACACCAAGTACCACTACCGTCACAAGAACGACAAGTTCGGAGACCGCAAGTACCACGACGAACGTTTTGAAGCGCCAAGTACCTCGACGCCCGGAGCACTCGAAACCATCAAGTACCTCTACGGAATGACTACTTCCCTCTACAAACGTGTACCACGACTCGCGAGAACGTCTACTTCCACTACTTCCTCTACGACCTCGAACCGCCCCGAAACGAATGTTCCGAAGGTATAACCCCGAGACAATGACCCGTGGAATGCTCGTGTTGTATGAGATGTTTTCCCTTGTGTGCACCGTACCCGTTTAGTCTTTTGTCATACTCCTCGGTTGCCTCGTTGCCGACTCGTGGGAACCCGGTGACGGGATCACCCCACCTTTCATCTTGTTCGGCTTGCTCACGCCATCTTTCTTTTGCTCCTGACTCTCACGAGTTACCGGAACCGAGATGTTGCCGTTGCATCATTTTCGGATCGTTGCCGTGCCACCCTTTCTTCCACCACGGTGACAAATACTCCTTATCATCTTCATGTCAACTTTTAATAATATTTGCATAAACTTGATCATGTCATCTGCATCATGTTAACAACATTAATAATGTGTGAATTGTTGTTTGCTTAGATTGCTAAACATGCATATGGGGTTTTACCGGGATATGTTGTTGTTATTTTCCGGCCTCATTTAAAATGTCTAAATAGGTAGTTTGTTTTTGCTTCACCTCTTGCCATGTTAACAAACATTTAACCTTACCTTGTAAATAAATGAGAGTCAATTAAATAATTAAAATGTGGTGTTTCGTCAATATGCAACTCGTTGCATATTGAGTCCACTTAACTTGTAGTTTTGTTTGTGCACATTGCCATGCCATGCATATTTAAACCGGACATGCATCATACTTGGATGTGCATCGTATGCCATGTTTATGCTTGTGTGTTTACCGTGTTGTTTGCTTCTTTCACGTTGCTTCTCTTGTTAGCTTCGGTTTCGTTCCGGAGTTGTGAGGATTCGCTCGACTATGTTGCTCCGTCTACTTCATGGATCTGTTCTTCTTCCTTGCGGATCCCAGGCAAGATGACCATACCCTTGGATACCTTTACTATCATTGCCATGCTTAGTAGTCTCGATGCTATCGTTACATGTCGCGCTACCCATCTTTTATGTCAGCCTCTCCTTGTTGCCATGAAACCTCTAACCTTTGAAACCTTCCTAGCAAAACCACTGTTTGGCTATGTTACCCGCTTGCTCAGCCCCTCTTATAGCGTTGTTAGTTGCAGGTGAAGATGAAGATCGTTCCAGGAGGGAACTTGTTGTTGGAATATCACAATATCTATTATTATTATTAACACACCTATATACTGGGCATGGGTGGAAGGCTTGGCCTTTTGCTCGGTGTTTTGTTCCACTCATGCCACCTTAGGCGCCGATAAACCGGCATTGTGTTCCTTGATTTTGCGTTCCTTACACGATGGGTGGATGGGGACCCCTTGACAGTTCGACTTTGAATAAAACTCCTCCAGCAAGGCCCAACATTGGTTTTAATTTGCTCATAACAACAACTTAATTAATTAATTAAATTGCATAGGGAGTTAGCGCTACCCGAGGATTATTTCTACATAGCAGGGGGGCCAGTGCTGATGGTGTTGGTTCCAAACGGGGGTCCTGCGGGGCCACCACGGGGAAACTCGAGGATTGGTTTTACCTGTAGCATCGCCCATCCGGTTGTGGCCTGAGACGAGATACGCGCGGCTACTATCAGGGTGTCGGCACGCCGGGAGGTCTTGCTGGACTAGTTTTACCATTGTCGAAATGTCTTGTGCACCGGGAAGCCGAGCCTGATCGGATTTCCCTAAGATAAGGGGTGATGATATTATATTTATCACTTCAGCTAATCGTGAGAGCTTGTGATAGGCTAAGTTGGGAAACCCCTGCAGGGTTATGATCTTTCGAAAGCCGTGCCCGCGGTTATGTGGCAGATTGGAATTTGTTAATGTCCGGTTGTAGAAAACTTGACAGAGGATCCGAAGTAAAACACACAACTGTGTGAGTGACCGAGACTGTCTCTTTTCACTTTGAGAAGACAACACGGTGGGGTTATGTTTAATTCGTATGTAGTTCAGGATCTTTAGCGATCACTACTAGTTTGCGACCGTTTGCGTAGATGCTCTTCTTATTCTTGTACTCGTAAGTTAGCCACCATATATTATGCTTAGCCACTGCTGGAACCTCACCACTACCCTCTTCCTACCCAAAAAGCTTTGCTAGTCTTGATACCCATGGTTATGGGATTGCTGAGTCCTCGTGGCTCACAGATACTACAACACCAGATGCAGGTTCAGCCGAGATTGATGCAGGAGCTGGTTCAAGTACTTCACTGGGAGCTCGATGAAGAGTTTGGCCGTATGCTTGTGACGTTTCAATGATCAGTAGTGGTTTTTACTAGGGGCGATTCTGACCTGTGGCTTTCTGTTTTGGTATCTTTCTTTTGGATCTTCACCCGTAGTCGGGTTGTGATGTTTTGAATGATGATTTGCTTATGTAATGTATTGTGTGAAGTGGCGAGTGTAAACCAACTATCTCCTTTTGCAATTTCATCCCTATTTTTACATGAGTCGTGCAAAGATACCAAACTTGAGATCATTCCAGAATGGGCTTATACCTTTAAGTCGTGCCTCGACACGTAGGAGGTATAGTCCCATCCTGGGCATTACACATCCCCAATTTCAAATTCATTTAAAATTTAACAGGATGCATGGATGCTCACAGATGCAACTAACTACAAGGAATTATAGGGCTGTGACAACTCACCCCCACTAAACGACAATCTCCTCCTGAGATTCCAGACGTGAGGTAAGGGGACAGAGGGGACACGAGGCCAACACAATCTTCATGACCCAGGTTGCACTTCATAAGGACGTTGATTCATTCCATCACGTTGATCTTGACATCCTCGCTTTCGAGATCTTCATCCTCGCGATGAAGACAGAAAGGAATCCTACTGATATCGATCTTCTTGAAGATCGAGCACTTAAGACCAACTCGTGGAGTGAGACGTAAAACACCTCTTGAGTTGAGACTCAAAACTCATATCAGGGGGATGGAAATAAAAAGATGATAGAGGTTCAATTTGGTAGGCAACAATTTCACACTTAAAGAAGATGGTGAACAATGTCACCAAATGGGGCACCTTAGAGAAGGTGACTCGTAGGATTATTCCTTTAAGTGGAAAAAATAATTACTTTTGATACAGAGATCATTGAAACTCTTCACACCAGCCTAAGGCAAACCACAATCGATCGTTTGAAAGAGTTCGAAAGAATGACATATTCGGACTCCAATGGGTGATGTGGACTACCTTGTTGAAGACAACACAATGAGTGATTTTTTCTTATCACCGGAAATCAATGGGACCCATGGTAGGGCCACTTTAAAGATGATACTGGATGACAATTACTGAGAAGGCAGACCATAGTAAAATGGTACAAAGGCAGGTGCAAGCTGGGAACAAAATGCAAATGTTGGGAATGTTCCAACCATCATATCTGCTCGAGGTTCAGATCTAGTTGTTAACAGGATATTTCAGATAGCATGCCTGGAAAAGAAAGTCATCAACGCAAATTTACAAGACGATGTTGCGAGGTTCTCGGGAAATGAACTACAATAGCAAGCTCCAAAACATGACCTGGTTCAGCTACACACATGTGAACACACTGTCCTAGAAAAGCAAGACCACATGGTAGTCTTACAACAAAACACTACCGAGTTCTGGTAGGGAACCATCATTGAGGATAGTGAAGTCCTTACATAATTTCGGATTAGCTCTTAAGAAGGAACATTCTTCTCCTTGAACAAATCAATAAGTGGCTTGGTGTGGTAGGGAATACATATGGAATGAAGATGATCAGTCTACCACACCATAGAATACTTCGCGCGTATGCATGACTGACCTGGGATGATTCCAGAGGTAGCAAAAGAATTTTCTCGAATTCACTACGGCAACTTACATCAAACGCACATGAATTAGAGGAAGTCGCTTCTTACATCAAAACATCTACTTCATGAGCTAATACAAAGATGATGCTTACAAAAGTTTCCAATGCTAGCTTTAATGTTCAACATGAATCATGGAGAAGATAAACATGTTGCCGATGGGCTCGACAATAATTCATCGAGGCTTCCATATAGATGGAATTCCATAAGTATGTGAACAAGTTGATAGCATTGCTCAGACCAAAAGATGTAACAGTGTATGCTCGAGGGATCAACCACGAGTAAGACAACATTACGAACATCGTTAGTTCTGATTTGACTTGATGATAGCCCACACTCAAATCAAATTTTTGACAAGATAGATCCAACAACTGATCACGAGGATCAATCAATGAAGATATCATCTTTCTTCAACAGACACACAAACGCAAGGATATCCCTTTGGCAATGAACTAAGTGGGACAAGATTTTATCTTCCAACTCTCCAAGCTATTGTTTAGCTTAACCAACTAGCTCAGGGGTATCCAACACAGATTCTTGGAGAAGGGGCGGTTCATAAGAAATCCAACGTGATCACGAGCTCAACATGACGGTCAGGGGACAACCTATTTTAATTCATTTGGTGCTAGGGTTTGAACATCCCCAATTTCAAATTCATTTAAAATTTAACATGATGCGTGGATGCTCACAGATGCAACTAACTACAAGGAATTATAGGGTTGTGACAACTCACCCCCACTAAACGACAATCTCCTCCCGAGATTCCAGACGTGAGGTAAGGAGACAGAGGGGACACGAGGCCAACACAATCTTCATGACCCAGGTTGCACTTCATAAGGACGTTGATTCATTCCATCACGGTTATCTTGACATCCTCGCTTTCGAGATCTTCATCCTCGCGATGAAGACAGAAAGGAATCCTACTGATATCGATCTTCTTGAAGATCGAGCACTTAAGACCAACTCGTGGAGTGAGACGTAAAACACCTCTTGAGTTGAGACTCAAAACTCATATCAGGGGGATGGAAATAAACAGATGACAGAGGTTCAATTTGGTAGGCAACAATTTCACACTTAAAGAAGATGGTGAACAATGTCACCAAACGGGGCACCTTAGAGAAGGTGACTCGTAGGATTATTCCTTTAAGTGGAAAAATAATTACTTTTGATACAGAGATCATTGAAACTCTTTACACCAGCCTAAGGCAAACCACAATCAATCGTTTGAAAGAGTTCGAAAGAATGACATATTCGGACTCGAATGGGTGATGTGTACTACCTTGTTGAAGACAACACAATGAGTGATTTTTTCTTATCACCGGAAATCAATGGGACCCATGGTAGGGCCACTTTAAAGATGATACTGGATGACAATTACTGAGAAGGCAGACCATAGTAAAATGGCACAAAGGCAGGTGCAAGCTGGGAACAAAATGGAAATGTTGGGAATGTTCCAACCATCATATCTGCCCGAGGTTCAGATCTAGTTGTTAACATGATATTTCAGATAGCATGCCTGGAAAAGAAAGTCAGCAACGCAAATTGACAAGACGATGTTGCGAGGTGCTCGAGAAATGAACTACAATAGCAAGCTCCAAAACATGACCTGGTTCAGCTACACACATGTGAACACACTGTCCTAGAAAAGCAAGACCACATGGTAGTCTTACAACAAAACACTACCGAGTTCTGGTAGGGAACCATCATTGAGGATAGTGAAGTCCTTACATAATTTCGGATTAGCTCTTAAGAAGGAACATTCTTCTCCTTGAACAAATCAATAAGTGGCTTGGTGTGGTAGGGAATACATATGGAATGAAGATGATCAGTCTACCACACCATAGAATACTTCGCGCGTATGCATGACTGACCTGGGATGATTCCAGAGGTAGCAAAAGAATTTTCTCGAATTCACTACGACAACTTACATCAAACGCACATGAATTAGAGGAAGTCGCTTCTTACATCATAACATCTACTTCATGAGCTAATACAAAGATGATGCTTACAAAAGTTTCCAATGCTAGCTTTAATGTTCAACATGAATCATGGAGAAGATAAACCTGCTGCCGATGGGCTCGACAATAATTCATCGAGGCTTCCATATAGATGGAATTCCACAATTATGTGAACAAGTTGATAGCATTGCTCAGACCAAAAGATGTAACAGTGTATGCTCGAGGGATCAACCACGAGTAAGACAACATTACGAACATCGTTAGTTCTGATTTTACTTGATGATAGCCCACACTCAAATCAAATTTTTGACAAGATAGATCCAACAACTGATCACGAGGATCAATCAATGAAGATATCATCTTTCTTCAACAAACACACAAACGCAAGGATATCCCTTTGGCAATGAACTAAGTGGGACAAGATTTTATCTTCCAACTCTCCAAGCTGTTGTTTAGCTTAACCAACTAGCTCAGGGGTATCCAACACAGATTCTTGGAGAAGGGGCGGTTCATAAGCAATCCAACGTGATCACGAGCTCAACATGACGGTCAGGGGACAACCTGGTAATACTTCTGAGAAGATATTCGGAAAATCATGAACCACCGGTATGTTACTAAGCTCGGGAACAATCTTTCTTTTCAGGGCAAGACGATATGATCAAAAGAGCTAGAGATTGATAGAATCTGTCACAGCCCTAGAAATTATGTGTAACTAGTTGCATCAGCATCATGCATCTTGTTGAATTCAAGAAATTGGAATTGAGGGAATTTCAAAGCCTCAAAACCAATTAAGGGAAAAAAACCCTAAAAATGCATTCAATGTTTCCAAAATAGCCTTAAATAATGTTGGTTATATTTTCGCAAAGGTTTTGAGCCCAACCAAAAATGATGAACATTTTTATGGAATATTTTGGGCACTGAGTTTAAATCACTATTGTATTTGAGTTTGAATTTATATTCATATATTTAGAATATAAATTCAAATACTTCTGAAATCAATTACGTGCTTTTAGCAGGATCCATACTTGTATCATTTAATATTTAAGAAAAATTCTTGGCATTGTTTGAATTTGTCTGAATTCAAACAGTGGCAGAAAGAAAGAAATAAAAAAAGAAACATAACATAATTAAAACAGACAAAGGAAAGGGCCTTACCTGACTTGCCTGCCTGGCCCAACTCCTGTTCCGGCCCAGCACACAGGGGCAACACTGCCTTCTTCCTCCTGCCAGGAGGAGAAGCAGCTGTGTGCCAGCCGCGCCAGCTCCGCCCTGCCTGGCTGCCCCCTCCTCCCTCTGGACACCCTGGAATGTCGACACACACTCCCCTCGTTCCCTTGGACCTCTCCCCGTGCTTCTCCCCCTTCCACTATCTCTCTCCCCCGCTTTCCTCGCTCGCGTCCGAGGCCGCTGACGAGCACCACCGCATCCACTTCGCAAGCCTCGCTCCTCCGCTGCGTCCAGTCGCTCAACTGACGTTCGTGTCCTCTCCACGCCGACTAAAAGAAGCCGAGGAGCACCAGGTCGTCGCCATCAAGCTCATCCCCTCCGCCGCCGCCGGACGCCATCGACAAATTCGCCGCTTCCAGGTCGACTCCGAGCCCACTAAGATGCGCTTCGACCTCCCAGTGAGCTTCTCCGCCGTTTCCCCTATCCCCATGGCCTATAACTCACCGTAGTGTCGTGCCCCGTCGTGACCGAAGTTCGCCGTCCGCCATTTCCGATGCTCTACTTGCTGTCGAGCTCAATCCACCTTGCACTTCTGCCCGTCGTGCTTCGGGTGCCCAGGTGATGCAGCCCAGCCAATCCTTTTGTTCGCTAGCACCCCAGCGGCCTCACGCCGTGCGCCACCATAGCACCACCACCGCCTCGCTCGCCGTCGCCGATGCCACAGCCCACCCCGACACCGCCCACAACCACCACCCGATGCGCCTCGTCGCGCTGTAACCGTAGAGCCCAACCTCGCCTCCTCTCATCACCGGAATCGCAAGAACAAGCGACGCCGCCGCATATGTGTGTCACCGGCGGTTTGCCACCTACGTGGCTAGAGTTTAGGTGCTAATTACCTTAGATCTTCCCACATGTGTCACAGACAGCCGGGCCCCACCCCTTAATTAACCACATGGTTATTTCCCTGTTTATTTTAAGCTAATACTCGTGGCCCCACTGGTCAGTTTGACCTGGCCACGTCACCAGTTGACCGAACCCACACGTCAGTGACTGTGTTGGCTTTGCTGACGCAGAGATGACGTTTGCTGATGCAATAACTATTTTCTGGATTTTAAATAAATCAGAAAATGATTTGTTTAATTCAGAAAATACCTCAAACTTTGAAAAATCATAGAAATTAAACCGTAACTCCAAATGAAATAATTTATATATGCAAAATTATTAGAAAGATATGAAGAATCTGTTTATGCCATTGTCATGCATGTTTGAACAACTTAAAGTTGCTGTATATGAAAATTTGTTTAAATGGCATTTTAAATGCCTTACATAGAGTTTGAATTTGAATCTTGTGTTCAAATCAACTCCATTTAAATCGTTGCTAGATGCATTAGCTCAATCAACAGCATATTGCCATGTCATGATCATGCATCATATTGTTACATTGCATTGATTGTGTTGCTTCTTTGTTTGCCAGTATTGTCCCCTCTCAGTGGACGTAGCTCCGACGATGAGTTCGATGACACCGATGAAGAGCTATACTATCTTCAGAAGTGCCAGGCAAGCAAAACCCCATTGAGCATTTCGATACAATCCCACTCTCTCGCTCTTGCTCTCTTTTACTGCATTGGGACAACAATGATTCAACTGCTATTTGTTGCGGTAGCTGAACCCCTTTTCCTCTGCATGACATGTCATTACCACAGTAAATTGTTGAAACCCACTAGCATGAGTAGGAGTTATTTGAGCCATGATGTGCCTACTCATTCATGCTTTATGGTTATGCGTGCTATGCTTAGAGTTGTGTCGGTTCTGATTCATCGGTGATGAATTGGAGGTGTGTGAACATGTCCTACTGTTGAGAGCTAAGTGTGTGAACACGATTTGGTAAAGGTAGCGGTGAGAGGCCATGTAGGAGTACATGGTGGATTGTCTCATTGAAACCGTCCTCAGGAACTGAGTTCTGTGTTTGTGATCCATGAACAGTTACTACCACACATTGGGTTCCGGTAACTCGACCCCTCTCGACTTATTAATCAACTCGATCTCTGTCCAGGAGTTGCAACTAGTTTCTGGTGTTTGTAGGTAGTGCTAGTAGTCTACCAAGTGGCACCCGGTACAGGTGGGCTTGTGAAAGACTAGGTGCAGTGGCACGGTGTACCAAGTGGCACCCAGATGGTCGGCTTGGGAACCCTGCACACATCATTTGGGGCCGTGAGCGACACCCCGGTCGGATCTCCTTGTGGATGGAACCCGAATAGGCGATAAACCTGGACTAGAGACTTGCGTGGTTAGTCAGGTCATGGCCGACACCCTCGCTGGGCTTCTGCTTGAAGGTTGCTGAGTACATGTCGTGTAAACGGCGATAAGTGGTGAGAGCGTGTGTGAAGAAGTACACCCCTGCAAGGTTATAAAAGATCTATTCGGATAGCCGTGTCCGCGGTAAAGGACTTCTGGGTTACCTGTACAGTTCATAGACAAGTGAAAGTGGATACTCTAAAATGCACAAGATAAGCGTGAGTGCTATGGATGGCCTTCTCGTAGGGAGATGGGAGTGGATCCATAGTGGTGTATTGACTGGTGAATTTGTGGACTCGTGTGCGCCACCTCAAAAGAGTTACTAGCAGTCGTAGTACAAGATAGCCACTGAGTCAAAGCTGGCTTGCTGCAGTTAAACCCCACAACCCCCTTTGTTGATAATGGTGCATATGTAGTTAGTTCTGATGTAAGTCTTCCTGAGTACCTTTGTACTCACGTTTGCTTCATTTATGGTTTGCACAGAGACTTCAGTCTCACTAGTAGTTCCGCGTGGACTTCGACGTTTATCTTGTTACCTCAGCTACGATCTTGTACCCTTGGGAGGGTCTTGTAGATAGTCAGGCATGATAGCCTTCTTCCTTTTCAGATGTCTGTACTCTGACATGTTTATGCTTCCGTTGCTTGTATGCTCTATATGTTGGGTCATGAGACCCATGTTTGTAATATCTGGCTCCTTGGAGCCTAATGAATAAATACTTTGATTCATAGAGTTTTGTTGTGATGCCATGTTATATTTGCACATATCGAGCATATTGTGTGTATGTTATTGAAATGCTTGGTATGTGTGGGATCCGACACCTAGTTGTTTACCCTTGGTAGCATATCCTCCTAGTGTTTCCCTTGAGCCTTGGTAGCTTGCTACTGCTCCAGAATACTTAGGCTGGCCGGCATGTGTCCTTCTTCATTCCTGTGTCTGACCCTTCAGGGAAATGTCACGCGTTTTTCCTTTAAGTCCTTGTACCTTGCTACGACTTGGGTTCATATGTTGATGACCGACACGTTCGTTGCTGGGTCATGTATGCATGTCCCTGTAATTAAGCACCACTTTTGGTTTACAACTAGTCATGTCGGCCCGGGTTCTCTGTCATATGGATGCTAGCGACACTGTCATATACGTGAGCCAAAATACGCAAACGGTCCCGGGCCAGGTAAGGTGGTACCCGTGGGGATACCGTGTGTGAGGCCACAAAGTGATATGATGTGTTACATGGTAGATCGGTGCGACTGAGGATCGTGGTCCCGATAGCTTTGGTATCAGAGCCTGACTGCCTGTAGGATTACCAAGCCAAACTGGTCGAAGTCGAGTCTAGAAATTCTTAGTTATATAAGGGAATTGATTGTGGAAGGGAACATAAGGCCCTTTTTAATTCTTTACCCTATGCCCTTCTGATATGAGTCGTCCTCTTCTTCTACGGGGTTAAGAAACTAGGCTTCTCATTCTATTTATCAGGATCACGTTAACGGTGAATTCAACTCTCACTTCAGTTTCTACTACTTCCCTGTGTTAACAGCTGGTCTCGGAACCTTGTTATTGTGATGTTGAGTGGTTATGCCACCATTTTGCATGATCTCTCAAATATTTTGAGCATTTACAGCCATTATGATGTTCGAGTCATCCCAGGTGTCTAAACAGTCTGATGCATTTGCAAATCCCTTCTTCCCGTTCCCGATGTTCCATTGGGCCAGACTAAGCACACTAATTGGCGTGTTGAGGTACTCCGTTACCTCGACATATTTGTTGGAGCTATTATCATGACCCTAGGCAACTTAGAGAATAACCCAGTAATCTAGCAATGTTTTATATTCCCAGTGTGATGAATTCTGGCCGTCCTTCTTGAAAGCATCCCGCGATGCCACTTAATTAGTAGGCATTCTATTCCTGGGTTCTTGAACCCAAGATTCACTCCACTTACCTCCTGTTGATAGTGTTTGCTCGTTCCTTTAGGATATTAGTAACCTTTGTGATAGTCTGTCTGTGGTGTATCATTCTTCCAACACCATGAATCGTCTTTGGCAGAAGTTCGTTTGAACAAAAGGATCACAACAAGAGTGCTCTTGATGAGTTCTCCATTCTATGTTGTGATTCTACCGATCCTACCTTTCAGCATGGGTTATCTGGAAGAACTATGTTGAGCCTTGCTCGACATGCAAATCCATGCATTCACAACTCAGAAAAATCTTATGTTCCTATGAGTTGTCCCTCTTTAGTGGTATTGCGGCCTTCGTCTATCAATTGATAGCCAGGAGTAGTTGTGCATTCATTCATCGATGCCTTTTACTCTTTTGGTCCGTCAAGCCATTTTATTTCAGAATGACTAGGAGAAACAAACTCCAGTACCTTATCCATATCCAGGATTGGGTCAAATAAGTTGTACTCCGCAGATGAAGAATGCTAATCTAGCTTCTAAACAGTTCTACATTGGAGTATTACCATCTTTATGTGAAGAATGCCATGGGAATTGCACCACCTCCTATGAACTTTTGATACAGTGATACTTCCCGCCATCATTGTTCATTCCTCGGTCTCCGAGTTATAGTAACCGGAATACTGACAAGTGAGTCGTGATTTTTGAAATCAATACTCCTAGCAACTTTGTTGCTTGGTAGTTAATGGACGATAATCTCATTCTTAGTGTGCTGGTTACTGAATCATCATTCTAAGATTGATCATGCTACCTAGTCCATTTTTCTGGTGCACTCTTCGATCAATGAGTTATTATTGTGTAAATCTCTCGCTCTTTTGATAATATCATCTTGCCCTGAAAAGCAAGATTGTTTCCGAGCTTAGCAACATATCGGTGGTTCGTGATTTTTTGAATATCCTCTTGGAAGTATTACCAGGTTGTTCCGTGACCGTTATGTTGAGTCCGTGATCAAGTTGGTTTCTTGTAAACCACCCTTTTCTCCAAGAATCTGTGTTGGATACCCTAAACTAGTTGGCTAAGCTAAAACAATAACTTGGAGAGTTGGAAGATAAAAGCTTTGCTTGACTTAGTTCATTCCAGAGGGGTATGTTGTGTGTATGTGTTGAAGAAAGATGATATCTTCATCGATTGATCCTCGTGATCAGTTGATGGGTCTATTGTCTTGTCAAAACTTTGATTTGAGTGTGGGCTATCATCAAGTCAAATCAGAACCAACCATGTTCGTAATGTTGTCTTACTCGTGGTTGATCCCTCGAGCATACACCGTTATATCCTTTGGTCTGACCAATGCTATCACCGTGTTCACTTGATTGTGGAATTCCATCTATATGGTAGCCTGGATGGTTTGGTGTTGAGCCTATTGACAACATTTTCATCTTGTCCATGATTCATGTTGAACATCTAAGTTAGTGTTTGAAACTTTTGAAAGCATTCTCTTCGTGCTAGCTCATGAAGTTTATTTTTGATGGAAGAAGTGACTTCCTCTAATTCACGTGCATATGATGCAAGTTGCCGTAGTGAATTCAAGAAAGTCAATGTTGCTTCCTCTAGAGTCGTCCCAAGTCAGTCATGCATGTGCGAAGTATGCTATGGTTTGACAGGCTCGCTACCTCCATTCCATATTTATCTCCTAGTACACCAAGCCACTGACTGATTTGTTCAAGGAGAAGGAGTTCCTTCATAAGAGCTAATCCGGACTTATGAAAGGACTTCAATATCCTCATTGATGGTTCCTAACCAGAGCTCGGTAGTATTTTGTTGTAAGACTACTACGTGGTCATGCTTGTCTGGGACAACATGTTCACATGTGTGTAGCAGAACCAACTCATGTTTTGGAGCTTGCTATCGTAGTTCATTTTTTGAGAATCTCGCAACGTCATCTCGTCAGTTTGTGTTGCAAACTTTCTTTGCAGACATGATGTCTGAAATATCCTGTTACCAACCAGATCTGAATCTCAGGCAGATATGATGGTTGAAAAATTCCCAATATTTGCATTTTGATCCCAGCTTGCACCGCAATTGTGCCATTTTTCCCTGGGCTGCCCCTCTCGGTAAATACTACTCATGATTACCTTTAAAATTGGGCTTACCATGGGTCCCATCCATTTCCGATGATAAGCAAAAATCATACATTTTGTTGTCTTCAACAAGGTAGTCCACATCATCCATGCTAGTGGGAGTATGTCATTCTCTCGAACGCCGTCAAACGATCGTTTGTGATTGCCTTAGGCTGGTGTAGGGAATTTCAATAATCTTTGTATCAAAAGTAATTCTTTTTGCCACTTAAGGGAATACTTCTACGAGTCACCTTCTCTAAGGTGCCCTGTAATGGAATCCTGGAAATTCTATCCTTGCTATCTTGGAACCATCCACCATCGTCCAAGCGTGGAATTGGTACCTACCAAACTGAACCTTCGTCGTCTGTTATTCTGCATCCCTCACAATGCATGTTTGGTGTCTCAACTCAAGAGGTGTTCTTACGTCTCAATCCATGAGTTGATCTTGAGTTGCTTGACCTTCAAGAAGATCGATTCTTGTGGAGTTTCTCTCTTTCATGATTGTGTTGTACGAAGTTCTCGAAGGCAAAGACATCAAGACCAAGATGATGCAATGAACCAACCTCGTCGAGAAGGGTAACTGGACCGAGAAGATCGTGTTAGCTTTGTGTCTCCTCTATCTTATTACCTCATGTCTTGAATCTTGGGACGAGATTCTTGTTTAGTGGGGGTGACTTGTCACAGCCCTAGAATTTGTGTGTAACTAGTTGCATCGGCATCATGCATCTTGTTGAATTCAAGAAATTGGAATTGAGGGAATTTCAAAGCCTCAAAATCAATTAAGGGGAAAAACCCTAAATATGCATTCAATGTTTCCAAAATAGCCTTAAACAATGTTGGTTATATTTTGACAAAGGTCTTGAGCCCAACCAAAAATGATGAACATTTTTATGGAATATTTTGGGCACTGAGTTTAACTCACTATTGTATTTGAGTTTGAATTTATATTCATATATTTAGAATATAAATTCAAATACTTTTGAAATCAATTATGTGCTTTTAGCAGGGTCCATACCTTTATCATATAATATTTCAGAAAATTTCTTGGCATTGTTTCAATTTGTCTGAATTCAAACAGTGGCAGAAAGAAAGAAATAAAAAAATAAAATAGAAGAGAACTAAAACAGACAAAGGAAAGGGCCTTACCTAACTTGCCTGCCCGGCCCAACTCCTGTTCTGGCCCAGCCCACATGGGCAACACCGCCTTCTTCCTCCTGCCAGGAGGAGAAGCAACTGCGTGCTAGCCGCGCCACTGAGCCGCGCCAGCTCCTGCCTGCCTGGCTAACCCCTCCTCCCTCTAGACGCCCTGGAACGTCGACACACACTCCCATCGTCCCCTTGGACCTCTCCATGTGCTTCTCCCCTGTGACGCCCCCGACTTGACCGTACACTAATCATGCACGCAAATGTGTACGACCAAGATCAAGGACTCACTGGAAGATATCACAACACAACTCTAGACACAAATTAAAATAATACAAGCTTTATATTACAAGCCAGGGGCCTCGAGGGCTCGAATACAAGCTCGAAAACACAAGAGTCAGCGGAAGCAACAATATCTGAGTACAGACATAAGTTAAACAAGTTTGCCTTAAGAAGGCTAGCACAAAAGTAAGAACGATCGAAAAGGCAAGGCCTCCTGCCTGGGACCTCCTAACTACTCCTCGAAGCCGATCTTCACGTAGAAACCTCCTCTGGATCTTCTGGGTCCTGGGCTCCACCATCTGGTTGCGTCATCCGAGAAGAAGAAACAAAAGGGGAAAAGGGGGAGAAAGCAACCGTGAGTACTCATCCAAAGTACTCGCAAGCAAGGATCTACACTACATATGCAATGGTATCTGTGTAAAAGGGTAATATATGTGGGTTAAACTGCAGAATGCCGGAATAAGAGGGGGATAGCTAATCCAAACGAAGACTACCCTTCTCGCAACGCCCATCTTGCAGCAGTAGAAGAGAATATATGGAAGTAACAAGTATCCTCGCGTCTCGCAGCCTTCGTCTTGAAGCAGTAGAAGGGAAATAGATAGTAAGTTCACCGAGTAACATCGTATAGCATAAACCTACCCGGCGATCCTCCCGCACATCACCCTGTGAGAGAGCAACCACCGAGTTATATCTGGCACTTGTAAGGGTGTGTTTTATTAAGTATCTGGTTCTAGTTGTCATGAGGTCAGAGTACAACTCCGGGTCGTCCTTTTACCGAGGGACACGGCTATTCGAATAGATTAACTTCCCTGCAGGGGTGCACCACATAACCCAGCACGCTTGATCCCATTTGGCCGGACACACTTTCCAGGGTCATGCCCGGCCTCGGAAGATCAACACGTCGCAGCCCTACCTAAGCACAGCAGAGAGGTCAGCACGCCGGTCTAAGTCCTAGGCGCGCAGGGGTCCGGGCCCATCGCCCGACGCACACCTGCACGTTGCGTACGCGGCCGGTAAGCAGACCTAGCCTCTCCTAATACCAGAGTAGGCTTTCCAGTCCAATCCGGCGCGCGCCGCTAAGTCGCTGACGTCAAAAAGGCTTCGGCTGATACCACGACGTCGAGTACCCATAACTATTCCCACGTAGCTGGTTAGTGCGTATAGACCAAATGGCCAGACTCAGATCAAATACCAAGATCTCGATAAACGTGTTATTATGACATAACCGCGGACAGCGACCAGGGCCAGGCCCACCTGTCTCCTAGGTGGTCGCAACCTGCCCTGTCGCTCCGCCACAAAGTAACCATCAGGGGACTGTCGGGAATCCAGGCCCACCACTACCTGGGTGGAACCACGTGCCCCTTCAGCCCCCATATCCGAATCATCAACATGTGTATGTAAAATGTATGTAGTATATACCCGTGATCACACCCAAGTGATCACGGCCCGATAGAATAGCAGGGCAGACGGACAAGGGTGTAGGGCCACTGATGGTATACTAGCATCCTATACTAAACATTTAGGATTGCAGGTAAGGTATCAACAATGGTAGCAACAATGACAGGCTATGCAGCAGAATAGGATTATCGAAAGCAGTAACATGCTACACTACTCTAATGCAAGCAGTAGAGAGAAGAGTAGGCGATATCTGGTGATCAAAGGGGGGGCTTGCCTGGAAGCCCTGCAGACGAAAGGAATCTTCGGAATCGTAGCCGTAGTCGAACACCGAAGCATCAACGGTCTCAGGGTCTATCACAGTATCGGAGTCTACCGAAAATAAGCAACGAAGGGGGAAACAAATAAATAACAGAGCAAACAATAGCATCACAAAGTATAAGATGGAAATACGCGGTGCTACGTGTGACCTAACGCAGTAGGAGGTGATACTGGCAAGGATGAAAAACATCCGGGAAAGTATTCCCGGTGTTTCGCGTTTTCGGGCGGATGAAACGGAGGGGGAAAGTTGCGGGTTTGGTATGATAGAGATGTGTGACGGACAAACGGACCGCGTATTCGGATTCGTCTCGTCGTTCTGAGCAACTTTCATATATAAATTATTTTCATCCGAGTTACGGTTTAAAAGATATGATTTTCTAAAGTTTTTATTAATTTACTGAATTTAATTTTAGTTATTAAATTCGAGTTAAAATAGCAAATACTTTTTATACACAGCAGCAGCTAGCCACTGTGTATGACATGTGGGTCCAGAAATCCCAGTTGACCAGTCAACGGTTGACTGGTCAACAGGGGTGGGCCCCCCTGTCATACACACATATTGACTAACTACAATTTAATTAACTAATCTAATTAATTAGGTTAATTAAGATTAATTAGTTAATTAAGTTAATTAATTAATTCGTTAATTATTACATTTTAAATATATATATTTTTAAAGGGGCGGGGCCCACGTGCCATAGGCACAGGAGCCCATAGTGGGGCGGTTTTAACGGGGCTGCGGGGTGGGCGCCCGTTAAGGCCGAAGCCCACCCAGGCACGGGGTGAGGCCGCCGGGCGCGGCGAGCGGAGCCCCGGGGCGCCGGACCAGAGCGCCGGCGAGCGCTGGCCGGTCGGGGCCGCGGCTGGCAACCGCGACGGTGAGGCCATGGAGGGGCGGCGGGGGCCGGCCGGAGGCGCGGCGGCGGCGATGACCAGCAGAGGCAGGGAAGGGCCGCGGGCGGCGAGGCGTGTGACGGCGACGGCGGAGCGATGGGGGCGGCACGGAAGTGGCGCAGGCGTCGGCCGGAGGCAAGTGGCGAGGCCAGGGGCGACAGGGGACGGGGCCCCTGCGACGGCGGCCGCTCGGGGCGCATAGGGAGCAGGGCCTGTTGCGGCTGGACGGAGCAGGAGGGCAGCAGGCGAGCTGCGTGCGGGCGACGGAGCTCGGCAGGGCGTTGGAGGTTCGGGGCGACGGGGAGCGGTAGCAGCGGCGGTGTGGTGCAACACGAGCAACAGGCAGCGGCGAGGGAAAGGAGGAGGGACGGCGGCTCACTGTGATGCTCGAGGACGGGTCGGGGAAGAGGATGAAGCCGAGGTCGCCGCGGTCGAAGAAGGGGCTCCGGTCTCCAACGAGATGCGCCGGAGGACAAGGTAGTCGACGGCGAGTCTAGGAGACAAGGTGGACGGCCGTAGGGAGGACGGTGGGCGCGGGATCGATGGCGACGCAGCCCTGGCGTCGGTGGCGGCGGAGCTCCGTTTGATTGCTCGATCTGGAACGAGAGAGTGAGGGAGAGGTTACTGGAGGGCTAGGGTTGGGTACGGGGTCGACTTGTAGTCGAGGGAGGGACCTGGATGGCCGGCGCGTGGCCGGGGAGCGGCCATGGCCGCGGGATGGCTGCCACGCCCTCCCCCGTCCTCTGTAGCGAGAGGAGGGGATGAGGTGAGGTGGTTGGGCCGGCCTTAGTGGCAACTGGGCCAAGTGGCCCAGGGGAGGGGATATTTCCTTTCTTCTTCTCTTTTATCTGCTTTGCCTTTTTTTTATATAGTTTCTACTTTCGTGTTTTATTATATTTTGGTTTATATTAAATACAAAAGGTTATTCCTAAAACAGTATTAATAGACATGCCACTACCACCATAACTTGCACGGCTAACAAAAATAGCTTAATATTTTTATAAATTGAAAAAGGTAATTAATTAAATGTTTTGTTGTCCTTTAAATTACCCCAGTGTATTTAAACCCCTTACAAAAATGTGGTTTCCGCACCAATATTATTTGTGACTTATTTGCTACAACTTGAACATTTTAGTTTTGATATTTGAAAACTTTTGTAGTTTGACTTTACTTCAAATTTGAATTTGGATCGGTTTTGAACTAACACGAGATTTGTATCAGCAATCGTGGTGACATGGCATCATTAGCATAGGTTTACTGTAGCTTAAGTATCCGGGCGTCACAATTCTCCTCCACTACAAGAAATCTCGTCCCGAGATTTAAGAGGGGAAGTAAGGAGGAAAGTTGTGGTCACGTAATTTCTAACGGTTCTCCTCGGTTTTGGTTGCCCTTCTCGAAGAGGTTGATCCCTTTCGTTGATGTCTTCTTTTCTCTGCTTCAAGTCATCGTGATCAAGTCGTCATCTTTTCTCTGAGATCTCCATCGTCCTACGAAGGCGAGCAGGGAGGGAAACTCCGGAAGAACGCATCTCCACAAAGCTGGGCATCTAACGGTGAACTCAATGGGAAATACACGAGGTACCCCATGAGTTGTATTTCAGTGAATACATTGAGTGCAATATACAATGGTACCAAAGTTCCAAAAGGGTAGGCAATCATTCGATGCCTAGACAGAAGCTGGAATGGGGCTTGAACAACAAGAATAACATGGTGTTTGATTCCAGGATGAATAATGGTATAAAATCTAGCTCCTGAATCACATACGAAGCCAGGTGCAAATGATACATTAGAATCCAGGCTGTAAAGAAGAGTCAGGTTTCAATCTAGTGGACCTGTGGGTTATGGGCCCACCATGTGGGTTAAAAATAGGAAGGGCGATGACATCTTGCACAGAACGCAAGGCATGTCAGAGGATAGTCTGTCAGCCAAGTTGGCAACAATGTCGGTACCAAGGACGGGGGACGAAGAGAACCATTTTCATGCTCATTGAAACGAGGCGGACCGGTAGGCAAAGTTTTCTTCCATCGGTGGTTACTGGAATGTTACCAACCATAGTATCAGGGTCTTACCGACAGAGTTGTACAACAAGGTGTTTACATAAGTAGAGAATTATTACTGCTTAGATTATATGTAGATCAAGGAAAGGTTAAACAAACAAATGAAAAGGAAAATTGTGATTACACACAATTAATAGGAGTATAACCTTCCCTTGGACAAGCAGAACACGGCATACAGGGTAGGAGAGTAAGTACCCAACCATTCAGATAAAGAGGCCAGGATTAATCAAGATGTTACCCATACAACGATGTTTGGATAACTGACCAAGAAACATTTAGCATTGGGCTTCAAATGCTCTTGTTGAAAATCGGAGCACCACAGACATGCTTCGAGATAGCATTGGCATGGTCTTGAAGCAAAGGTCGGACTTGGATACACAAAGGATTCATCAGAAGCAACTTATAGAATAAGTCTTACAATTTCCTCCTGGAAGAACGGTTATCCTTGCAAAAAGATTATAATGATAGGTCCTCCAGCCAGGGGTGCTAGGCATGACATCATATTATCGGGTCATCAAAGGACCAACATTATAACTCCTGGAAAGTTGCCCCAACCATCATATCCGACCGAGATTCAGATCTGATTGGTGTCATGATACCTCAAACTCGGGATGTTTGAGAAGAAAAGGTGCAACACAAATCGACGAAATGGCATTGCAAGATTCTCGGAAAATGAACTATGGGAGCGGGTTCCCGAAACAATAGTTCATCATTAAACCAAGGAAAGGATGAGGAGGCGGTTGATGGGCTCAGCGACAATTCATCGAGAATTCCAAACGGATGGATTTCCACAATAATGTGAACAAGAAGATGACACTTGTCAATACAAATGGTATAATGTTGTATGCTCGAGGAAAACATACACCATTAATCAATAGTTGGAAGGTGTGCCCGAAATATGACCTAGGCAGCAAGATCAATGTTAGAGTGACGATTCATTAACCATCAGTCTAAGATCGAACGGTCGATCGTTAACTTCAAAGCAATAGGGTTGCTAGAAGTATAGAATTTCAAGTAGCTTCGTTAGTCTATTGGTATCCCGGTTAAAAACAACACGGGGACCAAGGAAGAATGGTGATGGTGAGAAGTATCGTCATGTCGAGAATTACTGAGAGGTGGGGCAATCCTCACAACAATCTCGACATAAAAGACAGTAATACTTTAATGCATAACACAACACTAACTGGGGAGCAAGTTGTATTCATAATGTGGACAAGTCCGCGATGAAAGGAAGTCAAGGGGGTGGCCGATGATAATAAAAATCATCAAGGGCAAGGAGAGTGTTCCTCACCATGAACACAGTTGACATCTCGGAAGAAGTCAAAGTGTTGAAGGTGATCTGACACATTTGTCGGAGGGTTTCACGAGGATGCTATCAAACAACAACGACAACAAGCAAGGGAATGACGAAGTGGCAAGTTATAGGATCAATATATAAGATGCAAGCTCGGAATCAAAGTTGCCTTACTGGACAAGCAACCAGATGCTGAAAGCTCGACGTAAGTTGTGCTCAATCTCTGAAGAATTTGTGCACCAAAGAAGGACGAGGTAGCATAGTCAAAGATAGCTAGACTAGGGATGTACCCGATAGTCTAGGAATAAAACCAGATTGAGTTTAAAAATTTCGCAGTAACATCTACTAGGGGTGTTGAATTTTTAGAGCGGATTTGATTTACTAAACGGTGTCCTCGGTTGACGGCAACCTAGAACCCGTAGAGTGATTACGACAAGCAAAGGTATTACTTCATCAAAACTTCAAAAGGTGTAGTGCAAGGGCATGATATCCTCGAGATATCAGAGGGTAAAACTCGAAGGTAGAACACGATAGAAGTTGAACTAGGTCATTGACCTATGACAGTAGATACTGTAACCTTGTCAATAATTGACGAGGCCTGGAATGGATTTATTTCAGATATATTGAATAAGGACAGCATGGTCGGAACCATAACTGCAAGGGATCAAATTTATTGATATCGAAAGAATTATTTAGATGTAAAATCATTTTGCAAGAAGCTCCAGAGACGTTCTACATCGTTTCCATGGGCATGAACAAAAGCTCAAGGTCGACTCCCATTTCTCCAATGCATACGTTTCATTTACCTCTTGCTTTGATAAAACTGTAGTGTTGGAATTTCATTTGGTGGGACACCGGAAGAGTATGACTTGTGAAAACTTTCGGGTTCTCATGGATTAAGGGAAGGCATATGTTCAACCCATCGGGCATCTTAGTAACATATACCACAAGTTTCAAAAGTAAATACACATGCTCGAAAGCAGAGCATGGTTGGCCAAGCAGAGGATACAATTAACCAAAGGCATTATGTATCAGGGGAAGAACTCACAAGGTGATTGAATACGAAGGACACTGTCGGATAACAATTCAACAATGGATCGGGCGATCCACAACGGAGCTGATGTGAGTATCGGTACTCACTCAGAGGAAGAAAGAATGCAGAGGCATCAGATTCAAGAATCAACTGATTAGTCTGATGCTTAAATAGAAAGGAATTATGGTTTTCAAAACGAAGGATCAGAAGCAGACGCTCTCATCAAGGATGGATAAGTTGAAAACACTTAGTTGGACAATCCATAAAGGTTTGAAATGCCGAGAACCAACTCATGTCCGGATTGAAGTTTGAGCTAGAAAGATAATTTTTTTTAAAAAAAAAATTTTAAAGGACAGCCTGATGACTGCGTGCATACGCACACATTGAATCAATAGGCTCAAAATGGCTAAGACAAGGGATGTTAACGAAGACTACTAGTCATATGAAATTAATCATAATGCAAGCAGGCAAGAATTTCAAGAGTAACAGGCTGCAGAAAATTTTCGAAAGATCGAAAAGTATTCAGAAGATTTTTGTGAGACACATGATCAATTGAGAACAACTGATCCTCGATAAATGTGAGGAAATAGCCGTAAGGGTTTTCATGCGAAATAAAACTGCAAGACAATAAACTCAAAGGATTCTTGAGACAACGGAGAATATTTCGAGGCCTCTTGTAACAACAAGAGCGACGAGGAATGATCATGAGTATGACAAGTGCATGCAGATATCCATAGGGATATATCGGTGGCAGTGGATTACAAAGGCGATGAACACAAGTTCTCGGGTTAACAGCGGAGAGTATCTTCAGGGTCTTCTGGTGCAGCGGACGATCATCGATCATAAGGTGCTCTCCGGGTGAAAGTGATAGCGAGATCCTAATGTTAGATTTAGCAAAATTCATTTATCCCGAATAGAAGAGAGATAAGAGTCCCAGAGTATAGACGAGGAGTAAAAGATCCTAATATCACACATTGGTGTTGTGGGCCCGTAAGCCACACAACAAGTTAGTAAATTTGTTTTTCAAAGACTAGACTCAACTTCGGCCAAGGAGTTGGAAAGGGGGATTCCTACAGGCAGTCGGCTCTGATACCAACTTGTGATGCCCCCGACTTGACCGTACACTAATCATGCACGCAAATGTGTACGACCAAGATCAAGGACTCACTGGAAGATATCACAACACAACTCTAGACACAAATTAAAATAATACAAGCTTTATATTACAAGCCAGGGGCCTCGAGGGCTCGAATACAAGCTCGAAAACACAAGAGTCAGCGGAAGCAACAATATCTGAGTACAGACATAAGTTAAACAAGTTTGCCTTAAGAAGGCTAGCACAAAAGTAAGAACGATCGAAAAGGCAAGGCCTCCTGCCTGGGACCTCCTAACTACTCCTCGAAGCCGATCTTCACGTAGAAACCTCCTCTGGATCTTCTGGGTCCTGGGCTCCACCATCTGGTTGCGTCATCCGAGAAGAAGAAACAAAAGGGGAAAAGGGGGAGAAAGCAACCGTGAGTACTCATCCAAAGTACTCACAAGCAAGGATCTACACTACATATGCAATGGTATCTGTGTAAAAGGGTAATATATGTGGGTTAAACTGCAGAATGCCGGAATAAGAGGGGGATAGCTAATCCAAACGAAGACTACCCTTCTCGCAACGCCCATCTTGCAGCAGTAGAAGAGAATATATGGAAGTAACAAGTATCCTCGCGTCTCGCAGCCTTCGTCTTGAAGCAGTAGAAGGGAAATAGATAGTAAGTTCACCGAGTAACATCGTATAGCATAAACCTACCCGGCGATCCTCCCGCACATCACCCTGTGAGAGAGCAACCACCGAGTTATATCTGGCACTTGTAAGGGTGTGTTTTATTAAGTATCTGGTTCTAGTTGTCATGAGGTCAGAGTACAACTCCGGGTCGTCCTTTTACCGAGGGACACGGCTATTCGAATAGATTAACTTCCCTGCAGGGGTGCACCACATAACCCAGCACGCTTGATCCCATTTGGCCGGACACACTTTCCAGGGTCATGCCCGGCCTCGGAAGATCAACACGTCGCAGCCCTACCTAAGCACAGCAGAGAGGTCAGCACGCCGGTCTAAGTCCTAGGCGCGCAGGGGTCCGGGCCCATCGCCCGACGCACACCTGCACGTTGCGTACGCGGCCGGTAAGCAGACCTAGCCTCTCCTAATACCAGAGTAGGCTTTCCAGTCCAATCCGGCGCGCGCCGCTAAGTCACTGACGTCAAAAAGGCTTCGGCTGATACCACGACGTCGAGTACCCATAACTATTCCCACGTAGCTGGTTAGTGCGTATAGACCAAATGGCCAGACTCAGATCAAATACCAAGATCTCGATAAACGTGTTATTATAACATAACCGCGGACAGCGACCAGGGCCAGGCCCACCTGTCTCCTAGGTGGTCGCAACCTGCCCTGTCGCTCCGCCACAAAGTAACCATCAGGGGACTGTCGGGAACCCAGGCCCACCACTACCTGGGTGGAACCACCTGCCCCTTCAGCCCCCATATCCGAATCATCAACATGTGTATGTAAAATGTATGTAGTATATACCCGTGATCACACCCAAGTGATCACGGCCCGATAGAATAGCAGGGCAGACGGACAAGGGTGTAGGGCCACTGATGGTATACTAGCATCCTATACTAAACATTTAGGATTGCAGGTAAGGTATCAACAATGGTAGCAACAATGACAGGCTATGCAGCAGAATAGGATTATCGAAAGCAGTAACATGCTACACTACTCTAATGCAAGCAGTAGAGAGAAGAGTAGGCGATATCTGGTGATCAAAGGGGGGGCTTGCCTGGAAGCCCTGCAGACGAAAGGAATCTTCGGAATCGTAGCCGTAGTCGAACACCGAAGCATCAACGGTCTCAGGGTCTATCACAGTATCGGAGTCTACCGAAAATAAGCAACGAAGGGGGAAACAAATAAATAACAGAGCAAACAATAGCATCACAAAGTATAAGATGGAAATACGCAGTGCTACGTGTGACCTAACGCAGTAGGAGGTGATACTGGCAAGGATGAAAAACATCCGGGAAAGTATTCCCGGTGTTTCGCGTTTTCGGGCGGATGAAACGGAGGGGGAAAGTTGCGGGTTTGGTATGATAGAGATGTGTGACGGACGAACGGACCGCGTATTCGGATTCGTCTCGTCGTTCTGAGCAACTTTCATATATAAATTATTTTCATCCGAGTTACGGTTTAAAAGATATGATTTTCTAAAGTTTTTATTAATTTACTGAATTTAATTTTAGTTATTAAATTCGAGTTAAAATAGCAAATACTTTTTATACACAGCAGCAGCTAGCCACTGTGTATGACATGTGGGTCCAGAAATCCCAGTTGACCAGTCAACGGTTGACTGGTCAACAGGGGTGGGCCCCCCTGTCATACACACATATTGACTAACTACAATTTAATTAACTAATCTAATTAATTAGGTTAATTAAGATTAATTAATTAATTAAGTTAATTAATTAATTCGTTAATTATTACATTTTAAATATATATTTTTTTAAAGGGGCGGGGCCCACGTGCCATAGGCACAGGGGCCCATAGTGGGGCGGTTTTAACGGGGCTGCGGGGTGGGCGCCCGTTAAGGCCGAAGCCCACCCAGGCACGGGGTGAGGCCGCCGGGCGCGGCGAGCGGAGCCCCGGGGCGCCGGACCAGAGCGCCGGCGAGCGCTGGCCGGTCGGGGCCGCGGCTGGCAACCGCGACGGTGAGGCCATGGAGGGGCGGCGGGGGCCGGCCGGAGGCGCGGCGGCGGCGATGACCAGCAGAGGCAGGGAAGGGCCGCGGGCCGCGAGGCGTGTGACGGCGACGGCGGAGCGATGGGGGCGGCACGGAAGTGGCGCAGGCGTCGGCCGGAGGCAAGTGGCGAGGCCAGGGGCGACAGGGGACGGGGCCCCTGCGACGGCGGCCGCTCGGGGCGCAGAGGGAGCAGGGCCTGTTGCGGCTGGACGGAGCAGGAGGGCAGCAGACGAGCTGCGTGCGGGCGACGGAGCTCGGCAGGGCGTTGGAGGTTCGGGGCGACGAGGAGCGGTAGCAGCGGCGGTGTGGTGCAACACGAGCAACAGGCAGCGGCGAGGGAAAGGAGGAGGGACGGCGGCTCACTGTGATGCTCGAGGACGGGTCGGGGAAGAGGATGAAGCCGAGGTCGCCGCGGTTGAAGAAGGGGCTCCGGTCTCCAACGAGATGCGCCGGAGGACAAGGTAGTCGACGGCGAGTCTAGGAGACAAGGTGGACGGCCGTAGGGAGGACGGTGGGCGCGGGATCGATGGCGACGCAGCCCTGGCGTCGGTGGCGGCGGAGCTCCGTTTGATTGCTCGATCTGGAACGAGAGAGTGAGGGAGAGGTTACTGGAGGGCTAGGGTTGGGTACGGGGTCGACTTGTAGTCGAGGGAGGGACCTGGATGGCCGGCGCGTGGCCGGGGAGCGGCCATGGCCGCGGGATGGCTGCCACGCCCTCCCCCGTCCTCTGTAGCGAGAGGAGGGGATGAGGTGAGGTGGTTGGGCCGGCCTTAGTGGCAACTGGGCCAAGTGGCCCAGGGGAGGGGATATTTCCTTTCTTCTTCTCTTTTATCTGCTTTGCCTTTTTTTATATAGTTTCTACTTTCGTGTTTTATTATATTTTGGTTTATATTAAATACAAAAGGTTATTCCTAAAATAGTATTAATAGACATGCCACTACCACCATAACTTGCACGGCTAACAAAAATAGCTTAATATTTTTATAAATTGAAAAAGGTAATTAATTAAATGTTTTGTTGTCCTTTAAATTACCCCAGTGTATTTAAACCCCTTACAAAAATGTGGTTTCTGCACCAATATTATTTGTGACTTATTTGCTACAACTTGAACATTTTAGTTTTGATATTTGAAAACTTTTGTAGTTTGACTTTACTTCAAATTTGAATTTGGATCGGTTTTGAACTAACACGAGATTTGTATCAGTAATCGTGGTGACATGGCATCATTAGCATAGGTTTACTGTAGCTTAAGTATCCGGGCGTCACATCCCCCCTCCATTGTCTCTCTCCCCCGCTTTCCTCGCTCGCGTCCGAGGCCGCCGACGAGCACCACCGCATCCACCGCGCAAGCCTCGCCCCTCCGCTGCGTCCAGTTGCTCAGCCAACGTCCGTGTCCTCTCCACGCCGACTAAAACTAGCCGAGGAGCACCAGGTCATCGCCATCGAGCTCATCCCCTCTGCCGCCGCCGGACGCCATCGACAAATTCGCTGCTTCCAGGTCGACCCCGAGCCCACTAAGTTGCGCTTCGACCTCCCAGTGAGCTCCTCTGCCGTTCCCCCTATCCCCATGGCTTGTAACTCGTCGTACTGTCGTGCCCCGTCATGACCGAAGCTCGCCGTCCGCCATTGCCGATGCTCTACTTGCTGTCGAGCTCAATCCACCTTGCACTTCTGCTTGTCGTGCTTCGGGTGCCCAGGTGATGCTGCCCAGCCACTCCTTTTGGTCGCTAGCACCCCAGCGGCCTCACGCTGTGCGCCACCGTAGCACCACCGCCGCCTCGCTCGCCGTCGCCGACGCCACAGCCCACCCCGGCACCGCCCACGGCCACCACCCGCCACATCTGTGTGTCACCGGCGGTTCGCCGCCGATGTGGCCAGTGTTTAGGTGCTAATTACCTTAGACCAACCCACATGTGTCATAGACAGCCGGGCCCCACCCCTTAATTAACCACAGGGTTATTTCACTGTTTATTTTAAGCTAATACTCGTGGCCCCAATAGTCAGTTTGACCTGGCCACATCACCAGTTGATCGGACGCACACGTCAGTGACTGTGTTGGCTTTGCTGATGTAGTGATGACGTTTGCTGATGCAATAACTATTTTCTGGATTTTAAATAAATCAGAAAAGATTAGTTTAATTCAGAAAATACCACAAACTTCGAAAAATCATAGAAATTAAACCGTAACACCAAATGAAATAATTTATATATGCAAAATTATCAAAAAAAATATGAAGAATCTGTTTATGCCATTGTCATGCATGTTTGAACAACTTAAAGTTGCTGTATATGACAATTTGTTTAAATGGCATTTGAAATGCCTTACATGGAGTTTGAATTTGAATCTTGTGTTCAAATCAACTTCATTTAAATCGTTGCTAGTTGCATTAGCTCAATCAACAGCATATTGCCATGTCATGATCATGCATCATATTGTTGCATTGCATTGATTGTGTTCCTTCTCTGTTTGCCGGTATTGTCCCCTCTCAGTGGACGTAGCTCCGATGATGAGTTCGATGACACCGATGAAGAGCTATACTATCTTCAGAAGTGCCAGGCAAGCAAAACCCCATTGAGCATTCCGATACAATCCCACTCTCTCGCTCTTGCTCTCTTTTACTGCATTGGGACAACAACGATTCAACTGCTATTTGTTGCGGTAGCTGAACCCCTTTTCCTCTGCATGACCTGTCATTGCCACAGTAAATAGTTGAAACCCACTAGCATGAGTAGGAGTTGTATGAGCCATGATGTGCCTACTCATTCATGCTTTATGGTTATGCCTGCTATGCTTAGAGTTGTGCCGGGTCTGATTCATCGGGAATTGGATGTGTGTGAACATGTCCTACTGTTGAGATCTAAGTGTGTGAACACGATTTGGTAAAGGTAGCGGTGAGAGGCCATGTAGGAGTACATGGTGGATTGTCTCATTGAAACTGCCCTCGGGAACTGAGTTCTGTGTTTGTGATCCATGAACATTTACTACCTCACATTGGGTTCCGGTAACTCGACCCCTCTCGACTTATTAATCAACTCGATCTCTGTCCAGGAGTTGCAACTAGTTTCTGGTGTTTGTAGGTAGTGCTAGTAGTCTACCAAGTGTCACCCAGTACAGGTGGGCTTGGGACAGACTAGGTGCAGTGGCACGGTGTTCCAAGTGGCACCCATATGGTAGGCTTGGGAACCCTTCACACATCGTTTGGGGCCGTGAGCGACACCCCGGTCAGATCTCCTTGTGGATGGAACCCGAATAGGCGATAAACCTGGACTAGAGACTTGCGTGGTTAGTCAGGTCGTGGCCGACACCCTCGCTGGGCTTCCGCTTGCAGGTTGCCGAGTACATGTCGTGTAAACAGTGATAAGTGGTGAGAGCGCGTGTGAAGATGTACACCCCTGCATGGCTATAAAAGATCTATTCGAATAGCCGTGTCCGTAGTAAAGGACTTCTGGGTTACCAGTACAGTTCATAGACATGTGAAAGTGGATACTCTAAAATGCGCAAGATAAGCGTGAGTGCTATGGATGGCCTTCTCGTAGGGAGACGGGAGTGGATCCATAGTGGTGTATTGACTGGTGAATATGTGGACTCGTGTGCGCCACCTCAAAAGAGTTACCAGCAGCCGTAGTACAAGATAGCCACTGAGTCAAAGCTGGCTTGCTGCAGTTAAACCCCACAACCCCCTTTGTTGATAATGGTGCATATCTAGTTAGTTTTGATGTAAGTCTTGCTGAGTACCTTTGTACTCATGTTTGCTTAATTTATGTTTTGCAGAGAGACTTCAGTCTCACTAGTAGTTCTGCGTGGACTTCGACGTTTATATTGTTACCTCAGTTGCGATCTTGTACCCTTGTGAGGGTCTTGTAGATAGTCAGGTTTGATAGCCTTTGTCCTTTTCAGATGTCTGTACTCAGACATGTTGATGCTTTTGTTGCTTGTATGCCTTGTATGTTGGGTCATGAGACCCATGTTTGTAATATCTGGCTCCTTGGAGCCTAATGAATAAATACTTTGATTCATAGGGTTTTGTTGTGATGCCATGTTGTATTTGCACATATCGAGCATATTGTGTGTATGTTATTGAAATGCTTTGTATGTGTGGCATCCGACACCTAGTTGTTTACCCTTGGTAGCCTATCTTATGGGGAAATGCCTCCTTGTGCTTCCACTAAGCCTTGGTAGCTTGCTAATGCTCCGGAACACTTAGGCTGGCCGACATGTGTCCTTCTTCATTCCTGTGTCTGTCCCTTCAGGGAAATGTCACGCGTTGTTCCTTTAAGTCCTTGTAGCTTGCTACGACTTGGGTTCATACGTTGATGACCGACACGTTCGTTGTTGGGTCATGTATGCTTGTCCCTGTAATTTAGCGCCAATTTTGGTTTACAACTAGGCATGTCGGCCTGGGTTCTATGTCATATGGATGCTAGCGACACTGTCATATATGTGAGCCAAAATACGCAAACGGTCCCGGGCCAGGTAAGGTGGCACTCGTGGGATACCGTGTGTGAGGCCGCAAAGTGATATGATGTGTTACATGCTAGATCGGTGTGACTTAGGATCGGGGTCCCGACACGGTCCTAACTCATTGATCCAAGAGTGCACCAGGGAAAGTGGACTAGGTAGCATGATCAATCTTAGAATAGTAATCCAATAACCAACACCCTAAAGATGATATTATTTTCCATTAATTACGAAGCAATGGGGATGCTAGGAGTATTGATTTCACACATCATGGTTCACTTGTCGGCATTCCAGTTACAACAACGCGGAACCGAGGAATGAATGATAATGGTGAGAAGTATCACTGTATCAAGAGTTCGTAGGAGGTTGTGTAATTCCCATGACATTCTTGACATAAAGATGGTAATACTCCAAGGTAGAACAGAACAAAAGGTGGATTGTCATTTTGACCTACGGAATACAACTGCTTTAACCCAATCCTAGATATGGATAAGGTACTGGAGTTTATTTCTCCTAGTCATTCCGAATAGGATGGCTTGACGGACCATATGATAAATAGGCATCGATGAACATGAATGCACAACTACTCCCGACTATCAATTGATAGACGAAGATTAGAATATAACTACAAAAGGAACAACTCAAGGAACGTATGATTTTTCTGAGTTGTGGACGCATAGATTAGCATGTCGAACTAGTTCAACATATTTCTTCCGAATAACCCATGCAGAAAGGTAGGATTGGCAGAGTCACAATATAAAATGGAGAACTCATCACGAACACTCTTGTTGTGATCTTCTAGCTCGGAGGAACTTCTGCCAAGGATGGTTCATGGTATTGGAAGAATGATATACCACAGACCTCGAGGACTATCACAAGCTTACTAATATCCTTAAGGAACGAGCAAATACTATCAACATGAAGTAAGTAGGGTGAATCTCGGGTTCAAGAACCAGAGAATAGAATGCCTACTAACTAAATGGCATCACGAGATGCTTTCGAGAATGACGGCCATAATCATCACACTGGGAATACAAAACATGGCTAGATTACTAGGCGATTCTCTAAGACGCCTAGGGTGACCCTTAATAGCTCCAACATATATGTCGAGGCAATGGAGTACCTCAACACACCAATTAGTGTGGTTAACCTAGCCTAAAATGACATCAGGAATAGGGAGAAAAGATTTGCAAATGCATCAAATTGTTTAGAAACCTGGGATAACTCGGACAACATAACGATTGTAAATGCTCAAAAATATTTAGAGATCCATACAAAAAGGTAGCATAACCACTCAACATCATAATGTCAAGGTTATGAGACCAACTGTTTAACACACTGAAGTAGTAGAAACTGAACTGGGAGTTGAATCCACCATTAACATGATCCTGATAGATAGATGACAAGCCTAGTTCTTAATCCCCGTAGAAAAGAAGAAGGTGACTCAGATCGGAAGGTCATAAGGTAAAGGAGTAAAAAGAGCCTGACGTTCCCTTCCACAATCAATTCCCTTATATAACTAAAGAACTTCTAGACTCAACTTCGACTAGTTTGGCTTGGTAATCCTATAGGCAGTCAGGCTTTCATACCAAAGCTGTCGGGACCCTGATACTAAGTCACACTGGTCTAGCATGTAACACATCATATCACTTTGCGGCCTCACGCACGGTATCCCCACGGGTGCCACCTTACCTGGCCCGGGACCATTTGCGCCTTTTGGCTCACGTATGATAGTGTCGCTAGCATCCATATGACAGAGAACCCGGGCCGACATGACTAGTCATAAACCCAAGGTGGCACGAACTTATAGGGACATGCCTACATGACCCAACAATGCACGTGTTGGTCAGCAACAAGTGTTGCCGGGCTCTAGCGAGCTAACAGGACTCTGGTATACACCGCGTAACATTTCCCCGGAAGGGACAGACACAGGAGCAAAGAAGGACACATGCTGGTCAATCCATGTGTTCTAGAGCAGTAGCAAGCTATCAAGGCTCAGTGGAAGCACTAGGAGGCATTTCCCCATAAGGAAGACTACCAAGAATAAACAACTAGGTGTCGGATCCCACACATACCAATACACGTTACACGTGCACATAAGATGCACGATATGTGTAGATACAACATGGCATCACAACATAACTCAACAAATCATATAGATAAAGGCCCAGAAGATCCGTCATAGCATTTATTACAAACATGGGTCACATGACCCAACATACAGAGCATACAGGCAATGGAAGTATAAACATGTCCAGGTACAGACATCTAAAAATGAAGAAGGCTATCAAGCCTGACTATCTACAATACCCTCCCAAGGTACAAGATCGTAGCTGAGGTAACAAGCTAAACGACGAAGCCACGCAGAACCACTTGTGAGACTGAAGGCTCTCTGCAAAACTTAAGTTACGCAAACGTGAGTACAAATGTACTCGGCAAGACTTACATGAGAACTAGCTACACATGCAACAGTATCAACAAAGGGGTAGTGGATTTTAACTATAGCAAGCCAGCTTTGATTCAGTGGCTATCATGTACTACTACTGCTGGTAACTCTTTTGAGGTGGCGCACACGAGTCCACATATTCACCATATCAATACACAACTATGGATCCGCTCCCATCTCCCTATGAGAAGGCCATCCATAGCACTCACGCTTTTCTTGCGCATTTTAGAGTATCCACTTTCACTTGTCTATGAACTTCATAGGCAACCTAGTAGTCCATTACCACGAACGCTGCTATTCAAATAGATCATATTACCCTGCAGGGGTGTACTTCTTCACACACGCTCTCACCACTTATCGCCGTTTACACGACATGTACTCGGTAACCTTCAAGAGGAAGCCCAACGAGGGTGTCGGCCACGACCTGACTAACCACACAAGTCTCTAGTCCAGGTTTATCGCCTATTCAGGTTCCATCCGCAAGGAAGTCCGGCCGAGGTTTCACTTACGGCCCCAAATAATGTGTGCAGGGTTCCCAAGACACCAAATGGGTCAACCGCATCATTGCCCACCCTTAGGGTCAGCGCTACACACGGCCTCCAACACATATCATACAAACACCAGAAACTAGTTGCAACTCGTGGACAGAGATCAAGGCAGCTAATAAGTCGAGAGAGTCAATTAAGGATCCCAATGTGTGGTAGTAACTGTCTTGGATCACAAATAGAGAACCCAGTTCCTAAGGACGACTTCAATGAGACAATCCACCATGTACTCCTACATGGCCTCTCATTGCTACCTTTACCGAATCATGTTCACACACTTAGCTCTCATCAGTAGGACATGTTCATTACCAACCCAATCCATCCCAGATGAATCAGTCCTAACACAACTCTAAACATAGCAGGCATAACAAGCAAGCATGAATGAGTAGGCACAACATGGTTCAAACAACTCCTACTCATGCTAGTGGGTTTCAACTATTTACTGTGGCAATGACAGGTCATGCAAAAGAAAGCGGTTCAGCTACCGCAGCAAACAACAGTTGAACCATTGTTGTCCTAATGGAGTAAAAGAGAGAAAGAGCGAGAGAGTGCGATTTTATTAGGATACTCAATGGGGGTTGCTTTCCTAGCACTTCCGAAGATAGTAAAACTCTTCATTGGTGTTAACGATCACAACATTGGAACAACGTCCACTGAGAGGGGACAAACCCTAGCAAACAAGAGAGAGCACAATGAATGCAGTGCAACAATATGATGCATGATCATGACATGGAAACATGCTGTGATTTGAGCTAATGTAGCTAACAAAAATTTAAATGAAGTTGATTTGAACCCAAGGTTCAAATTCAAACTCCACATAAGACACTTAAAATGCCATTTATTCAAATTGTCATATACATTGGCTGTAAGTTGTTCAAACATGCATGCAAATGCCATAAAAAGATTCCTCATATTTTTCGGATAATTTTTCATATATAAATTATTTCATTTCAAGTTACGATTCAATTTCTATGATTTTTAGAAGTTTAAATCATTTTATAGAATTTCCAAATCATTTTGAATTAGAAATAATCTAGAAAATGATTACTGTGTCAGCATTGCATCATGCTTACGTCATCCAGTCAACAGGGCTGGACCAGGTCAAAACTGACCAGTGGGTCCCACTGGTCAGTGTCAAAGTGCTTGCTTGAGTCACAGACAGGTGGGCTTGGTCAACGGCCATGTCAGACGGTCAAAGCTAATGCATGGGGCCACTATGGTTAGCTAAAACTAAACAGGAACTAAATTGTGGTTAATTAGGTAGCAGGGTCCAGCTGTCGGTGTCACTAGGGGTTAATTAGCCGGGTTGTTAGCGGCTAATGATGTTGCCACGTGAGCACGCCGGAGTTGAACCCCGGTGACCAGATGCACGGTGGTGGCGCGCCGGAGTTGCTCGGGACGGCGCTACAGAGCACTGTTTCACGCGTGGTTTGCGGCTACGGCGAGCTAGTGGTGCGGCGCATATTCTGGGGCAAGCACTAGGAGCCGGGGTGGCATACAGAGACGGCAGCGACGACGGAGGCGGCGGCTGGAGCTCTCGCTCGAGCGGGCGCGAGGCTGCGTTGCGCTGGGAAAGCAGTTTGAAGTGGCCTTGGGTTCCTGTGGAGATGCTGAGCATGGCGACGCGTGCAGATGCGAGTTGCAGTGGCTCAGACCATGGCGGCGCCATGGCCGGCGGCACAGAGCTCATGACTCTGGTGGATAGGCTGGGTAGAGGAAGGAGTTGAGTGCGGGGAGAGGGGAAACGCTCGGGGACTCACAGTGATGCCGTAGGGATGGCCAGCGTGCTTGGGGAAGCTCGGACGGCGGCAAATCGAAGGTGGAAATCCGGCGGCCATGGACGGGGAAGAAGACCGCGGCGTCGCCTTGAGGGTTCCTCGGCTCGGTTCCGTTGGTGGAGATGGCCAGCACAAGGAGGCGGGGCCTTTGGTCACTCTGGACGGGTAGGACGATTACGGTGGCTGCGACTGCGACGAGCGGCGGCGACGAGCGTGCTCGGGCGCGAGAGAGGGTGATCCAGGCGAGCGAGTGAGAGCGAGGAAGAGTAATAGAGATAGACAGAGAGGTGTCGTGGTGAAGTCCTAGGCATCCTGAGAGAGGAGGGGCAGCCAGGCAGGGTGCCTGGTGCATGGCAAGCGCGGGTGATACATCCAAAACGTATCTATAATTTCTGCTTGCTCCATGCCACTTTTGGGTGATATTGCTATGATATTCATACACTTCCATACACTTTTGATCATATTTGGACTAACTTACTAATCCAGTGCACCCCAGTGCCGGTTTCTGTTTTCGGCTGTTTTTGTATTTCAGGTTTTCACGTTTCGAGAACTGCCCAGAAAAATCCAGAAAAATTATATAAAAAATCAGCGAACCGGAAACAACACTGCGTCCGAAGGGCAGCCTGGGGGGGCCACAGGGGCTCCAGGCGCCCTGTGGGCGCCCCCCTCCCCTGGGCCGCGTCGGGGGGGCGCCTGGGCCCCCCGAGGCTCCCCCGGTGCCCTACTTTGGCATATATTTAAAGGGTTCCCCGTAACCCTCAGAACAGGACTTCTTTTCGCGATCCCATCTCTGTTCCGCCACCGCCGCCGCTTCCAAGATCGGGAGCACTAGGAGAACTCTTCCCGGCACCCTGCCGGAGGGGAGGATCACCACCGGGAGCTTCTCCACCACCATGGACGCCTCCCGGATGACTCGTGAGTAGTCTCCCTTGGACCATGAGTCCATGACCAGTAGCTATGTGATGTTCTCCTCCCGTTCTTGTGCTTCACTAATTAGTCCTCGTGAGCTGCCCTACATGATCGAGGCACCTATGTAATCCTTATGCTGTTGCTATGTTGAGTTTGCTGGGATCCGATGGATTATGAGATTATGTTCAGATTGATCTTGAGTAATATATTTGATTCACCTCTTTTATATTTTAGTTCATAAGTAATTCTTGCATGTTCTCCGTTGTTATTTATTGCTTTGGCCGAGTAATAGGTAGTGACTTCAAGAGGGAACGTTATGCTCGATTGTGGGTTCATGCCCCTCGATGACTAGCTTGAGTGACAGAAACATGAGTCTAGGGGATGTGCTGTTGCCACAAAGGGGAAAACAGCGGTGCTTGTGCCCGCGGGTGCAAGGATTGTTTACTTTACGCAAAGTTCTTTTAATGCAGTTGTCTGTTGCATTGAGTTTACACTATGGGTGGGACTCGCAACTTAATACCAGCGAGATGTTCTGGATAGATGTCTCAAGGTGGATGATTAGTAGTAGATATTGATGGATTTCGGTCTACTTACTTTGGCGTACCGCCCATGCTTTGAACCTCAACCTTTCTTGCAATGTAGTCAGCATTGGTTTGCGTTCGTGGTCCTGTCAATTGCCCAGTTGTAATTTGTTACCTCACATAGCTGTTTTATCGTCTTTTGGGAGAGAGACATCACTAGTGAACATCATGTGACTCCGGTCCATATTACCATCATTGATCACATCCACTATTTACTTTCCGTTATTTATTTACTATTGCAAAACACTATCTATCACTACTATCATATTGCTTTTAACCCTTTGTGAACTACAAGGCCGGAGAGACTGACAACCTCTCTGTACTCGTTGGGAGCAAAGTTATTTGTATCTGTGTGCAGGTCCACGTTGATTGCTAATTGCGCCGTTAGCAATTGACACCTACTTGTTGAACCTAGGAGTCTCTGGGGATTCGATCCTTGGCATCTTTGCTAGGGGAAAACACTTCTACTTACTGCATCTTACACCTTCCACTTGGGGTAACCAACGAGGGGTTCGAGGCCCATCAAGGAGTATTTTATGGCGCCGTTGCCGGGGACTCCACTCTTCAGGATAGGGGAGTTGCATGCTATCTTTTACCTTTGCTTTTTAGTCTTGTTAGTTTACCTTTCATTTTTTGCTTTAGTTTCTTTTATCAAAAATCACAAAAAAAATTATTTACCTTCCTGTTAGTAGTCCTATCTGGTTAGTTAAACATGTTAGGATTTGGTGCTTTGAGGGAATCAGAAGTTCTAGATTTCCATCAAAGGGATGGAGAAAATATGAAGAAGGCATGGGACAGAATTTCTGATGCACATAGAAGAATTATGCCTTGGATACCTATAAAAATTGTGCTTAGAAATTTTTACCATGGTCTTTTTAAATGGTGTAAACACTCCCTTGACATTATAGCTGAGGGAGATTTCTTAGAATGTGATGAAGCTAGAGCTCTTGAAATTATACATGGTCTATCTAGTTACTTTGTTTATGATCATAATTTTGATACTGTCATAGATAGACTCGCTACTATTGAAAAGAGAATGGATGCTCTAGACTTAATGAAGGTAGAAAAACCTAAACCCAATAAGAGAGACATTCTGGAAATAGATAATGACTGGGAACCTCTTGTTAGGATCAGCATCTCTAATCAAGACTTCCTTGCTTATTGTGATATTGGATCTATGGTTTCTACTATGCCAAAAATTGTTCATGATTCTTTAAAATTTAACATGGATATATTACCATCTTATCATGAACACACTAATGGAGATATTTCTGAAATCCAGGGAAAAATAAAAGACGTGCCGGTAAAATTCCTTAAAGGGATTGCAATGATTGATTTCTTCATCATGGAGCCAAACCAAGGAAATATAGTGCTTGGAAGGGACTTCCTCCGAGCAGTTAAGGGCTTCATTGATATAGGTAAGGGACAAATCCGCCTACGCGGGAAGGCAAAAGGTGTGTACCCCTTTCCTAGAAGGTACAAGAATGAACTTGTTGAGGAATCATTTGAACCAATTTATAACTCCGATTATTATGATGATTATTGATTCCTCTATGCATTATGCCTAGCTTAAAGGCATAAAAGAAAGCGCTTTTGGGAGGCAGCCCACATGAATAAATTTTTGCTTTTGTTGTGTCTTGATGTTGTTTACTGATGTAGCATCATCATTGTATCTTTGCTTTTCATATTTGTGCCAAGTATAGCCTCTGATAGCTAGAAAGTTCAAAAGTTGTGAGGTGCTGTCCAGGAAACAGATTCTGTCCTTGGATAGAAAAATTCGAATAAAATCACCAGATCATCTTTTTGGTCTGAATTTTTTCGACAGCGTTCTCTATATAATTGTCTTTCATGCGTCAGTTCTGAGTTTTTTTATTTGAGTTGCAGAAGTATCCCGAACAGGTCAATTACTGCCTGCTGTTCTGTTTTTCACAGATTCTGTCCTGTTTTGCCTTACCTTCACTTTGCAAATTGAGAACTTGCTTTTTCTTTGCAAAAACCTTTTGGCAATCTTGAGAAACAGTAGAACTTCAAGAATACCCTTATTTCCAGCAAGGTATAATTATTTTATTAAGGGTACTAACCTCACTAATCAGATTATGATGAGTTGTGTATGAAGGGAGTTTTCAAGTGTGCGAGGGAAGATGATAAAAAGATTCAGGAGTATCAAGCGCTCAAGCTTGGGGATGCCCCCGTGCACCCCCAAGAAGTATTCAAGGAGACTCAAGCGTCTAAGCTTGGGGATGCCCCCCGTGCATCCCCTTCTCCATCAACATTATCAGTTCGTCTTTCGTTCCGCTATATTTTTATCACTTCATGTGTTATGTGCTATGCTTGGAGCGTCTTGCTTTTAGTTTTCTTTTTAGTTTTTCATAACGAGTCAGAACCCAGCATTCCTTTATGTGGGAGAGAAACACGCTCCACCTCTACCTAAAACATTACATAGAATTTTCATGTCTATCTATGTTGTGTGTGTTCTTTGTCTTTTAAATAGCTACTATCGTGCTTTGCTCTTAGTATTCATGCTTATCTTTTCAAAGAGCTTTTATTTAGTTGGTTGCTTGAACTCTCTTTAATTACCATGCTCATCTTATTAAGAGAGTTTGCTTCCGTTGCATGGGTTAATGTGTCTATGATAAAGATGCTACTTTCATGATGGTGCTTAGTAGTTCAGGTTTTCTTATGGTTAATCTCAAATAGCTGGGGGGTTCCCAATGTGTTATTGGAGTACCAACTTGGTTTGTTTGCCTATGATATGGTATGGTTTAGTAATATCTTCCTTCTAGAATTTATTTTGATTGACTTGGCGTATGCTCACGCATATTCAAGACTGTAAAGGAAGTCTGTCAAGCCTTGATGATCTTTTGTTTCTGATTAGCGATATAACTACCATGCCTGATTCAATATTGCTTTATCGCTCTGCATGATTATGACCGTCATTGCTCTCTTAGTTGGTCGCTCCCAGTCTTTTGCTAACCTCCACCTGTACTAAGCAAACTAACCATGCAATACATAGCTCATGGGAAAGTAGCCTAAAAACTATTGTGGTAAAGAATATGTTGCCTATGTATCTTATTTCTTATGAGTTGCTTGCTGAGCGGTAACCATGTTTCTGGGGACGCCATCAACTGTCACACTTTTGTTGAATATCATGTGAGTTGCTATGCATGTTCGTCTTGTCTGAAGTAAGGGTGATTTACCGTGGGTTGAATAACTATGCATATTGTTAGAGAAGAACATTGGGCCGCCAACCAAAGCCATGCATCATGGTGGAAGTTTTAGCTTGGACCTTAATCATCAATCTCTCATGAGAATATGCTTATGCATTAAAGAGGAGTCCATCATCTATTTTCTATGTTGTCCCGGTATGGATGTCCTCAAGTTGAGATCTATCAAAAATGAGAAATCAAATGCGATCTATCTCCTTGGACCTTTGTACAGGTGGCATAGAGGTACCCCTTTGTGACACTTGGTTAAAACATATGCAATGCAATGATAACCCATGGGGATCCGAGCTAATTAGGACAAGGAGCGAGCACTATTAGTATTCGATGCATGAGGCTTGCAACTTATAGGATGTTTTATGCATGACACATATGAAGTACTACTACCGTTGACACAATTGCTTCCATGTTTCAAAATAAAAAGCTCTAGCACTTCAAGCACCAACTATTGAGAGCATGATTGTCATTCTGAGTGTAATGTGCATTGTTCCAAAGTAGCATTGTCTTTTGCATGATTGTGATATCGTTTATTCTGAAATGATTGTATCTAGTCATCACTTAAACCTTGAAGGTGCCCTGTCATTTATGTTTTGCATCACTAAAGGGGGCAAGCTAGATATCGCTTTATCATATTTGCACATCATGTTCATTGCAAATCTTTTTGATGTTTCAGTTTCATGTTGTAAAACTTTCAGTCATTTGTGATTTTCTCTTGAGACAACTTAGTTACTTTAGAATCATTGTCTCAGTAAGCTTTTGTCATATGACTATGAGAAAGTCCTATATGGTTAATAGCATGTCACCACAGAAATTATTCTTGTTATCATTTACCTACTCGAGGACGAGCAGGAATTAAGCTTGGGGATGTTGATACGTCCAAAACGTATCTATAATTTATGCTTGCTCCATGCCACTTTTGGGTGATATTGCTATGATATTCATACACTTCCATACACTTTTGATCATATTTGGACTAACTTACTAATCCAGTGCACCCCAGTGCCAGTTTCTGTTTTCGGCTGTTTTTGTATTTCAGGTTTTCACGTTTCGAGAACTGCCCAGAAAAATCCAGAAAAATTATATAAAAAATCAGCGAACCGGAAACAACACTGCGTCCGAAGGGCAGCCTGGGGGGGCCATAGGGGCTCCAGGCGCCCTGTGGGCGCGCCCCCCCTGGGCCGCGCCGGGGGGGGCGCCTGGGCCCCCCGAGGCTCCCCCGATGCCCTACTTTGGCATATATTTAAAGGGTTCCCCGTAACCCTCAGAACAGGACTTCTTTTCGCGATCCCATCTTTGTTCCGCCGCCGCCGCCGCTTCCAAGATTGGGAGCACCAGGAGAACTCTTCCCGGCACCCTGCCGGAGGGGAGGATCACCACCGGGAGCTTCTCCACCACCATGGACGCCTCCCGGATGACTCGTGAGTAGTCTCCCTTGGACCATGAGTCCATGACCAGTAGCTATGTGATGTTCTCCTCCCGTTCTTGTGCTTCACTAATTAGTCCTCGTGAGCTGCCCTACATGATCGAGGCACCTATGTAATCCTTATGCTGTTGCTATGTTGAGTTTGCTGGGATCCGATGGATTATGAGATTATGTTCAGATTGATCTTGAGTAATATATTTGATTCACCTCTTTTATATTTTAGTTCATAAGTAATTCTTGCATGTTCTCCGTTGTTATTTATTGCTTTGGCCGAGTAATAGGCAGTGACTTCAAGAGGGAACGTTATGCTCGATTGTGGGTTCATGCCCCTCGATGACTAGCTTGAGTGACAGAAACATGAGTCTAGGGGATGTGCTGTTGCCACAAGGGGGAAAACAACAGTGCTTGTGCCCGCGGGTGCAAGGATTGTTTACTTTACGCAAAGTTCTTTTAATGCAGTTGTCTGTTGCATTGAGTTTACACTATGGGTGGGACTCGCAACTTAATACCAGCGAGATGTTCTGGATAGATATCTCAAGGTGGATGATTAGTAGTAGATATTGATGGATTTCGGTCTACTTACTTTGGCGTACCGCCCATGCTTTGAACCTCAACCTTTCTTGCAATGTAGTCAGCATTGGTTTGCGTTCGTGGTCCTGTCAATTTCCCAGCTGTAATTTGTTGCCTCACATAGCTGTTTTATCGTCTTTTGGGAGAGAGACATCACTAGTGAACATCATGTGACTCCGGTCCATATTACCATCATTGATCACATCCACTATTTACTTTTCGTTATTTATTTACTATTGCAAAACACTATCTATCACTACTATCATATTGCTTTTAACCCTTTGTGAACTACAAGGCCGGAGAGATTGACAACCTCTCTGTACTCGTTGGGAGCAAAGTTATTTGTATCTGTGTGCGGGTCCACGTTGATTGCTAATTGCGCCGTTAGCAATTGACACCTACTTGTTGAACCTAGGAGTCTCTGGGGATTCGATCCTTGGCATCTTTGCTAGGGGAAAACACTTCTACTTACTGCATCTTACACCTTCCACTTGGGGTAACCAACGAGGGGTTCGAGGCCCATCAGCGGGCACCATGCGTCTCATACTCCTAGCGCCAGGAGGACGATGACAGGCGTCGGCTGGTGGGCTGGGTCGCCAGCTACAGTGCTGGGTCGATTGGTGGCGCCAGGTCAGTTAGGTAGGGTTTCTGTTCTTTTCTTTTCTGTTTTGTTTTGTTTTATTTATTTATTTGCCACTGTTTAAATTCAAACGCATGCCAAATCTTTCTAAAATATTTTATGCTGCAGATATGGACCTAGCCAAATGCCCATAAATTATTTCAGGAGCATTTGAAGATATATTCTAGTTATATGGATATAAATTCAAATTCAAAATACAATATGATTTAAAATCAGTGCCCAAAACTATTCTTGAAAAATGTTCATTACTTTTGGTTTGGATCAAGACCATTGCCAAAAGTATCAAACATCAATGAAGAGCATTTTGGACATCAATGAAGAGCTTTTTGGGTCATTGAAAATATTTTTATTTGAACCTAGTTGAATTCATTTGGTGCTAGGGTTTGAACATCCCCAATTTCAAATTCACTTGAAAATTAACATGATGCATGGATGCTCACAGATGCAACTAACTACAAAGAATTCTAGGGCTGTGACAAGCAGTTAGGGCCCACGTCGCTTCGCCCTTCCCTCCTTGTCTTTGCCTTGTAGCCAGGCCAAGCGCACCGTGAACCTAGGGGCTACTGTAGGTGTTCTAGGACCGGGGGTACCCAGACCCGTCTACCAGTGGCCCAAGGCATGGCCCACCAACGGCCCAGCGTGGCCTAGGGACAAGATCCCATGCAAAAGACCCTCGCGAGGGCCCCTTGCCTCGCAAGGCGAATGACACAAATACCTCCTAGGAAGTGGCATTCCAAGGCTGCCTCCGAAGGAGTTGACATATCAATGGAGCACCTGGCCTCATGAGGCCTAGGTGCTGTGAGGCATGACGACCAAAGCCAGGCGGGCGCCAGCGGGCGCAGTCGAGGACAGTTTCCCCTTTAGTTCTAAGGAGGCAATGATGTACATGGGTTCCTGAGGAATCCTTCGAAGGTTTCCATTCCAGTGCAACTAGACCAAGACCACGAGCTCTGTAGGACGGAGGCCATCGCCGAGCCTACCTGCGCGTCATCGACCAGAAGCTTTGCAGACTAAGATCACTTTAGTCATGATAAGATGTACTGTTGTCCCCCTTCGAATTTTGCCATCGTGGCAACCCTTCCTGCCTTGTGCTCCAGGGGAAGAGGACCATGGCCAGTATAAATATAGACTAGACCCCAATAAAGGGAGGGATGGAATCTTGACCCTTCTAGAGGCATCACACCCTTGTACAAGTTCATCCTCATCCTCCTCACGAGGCAATCCATCCACCAAACCAAGAGTAGGGTATTACGCCTCAAGGTGGCCCATAGCTGGGTAAACCTCAGTGTCCGTTCCCACCATTGCGTTCTAGCTCGTGCATGGCAAACCATGGAAATGGCGAGGCTTTGATAGGTTGCGAGAGAGAGCACGCGTCCTTGGACACCCCTGCGTTCGAACCTTCTTGGGACCATGGATACCCAACTCTGACACAAGCAATATGATATAAACCCCATCGTTTTATCCTTAATGGCAACAATACAATACATGCCTCGCTACCCTTTCTGTCACTGGGTGAGGACAACGCAAGATTGGACCCATCACAAAGCACCTCTCTCATTGCAAGAAAAACCAATCTAGTAGGCCAAACCAAATCGATAGATCGAAGACAAATACAAAGCTATCTTAATCATGCATATAAGAGCTCAAAGAAGACACAAATAACACTCATAGATAATATGATCATAAAACCACAATTCATCGGATCTCAATAAGCGCATCGCAAAAGATGATTACATCGAATAGATCTCCAAGAACATCGAGGAGAACATTGTATTGAAGATCAAAGAGAGAGAAGAATCCATCTAGCTACTAGCTATGGACCCGTAGGTCTATGGTAAACTACTCACACATCATCGGTAGGTTAGTAAGGTTGATGTAGAAGACCTCCGTGAATGAATCCCCATCCCATGGAGTACCGGAAAAGAACCCAAGATGGGATCTCATGAAGACAGATACTTGTGGCGGCGAAAAAGTATTTTTGGTGTGCCCTCTGACATAGGGGGGATATTTGGGTATTTACAGAGCTGAGATTAGGATTTGGGGGCTACGAGGGTGTCACGCCCCCGATTTGACCATACACTAATCATGCACGCAAATGTGTACGACCAAGATCAGGGACTCACGGGAAGATATCACAACACAACTCTAGACACAAATAAAATAATACAAGCTTCATATTACAAGCCAGGGGCCTCAAGGGCTCGAGTACAGAAGGTTGAAAACAAACCAGTCAGCGGAAGCAACAATATATGAGTACAAACATAAGTTAAACAAGTTTTGCCTTAAGAAGCCTAGCACAAACATCAACGATCAAAGAGGCAAGGCCTCCTTCATGGGAACTCCTAACTACTCCTGGTCGTCGATGGTCTCCACGTAGTAGTAGGCTCCGTCGGGGTAGTAGTGGTAGTCGACTGGGGTGGCATCTGGCTCCTGGGATCCGCCATCTGGTTGCAACAACCAGAAAGAAGAAAGAAGGGGGAAAAGCGGGAGCAAAGCAACCGTGAGTACTCATCCAAAGTACTCACAAGCATCGGATATATACTAAGTATGCATGAGTATCAAGGGAATGAGCTGTATTTGTGGACTGGACTTCAGAATGCCAGAAGAGAAGGGGAAAGGCCTAGCCTATCGAAGAATAGCATCTTCAAGCATCTTCTGGAAACAACCATCTTACAGCAGTAGAAGGGAGTAAAGAATAGCATCTTAATTAACAAGCAGGTTGTAACAATATCCATCACATATCTCAAGTATCCATTTCATGTATCCATCAGATCAGGATATAAGACTGAACATCCATTACCGTGGACACGGCTATTCGAATAGATAACTTCCATGCAGGGGTGCACCACGTTAGCCTCACGCTCGATCATCTCTGGCCGGACACACTTTTCTGGGTCAATGCTCGGCCTCGAAAGATCAACCCATCGCAGCCCTGCCTAGGCTCAGAAGAGAGGTCGCCGCCGGTCTACATCCTAAGCGCACCGGGGTCATGGGCCATCGCCCGATGCACTCTAGGTCGTTGCGCGTAGGGCGATTCGGGCCACCTCCACTAGGGCACCGACCAGGCCGTGCCGCAATGCTGAACTAGACGTCTAACAAAGCTGCGGCTTATACCACGACGCCGAGGCCCATACTATTCTCGCGTGGCGGTTAGTGCGTAAAGGCCAGAGGCCAATTCAGAACAAATATCCAAACCTTAGTGTATTAGGAGCTAGCGAAGATGAGGAGAGACTCACAATAATGTGACCCTGTCGCCCCGTTTCCAGGAAATACGGCAAGGGCTAGCCTAGCCCACTCGGGGGCGGCTTGCCTGCCCGGCCGTGCCTTGTAATTATCTCACAGGTGCTCCACGGGCCCGCCCGACTTTCACATCAACTCGCGGGTACTCCTCAGGGCCGATCCGACTTCAAAAGTGGTCTCAAGTAAATTCAAGGTAACCGGGTGTCCAAATATCAAGGGGGAACCCCGAGGAATCACCCTCGATGGATTCCACTCGATGTAATCATCAAGGTGAACATAGGAGGAATCACCCTCGAGGTTCACACTCGAAGGGTTGCACGACAGAGTCGTATCGGGAGTGGTGAAAGAGGAATCACCCTCGATGACCATGACCGAATAGCTACACTACAGAATTATCACCATGAGTGCGTTACGAGGAATCACCCTCGGTACTCGATAGTAGCTCTATAGAGTCGTACAACTAAGGGGGTGAAGTAATGTGAGGTGTCGGGCTCTGGTCGTCGATCACGTTGGTCGGGTCATCGATGATGAAGTAGGGGCAATAATGATAAGGTGGGGCGGGTCACTGATGGATCACTATCCAACCTATAGTAAGAAGTTTAAGATAAGCAGGTAAGTAACAATAGTAGGTACAAAAGCAGGCTATGCATCAGAATAGGATCAATCAATAACATTAGCAAAATCTAATGCAAGCATGAGAGAGAATAGAATGGGCAATATCGGGACGATCAAAGGGGTGGGCTTGCCTGGAAGCTCCGCTGAAAAGGGAAGGAGGGTCATCGTCAACATAGTCGATCACAGCGGCATCGCCAGCGGTCTCAGGGTCTACCGGAGAGAAGAGGGGGAAGAAACAATAAATACATAGCACACAGATGCATGACAAGACAATAAATGGTGTTAGGGGTGTTCTAACACTGTACTGCGCGATACGGGCGAAGGGGAACGGCTGCATGTTCACTATGCTAGGATCATGTGGCAAACGAACGGACTGCGTATTTGGATTCGTCTCGTCGTTCTGAGCAATTTTCATGTATAAAACTTTTTCATCCGAGCTATGGTTTATTTTATATTAATTTTCAAAGATTTAATAATTTTTTGAAATTATTATTAAATCTAAAAGGAGTTATTGCGTCGGCATGACGTCAGCTGTCAACTGGGTTGACCAGGGTCAACCCTGACGTGTGGGGTCATTCTGTCATAGACACATTTTAACTAAATATGTTTAATTAGCTAACCTAGTTAGTTACGGTAGTTAACCAGAGTTAATTAAGTTAAATAAGTAATTATTGATTAATTAATTAATTATTTTTATTAATATACATTTTTAAAACTTTTTATAACTCTTTTTTTTAACCAGGGGCATCGGCCCCTGTGGTCAGTGGCCCATAGGGCCAACCGGGCGGCGGGCGTGCGGTATTGGACATAGGCAAAATGGGTGCGGGCGCCCACCCGAACCGGCGTGCCTCGGCGCCGGAGGTGGTTGACGGCGGGCACGGCCTAGCGTGCCCAGGCGGCGTCGCACCCGCAGGGGAGCACAGGGCGGCCAGGAGCAGCCGTCGGCGGCAGCGACAATGGTGCAGAGGGGCGGCACAAAGGGCAGTAGCCGAGCCGCACGCGGCTGCGGCGCTTGAGTCTATGACAGAATGTTTAGTTAAAATGTGTCTATGACAAAATGACCCCACACGTCTGGGTTGGTGTGCCGAACGGCCCATGTTCTGTTTTTCTTTTCCGTTTTCATTTTATTACCCCTGGTTCCTTTTATTTTAGGGCACGAAGCCACTTTATAAAAAGTTGGTTCACCACCAATATTAAGAAGTGAATATTTGTCACATGATCAACATTTTAGTTTTCATGTTTGTGATCTTTTGGATTTCACTTAGTATTTGAATTTGAATTAGAACCGGATTGAATCTAAGTGGGATTTGGCAATGGTAAAAGCGATGACAAAGCATCATTAGCAGGGGATTACTGTAGCATAATTATCCGGGCGTCACAATTCTCCTCCCCTACATGAAATCTCATCCCGAGATTTAAGAGGTGGAGTAAGGGGGAGAGACTCGGGAAGGACAGAGCTCAACACAAGATAGGTACCTCGAGGATATGTCAGTGAATGTGGTGTTAGGGAACGTAGTATTTCAAAACAATTCCTAAGAACACGCAAGATCTATCTTGGAGACGCATAGCAATGAGCGGGGAGAGTGTGTCCACGTACCCTCGTAGACCGAAAGCGGAAGCATTTAGTAATGTGGTCGATGTAGTCGAACGTTTTCACGATCCAACCGATCGAAGTACCGAACGTACGGCACCTCTGTGTTCAGCACATGTTAAGCACGATGACGTCCCTCGACCTCTTGATCTAGTTGAGGATGAGGGAGAGTTCCATCAACACGACAGCGTGGTGACGGTGTTGATGATGTGATCCGCGCAGGGCTTCGCATAAGCACTGCAACAATATGACCGAGGTGTGTAACTGTGGAGGGGGGCACTGCACACGGCTAAGAGAAACTTTGGTGTGCCTTTGGGGTGCCCCCTCGCCACGTATATAAATGAGGGAGGGAGGAGGAGGCCGGCCTAGGAGGAGGCGCGCGCCAAGGGGGGCAATCCTGCTCCAAGTAAGTTTGGCCCCCCTTTCCTATTCCTACTAGAAGAAGGATTAAGAAGGATGAGAGGAGAAGGAAAGGGGGGGTGGCCCCCCAAACCCTAAACCATTTCGGTTTGGGCCTAGGTGGGCGCGTCCCACCTCTTGCTTGATGCCCTTTTTCTCCACTATGGCCCAATAAGGCCCATAGACTCCCCGGGGAGTTCCGGTAACCTCCCGGTACTCCGAAAAATACCCGATACGCTTCGGAACCCTTTCGGTGTCCGAATATAACCTTCCAATATATCAATCTTTATGTCTCGACCAATTCGAAACTCCTCGTCATGTTCTTGATCTCATCCAGGACTCCGAACAATATTTGGTCATAAAAAACACATAACTCATAATACAAATCGTCATTGAACATTAAGCATGCGGACCCTACGGGTTCAAGAACTATGTAGACAAGACCAAGACTCATCTCTGGTCAATAACAAAAACTGGAACCTGGATGCTCATATTGGCACCTACATATTCTATGAAGATCTTTGTCAGTCAAACCGCATAACAACATACGTTGTTCCCTTTGTCATCGATATGTTACTTGCCCGAGATTCGATCGTGGTATCATCATACCTAGTTCAATCTCGTTACTCGCAAGTCTCTTTACTCATTCTGTAATACATCTTCTCATGACTAACTCATTAGTCATTTGCTTGCAAGGCTTATTATGATGTGTATTACCAAGAGGGCCCAGAGATACCTCTCCGACACTCGGAGTGACAAATCCTAATCTTGATCTATGCCAACACCACAAACACTTTCGGAAAAACCTGTAGGGCATCTTTATAATCACCCAGTTATGTTGTGACGTTTGATAGCACACAAGGTGTTCCTCTGGTATTCGGTAGTTGCATAATCTCATAGTTAGAGGAACATGTATAAGTCATGAAGAAAGCAATAGCAATAAAACTAAATGATCATTGTGCTAAGCTAACAGATGGGTCTTGCCCATCACATCATTCTCCTAATGACGTGATCCTGTTGATCAAATGGCAACACATGTCTATGGTTAGGAAGCACAACCATCTTTGATTAACGAGCTAGTCTAGTAGTGGCATACTAGGGACACTCTATTTTGTCTATGTATCCACACATGTATCAAGTTTCCGGTTAATACAATTCTAGCATGAGTAAAAGACATTTATCATGATATATAAGGAAATATAAATAACAACTTTATTATTGCCTCTAGGGCATATTTCCTTCAGTCTCCCACTTGCACTAGAGTCAATAATCTAGATTACATAGTTATGATTCTCACACCCATGGAGTCTTGGTGTTGATCATGTTTTGCTCGTGGAAGAGGCTTAGTCAACGGGTCTGCGATATTCAGATCCGTATGTATTTTCCAAATCTCAATGTATCCCTCCTTGACTTGATCGCGGATGGAGGTGAAGCATCTCTTGATGTGCTTGGTTCTCTTGTGAAACCTGGATTCCTCCGCCAAGGCTATTGCTCCAATGTTGTCACAAAAGATATTCATTGGAGCCGATGTACTAGGTATTACACCTAGATTTGATATGAACTCCTTCATCTAGACTCCTTCATTTGCTACTTCCGAAGCAGCTATGTACTCCGCTTCACATGTAGATCCCACCACGACGCTCTGCTTGGAACTGCACCAACTGACAGCTCCATCGTTCAACAAAAATATGTATTTGGTTTGTGACTTAGAGTAATCTAGATCAGTGTCAAAGCTTGCATCGATGTAACCATTTACGACGAGCTATTTTTCACCTCCATAAACGAGAAACATATCCTTCATCCTTTACAGGTATTTCAGAATGTTATTGACCATTGTCCAGTGATCCACTCCTGGATTACTTTGGTACCTCCCTGCCAGACTTATAGCAAGGCACACATCAGGTCTGGTACACATCATTGCATCCATGATAGAACCTATGGCTGAAGCATAGGGAATGACTTTCATTTTCTCTCTATCTTCTCTAGTAGTCGGGAATTGAGTCTTACTCAACTTCACACCTTGTAACACAAGCAAGAACCCTTTCTTTGACTGGTCCATTTTGAACTTCTTCAAAACTTTATCAAGGTATGTGCTTTGTGAAAGTCCAATTAAGCGTCTTGATCTATCTCTATAGATCTTGATGCCCAATATATAAGCAGCTTCACCAAGGTCTTTCATTGAAAAATCTTATTCAAGTCTCCTTTTATGCCATCCAGAAATTCTACATCATTTCCAATCAACAATATATCATCCACATATAATATCAGAAATGCTATAGAGCTCCCATTCACTTTCTTGTAAATACAGGCTTCTCCAAAAGTCTGTATAAAACCATATGCTTTGATAACCTCATGAAAGCATCTATTCCAACTCCGAGATGCTTGCACCAGTCCATAGATGGATCGCTGGAGCTTGCACACTTTGTTAGCACCTTTAGGATCGAAAAAACCTTCTGTTTGCATCATATACAACTCTTATTTGAGATATCCATTAAGGAATGCAGTTTTGGCATCCATTTGCCATATTTCATAATCATAAAATGCGACAATTTATAACATGATTCAGACAGACATAAGTATCGCTCTGGGTGAGAAAGTCTCATCGTAGTCAACTCCTTGAACTTGCCGAAAACCTTTCGCAACAAGTCGAGCTTTGTAGACAGTAACATTACCATAGGCGACAGTCTTCCTCTTAAAGATCCATTCATTTTCAATTGCTTGCCGATCATCGGGCAAGTCAACCAAAGTCCACACTTTGTTCTCATACATGGATCCCATCTCAGATTTCATGGCCTCAAGACATTTTGCGGAATCTGGGCTCATCATCGATTCCTCATAGTTCGTAGGTTCATCATGGTCTAGTAACATGACTTCCAGAACAGTGTTACCGTACCACTCTAGTGCGGAACGTACTCTGGTTGACCTACAACGTTCAGTAGCAACTTGATCTGAAGTTTCATGATCATCATCATTAGCTACCTCACTAATTGGTGTAGGAATCACTGGAAGTAGTTTCTGTGATGAACTACTTTCCAATTTGGGAGAAGGTACAATTAACTCATCAAGTTCTACTTTCCTCCCACTCACTTCTTTCAAGAGAAACTCCTTCTCTAGAAAGGATCCATTCTTAGCAACGAATATCTTGCCTTTGGATCTGTGATAGAAGGTGTACCCAACAGTTTCCTTTGGGTATCCTATGAAGACACATTTCTTCGACTTGGGTTCGAGCTTATCAGGTTGAAGCTTTTTCACATGAAGACACATTTCTTCGACTTGGGCAGTCCCAAACTTTAAGAAACGACAACTTGGGTTTCTTACCAAACAACAGCTCATAAGGCATCGTCTCAACGGATTTAGATGGTGCCCTATTTAATGTGAATGCAGCTGTCTCTAAAGCATAACCCCAAAACGATAGTGGTAAATCGGTAAGAGACGTCATAGATCGTACCATATCTAATAAAGTACACCATTGCGCTGTGGTGTTCCAGGTGGCGTGGGTTGTGAAACTATTCCACATTGTTTCAAATGAAGACCAAACTCATAACTCAAATATTCGCCTCCGTGATAAAATCATAGAAACTTTATTTTCTTGTTACGATGATTCTCTACTTCACTCTGAAATTCATTGAACTTTTCAAATGTTACAGGCTTGTTCTTCATCAAGTAGATATACCCATATCTGCTCAAATCATCCGTGAAGGTCAGAAAATAATGATACCCGTCGCGAGCCTCAACACTCATTGGCTTGCATACATCAGTATGTATGATTTCCAGTAAGTCAGTTGCTTGCTCCATTGTTCCAAAGAACGGTGTTTTAGTCATCTTGCCCATGAGGCATGGTTCGCAAGCACTAAGTGATTCATAATCAAGTGATTCCAAAAGTCCATCAACATGGAGTTTCTTCATGCGCTTTACACCAATATGACCTAAACAGCAGTGCCACAAATAAGTTGCACTATCATTATCAACTTTGCATCTTTTGGCTTTGATATTATGAATATGTGTATCAGTACGATCGAGATTCAATAAAAATAGACCATTCATCAAGGGTGCATGACCATAAAAGATATTACTCATATAAATAGAACAACCATTATTCTCTTATTCAAATGAATAACCGTCTCGCAACAAACAAGATCGAGATATAATGTTCATGCTCAGTGCTGGCACCAAATAACAATTATTTAGGTCTAAAACTAATCCCGATGGTAGATGTAGAGGTAGCATGCCGACGGCGATCACATCGAGTTTGGAACCATTTCCCACGCGCATCGTCACCTCGTCCTTAGCTAATCTTCGTTTTAATCCGTAGCCCCTGTTTCGAGTTACAAATATTAGCAACCGAACCAATATCAAATACCCAGGTGCTACTACGAGCATTAGTAAGGTCCACATCAATAACATGTATATCAAATATACCTTTGTTCACTTTCCTATCCTTCTTATCCGCCAAATACTTGGGGCAGTTCCGCTTCCAGTGACCAGTTCCTCTGCAGTAGAAGCACTCAGTTTCAGGCTTAGATGCGGACATGGGTTTCTTCGCGGGAGTAGCAACTCGCTTGCTATTCTTCTTGAAGTTCCCCTTCTTTCCCTTGCCCTTTTTCTTGAAACTAGTGGTCTTGTTAACCATCAACACTTGATGCTCCTTTTTGATTTCTACCTCCACAACTTTGAGCATTGCGAAGAGCTCGGGAATAGTCTTCTCCATCCCTTGCATATTATTGTTCATCATGAAGCCTTTATAGCTTCGTGGCAGTGATTGAAGAACTCTGTCAATAACACTATCTTCATCAACTTTGACTCCAAGTTGAGTCATGTGATTGTAGTACCCAGACATTCTGAGTAAGTGTTCACTAATAGAACTATTCTCCTCCATCTTGCAGCTATAGAACTTGTTGGAGACTTCATATCTCTCAACTCGGGCATTTGCTTGAAATGTAAACTTCAACTCTTGGAACATCTCATATGCTCCATGACGTTCAAAACGTCCTTGAAGACCCGATTCTAAGCCGTAAAGCATGTCACACTGAACTATCAAGTAGTCATCAGCTTTGCTCTGCCAGATGTTCATAACGTCCGGTGTTGCATCTGCAGCGGGCTTTTCACCTAGCAGTGCTTCCAGGACATAATTCTTCTGTGTAGCAATGAGGATAATTCTCAATTTACGGACCCAGTCCTTGTAGTTTCTACCATCATCTTTCAAGTTAGCTTTTTCTAGGAACGCATTAAAATTCAAGGGAACGGTAGCACGGGCCATTGATCTAAAATAATATAGATATGCAAAAACTATCAGGACTAAGTTCATGATAAACTAAAGTTCAATTAATCATATTACTAAAGAACTCCCACTTAGATAGACATCCCTCTAGTCATCTAAATGATCGCATGATCCAAATCAACTAAACCATGTCCGATCATCACGTTAGATGGAGTAGTTTTCAATGGTGAACATCTTATGTTGATCATATCTACTATATGATTCACGCTCGACCTTTCGGTCTCCAATGTTTTGAGGCCATGTCTGTACATGCTAGGCTCGTAAGGTTTAACCCGAGTATTCTGTATGTGCAAAACTGTCTTACACCCGTTGTATGTGAACGTAGAGCTTATCACACCCGATCATCATGTGGTGTCTCGGCATGATGAACCGTCGCAATGGTGCATACTCAGGGAGAACACTTGTACCTTGAAATTTGTAAGGGATCATCTTATAATGCTACCGCCGTAGTAAGCAAAATAATATGCATAAAAAGATAAACATCACATGCAATATAAATATGTGACATGATATGGCCATCATCATCTTGTGCTTTTTGATCTCCATCTCCAAAGCATCGTCATGATCTCCATCGTCACAAGCTTGACACCATGATCTTCATCGTAGCGTCATGGTCGTCTCGCCAACTATTGCTACTATTACTATAGCTAACTCAAAGTGATAAAGTAAAGCAAATACATGGCTTTCGCAATTCATACAATAAAGAGACAACCATAAGGCTCCTGCCGGTTGCCGATAATCTACAAAACATGATCATCTCATACAATAATGTATAACTCATCATGTCTTGACCATATCACATCACAACATGCCCTGCAAAAACAAGTTAGATGCCCTCTACTTTGTTGTTACAACTTTTACGTGGCTGCTACAGGCTTAGCAAGAACCGTTCTTACCTACGCATCAAAACCACAACGATTTTTCGTCAAGTGTGCTGTTTTAACCTTCAAGAAGGACCGGGCGTAGTCACACTCGATTCAACTAAAGTTGGAGAAACTAACACCCGCCAGCGACCTATGTACAAAGCATGTCAGTAGAACCAGTCTCATGAACGCGGTCATGTAATGTCGCTCTAGGCCGTTTCATCCAACAATACCGCCGAATCAAAGTATGACATGCTGGTAAGCAGTATGACTATTATCGCCCACAACTCTTTGTGTTGTACTCGTGCATATCATCTACGCATAGACCTGGCTCATGATGCCACTATTGGGGAACAAAGTATTTGAAAAAAATTCCTACGGTCATGCAAGATCTATCTAGGAGAAGCATAGCAACGAGCGGGGAGAGTGTGTCCACGTACCCTCGTAGACTCAAAGCGAAAGCGTTTAGTAACGCGGTTGATGAAGTCAAACGTCTTCACGATCCAACCAATCCAACTACCGAACGTACGACACCTCCGTGTTCAGCACTCATTCAACATGATGATGTCCCTCGAGCTCTTGATCCAATTGAGGATGAGGGAGAGTTCCGTCAGCACGACGGCATGGTGACTGTGTTGATGATGTGATTCGTGCAGGGCTTCGCCTAAGCACTGCAACAATATGACCGAGGTTTGTAACTATGGAGGGGGCACCACACACGGCTAAGAGAAACTTTGGTGTGCCTTTGGGGTGCCCCCTCCCCACTTATATAAAGGAGGGAGGGAAGAGGAGGCCGACCTAGGAGTACGCGCGCGCCAACGGGGGCAATCCTACTCCAAGTAGGTTTGCCCCCCCCCCCTTCCTATTCCTACTAGGAGAAGGGGGACGAGGAGAAGAGGAGAAGGAAAGAGGAGGCCGCCCCCAAACCCTAAACCAATTCAGTTTGGGCCTACGTGGGCGTGCCCCACCTCTTGCTTGCTGCCCTCTTTCTCCACTAGGGCCCAATAAGGCCCATAGACTCCCCGGGGGTTCCGGTAACCTCCCGGTACTCTGGAAAATACCTGATGCGCTTCGGAACCCTTCCGGCGTCCGAATATAACCTTCCAATATATCAATATTTATGTCTCGACAATTTCGAGACTCCTCATCATGTTCATGATCTCATTTGGGACTCCAAACAATCTTCGATCATCAAAAACACATAACTCATAATACAAATCATCATTGAACGTTAAGCGTGCGGACCCTATGGGTTCGAGAACTATGTAGACATGACTGAGACACATCTCCGGTCAATAACCAATAGCGGAACCAATATTCTACAAAGATCTTTATCGGTCAAACCGCATAACAACATACGTTGCTCCCTTTATCATTGGTATGTTACTTGCCCGAGATTCCATCGTCAGTATCATCAGACCTAGTTCAATCTCGTTACAGGCAAGTATCTTTACTCGTTCCGTAATACATCATCTCATGACTAACTCATTATTCATTTGCTTGCAAGGCTTATTGTGATGTGTATTACCGAGAGGGCCCAGAGATACCTCTCCAACACTCAGAGTGACAAATCCTAATATTGATTTATACCAACACCACAAACACTTTTGGAAACACCTGTAGAGCATCTTTATAATCGCCCAGTTACGTTGTGACGTTTCATATCACACAAGGTGTTCCTCCGGTATCCGGGAGTTGCATAATCTCATAGTCAGAGGAACATGTATAAGTCATGAAGAAAGCAATAGCAATAAAACTAAACGATCATTGTGCTAAGCTAATGGATGGGTCTTGTCCATCACATCATTCGCCTAATGATGTGATCCCGTTGATCAAATGACAACACATCTCAATGGTTAGGAAACACAACCATCTTTGATTAACGAGCTAGTCTATTAGAGGCATACTAGGGACACTCTGTTTTGTCTATGTATTCACACATGTATCAAGTTTCTGGTTAATACAATTCTAGCATGAATAAAAGACATTTCTCATGATATATAAGGAAATATAAATAACAACTTTATTATTGCCTCTAGGGCATATTTCCTTCATGTGGCAAAGAGGCATCTCTCGAGTTGAAATTTAAGAAAGTCATTGGGAGCAAGGTAAGGAGGTGCAATAAGAAGCTTCAACCGGCTAGGCAATCGTTCGTTGCCTGAAACAGAGGGTGGAAGGGGTTCAGAGCAATGGGAATAAGTATTCTGTTTCATACCAGAATAGATCACTAGGTAGGTCGCTCGTGATTTACATACTAAGCCGAGTGCGAGAAACAATTTTGGAAAACATGGATGTATAGGAGCGTTAGGTTTCGATCCTGTGGAACTGTGGGTTGTGGGCCCACCATGTCAGTTAAAAGCAGGAAGGCGTTAAGATTTTGCACGGTTAAGATAGCAAGGCATGTCAGAGTGCCTGTTAGTTATGTTGGCAACAACGTTGGTACCAAGGGTGAGGGACGAAGAGAACCACTTTCCTGCTCATTAAGGCGAGGCGGACCAATAGGCAAAGTTCTCGTCCATTGGTGGCTACCGGAATGTCATCAACAATAGTAACAATGTCTTACTGACAGAGTTTGTACACCGAGGTATTTACATAAGCAGGGAATTATCACTGCCCAGGTATGTTAGGTTACCCGAAATGTTAAACAAAGCAATGGAAGGCAAAGTGTAGACTCGAATCAGTTATCGGTGTTCTCGAGTGTCTAACAACTTAGAACCCATGGAAAATTGGAGTCGGCAAATTGGAATCGGCAAGAAATAATAGTTGATGAAGAACTCATAAAAAGTTAGGTAGTCCCGTAATATTCTCAAGATACCAAAGGGTAATACTCGAAGGTATATTAAAGTAGAGGCTAGACAGGTGAAATGATCTGAAGAAGAAAAGTACTTTAAGTCGTCCAAGAAATGGAATCAAAGGAGAACAATCATGGTCGGAACCACAGTTGCAAAGGACCAAGTATATACACTAGATGAACTCATCAGAAGGGGATTATTATTACAAGAAGCTTCCATGGTAAGTTTCCACATCGGGTCCATGGGCATGAACATAAAGGCTCAAGGTCGACTCCCACTTCTCTAATGCACAACTTCCATTCACTTCTCGTAGTCGAAGAAGTTGTAGCATTGAAATTTTACCTGACGAAAAGCCAGTAGAGTATAACCCGTATAACTTTTGAGTTCACACGGATTTAGGGAAGACATAGATTCAACCCATAGGGGAATCTTAGGAATATATACCACAAACTTCACGATTAAACAACTCAAGCCCGAAAGTATAGTATGGTTGACAAGAGCGGGGATACGATTTACCAAAGGCATTATGTATCCGAAAAAGGCTTACAAGGTTATTGAAAATGGAAGACATTTTCGCATGAAATCCAACAAGGGAACTGGTGGTCCACAAGGAATCTGATGTGAGTATCGATACTTCACCAGAAGAAGAATGAATGCAAGGAGATATGATTATAAAAAACAACTGACTAATTCAAAGCAGCATTCACAAACATATCGAGTCAAATGATCAAAATTACGATGAAAAAGGATGCTAATGAGTATTGCTAGACGTATGGAAGTAACCATAATGCAAGCAGTTAAGGAGGAACAAGAGCAATAGGCTACTGAGGAGTTTCGGAAGATCGAATAGCATTCCAAAGAATTTTGTGAAACACATGAACAACTTTGAACGAATGGATACTCGGCAAGCGCGAGTAATTATCCGTCAAGGTATTCATGCGGCAAGGAATTGTAGGGCAGTAAGAATAAAAGATTGTCGGAACATTGGAGAGTATTTCAGGACATCTTGTAATAACAAGAGCAACTAGGGATGAAGGTATGAACGACAATGTAGGTAGTTACCCATAAGGATTTATCGGTGGTAGGGACCGTAATGGCGAAGGGAAAAATGATCTCAAGAAAACATCAGAGAGTATCTTCAGAATCTTCTGGTGCACCAAGCAATCATCTGGAATGAGGGGGCTCTTTGGGAGAAAGTATTTCGAGAACCTAAAGTTATATTTTAGCAAAATTATTTAACCCGAATACAAGAGAGATTAAAACCCAGAGTATAGACGAGGAATAAAAGATCCTAATACCACCAAATGGCGACATGAGCCCGTAAGCCACACAGCCATGTTGGAAAAACCATTTTTCAAAGACTAGACTCAACTTCGGCCAAGGAGTTGGAAAAGGGGAGTTCCTACAGGCTCTGATACCAACTTGTGACGCCCCTGATTTGACCGTACACTAATCATGAACGCAAATGTGTACGGCCAAGATCAGGGATTCACAGGAAGATATCACAACACAACTCTATACACAAATAAAATAATACAAGCTTCATATTACAAGCCAAGGGCCTCGAGGGCTTGAATATAGAAGGTCGAAAACAAATGAGTCAGTGGAAGCAAAAATATTTGAGTACATACATAAGTTAAACAAGTTTTGCCTTAAGAAGGCTTGCACAAACATCAACGATGGAAGCCTCCTGCCTGGGACCTCCTAACTACTCCTAGTCATCGGTGGTCTCCACGTAGTAGTAGGCTCCCTCGGGGTTGTAGTGGTAGTCGACTGGGGTGGCATCTGGCTCCTGGGATCCGCCATTTGGTTGCAACAACCAGAAAGAAGAAATAAGGGGGGAAAGGGGGAGCAAAGCAACCATGAGTACGAATCCAAAGTACTCGTAAGCATCAGATCTATATTAAGTATGCATCAGTATCAAAGGAATGAGTTGTATCTGTGGACTGAACTGCAGAATGCTAGAAGAGAAGGGGAAATGCCTAGCCTATCGAAGAATAGAATCTTCAAGCATCTTCTGGAAACCACCATCTTGCAACAGTAGAAGGGAGCAAAGAATAGCATTTTAATTAACAAGCATGTTGTAACAATATCCATCACATATTCCATTTCTAGTTGTAACAGATCAGGATATAAGACTGGACGTCCATTACCGTGGACATGGCTATTCGAATAGATAACTTCTCTAGAGGGGTGCACCACGTTACCCTCATGCTGGATCATCTCTGGCCAGACACACTTTTCTGGGTCAATGCCCGGCCTCCGAAGATCAACACGTCGCAACCCTACTTTCACATCAACTCGCGTGTACCCCTCAGGGCCGACCCGGCTTCAACAGTAGTCTCAAGTAAAGTCAAGGTAATCGGGTGTCGAAACATCAAGGGGGAAACCCCTGGGGAATCACCCTCAATGGATTCCACTCGATGTAATCATCAAGGTGAACATAGGAGGAATCACCCTCGAGGTTCACACCAGAAGGGCTGCATGACAGAGTCGTATCAGGAGTGGTGAAAGAGGAATCACCCTCGATTACCATGACCGAATAGCTACACTACATAATTATCATCATGATTGCGTTACGAGGTATCACCCTCGGCACTCCATAGTAGCTCTGCAGAGTCGTACAACTAAGGGGGGTGAAGTGATGTGAGGTGTCGGGCTCTGGTCGTCGATCACATTGATCGAGTTGTCGATGATGAAGCGGGGGCAACAAAGATAAGGTGGGGATCACTGATGGATCACTATCCAAACTATACTAAGCAGTTTAGGATAAGCAGGTAAGAAACAATAGTAGGTATAAAAGTAGGCTATGCATCAAAATAGGATCAATGAATATCAGTAGTAAAATCTAATGCAAGCATGAGAGAGAATAGAATGGGCCATATCGGGATGATCAAGGGGGGGGGGGCTTGCCTGAAAGCTCCGCTGAAAAGGGAAGGAGGGTCGTCATCAATGTAGGCGATCACATCGGCATCGGCAGCGGTCTCAGGGTCTACCGAAGAGAAGAGGGGGTAGAAACAATAAATACATAGCACACGGATGCATGACAAGACAATAAGCGGTGCTAGGGGTGTTCTAATGCACTACTATGCGATACCGGTGAAGGGGGAAAACATCCGGGAAAGCATTCCCAGTGTTGGGCATTTTCGAAAAGATGAAAAAGAGGGAATGGTTGCATGTTCGCTATGCTAGGAGCACGTGGCAGACGAACGGACTGCTTATTTTGGTTCGTCTCGTCGTTCTGAGCAATTTTCATGTATAAAACTTTTTCATCCAAGCTATGATTAATTTTATATTAATTTTCAAAGATTTAAACTTTTTCTGAAATTATTATTAAATCAAAAAGGAGTTATTGCATCGGCATGACATCATCGTGAAGTCAGCAGTCAATTGGGTTGACCAGGGTCAACCCTCACGTGTGGGGTCATTCTGGCATAGACACATTTTAACTAAACATGTTTAATTAGCTAACTAGTTAGTTAGGGTAATTAACTAGAGTTAATTAAGTTAAACGAGTAATTATCAATTAATTATTTAATAGTTTTTATTAATATATATTTTTAAAACCAGGGGCATGGGCCCCTGTGGTCAGTGGCCCATAGAGCCAACCAGGCATGGGCGAAATGGGTGCGAGCGCCCCACCCGAACGAGCGTATCTCGGCACGGTCCCGGCGCCGGCGCCGGGCGCCGGAGGTAGTTGCCGGCAGGAATGACCCAGTGCGCCCGAGCGGCGTCGCACCCACAGGCAAGCGCGGGGCGCCAAGGGTAGCCGCCGGCGGCAGCGACAACGGCGCGGAAGGGGGCGCAAAGGGCAGTGGCCGAGCCGCAGGCGGGTATGGCGCGTGAGGCAGCCGCGCGGTCCGGTGAGCCGATAGGCAGCCAGGTGCGGGCGCGAGCGACGACAGGGCTGGTGGCTGTGGGGCGGTGCGGCACGCAACGGCGATTGGAGGTCGGCGACAAAGCGCGGTGGGGTAGCGACAGCAGGCGCTCGAGGCCGCGTTAGTCGGGCGTACGGAGCAGAGGGGAACAGAGGGGAGAGGCTAGGGGCAAGCCGGATGCTCACATCGTTGCGGACAAGGGCTCAGGGAAGACGGAGGAGCTCGGAGGGAGCAGATCAAAGACGAGGTTAGCTGCGCGGCCGACGAGGGAAAACGACGCGTGCGGCAACGGTGAAGCTCCCCGGCGTCGATCTCGGGGTGGGGTCGACGAAGAGGAGCACGCCCGTTCTCCAGGACAGGCCAGTGCAGCTCGAGGCGGTCGAGGGCCGCGGTGGTTCATGTCGACGAGCTCCTGCCTAGGTGTCCGGCGAGCAAGAAGGTGCAGGGGGAGTGTGAGAGGGTGAGAAGGAGTCGGGGTCGGCGGCGACGTGTCGTCTGCGAGGGGCACCGGCGACGGGCGTCGGCATCGGGGCCGACGGGATCGATCTCGATCCAGAACGGGCTGCAGAGGGCGATGGCGAGGGGAGACGTGGGGTGGGGGGAGTGGGGAGCGGGCTAGGGTTCTGGTTGCGGTGGGGGGTTAGATCTAGGCCAGTGGGGAGCGGGTGGGCCGGCCGGCTGGGCAGTGGCCTGGTGGGCCGAACGGCCCAGGTTTTGTTTCTCTTTTCCCTTTTCATTTTATTGCCCCTGTCTTCTTTTATTTTAGGGAACTAAGCCACTTCATAAAAAGTTGGTTCACCACCAATATTAGGAAGCAAATACTTGTCACATGATCAACATTTTAGTTTTCATGTTTGCGAACTTTTGGGTTTCACTTAGTATTTGAATTGGAATTCGAACCGGTTTGAATCTAAGCGGGATTTAGCAACGGTAAAAGCGATGACAAGGCATCATTACCAGGGATTACTGTAGCATAATTATCCGGGCGTCACAGAGGGGCCAACAAGCCATAGGGGCGCCTCCCTCTTGGGCGCGCCCTGGCGGCTTGTGGCAACCTTGAGGCTCCCCTGGCACCTTCCCAAAGCTTCGTGGTTGTCTTCTAGTCCAAGAAAAATCCTCAAAAAGTTTCGTTTCGGTTGGACTCCATTTGGTATTGATTTTCTGTAAAACAAAAAACAACGAAAAAAACAGAAACTGGCATTGGGCACTTGGTTAATAAGTTAGTACCGAAAATGATATAAAATAGCATATTAATGCATATAAAACATCCAAAGTAGATAATATAATAGCATGGAACAATCAAAAATTATAGATACGTTGGAGACGTATTAGGAACCTCATAGTAGATGTAGTTCATGGAACGAGACAAGTGCCTAGTGGTAGATGAAGATGTATCCATTCCTAAGTAGCCTAAACAACTTAGGAGACTCAAATCATAACTCAAACAACCACAAATGCAATAAGAACCAAAACCGGTTAGGTTGCAGAAGTTTTATGTGGTGGTGCGGAAGTTATGGTGGAGGGCCTATGCAAAGATGTGAAAATGCACAAGATTTGATGGATTGAAATGATGGTAAAACCAAGATGAGCTGCTCAGGCACATCTCTAGCTTTCCAATGAGCCAAAGAACACCAAAATGGAGTTCAAGAGTGGCAGATATGGCTGAAATGGTGAAGCGGTGCGGCGGATCTTGAGGGCCGTGCGCATGGGGTTTTAGGGCCATGGGCACGAGGTCTAGGTCTCGTGGGAATGGGGCTGGCGAAAAAATCGCTATTTCAAGGTCAAATTGAAGGGGATAAAGAAAAATTAGGCTATGGGGACACAATAGAACATGGGTCTACTTGCTAAACAATAGTTCCATGGATTGAAACCAACAAAACCCACCAGGAACAACAAATCCCAAAAAAATGGCATCGCTTTTTTGTGGGGACTTTAGATATTGGACAAGAAAGCAAAATTAGGCTAGGACATGGGGGTAAGGCTCCAAATTTATGTTAATGTGGCTCATGATACCATGGTATTACTGGGCACAGGCGAAGTGCCATGATTTGATCCGATGTTCATAAATTGGAGGTGGCTATGAGGAACAACTTTAAGAACACTAGGGGAAATCACAAGAGAAACACTCTGAACAAGTCCAATCACACATCCACTAGACTAAGAAACACACAAGATCCATAAGGTACATGAAGAATCAAAGGGGAAGATACAAGGTAGTTCATCCAAATCTCATGGAGAGATGGGTCTTGAATCCATGGGTGGATCTTCCCTAAAAGGGGTCTTGAATCTCGAAGTATCTTCTCCAATGGAGGTCTTGAACTCCAACGGAGTCTTCTCTCTCTCTCAAGAGGAATCCCACAAGGGGAGATACATGAGCTAAGCTCTGGTGTCTAAATCTTCTTAGCTATCCTATAAATGAGGTGGAGGAGTATATATAGGTCCGAGAGATGAAGGCGTAAGAAGGGGAATTATAGGGATTACATGGCCAAAGCTCAACAGTTGCATCCATGAGGCCCCGTGCACACGGGGTATCCAGAGACTTGGTGACTTAGCCCATGCGCATGGTCCTGTACCATGTGCACAAGGTCCAAAGGCCCATGCGCACAGGGTATCTAGAGGCTCGCAGCATGTCGTGTTCTCATGGACACCCGTCTGTGCTAGTGGAACTTGGCCTTCTTCTTGATGGTTCCTTCTCCGCTAACAAGCTTCCCTCTTGGATGGTGTTGTTGTTATCTTGTGCTTGGACTCCTCCTCGATGAATAGGTACCTCCGCTCACACCTATGTATGCACAGGAGAGAGGGGTCAAGTAGTATATCATCCTTGAAGGGCACAAGTGAGCACGTGTAAAGGAGATGATACACCTTTATGTTTGTGAAGTAGATGTCGCACGTGTCCCTTGCCAAACATACTCTTGACATGGTGATGTCCGCAGGATGCTCCGCATCAAAACTCCTCTCTCTTCACTTACCTTGTCACATCAGATTTTTTTGCAAATGTGGCATGCTTAGCACTTGTACTCCATGGAGGGGAGACTCACCCCGGTTGTAACGCCGCACTATAATGAGTAGTCAAATCACAAGGCCCCACCTTTACAGCGGTAACGAGCCATCAAATCACACAGCTCCACCTTTCAACTAGTAAGTTGAATCCGCTACTCCCTCTCCTCCTCGCCTCTCCGTAGAACCGACTAGGCAAAACTTTCATGCCTACCGCGCAGGAAAACCCCCGCCCACGACTTTGAAATATAATTTTGTATCAATGGATTGCGGCATGGAGCAAAACCAAAAGAAAAAGGTTGTACATGTATACAACAAGCCCATTGCATTCGCATCGCACCCACACGGTCGGTTCGGCACACCGCTCACCGAACGGAAAACATGCCATCTTGCATTTGCACTCACATGTGGGACCACAATTGAGCAACTGACTATGGGCACACTTCCCCATCCCTGCGCGTCGACTGAGTTACTAAAAGAGAGAGACAAGCGATAGTACTAGAGCAGTGTTGTACACATGTTGTTGCATGCATGAACCCAACACAATAGGGAAGATCGGTTCGTCCATTAATTTGACTAGAGTCCAGAAGATGGCTAGATTGGATATCATCTACATATCGTGCGGGATGTGTTGAACTAACACTCGACTGTAGTTCTGTTGAGAAATCTAAAAAAGTAGGAGCACTTAGTATATTACAATAACATGAATCCATTTTCGGTATGAATAAAAATCTAGTCCACTCACCTTAGGCAGCTAGGGCAACATCTCCCCTCCATGCTTCACCGATGAGCTTGTCGATTCGCCCCTCCCCTCTTCCCACCTCCCCATCGGCCGGTGGCGGGGAGGGGAATCTCGGTGCCTCTACATTAGTTATTAGTTTATGTTAGGGTTTTTACTCCTCGTACGTGCAACCCTCAGGCGGATGTCGGCGCTTCTCCTCCGAGTTTGACTGTCGGGCTCCGATCCTCCTTGAGTTTATTTGTCTAGGCATAGTCGATGGAACTCCAACATAGATTCATGTCGTGTCCTTTGGGGCAGCGAGGTTCACACTGGTACGCGTCGATGATATACAAACGATTTTTAAGCCCTTTCCGCGACGGCATTTGGAACCGTCGCCAAGTGAGTGTGGGCGATTGGGGGATCCTTCCCACAAAACTAAGAAACCATCGGGGATAGGGAGCCAAGATGCATATATAGTACTCCTACTCGTTTGTGCTCGCATTCCCATCTGTGGTGCTAGTTTACGATGCGCGATCCATCACAAACGGTTCACAATTACAGAACGTGTATGATAAGCATACAATCACACACATTCGCTTTTCGCAAACCGTATGCGATAACAAATTAAGAAGATTAGCTAATCATTGTACGAGTGTCGGACAGGATTATGAAACGTCAGACCGTCGTAACATCGCAGTACACGACAACTATCGCACCTGCTATTCTGTGGTGCAACGTTTACGATGCATACTTCATCAGAAATAGTTCATGGTTGCGAATCATGTATGATAAGGCAACTATCACAAATGTTTAGTTTGCCTGCACCGTTTGTGATATTGTCTGACAACGAACACGCTTTACAAAAGGCAACTGTGTGCATGCTTGCACACATTTCCTCTCTGTGAACCCTATCGGGTTATGGTGTATATCGCAAACGTTTGTGTTTTACCAACCATGTGTGCTGTAACGACCTGGAGAGCGTAGTTTCACCATAATTTAATTGTTGCTATTTCAAATTGTACCGGATTTGAATTTGAATTTGAATTTGAATGTATGTTATAGCTTTATTCATATCCATCATGTTCAAACAACCAATGCATTATTAGATTCATAGGTACATATGTTCAAGAATTACATAAGAACCAAATAAAGAATGTTGAACCACAGTTATATACTTGTACTATTAAAGACCGTAAAGAAAGAGGCGAAATACATTCTGGTTGCTGAACAAGGTGAAGCGGAATGCCCATATTGTGCCCTCCTCCATGCAAAAGGCACGCACGACTCTAGTCCAACCCCTTGTGATGGCCGACCGTCCATCCTTCACGGTCTTCATGAAAACATCTAGATAATCATCATGTTCTGGTAGAAATATTTTAACGTTTGCATGCCCACCAATCATGTAGTTTGAGAGGTAATCCTGAGTAAACTGCTTTGGGAACCACTACAAAGGAAAAAGATTCAGACATTGTCATAAGTGGCGAATCTAGCATGACATTGGAGGGTAAGTTTAAAACATAAAGTTCCTAAGTCTAATTAGCAAATGCATTGCAATTATTGCACTTAAGGCACCAGAACATACTTGTGAAGTGGTATATTTAGCTTAATTATGATATTGGAGGGTAGGCTTAAGCCTATTGAAGCCTCCCTAGTGGAATCGCCACCGATTCTCATCTAACACAACTCATTATGGGCAGTAAAAAGAAGGCTGAAGAGTTCTTACTTACCATTGTGCAGTTCGCTGTTGTCTTGGATAAAGTGTAAACAAATAGTTTAATTGTCATCTTTTGACCCATTTTACTAACAATCTTTATCAGCTTCCTCAATTGATGTTGGTTCATCGATATCTCATTTCCCCATACGCAGAAAGGGTCGAAGCACGGATCTTTACCAATGACATATGTACCTAAAAGCACCAAGTTAATATTATAAGCTAAACAGCATTTGCACAATGATGTAGTACAACACTCTTTTATAATATCTTATTGCATCCAATATACTCACATATTAGATGAATTAACATCTTATATTATGGATCAGAAGGAGTTTATTGCATTCTGACAAATTATCGGCTGATTAACTACTACTAACTGTATCCATGGGTTAGAGTTAGTTTGAGCTAGTTCGGGCTCAAATAGCCCTAAAGTATATCCAAACATGAGGACTACTTTGGGCTAGTTGCATCTAACACACACACAAAAACTATCCAATCCGAGAAGTGCTAATTGGAGCTAGTTCTCCTAGTGCATTTATTTTCAATCTAACCCTCTCATCCAAACACCTCTTTGGATGGAGTTAGTTCAGGGTTAGTCATGAGCTAGAAACTAACTCTAACCTCTAGCTAAGTTGAGTATCCAAACAGGGATGTGTTGTTGTTGTTGATGCTGTTGCTCTTTTATATATATCTAGACATCATTGGAACATTAAGGTAACACTCTTCCTTGTTGCTATGTAGCCTAGGATTGCATATTTAGACATTAAGTACAATGCATGCTGCTATGTAGCCTCAGATATATTACATATGGCCCTAGTTAACCTAATGATAAATGGGTTACATATATATTCAGTTAAAAGTTCAATTCACCGATTATTGCCTTAGCATCCCCTGCCCTATATGGTACCAGCTACCGATATCCTGAAAAGTGAGTATATATAAGTCATGGGATGAAACTCACCTCGATGGAAAACAGCAGTCGTTCCCAAAATTGTCCAGTGTAGGTACATCGAGAGGCATGTTAAGCACAACAGGCTAAACATCAACCAAAATTATTAGTGACAGACAAAATAATCTCCAAAAGATAGCTTTAGTGTGCAGGTTTAAGCACGCTAGTAAAACAAAACAAGTGGAAATGTGTGTTAACTTCAACTTGCCTAACATTTAATAACAAGAAAACATAGTCATTCAAACTGGTATTTTGCCGGTCTAAGTACACTGTTATTGTTAAATAAAAATGGAAAGGCATGTCAACTACAAGATGTAGCAACCAAATGTAGCCATTCATAGTGGTATTGTTGAAACTGGTACTGATGAAATTGAATTGCATAGTTCATACTTGCACATATAGAACATCACATTGTGAATAACTGCAATAAGCAAGGCATACTACGAACAACCAAAGATAGCATTTGAACTAAACATATGCTAACTACAAACAACCGAACAATCAAAAAACTTTGAAAAGGGCATATGCTAGCTATAATAGGATTAATAGCAAGCAAATATATGCATTCCTATCGGTATACTGCATAGTAAATAATTGCACATATGGAGCATCACATTGTGAACTGAAATAAATAAGGCGTACTGCGAACAACCAAATATAGCAATTAAAACTGGACATATCCTCACTACACTACAAATGGGACTCAACAAAACAAATCATGGGTTTCCCCCCTGTGAAGAGGCACGGCAAAACAAATCATGGGTTTCCTCACTTGTCATAGATGGGCTCATTTCCGTCGGAAGAGCACGGACCCTAGATGCGCTCCATGTTATCGCAGATAGGCTCCTTCACCTTGGAAGAGCATGGCTGTAGGGTGCCCTCCCTGATGTCGCAGACAGGCTCTTTCTCCTTGGAAGACAAGATGGGCTCTTTCCCCTTGGAAGAGCCGGAGAAGGTGCCCTCCTCATTGTTGCCATCGACGAGGTCTGACTTGGAAGCTGTGGATCCCAAGATAGCGTCGCAGAACGTGTCCTTCAGAAATGACAAAAAGGGGCTCGATGGCGATGTAGGATGGAAAATTCTTGATAGCGAGCCAGAGGAGATCAGTGGCGGGGCCATGGATGAGATCGACGGCGGTTGAACCCGAGGGGTCGGGGGTAGGCAACTTAACCTGTGACATAGCACACCTCAGGACGCCGTTGTCGACTACCTCGATGTCGTAGCCGGCATCCATGACATACCCGCATACTCTAGCCCGCTGATTGAGTGCCTGGGGCCAGTCATGGTCGTCAGCTTCCTCATCGATGTTAGGCAAAGAGATCGTGATACACCTCTTTTGGGCCAGTCGCTCCTCAAGCTCCACGGGAAGCATAACCGGGCTTAGGCTGTGGCGCTCTAGAGTGGGGGATGGGGATGGGGATGGAGATGTGTGGGGAAGGGGGCGTTTGGCGTGCATCATCTAAGAAACTTAGGGCGGCCTGGGTATGGAGATCGGTGGGTAAGCTGCATGGGAAAATCAGCAGATGTTGACAATGGAGGCCTTGCAGCGGTGGCGGCGGCGGCGGCGGCGGGGACCTTGCTAGGGTTTCGAGTGAGGGAGGGTGTGTGTGTGCGTTCCTGGGGTGGTTTTGGTGTGTGTGTGTGTGTGGAGGGGGGCGGGGGGTGTTTGAGGAAATGACACGGGTACTGAAAATTTTACTACGCGGGAGTGAAACGCGGGGGCTATTGAAAATTTTGATGATCGTGCATCGCACACGGTCCGGAGATAACAATCGTGTGTTATGAAACAAAAAAGCCCTCGAGGCGGGCTGATATTTTCGAGCGATGCAGGCGGGATTGGGAACAAGAAACATCACACACGCTCGAAGCACAATTACTGTGTGTTATCAAACAGAAAAAAGTTGTAGGCCGGTAGATATTTTCGAGAGGGGAAGCCTCGTGGAGCCCAATGTACTGTGCGGATGTGTGTGTGACAGGGGCACTAGCGTGGCACATGGTTAGTTTGAGTGAACCTTGTCTATTGTGTCATCCAACTTGTCTAATGTTCATAAATTTGGTAGAAAATGATGGGGGAGAGGGTCAAAACATGAACACGCTTGCATGTGGACCAAATTTATGTATGAAAAGGGTGGTTTGATGTTCAAATGCCAAATACAACTTCGATGTGGCACCTATCTCGCAAAGCACATGGTATTTCTTGCCCCCCTCGTGTCGGCACGAAGGGAATCCTAAGCTATGAATGCATGCCCCCCAACCGAGCTTCACCTAGCAAAGTGCGAAGTAGCTAGCAGCGCCCCCTCGTGTCGGCACGAAGGGAATCCTAAGCTATGAATGCATGCCCCCCAACCGAGGTTCACCTAGCAAAGTGCGAAGTAACAACCCCCCTGATACGTCCATTTTGCATCATGTTTTCTTTTTGTTATTTATGTTGTTTTGTGTATAATAATGCTTTTTGGAGTAATTCTAATGACTTTTGTCTCATAATTTGCAAGGTATACACGAAGAGGGAGAATTTCGACAAATGGAAATCTGGACCTGAAAAAGCTACGTCAGGCCACCTATTCTGCACAACTCCAAACAAGCTGAAACTTCACAGAGAATTTTTATGGAATATTTGGAGAATATTGGAGCAAATATGCACCAGAGGGGGCCCACTAGGTGGGCACAACCCACCTGGGCGCGCCCTAGGGGGTTGTGCTCACCTAGGCCCACCTATGGTACCCATCTTCCGGTATATAAGCCATTCTGACCAAGAAAAAATAAAGATAAGACTTTCGGGATGGAGCGCCGCTGTATCGAGGCGGAACTTGGGCTGGAGCACTTTTGCCCTCCGGCGGAGCGATTCCGCCAGAGGAACTTCCCTCCTGGAGGGGGAAATCATCGTCATCATCATCACCAACAACTCTCGTATCTTGGGGAGGGCTATCTCCATCAAAATCTTCAATAGCACCATCTCATCTCAAACCATAGTTCATCTCTTGTGTTCAATCTTGTTACCAAAACTATAGATTGGTGCTTGTGGGTGACTCGTAGTGTTGATTATATCTTGTAGTTGGTTACTATATGGTTTGTTTGGGGGAAGATTATATGTTCAAATCCAATATGCTATTTAATACCCCTCTGATCTTGAGAATGTTTATCAATTGTGATTAGTTGCCTTTGTTCTTGAGGTCACGGGAGAAATCATGTTGCAAGTAATCATGTGAATTTGATATGTGTTCAATATTTTGATAGTATGTATGTTGTGATTCCCTTAGTGGTGTCATGTGAACGTCGACTACATGACACTTCACCATATTTGGTCCTAAGGGAATCCATTGTGGAGTAGTAATTAGATGGTGGGTTGTGAGAGTGACAGAAGCTTGAACCCCAGTTTATGCGATATTCCGTAAGGGACCGATTGGATCCAAAAGTTTAATGCTATGGTTAGAATTTATTCTTAATATTTTTCTCGTAGTTGTGGATGCTTACGGGAGTGTTAATCATAAGTAGAAGGTTTGTTCAAGTAAGAACAACACCTAAGCACCGATCCACCCACATATCAAATTATCAAAGTAGTGAACACGAATTGAACCAACATGATGAAAGTGAGTAGATGAAATTCCCGTGTACCCTTAAGAACGCTTTGCTTATTATAAGAGACCGTCTTGGCATGTCCTTTGCCTTAAAAGGATTTGACTACATTGCTGCACTTTTCCTACTACTATCCCTACTTGCTCGTTACAAAATTATCTTGCTATCAAACTACTCTACTACTTACAATTTTAGCACTTGCAGACATTACCTTACTGAAGAACACTTGTCATTTACTTCTGCTCCTCGTTCGCTTTGACACTATTACTTATCGAAAAGAGCTACAATTGATTCCCTATACTTGTGGTCATCAAGGCTATTTTCTGGCACTGTTGCCGGGGAGTGAAGCTCTTCTGGTAAGTGAAACATTCATATAGTGTGCTAAAATTTCTTGTCACTTGTTACTATGGAGAACAATCCTTTGATTGGTTTGTTCGGGGTATCTTCACGTTGACCGAAACAACAATTAGCTACCCCTCGACTCGCTGCACCTACTGAAAATATTGAATATGAAATCCCTTCGGGTATGATAGAATAACTGCTAGCTAATCCTTATGGAGGAGATGGAACCGAACATCTTGATATGCACTTGATATATGTGGAACAAATTTGTGGATTGTTTAAGCTTGTAGGCCTGCACGGAGATCAAGTTATGAAGAAGTTTTTTCCTGTATATTTGAAGGTAAAGGCATTAGCATGGTATAGGCTATGCGATGATATTGGATCTTGGAACTGGAACCGATTGAAATTGGAGTTTCACCAAAAATAATTATCCTATGCATCTAGTTCATCGCGATCTGAATTATATATATAATTTTAGGCCTCTGAAGGAGAAAGTATCGCTCTAGCTTGGGGGAGGCATAAGTCAATGTTATATTCATGCCCCAATCATGAGCTCCCAAGAGAGATTATTATTCAGAATTTTTATGCTCGGCTTTCTCGTAATGATCAATCCATTTGATACTTCTTGTGCTGGTTCTTTTATAAAGAAAATTGTTGAATTCTGGTGGGATCTTTTTGAGAGAATTAAACGCAACTCTGAAGATTGGGAACTCGACGAAGGTATTGAGTCAGGTATTAAGCTTAAGTATGATTATGTTAAATCTTTTATGGATACCGATGCTTTTCACATGTTTAGCACTAAATATGGACTTGACTCTGAGATAATAGCCTCATTTTGTGAATCAGTTGCTACTCATGTTATTCTACCTAAAGAGAAGTGGTTTAAATATCACCCACCTATTAAAGAAGAAATTAAAGAACCGGTACTAGCTAAGGAAGGAACTATACTTTATAATGTTGATCCAGTTGTTCCTACTGCTTATATTGAAAAACCACCTTTCCCTATTAGGATAAAGGAACATGGTAAAGTGTCAACTATGGTTAAAAAAGTTATATTATAGCACCTAAACCAGATGAACAAATTAAAGTAGAACCTACTATTTCTATGGTTAAGGATCTCTTGGAAGAAAAATGTAGACCAGCATGTTATTTACTTTTCTGAAGAAGCTGCTAGAATTGCCAAACCCGATAAAGAGGATAACATAGACCTATTGTTGGCATGCCCATTGTCTCAGTTAAGATAGAAGATCACTGTCATCATGGTTTACATGACATTGGTTCTAGTGTGAGTGCTATTCCCTACACTTTATACCAAGAAATTATGAATGCCATAGCACCCGCAGAGATAGAAGACATTGATGTCACTATTAAACTTGCTAATAGAGATAGTATATCACCAATTGGGATTATTAGAGATGTTGAAGTCTTGTGTGGGAAAATACCCCACTGGTTTTCTTGTTCTTGGTTCCCCACAAGATGAATTTTGTCCCATTATCTTTGGTAGACCTTTCTTGAACACCGTAAATGCTAAAATAGATTGTAAGAAACAAACTATCAGTGTTAGTTTTGGTAATGAGTCTCATGAATTTAATTTCTCCAAGTTTAATAGAAAGCTTCATAAAAAGGAATTGCCTAGTAAGGATGAAATTATTGGTCTTGCTTCTATTGATGTTCTTCCCACTGATCCTCTAGAACAATATTTGCTAGACCATGAAAATGATTTACATATGCATGAAAGAAATGAAATAGATGATATTTTCTTTGAACAACATCCTCTGCTTAAACACAATCTACCTATTAAAACTCTAGGAGGTCCCCTTCCACCTAAAGGTGATCCTGTTTTTGAATTAAAACAATTTCCAGACACTTTGAAATATGCTTATCTTGCTGAAAAGAAGATATATCATGTTATTATTAGTGCTAACCTTTTAGAACATGAAGAAGAAAGATTATTGAAAGTTCTAAGGAAGCACCAAGCTGCTATTGGATATACTCATGATGATTTAAAGGGCATCAGTTCCACTCTATGTCAGCACAAGATCAATATGGAACCTGATGCTCAACCCGTTGTTGATCATCAATGTCAAATAAGTACGAAGATAAAAGAAGTGGTAAGAGCGGAAATGTTAAAACATCTGTAAGCAGGTATAATCTATTCTATATCAGATAGTAGATGGGTAAGTCATGTTCATTGTGTTCCTAAGAAAGGAGGTATTACTGTTGTTTCTAATGATAAGAATGAACTTATTCCACAAAGAATTGTTACAGGCTATAGAATGATAATTGATTTCAGAAAATTAAATAAAGCTACTAGAAAAGATCATTACCCTCTGCCTTTTATTGATCAAATGTTAGAAAGATTATCTAAGCACACACAATTTTGCTTCCTTAATGGATACTCTGGTTTTTCACAAATACATGTTTCTCAACCTGATCAATAAAAGACCACTTTTACTTGTCCCTTTGGAAGTTATGCTTATAGACGTATGCCTTTCGGTTTATGCAATGCACCTGCTACCTTTCAAAGATGTATGACTGCTATATTCTCTCACTTTTGAGAAAAGATTGTAGAGGTTTTCATGGATGATTTCCCTGCCTATGGGAAGTCTTTTGATGATTGTTTAAGCAATCTTGATAGAGTTTTGCAGAGATTTGAACAAACAAATCTTGTCTTGAATTGGGAGAAGTGCCACTTTATGGTTAACGAAGGTATTGTGTTGGTCCATAAGATTTCTGAAAAGGGTATTGAAGTGGACAAAGCTAAGGTTGATGTAATTGAGAAAATGCCATGTCCTAAGGATATCAAAGGTATTCATAGTTTCCTAGGTCATGTTGGTCTCTATAGGAGATTCATTAAAGACTTTTCTAGAATTTCTAGGCCTCTTATAAATATTTTGCAAAAGGATGTTCCTTTTGTTTTTGATGATGATTGCTTTGAAGCCTTTGAAACCCTAAAGAAAGCCTTAACTTCTGCACGTATTGTTCAACCACCTGAATGGAATTTGCCTTTTAAAATTATGTGTGATGCTAGTGATTATGCTGTTGGTGCTATTATAGGACAAAGAGTTGATAAGAAACTAAATGTTATTCATTATCCTAGTAAGACTCTAGATAGTGCTCAAAAGAATTATGCTACTACTGAAAAGGAATTCCTAGCAGTGGTGTTTGCTTGTGACAAATTTAAATATTACATTGTTGATTCAAAAGTAAGTGTTCACATTGACCATGCTGCTATTAAATATCTTATGGAAAATAAAGATGCTAAACCTAGACTTATTCGGTGCTACAATAATTCGATTTGCATATCACTGATAGAAAAGGAGCCGAGAACCCTGTAGCTGATAACTTGTCTAGGCTCGAAATGTGCTTGATGACCCACTACCTACTGATAGTTTTCTTGATGAGCAGTTAGCTACAATAAATATTACTAATAGACGCTGTGTACCTGAGCATGAACAGGGACAAATCCTTTGGAAATGTCACTCCGAAGCATATGGAGTACATCATGGTGGAGATCGAACTGCTCATAATGTATTACAATCTGGATTTTACTGGCCTACTCTCTTCAAGGATGCCCGTAAGTTTGTCTTATCTTGTGATGAATGTCAAAGAATAGGTAATATCAGTAAGTGCCAAGAAATGCCTATGAATTATTCACTTGTTGTTGAACCATTTGATGTTTGGGGATTTGATTACATTGGACATTTTCCTTCCTCTAATGGGTATACACATATTTTGGTTGCTTTTGATTATGATACTAAATGGGTAGAACCTATTCCAACAAGTAGTGCTGATCACAACACCTCTATTAAAATGCTTAAGGAAGTTATTTTCCCAAGGTTTGGAGTCCCTAGATATTTAATGACTGATGGTGGTTCACACTTTATTCATGGTGATATCCGTAAAATGCTTGCCAAGTATGATGTTAACCATAGAATTGCATCACCTTATCATCCTCACTCTAGTGGTCCAGTTGAGCTTAGTAATAGAGAAATAAAATTTATTTTACAAAACACTGTCAATAGGTCCAGGAAGAATTGGCCTAAGAAATTGAATGATGCACTTTGGGCTTACAGAACAACTTATAAAAATATTATGGGTATGTCTCCTTATAAAGTGGTTTATGGAAAAGCTTGACATTTGCCTCTTGTGTTAGACCATAAACCATTTTGGGCAATCAAAGAACTCAACTATGATTACAAACTTGCCGGTGAAAAGTGGTTATTTGATATTAGCTCATTAGATGAATGGACAACCTAAGCTTATGAAAATGCTAAGTTATTTAAAGAAAAAGTTAAGAGATGACATGATAAAGGAATCCAAAAGCGTGAGTTCAAAGTCGGAGAATGTGTTCTTTTGTACAACTCTCGTTTCAGGTTCTTTGTAGGAAAAATCATCTCTAAATGGGAAGGCCCCAACGTCATCGAGGAGGTTTATCAGTCTGGAGCTATCAAAATAAATAATGCTGAAGGTACTAACCCGAAGGTTTTTAATGGGCAACGAATAAAGCATTACATCTTAGGTACGCCCATTAATGTTGAAAGCAATATTATCCAAACTTTGACACAGGAAGAACACATAAAAGAGTCATTTCGGAACACTCCAGAATCGTGAAAATAAGGAGGTACCTGATACGGTAAGTAAAAGGACTCCGAAAAAGCAGCAAAAATATTTTTTGGCATTTTTGGAATATTTAGGAAATTGGGAAAATAAGAAACTTCCAGGAAGCGTACCCTGGTGGGCACAAGACATGGCGTGCCCCGATGGGTTGTGCCCACCTTGGGCACCTTCCGGATTCCGTTTTTCTGTAGTTTGCTTGTTTCCGAAGATAAAAAATCTTTAAATATCCCCCGAACCTGTTGACCACCGTATCATGGAGAAATCCTCTGTTCTCTCTTCTTGTTGTTTTCTACACAGTTCTGGAAATATGTCATCCTAGGATTCCGATGGAGAGAGCTATGTCTCACATCTCATTGCTGACCCAAGGACCTATGGGGACTTATCTCCCCATGGCCGAACTACGGATGACGAGGAGGATGCTCACTTGATGAGGATCGACAATTCAAGCTCGGAGGACGAAGATGTCCCTCTACCTCAGCCTGGGATATGCATGTGGAGTTCAAGAAGTTAAGTCTTCCTAAGAGAGCTAACCGATCTAAAAACCAATCTATTCATTTTCGTTTTCTGCATAGAAGCAAAGGGGATTTATGCGACGAGATCCTAAAGCCGGAGCTGGAAGTTGATGATATAAAGGAGGAGATTTCCCTCCTCAATTATAATATTAAAAAGCTGAAGGCACAACTATCTTCATCACCACCACCATCTTCTTCACCAGCAAAAGAAATCTGAGTATCGGGTATGGGCACTCCCCTTGGCCTCCGCCAAGCTTGGGCGAGGTGCCTCGGTATCGTATCATCCCCACTATCCTTTTGCATTTTACTTATTCTAGTTCGATCTTTTGCTTGAGAATAAATGAAAGTTTAGTTCGATCCCTTCTTTTCATGAGTGTGCTTAGTGATCTATCTTTGTAATCGTGTGCGAGATATATAATAAAGTTTAGTTTTGAGTTTTTGCTTTCTTTACCTTCCCGTCGCAATAAAAAGAAAGGTTATAATTGAATAAATAAAAGGAAGGAAATAAATTAAGAAGATCCTATGCTAATCTTATGGTAGGTGATGGCACCACATAAGGAAAAGTATAAGTAGAAAATTTTATTAGAGATTGACAAGCATAGCATTGGTCAATAATGCAACTCATGAAAGAATTAATAAGGGAAGGGAAGATTCATATATAAATATACTATCCTAGAAATCTTTTGTTTTTGCGTGCCCCAATCAAAATATTATATGCCAAAATCGTTGACGTTGGACAAGGAAGACGATGTAATGATTTATGTTTGTTCATATTCACATAGAAGTCATATTGTCATAGATCATTTAACATGTGGTGCTTGCTCAATATCTTTTCTAGCCAAAAATTGTGCAGTAAGTAGAGATACTACTTGTGCATCCAAAAACCTTTAAACCCAAACCTTTTTTGAGAGTCCACCATAGCTACCTATGGATTGAGTAAGACCGCTCAAGTAAGTTGTCATCGGTGCAATAAGACAATAAAAATTGCTTCTAAAAGTGTGAGATCATTTAGTGTAAGAGAAAATTGAGCGTTGCACGAACTTGTGAAGGTGAAGAATAAAAGTGCCAGACTGCATAATAAAGGTTGCTATCACAAGGGGCAATGCAACGTGACATTCTATTGCACTAAGGGGATGATCACACAAAAAATAAGCGCATGGCAACATCTTCTTCCCTCTATGAATGGCCTATCTCTTACTTTCATGCAAAGAGTCAAAGTTTCCTCTTTATTCCTTTTTATCTTATCCTTTGGCAAGCATCATGTGGTGAGGAAAGATCTAGGCACATATGTCCAGTTGAATATGGGTGACACGAGTTATTATTGTTGACATCACCCTTGAGGTGAGTACGTTTGGAGGCAAAACTATAAGCCCCTATCTTTCTATGTGTCCGGTTGAAACATTTTGCTCATGTGTATGCGGAGAGTGTTAGCAATCATAGAAGACTATATGGTGGTTGAGTATGTGGACTTGCCTAAAGGCTCCGATACGTGATCCTTCCTGAAAAGATGATGAATTGTAGTTGCAAAGTTGACTGAGAACATAGTTTGTTGGTTTCTAATAGATTTTATGCTTTATACTTTATTTGTGTCATGAACTGTCACATCTTTTGTATTGTGATAAAGAACCTATGCCGCTAGAAATAGTAGCATCGAGAAGTGGAAGTCATAAAAAAGAGATGTTTCTCTTTGACTTGTTCATGAGAAGTCTATGATACAAGTCCTTTGATAAAAGTCTTATGTTTAAATTTGTTGTTGTTATAATAATCAACATGATGCTTCTATGTCCATATTTTGTTTTTATCGACACCTCTCTCTCAAAGCATGTGGACATGTTTTTCAATTTTGGTTTTTGCTTGAGGACAAACGAGGTCTAAGATTGGGGGAGCTGATACGTCCATTTTGCATCATGTTTTCTTGTTGTTATTTAAGTTGTCTTTATGTATAATAATGCTTTTTGGAGTAATTCTAATGCCTTTTGTCTCATAATTTGGAAGGTATGCACCAAGAGGGAGAATTTAGGCAGCTGGAAATCTGGACCTGAAAAAACTACGTCAGGCCACCTATTCTGCAGAACTCCAAACAAGATGAAACTTCACGGAGAATTTTTATGGAATATTTGAAGAATATTGGAGCAAATAAGTACCAGAGGGGGCCCACAAGGTGGGCACAACCCACCCGGTCGCGCTAGGCAGCCCAAGCGCGTCCTGGTGGGTTGTGCTCACCCAGGCCCACCTCCGGTGCCCAACTTCTGGTATATAAGCCATTCTTACCTAGAAAAAATAAAGAGAAGACTTTCGGGATGGAGCGTCGCCGTCTCGAGGCGGAACTTGGGCATGAGCACTTTTGTGCTCTGGCGGAGCGATTCCACCGGGGGAACTTCCCTCTCGGAGTGGGAAATCATCGTCATCATCATCACCAACAACTTTCCCATCTTTGGGAGGGCTATCTCCATCAACATCTTCAACATCACCATCTCATCTCAAACCCTAGTTCATCTCGTGTGTTCAATCTTGTTACCGAAACTATAGATTGGTGCTTGTGGGTGACTACTAATGTTGATTACATCTTGTAGTTGATTACTATATGGTTTATTTGGTGAAAGATTATATGTTCAGATCCAATATGCTATTTAATAACCCTCTGATCATGATCATGTTTATCAATTGTGAGTAGTTGCCTTTGTTCTTCAGGTCGCGGGAGAAATCATGTTGCAAGTAATCATGTGAATTTGATATGTGTTTGATATTTTGATAGTATGTATGTTGTGATTCCCTTAGTGGTGTCATGTGAACGTCGACTACATGACACTTCACCATATTTGGGCCTAAGGGAATGCATTGTGGAGTAGTAATTATATGGTGGGTTGTGAGAGTGACAGAAGCTTAAACCCCAGTTTTGCGCTATTCCATAAGGGACCGATTGGATCCAAAAGTTTAATGCTATGGTTAGAATTTATTATTAATACTTTTCTCATAGTTGCGGATGCTTGCAGGAGGGTTAATTATAAGTAGTATGTTTTTTTCAAGTAAGAACAACACCTAAGCACCGATCCACCCACATATATTTATCAAAGTAGCGAACATGAATTGAACCGACATGATGAAAGTGACTAGATGAAATTCCCGTGTACCCTCAAGAATGCTTTGCTTCTTATAAGAGACCATCTTGGCCTGTCCTTTGCCTCAAAAGGATTGGGCTACCTTGCTGCACTTTTGCTACTACTATCACTACTTGCTCGTTACAAAATTATCTTGCTATCAAACTACTCTGCTACTTACAATTTCAGCACTTGCAGACATTACCTTACTGAAGAACACTTGTCATTTCCTTCTGCTCCTCGTGGGTTCGACACTCTTACTTATCGAAAAGAGCTACAATTTATTCCCTATACTTGTGGGTCATCACCCCCCCCACACACACACTTTCAATTGGCGGGCTAAAGAGGCATCTCACAAAGATGGATCGTAAAACGTACCAAGAATAATCCACCTTGGTTGTACAACCTCTCTCTTGTTGTTGGTCAAAGTGATGGCCGTCCATGCGACCTCGGAGATGGGTAGCATGCCAATAATCACGCAAGTAGCTAGTCCCCGGAGACAACCACTGCATGCGTGTGGCCCAAACATATGTATTTAGAGGTGTGTTTTTGAATACACAATGGAACAACTTTGATGTGGCACCGTGATTTCAAACTAGAAATCCCCAAACTAAGTGAGGGTTAGGTTGACGATGCATATGTTTGTTACACCAAACTTCAAGCCAATGATGGGGATTCATGCATGCATGCATGGATATATAGTATATGCACTCAAACTTAATTAGGTCTGAGTCTCACCTTGACCTATACTACGCTAACACGAACCAAAGTAAGAATCCGCCATGGTAACCTATATTGTTGTCAGTCAAGGTGATCATGGATGTCCACACGGGCCCACGAATATAGAGGCTTGTCGCCGGTAACCACACGAGGGAGTGTACCGTTCAAAGACAACCACTACATGCATATGTACGGAGGTGATGCGTTCATGCATATTTGAATACCATTTCACAACATTGATGTGGCGCGTGCGTCGAAAATCGTACAGTCCCCACACAGAGCAAGATCGGTTCATGACATGTCGACTCGATGGGAGGGATTCATGCGTACACATGCATGTGTGTGTGCTCAAACTGTATCATGTCATCCCAGAGCATGACCTATATCATATTACAAGAAAAAAAATAATCCCCTCCTAAGTCAAATTAACCTCTAGCGTTGTCAGGCAAAAAGTAGTGATGGACTAAGCGGGCCCACAGATGGAAAGCATCGATATCGCTGATAACCACTTAAGTGGGTGTGAGAGGACAACCACCATCTCTTTGCATGTGGGCCAAACATATGTTGAATACCAAAAATGCACAAATTTGAAGTGACACATGCCTTAAAAACCGTAAACCCCCAACATATAGCGAGGTTCAAGAAGCGTACTACATATAATGGCCCCATTCCACCTCTTTGACGCATACTATATGCTCCTATCGTAATACAACCCAAAAAGAATCCTCCTCGATGGTGAAATTAATTAAACTCTCCCGATGTAGGTCAAAGTGATGCATGCATCGATGATGACCTCGTGGGCCCACAGATTGAAGCATCACACTTGAATGTCCTATCTAGGATAACCACCGTATGCATGCATGTGGCCCAAAGGGGTGTTGTGTGATGTTTGAATAGCCAATTTCACAACTTTGATGTGGCACGTGCCTCGGAAACCGAAAAGTCTCGACACTGAGTGAGGTGTACTTGTTCATGGACTTGTACGTATAGTATATATGCTAGTCCCCTCCCACCTCTTTGACGCGTACTATATATATACTCCCACCATAACACAAACAAAAAAGATTCTATCTTGCTGGACAAATTAACCTTACTGCCGACTGGTCGTCAAAGTGATGGACGACGACCTCACGGGCTCACAGAAGCGTCACACGCGAGTATCGAGTGTCGTGAAGGACAACCATCGACTGCATGTGGCCAAAACATGTATGTATGAAAGGGTTGTGTAATGTTTTAAATAACGAATTCATGACTGTGATGTGGCACCTTCCTAACAAAACGGCCAACCCACACGGTGGCTCACTACTCGTAGTGTACTGCGAGCCACCCGCCACCCCCAAACACACACACCCTCACACACACCACGAATCCACCGCAACTACGATGTATTTAAATTATCCCGTGGTGAACATATGTTACCAAAGGAGGGACATTTAAATTTCAAAAAAAAACATAGATCATAAAGATGTTTTAGTACATTAATTGATTGATTTTCTACGGGTATAATGTGCAAAAATCAAATTAGAGCTACATGCACACGTGACAGTGCACCTAAATGGATTGCAAAAACACGTGTGTATCACTCATGCATGTTTACTCCCCGTTCAATTAATTTCAAACATTGAGAATCTTGATTTTAAAATTCTAGTACAACCATAACTTATTTGAAGTTCATGAAACTTATCGTGTTGTCATATGGACATCAATACAAAGTGGCATTGTAATTTGTTTTGTTAAATTTGAGACCAGTCTTGATGTAATTGTTATCTAATTACATACGGGAGATTATTAATAATTGGGAACCAATATCCCAAACGGATTATTTATTCGAACCGTGAGCATTAGACCAACAATGGATACGTGTCGTGCTTCGATTAAGCAATAAAGTGGCAGCATTAATTCATCTAAATAGAAAAACAATATACATGCTGCCACGCGACCCGTGTGCCGTGCGAGCAGGCGTGAGTTGACGGGACGCATATGCAAATGTACCATTCATTACATACAACAAGTCATCAACACACAACGACAACGAGGATACATGTTGGATAATAGATTATTTCTAACAAAACATTCTAGTAAATACTAATGTTTTTATCACACAACAAATAACATGCAATGAAATGAACTTCAGCTCAACAAATCCTTGGCATTGGAAACACTTGCTTTGAACTATAAGTAAGCTTCTGGGCAGGGCCAGCTTTTGTCAACATCGAGACCAACGCAAGACTCATCATCCAAGCTGAAGCGGCCGATACCAGGATGGATATTGTGATAGCCAGGGTAGGGAACCATAGCAATGTCCAAGGAATAGATACAATTTCTTCTCATAAATAGTAGTAATGTTGTGCCAACAGCAGCTGGATCACCTTTCACCATCATTGGATAGTTTTGTCCAAGGAACAACGAGTTTTCTCTAAGACTGTCAATACGGAACCATTCAGAAGGTCCTGTGTAGCGACCCGACCCGAATGGATCAAGTCTCTGTGCTTAAGTGTCATCCCTGGATCGGTATGCTGACACACACAATACTTGAGGATTTATAACAGAGGTAAATCACATGTATTAAGTAACATAAATACTATTACCTCAATCGTTCATAGCGGAAGCAACAAAGGTTGTGGATTCCCATCAACACCAACGGCAAAGTTGAGTGTAGACAGCACAACCCTAACGTAACACTTACTCGTCGAATAATTCCTGCAACATGAGACGTTGTAGCCATGTAGGTCAGTACATTGAATGTACTGGCAAATTCACACTGTAATGATAATGAACAAGTCCTACAACTACATGCATATTTGGCTGGTGGAGGCTGTAAGGCTGTTTTTGCATAAAGCTGATTTTTCCCTACCACAAAGGAATGCATTTATTTAACTACTTTGTTAAATTTAAATCATGAACAATTGAGAATGGTTCCTTCATCTCAATCCCAAACCAAAGTCATTATTAACTCAACAAATTAATTAAATAGTGTTGAGATCAACAAATAATCCACTTCTAGATACTCAAAGATGTCCATAACCGGGGACACGGCTACTCATGAATAGTTTGTACACTCTGCAGAGGTTTGTGCACTTTCCCCACAAGACTCGATCGCCTCCGTTGGGTTTCTCGCACTGCATGATGTTTGAGAAACGGATGACCGAGACATAGTCTTTCAGAAGCATTCACTCTTTACCCTGGGTGGACCGGTACACCTACATTCCCCCTACATCTGCTAGTCCACCACTGAAAGAGCTCACACAACTTACTCATACTATGCTAGAGCCCATAATGGCTTGTGGCTGCACATGGAAGTTTCTAGGCATGAAAAATATTATATGATCCCTTTGAGCCTGGGTGGCATTCCAATAGGGTGATCACACGGTTCCTCCGGGATCCCCTAGGACAACACTGGTTTCTCCAGGTGCCCGGCAACCACTGGGTGCTCCAGGGTGCCACAACCAATCCACCCAGATGTGTACTAAAGTAGCCACCTTAAGTTGAACCATTAATTAACAATCTCACATCTGTCATGGATACTCTCAAACCCAAACCACGTCTACGAGCATGGCATGGAAACCTAAGCATAACGTAGAAGTAACTCCCCAAGGTTTGAAAATAATGCAGGTAATAGGTTCTACCTCAAACTACTTCCCAGTCCCACAAGTTAAGAGATCCTACTGATGCAATGTGTTTGAGGATATAACTAATGCAATGAAAACTGGGTATTGGAAAGTATGATCAAAGTGTGAACTTGCCTTGTACTGACGATGTAGAAGATTTGCACTATGAACTCATGATAGATCTACTCGTCACACTCCAGTCAATCTATCATAAGTAAGCAATGGTAACCACACATAAGCAATCACTCAGAAAGATCGGACAGAACGAATAAACACTTTGGAAAACTTCAAAAACAAAACAAATGACTGTTGAAACATAAAATAATTTCCAACAGTACCATAATTATTTGAATTTAGCCTTATCGGAAAGTTTAGGTCAAGAGCTTCGATTTGCAAAAAGAATCAACTAAAACGGAGCTATAAAACTCAAGTTATGACCAAAACAAGTTTGAATCTAAAACTAGTTGAATTCAAATTTTAAAACTTTCAAAAACATGTTTAAGTTGTTTTACTGTAAAGAGGGGATCGTAACGAAGACGTGGGCGTTGGTTTTGTTGGATTTGGACCAACGAGTAAAAAGTTGTGGCCTTTTAAAGTTTAGGGGCTAATCTATAAAAGAAAATAATTACAGACAGGTCCCTGGCCGAAACTAAAAGAAAAAGAAAAAGACTAAAGAACGAACGTTCACTACTGAACCCTAAATAGTGAATGATCTCTAAATAACAAACAAAAAAAACAAATCTAAATCTAGGGTTTTTTAACAGAAAACCTAAATAGAAAACCGGGCGGTTTATTACCGTTTCGTTCGGTTCGAAGAAAACCGGCGGTTCGGGCGCGGTTCGAGCGGATCAGCACCGCCGGCGATGAGCTCCGGCGAGGCCTGCGGCGGCGGCGCTGGGCGAGCGGCTGCGGGGCGCAGCGCGGGGCGGCGGCGGCGACGCGTGGAGGCGGGTGGAGTGCGGCGGCGGGGTTGTGCGGAGCGGCGGCGAGATGCAGCGGCGGCGGCGCAAAGCGAGAAACGAGGCAAGAGAGGGGCGGCGGCGGCCTTTAAATAGGCGGGTGGGGCGAGGGAGGGCGTGGAGGAGGGGCCAGCGGCGAGGCGGTGGAGCGCGGTGTCCGCTCGGGAGACGGCGGTGGCGAAGCTGCCGTGCGGGAGGCGGACGGCGACAAGACGAGCTCGGCCGCCCCAGGTCCGGCGGGAGATTTTTTTTCTTTTAAACAGACAAAGAAAACGAATAAAATAAAATAAAATCAATATATAATATAGGCATATTATATATCAAAATTTTCAGAAAAAAAAATCCTACAACATGAACATTTTTCTACTGTAAAATAAAATGCTCAGAAATGCTAATAAAGCAAAAGGTGCTACTTTTGCGATAAAAACCAATAAAAATCATTTAAAAGATACCAAAAAGACTTCAAATTTATTTCTCTCCAATTTTCCTTCGTAGGGAATCATGTTACCCTATTTTCCATATATTTTATTTTTGGAGAAAAATAATTTGAATAAAACCCAAATAACTCAATTTTTGAAAATGAGTTTTAAAGAAAATTTTAGAAACTTCCAACTCATATTTCCTATAATTTGAATAAGTCATTTTATCTTCTCTCTGGAAAATCATTGAGTTGCATAAAGTTTCTGAATTCAAAATATCTCGAGATTGAAATTCAAAATCCTTTCAAACCCTTTATCATTTAGAATAAATGGAAGAAGTCATATTATCTTCACTCTAGGGTTTTGTGTTGAAAAGAAATTGAATTCCCGGAGATCAAAATGCAAAGTGAAAGTTTTGGGAAAGTCATTTTATTCCCTCTCATTTAACTTTCAAAAGTTTCAAATTTCACTCAATTTCACTCAGCACAATCAGCAAGCAATCAAATCTATCTATTTATTATAACATTCCAAAATTTAGAATTTTGGGATGTTACAAACCTACCACACTTAAAATGAATCTCGTCCTCGAGATTCGGAGAGGCTAGCAAGAAATAGGTTAGGGTTTGGGGGTCTTCTAGCAAATCCACTGATCGGTATGGTCTAGTGTGCTACCACACTTAGAAACAAGGTCAGGGTTTAACAAGAGCTCATATACTCCGCCCTTATGGTTGACAGGGTCGGTCTTCTCAAATCTTCGGCATAATACCTTCTCGGGTTTCTTTCAGTAGTGGCAAAATCTTTGTCCTCAATCCTTGTATCCTTTCATCTTGGCAAGGATCTTTCGGGACTGGTTCTTCTTAACTGACAAGTCTGGCGCCCATACTAATAAATATCGATATCACATGGAGGTCATCAAACAATTTGTTGGGTCCCTGCAGAAAACGGGTCTGGGCTTCATCCACACCGTATAACCTACGGTTGGCAACAGCATGCCGTGTACAGGGAAAAAATTTCTATACCATTCTAGGGTTTAAACAAGGTTTTGACATCGTCGTCTCTCTTCTATAGGTAAGTCACTCTGATTTACCATCCCGTATAACAGAGGCGAACAATAAGAGTAAGTCGGTATGGTGATCAATCCATCCCGCACCCAAATCATTACCTTGTATATGGTTTAGTGAATCTCGCATTCTAGCACTCGGTCATCCTCACAAGCATTGTAGAATTTCTCTTGTCGACGAACTGAGTTCGGAGAAATCCATTGATTCTGCAAGCCAAACAATCATCTATCGTTTCTTCACAACCCTCGGGTTTAGCGTAAACACCTATAGGATCGTATGTTGGCAAAGTCGTAACTTCTTCCAGGGGTTTTCCTTCAGCAAGAGTGTGCTTGCTTTCTTGACAGGTCCTGGGGCCTGTGGGTTATGGCTCATCTCACCACTAGTAACACTTGGTCTCATCATCGGGTTGAAACTGGTCATTCTTCCAACATCCAACTTCATTGGCTCTCTTAAATCCATCCAATTTTTTTGTTTGGTATACCTTTTTCTCTGGGTACGAAACTGAGCGTAATTACTCACACTCATCCTTGGGTAGTCTTTTCCAAGTCGGACGTATCTAACCACTAGCTAGTGTATTCGGGTAACGGTGTTGGATTCTACCACACTTAAAATGAATAACACTAGTTTCTTCAAAATCTTTATTCCATGCATCATGTCTTCACCCTTCACTTATGTAGTGACAATTCATAGAATCCAAATCAATACCCTGATGCCAACTGTATTGATTCTCAACTTACTACGATCTACTGCACTTCCATTTTCTTGCTTCAACTCCAATACTTCGCACAAAACTCCTTCTTCTTGGTACAATCTATAGCAAAATGCACTGCTTTACTACAGCAGATACACATAACGATTGACAAGTCTCGTGGTTCCCTTGTGATTATGTAGCCTCCTTAGGTCCTCGGCTAAATGGTCCACGTCAGAACTTGTATATCTATAACTCAATCCTTGGGGTCACTATAGTTCCATACTCCATGTGACGCCCGAGACCGACGTCCCAGAAGATTCCAGAAGATTCTCGAAGCTTCCAGATGTTCCGGGTTGCCCGTGTGTTCTTTTGTGCTTGTGTTTTTATTTTCGCATTGCATCATGTCATCATGCCATCATGTCACATTTTATTTTGCATCTCAACCTAAATAAATCGTGTGGACCTTCGGTCCATTTAAATCGAGGGAAGGTGACTTCTCTTTACAACATATAAAAGCCTCTCAATATTTAGGGAGCTATATAATAATTATTCCATTGCTTCGGAATTACCATAACACACTTGCATATTTTCCCCCCATGTCTTTCACTTCGTGTTTCACCTTCAAAATCTTGCCGATAATTCTTTTCCGTTGTTTCGAGGTTCCTCCAAAAATTTGAACATTTTTGGACACTTCAATAATCTCGTCTTAGTTCAAACCTATTTGAATTATATTCAAATATGTTTGAATTATTTATCCGTTCATGCCTTTCTTATTTTTCTCCGGTCGTGCTCATTTTTTCGAGCCCGAGAAAAAGATAACCTTTGTCCTAATTCTTGCCTAACCCCCTCCTCTTTTCCTTTTTCCTCTCTTTTGTTTTTTTTTCTGCTTTAAATTTCAGTTAAATAAAAGGAGTAGCCAGCCCAGGCCTCTCCTCCCTTCTTTTTTCTCCCTGGCCATCTTCCTAGGCCTCTAGGCCCAACTACCTTGGTCCGTCCCGCGCCGAACCCTAGCTAGCGTAACCGCAGCCACTCCCATCGCTCTCCCCTCGTCTCCCTGTCCGCCGCCGCACTTGTCTCCCTCGCTCCCAGGCCGACCCTTCCTCCCTCTCGAACCCGCTCGTCCCTCTCGCCCGGTGCGCCCGCACCCCGATTCTTCCCCTCGCTGGTTCCTCCATCGCCCCGCCGGCCAGCGCCAGGAGCTGCTGCGCTCGTCCTCCCCGTCAACTCCAGGCCGGCCGCGGGGATCCCCTCCTCCCTGGCTGCCCGTCTCCGCCCCGCGCCGCGTCCCTCCTCTCCGTCGCCTCCAAGGCCGCAGCGGCCGGATCCCGCCGCGCCCGGCCTCGTCCCTCCGGCCCGACGCCGTCCGCCCTGCATCCTTCTTCCCCATCGCCAGGAGTCTCCTGCCTCCTTCGTCCGCGTCCCCGAGCGACGCCGCGGCCAGGACCGCCTCGCCTCCGCTGGACCTCCCTCCGCGCCAGGCTCCCGCGGCCTCACCTCGTCCAGCCCGGCCGCCCCAAGCCCTCCGAGGAGCTGCTGCAACCCCGTCGCCAAGAGCCTCGGCCTCTTCTTCGTCTGACCCGTGACCTGCTGCCTCCTTCCTTGTCGCTGCTGCCCTTGTTTTGCTGCTGTAGTTTTTTTTTTGTGTGTTGTTTGGTTGCCGGTGTTGACCTTGACAGAGAACGGAACGACTACTCGACGACGACCGAACATCTACGGAAAACGAGCCCGTGAACGACTACATGTGTGATGCGCCAAGTACCACTACATCCGTGTACGACTACGCGAACGAGTACACGGCGACCCGACCAAGTACCTCTACACGTGATGTTGAACGGCTACGAGCTCGAGAACGAATACATGAACGGGAACCCCCAAGTACCACTACTTCCACTACCGTCGCAAACGGGAACCCCCAAGTACCACTACGAACGCCGACGCGACAAGTACCACGACGACCCGAACGACTTCATGGACAAGTACCTCTACCGTCGCCTCGTGTACCTCTACGGGATGTGAACAACTACTTCCCTCTACGGAACGACTTCTTCCTCGTCGGACACGTGAACGCCTTCTTCCACTACGTCCCTCGACGTCTCGAACCGCCCCGAAACGCACGCTTCAAAGGTATAACCCCGAGACGTGACCCGTGGATGCATGTTTGTTGTGTTGTATGAAATGTCTCCCGTGTGTGCTTCGTGCCCGTTCCACCTTTTGTCATGTTCCTCGGTTGCCTCGCCACCGACTCGTGGGAACCCGGCAACGGGATCACCCCATCATCTTGTTCAACTCGTTCACTCCACCTTTTGTTTTGCACCGATCCCTCACCGAGTTACCGGTACCGATATGTTGCGTTGCATCAGTTCGGATCGTTGCCGTGGCACCCTTCTTCCACCACGGTGACAAATGCTTCATATCTTGTTAATTGTCAACCTTTTTAAAACTTGCATAAAACTTGATCATGTCATCCGCATCATGTTAACAACATGAGAATGTTAAATTGTTGTTTGCTTATAATTATTAAACATGCTCATGAGGATTTTCCGGATATGTTGTTGTTCTTCTCCGGCCTCATTTAAATTGCCTAGTAAGTGTAGTTTCTTTTTGCTTCACCTCTTGCCATGTTAAAAACATTTAATCTTGTCTTGTAAATAATGAGAGTCAACTAAATAATTAATTTGTGGTGTTTCGTCAATATGCAACTCGTTGCATATTGATCTCCACTTAACTTGTAGTTTTGTTTGTGCACTTTGCCATGCCATGCATAATTAAACCGGACATGCATCATACTTGTTTGTGCATCGTATGCCATGTTTATGCTTGTGTGTTTACCGTGTTGTTTTCTTCTTTCCGGTTGCTTCTCTTGTTAGCTTCGGTTTCGTTCCGGAGTTGTGAGGCTTCTTCTTCGTCTTCTTCTTGGATCCGTTCTTCTCCCTTGTGGAATCCCAGGCAAGATGACCGAACCCGGATACCATTACTATCTTTGCCTATTGCTAGTAGTCTCGATCTATAGTTTTGCCTCGATGCCCATGTCTTTCTTGTCAGCCTCCTACTTGTAACCAATTGCCATGTTTAACCAACCTACCTATGCAAACCGTTGATTGGCTATACGTAGGCTTTGCTCAGCCCCTCTTATAGCATTGTTAGTTGCAGGTGAAGATTGAAGATGCTTGCTTCATGTTGAAGTTTGGTTGGGTTATATCACACTATATAAATGCTAAATGAAATCATCTATATACTGGCAGGGTGGAAGGCTAAGCCTTTTGCTTGGTGTTTTGTTCCACTCATGCCGTTAGGAACCGTATAAACCGGTGTTATGTTCCTTGATTATGCGTTCCTAACACGGTTGGGGTGTATGGGACCCCCTTGATAAACCGCTAAGTGCTAAGTCTTTTCCAGCAAGTCCCAACTTTTGGTACTATTTGCCTCATAATAACAACTTAATTAATTAATTAAATTTGCATAGAGGGTCGCTCCCTCGAGGATCCTTTATTTCTACATAGCAGGGGGGGCCAGCGCTGATGGTCTTGGTCCCAAACGGGGGTCCTGCAGGGCCGCCTTGGGGCAACCCGAGGTATCTGGTATACCTGTAGAATCACCCATCCGGTCGTGTCCTGAGACCTAGATACGCGCGGCTACTATCAGGGTGTCGACACGCCGGGAGGATTTGCTGGATTAGCCTTACCTTAGTTCGGTTTAACTTGAGCACGGGATTCCGAGAATACTCGGGTCTTCCCAACTATGGAGTTGCGACTCCGCGGATCGTGGGCTTGTAATGGGTCAAGTTGGAACACCCCTGCAGGGTTTGGACTTTCGAAAGCCGTGCCCGCGGTTATGTGGCAGATGGGAGCTTGTTAATTCCGGTTGTAGATAACTTGACACAATGTTTCAATACACTACCAGCGTGTGTACCGTGACTGTCAATTTCCGAATAGGGATTCGGGAGTTGAACACGGTGGGGTTATGTTTGACCGGCTTTAGCTAGGATCACTTCGTGATCATCTTTCGACCGATGCTCTTCTCTTCTCGCTCTCTTTTACGTAAGTTAGTGCTAGTTGCTGCTGCAGACTCTTGTTTGTTCCTTCACCTCATATTTCTTTCTTCAGCCTTGTCCTCACCCAAGGCTTAAATAGTTTTGTTACCCGGGAACGGGATTGCTGAGTCCTCTGTGACTCACAGTTACTTCACCACACCAGATGCAGGTTCAGCTGAGTTTGATGCAGGAGCTGGTTCAGTGCTTCACCAGGAGCTCGATGAAGCTTGTGGCTGTTTGCTTGTGACGTTTCGATGTTCAGTAGTGGTTTCTACTAGGATTCGATCCTGACCTGTGGCTTTATGTTGTTTTGGTATCTTTCTTTTGGTTCTTCACCCGTAGTCGGGTTGTGATGTTTTTGAATGATGTTATGCTTATGTAATGTTTTGTGTGAAGTGGCGAGTGTAAGCCAACTATCTCCTTTTGCATTTTAATCCCTCTTTTACATGAGTTGTGCAAAGATACCAAACTTGAGATCATTCTAGGATGGGCTTATACCTTTAAGTCGTGCCTCGACACGTAGGAGGTATAGTCCCATCCTGGGCATTACAAGTTGGTATTCAGAGCCTTCTCCGACCTAGAAGCCCCCACTGTTTGATCGAATCGTTGACGGTTGAGTCTAGGCACACACTGAAAAACTTTTTGAGTCCTATATATTATATCGGAGAGTAGGATTTCTTTGCTTCTCATCCCCTTTCTCTCTGGTGAGGACTCCTGACGATTACTCTTATCTCTTCTACTTTCAAAAATTGCACCAAATTTTTTTTAGGATCCCGCGAGTATTCTGGGATTGTTCCGATGTTATTGTGACAAGGATATTGTTCTCGATGCCTCCTGTTACCGAGGAGTTGAGCTTCGGGGTATCATTGTAACAAGCATATCGCGGCAGTACTAAATACTTAAGACGGCCGACATCGAAAATCTCTCCTATACGGCCAGTGGCAAGATAACCCCGACATCACCCAGTACTGGGGAGGTAGTTCGAGAGTATTGCCATAGCTTGTTATAGTGGATGCTTTTCGAAGGTCCGAGGTAAACAGTTTCCGAGAAAGACTGGTTATGTGTTGAAGGATGGATACACCTGGATGTAGGTTTAGAGTTGATTGCGCGGTGCTTCCCGTGTATCCCCAACACCTGATTGCATAACTGGAAACTTTCGGAAATCTATAGGTGGGTTTCATCTAGTAGTTCTAGGCATTCTTCCAACGGATGCTCGATATGAAGTTTGGGGTTCTACATTGAGTGAAGTGGTTTTATGGACTTGTTCTGATCGGGAGTTGCATCTTAAAGGGTCCTTGGCTATGCTGATCCGGGGATTGCAAAACCCTTTTGTAACACGTTCCATGAGCTTTCAGCACGAAGATGTCGAACGAAACTTCTATCTTGTATTTGTTCTATCTGATCCTTGTTTCTTTTTATTTACTTTTTGCTCTCCAAGTGGATTCTCGTCTAGTTGATGTACCTGCGGAATTCATTCGTTCAATATCTACCCTTTGTTTTCGTTTTGATTCTGGTATTCGAGTTGCTTCGATGTCAAATGTTGATTCCATACCTTTCTTAATCGGTGTTCTCATATTTCTATGAGAGTGTTGATCCTTCTTGATCATCAAGATCTTCATGTTAAATTCTTCTCAACCGGTGTCCATTTTGTTCGTCTCAAGTTGTCTTTGTTTTTCCCACCCTCCCACCCTTCTTTTTCTCGGAGTCAAAATTCTCAAATGAAGTATCCATTTTATTCATGTGATAATTCTTCATTCTTTTCCTTCAATGTTCTTATCCGGTGATTTATCGTAAAGTTGCTCAAGAGCTTCTAGTTCATCATTCTCCGTTCTCGTTTCTTCTGCTGGTGGATATAATTCAAGATTTTGGTGTTGATCTTATCCTTTTCCTCGTTTCACAATGCTTTCTTATTCCGGTGCACCAATTAATCATTCTCCTCTTGCTATTCATATCCGGAGTGCTCAAGATTCATAATTCCATTCTTAATCCGTTCAAACTATTCTGAGCTATTTTGAGCATTGTTATCTTATTCAAGCCTTTTTAATTCAACCGGTGCAATATCTCTTAAGCAATCTTTTTCAACGGTGATTTCTTTGAGTGGGCCCTAACCCACAGGTCTTTTCCCAGGATCTTACCTGACTCTTCTTTTCTGGAGTTATACTCACATTCTTTTCAAACTGTGACGTAAGAATGATTTCCATCAGTCACATGCCTTCTTCAAGATCGCTTTCAAATTCTTGTTCATCATTGGTTCAACCTTTTTAATTCTTCATTCCGGAGTGCTCAACAATTCTTATGGCATTTCTCGCCTTCATTCTCAACATTTGAAGACCGGAGAAGAGTTTCTCTTAATCTTGGCCCGTTCTCTTGATGAGTTGTGGTTCTAGCTTCATGCCATCCTCTTTATCGTTTTGATTGTGAGGAATTCTTTTATACCCATCCGGAGCATTTCTTGAATTCTTTCCATTGTGATCCTCCGAAGGCCATCATTTCAGAAGATTTCTTCGTTCTCAGTTTTCAACTTCGCCCTCCCAAATATTCTTCATTGATGCCTCTTCGTTCGTCTCCATATTTTTACGGTGGTTCATTCAAATTTACTCTTCCTTGTTATCATATCAATTCATTTGTTCTTTCATAATCCTACCGGTGCTTTGTTGAAGTTTATCCAAGCTTGTGCCAGATCTCTCTTTAATTCCTTGCAACGAGAATAAGTAGTATGCCAAATCCTTTGGTTGTCATCAATTAAATTGGTGAAGGAGATGCATAACATAATTCTTATTCTTACTCCTTCAAGGTGATTTAATTCTTTTGTCTGGAGCTTGTTCATCATATCATATTCTCGGTTCCAAGTTTCTTCATCTTGTTTTCCGGAGATTCAAGCTATTTCAATTATATCATTTCAAGCTCCATCTAATTCATCACATGCCTTGAATCTTATTCTTTTCATCTTTCACTTCTCATGCTTTCTTTACCGGAGTTCTTCATGGTGGTTCATCATCATTTAATTCATCCTCGAAGTCTTCATCAAGATTCTTGTTGGAGCTCAAGCATTCTCCATCATGCTTTCCAATTGCAATTCTTTCTACCTTATCTTTTCAGATGGTGTTATGCCATTTTTGACAATTCCTTCATGTTTCATGATTCACGAGTTGTCAAGAATGAGATATTTAAATCCATCATTTTTCTTTGTTCAAGAGATCTTTCCAACCCTTCAATTTATTCATTGGAGTTATCTTGGGTTGTATTTCACCTAAAAGCTTTCCCTAAGGATTTTGCTAATTATGGTGCTTATAATGACCCAAGTTCTTCACTTATCTTTCTGCTGAAATAAGTTCTCGTCTCCTTGTTCATCTCAATCCAATCAATTGTTTCTGTTAGTGGCCGGTTGTCACCTCATAATTTTGAGATGTTTTCCATAAGCCCACATGAACCTCATTCGTTTCGTTGTTGATTTTCCATCAACCACGTTCAACACTTCTTCGTAAGGATGCTCTTCAATTCATTTTGGGAGAAGTTGTCATTTTTCTTCTCCATTCTTTTCTTTCATTGATCTATATTCTATTCTTTCATTCCGGAGGCTTTGTGTTGTTGCTCTCTTAAACCATCATCTCGTTTTTATCAAGATCATGTTCTTTCCTTGCTTATCTTTAACCGGAGTGTTGTATTCTTCATTCTAGTTCCGTCATCTTATCAAGTTTTGCCTATCTTTTAACCGGAGTGCTGTCTGAATCTTTCTTACCCCTTGTGCCATTCTTTCAATTGTTTCGGAGGCAATATGTTGTTGTTTTCATCAAGTATCATCCCAACTTGCCTAATTCTTGTTATTTCCTTCCATTTTAAGACGGAGTGCTGTCCAAATTCTGTCATTCTTATTCCTTGGCTATACCATTGCGGTTTCATATTCTTTTCGTCCGTGAGCTCTTGCTTTATGTCTTTCAACCTTCAAGGTTCTGTAATGTTCCTTGTTACTTTTTCTAACGGAGTGCTCTTAACTTCATTCATCTCTGTTGCATTCTTTCTTTCTACTTGTTCAACCTCTCAAGGTTCTTTGGTTTCACTCGTCTGTCAAAGAAGCAACTTTGTTTTACCTCTTCCTCTTCCGTTTTTACCCGGTGATATCTCTAGGATCTCGGGTCGAGATCCTCTGTTAGTGTGGGAGAGTTGTGACGCCCGAGACCGACGTCCCAGAAGATTCCAGAAGATTCTCGAAGCTTCCAGATGTTCCGGGTTGCCCGTGTGTTCTTTTGTGCTTGTGTTTTTATTTTCGCATTGCATCATGTCATCATGCCATCATGTCACATTTTATTTTGCATCTCAACCTAAATAAATCGTGTGGACCTTCGGTCCATTTAAATCGAGGGAAGGTGACTTCTCTTTATAACATATAAAAGCCTCTCAATATTTAGGGAGCTATATAATAATTATTCCATTGCTTCGGAATTACCATAACACACTTGCATATTTTCCCCCCATGTCTTTCACTTCGTGTTTCACCTTCAAAATCTTGCCGATAATTCTTTTCCGTTGTTTCGAGGTTCCTCCAAAAATTTGAACATTTTTGGACACTTCAATAATCTCGTCTTAGTTCAAACCTATTTGAATTATATTCAAATATGTTTGAATTATTTATCCGTTCATGCCTTTCTTATTTTTCTCCGGTCGTGCTCATTTTTTCGAGCCCGAGAAAAAGATAACCTTTGTCCTAATTCTTGCCTAACCCCCTCCTCTTTTCCTTTTTCCTCTCTTTTGTTTTTTTTCTGCTTTAAATTTCAGTTAAATAAAAGGAGCAGCCAGCCCAGGCCTCTCCTCCCTTCTTTTTTCTCCCTGGCCATCTTCCCAGGCCTCTAGGCCCAACTACCTTGGCCCGTCCCGCACCGAACCCTAGCTAGCGTAACCGCAGCCACTCCCATCGCTCTCCCCTCGTCTCCCTGTCCGCCGCCGCACTTGTCTCCCTCGCTCCCAGGCCGACCCTTCCTCCCTCTCGAACCCGCTCGTCCCTCTCGCCCGGTGCGCCCGCACCCCGATTCTTCCCCTCGCTGGTTCCTCCATCGACCCGCCGGCCAGCGCCAGGAGCTGCTGCGCTCGTCCTCCCCGTCAACTCCAGGCCGGCCGTGGGGATCCCCTCCTCCCTGGCTGCCCGTCTCCGCCCCGCGCCGCGTCCCTCCTCTCCGTCGCCTCCAAGGCCGCAGCGGCCGGATCCCGCCGCGCCCGGCCTCGTCCCTCCGGCCCGACGCCGTCCGCCCTGCATCCTTCTTCCCCATCGCCAGGAGTCTCCTGCCTCCTTCGTCCGCGTCCCCGAGCGACGCCGCGGCCAGGACCGCCTCGCCTCCGCTGGACCTCCCTCCGCGCCAGGCTCCCGCGGCCTCACCTCGTCCAGCCCGGCCGCCCCAAGCCCTCCGAGGAGCTGCTGCAACCCCGTCGCCAAGAGCCTCGGCCTCTTCTTCGTCTGACCCGTGACCTGCTGCCTCCTTCCTTGTCGCTGCTGCCCTTGTTTTGCTGCTGTAGTTTTTTTGTGTGTGTTGTTTGGTTGCCGGTGTTGACCTTGACAGAGAACGGAACGACTACTCGACGACGACCGAACATCTACGGAAAACGAGCCCGTGAACGACTACATGTGTGATGCGCCAAGTACCACTACATCCGTGTACGACTACGCGAACGAGTACACGGCGACCCGACCAAGTACCTCTACACGTGATGTTGAACGGCTACGAGCTCGAGAACGAATACATGAACGGGAACCCCCAAGTACCACTACTTCCACTACCGTCGCAAACGGGAACCCCCAAGTACCACTACGAACGCCGACGCGACAAGTACCACGACGACCCGAACGACTTCATGGACAAGTACCTCTACCGTCGCCTCGTGTACCTCTACGGGATGTGAACAACTACTTCCCTCTACGGAACGACTTCTTCCTCGTCGGACACGTGAACGCCTTCTTCCACTACGTCCCTCGACGTCTCGAACCGCCCCGAAACGCACGCTTCAAAGGTATAACCCCGAGACGTGACCCGTGGATGCATGTTTGTTGTGTTGTATGAAATATCTCCCGTGTGTGCTTCGTGCCCGTTCCACCTTTTGTCATGTTCCTCGGTTGCCTCGCCACCGACTCGTGGGAACCCGGCAACGGGATCACCCCATCATCTTGTTCAACTCGTTCACTCCACCTTTTGTTTTGCACCGATCCCTCACCGAGTTACCGGTACCGATATGTTGCGTTGCATCAGTTCGGATCGTTGCCGTGGCACCCTTCTTCCACCACGGTGACAAATGCTTCATATCTTGTTAATTGTCAACCTTTTTAAAACTTGCATAAAACTTGATCATGTCATCCGCATCATGTTAACAACATGAGAATGTTAAATTGTTGTTTGCTTATAATTATTAAACATGCTCATGAGGATTTTCCGGATATGTTGTTGTTCTTCTCCGGCCTCATTTAAATTGCCTAGTAAGTGTAGTTTCTTTTTGCTTCACCTCTTGCCATGTTAAAAACATTTAATCTTGTCTTGTAAATAATGAGAGTCAACTAAATAATTAATTTGTGGTGTTTCGTCAATATGCAACTCGTTGCATATTGATCTCCACTTAACTTGTAGTTTTGTTTGTGCACTTTGCCATGCCATGCATAATTAAACCGGACATGCATCATACTTGTTTGTGCATCGTATGCCATGTTTATGCTTGTGTGTTTACCGTGTTGTTTTCTTCTTTCCGGTTGCTTCTCTTGTTAGCTTCGGTTTCGTTCCGGAGTTGTGAGGCTTCTTCTTCGTCTTCTTCTTGGATCCGTTCTTCTCCCTTGTGGAATCCCAGGCAAGATGACCGAACCCGGATACCATTACTATCTTTGCCTATTGCTAGTAGTCTCGATCTATAGTTTTGCCTCGATGCCCATGTCTTTCTTGTCAGCCTCCTACTTGTAACCAATTGCCATGTTTAACCAACCTACCTATGCAAACCGTTGCTTGGCTATACGTAGGCTTTGCTCAGCCCCTCTTATAGCATTGTTAGTTGCAGGTGAAGATTAAAGATGCTTGCTTCATGTTGAAGTTTGGTTGGGTTATATCACACTATATAAATGCTAAATGAAATCATCTATATACTGGCAGGGTGGAAGGCTAAGCCTTTTGCTTGGTGTTTTGTTCCACTCATGCCGTTAGGAACCGTATAAACCGGTGTTATGTTCCTTGATTATGCGTTCCTAACACGGTTGGGGTGTATGGGACCCCCTTGATAAACCGCTAAGTGCTAAGTCTTTTCCAGCAAGTCCCAACTTTTGGTACTATTTGCCTCATAATAACAACTTAATTAATTAATTAAATTTGCATAGAGGGTCGCTCCCTCGAGGATCCGTTATTTCTACATAGCAGGGGGGGGGGGGGCAGCGCTGATGGTGTTGGTCCCAAACGTGGGTCCTGCAGGGCCGCCTTGGGGCAACCCGAGGTATCTGGTATACCTGTAGAATCACCCATCCGGTCGTGTCCTGAGACCTAGATACGCGCGGCTACTATCAGGGTGTCGACACGCCGGGAGGATTTGCTGGATTAGCCTTACCTTAGTTCGGTTTAACTTGAGCACGGGATTCCGAGAATACTCGGGTCTTCCCAACTATGGAGTTGCGACTCCGCGGATCGTGGGCTTGTAATGGGTCAAGTTGGAACACCCCTGCAGGGTTTGAACTTTCGAAAGCCGTGCCCACGGTTATGTGGCAGATGGGAGCTTGTTAATTCCGGTTGTAGATAACTTGACACAATGTTTCAATACACTACCAGCGTGTGTACCGTGACTGTCAATTTCCGAATAGGGATTCGGGAGTTGAACACGGTGGGGTTATGTTTGACCGGCTTTAGCTAGGATCACTTCGTGATCATCTTTCGACCGATGCTCTTCTCTTCTCGCTCTCTTTTACGTAAGTTAGTGCTAGTTGCTGCTGCAGACTCTTGTTTGTTCCTTCACCTCATATTTCTTTCTTCAGCCTTGTCCTCACCCAAGGCTTAAATAGTTTTGTTACCCGGGAACGGGATTGCTGAGTCCTCTGTGACTCACAGTTACTTCACCACACCAGATGCAGGTTCAGCTGAGTTTGATGCAGGAGCTGGTTCAGTGCTTCACCAGGAGCTCGATGAAGCTTGTGGCTGTTTGCTTGTGACGTTTCGATGTTCAGTAGTGGTTTCTACTAGGATTCGATCCTGACCTGTGGCTTTATGTTGTTTTGGTATCTTTCTTTTGGTTCTTCACCCGTAGTCGGGTTGTGATGTTTTTGAATGATGTTATGCTTATGTAATGTTTTGTGTGAAGTGGCGAGTGTAAGCCAACTATCTCCTTTTGCATTTTAATCCCTCTTTTACATGAGTTGTGCAAAGATACCAAACTTGAGATCATTCTAGGATGGGCTTATACCTTTAAGTCGTGCCTCGACACGTAGGAGGTATAGTCCCATCCTGGGCATTACACTCCAGCCTTACATCCTCTTAAAAACCAATTATACTTCTTTCCTTCATACTCTTGGGGTAAGCCTCATATCAAAATAAACTCCAACTTCTTTGTGCAAACTCTACTCTTTGGAGCAACACTTTCCTTTCTATTGGTCCAGGGTTCACTCAGTAAGGTTCAACTAAACAAAATGCACTGGTTCATCCAATATCCATATTCTCCTCATATCAAATCTTTTATTACTTCTTGAACCAGTATTCAATACTCCAATTTCCAAGGGTGCATCACTACAATTGCTACTATCCACATAGTCGGGTATGGTCAACATTCCTTCCATCTTTATTCCTTTGTCCTAGCTAAGGATGCTTCAGTCCCAACGGAATTGTGCAATGTGATTCTGAAAATCATCCATCTTTTGCTTCATCCTATTGGTCGTGTGCTTCATCTCCATCATCTCTGCATGCACTCTACTGAGGCATTCCTGGGTATAACGAAGTCTTGCTTCGAGTATTTCTCCAATCTGACATATGGCCTCCATAGCAGCTTCACGAACAGAATCGAAGAATGTTGTTCGCGGTACTCGGGAGATGAAAAAGTATTGACCCATAGTCTTTGGGCAAACTCCTTTCACACGATGGAGGTGTACCTCCACGTACCAAAGTTCAACTCCATTCTCCATGAAGGGATAACCCTTGTAAACTGCATTTCCTTATAGGTGAATATGCTTCATCATGTCCTTCAGGATCTTTGGATAGTCCTGATCACTAGTCAGGGTCATGATGGTTTCCGGGCCTTTGAGAAAAGACTCGTAAAGGGTTGTCATCTGTAGGTATAAGACAGAAGGGGTACTAAGGACAATGTAGGTATTTCCTTGTGGTCATTTCTCCGAGAAAGGTTTGGGGTCAGCTTCACCATGGGTTCTAGGTTTTGGTCTGGGTGAGGGGCACTCACAATAATCCAACAACTCATAACATCTCCTTCTTAGATTCCAAAAATATCAACTTCTACTGCTTCACAAACTATTACAATATTATTTCCATAACTCAACTCAACATTGTAATAAAAGGGTGTTCCACATTTAGCTACATGCTTCATTCTAATTTCTAGATCTCAACTACTCTGATCATCCTTCCTGCGGTCTGAACTTCTCTGGCAAAATGCCCTACTTCCTTGCAGCGTAAACTAATGACATAAGACAAATCTAGGGACTTCATGGCGACTATCCTGGTTCACTGGATTCTCCGCTTCCTGGTTTGGCAGTTGCTAGCATAATGACCTAAATCCTTGCACCGATAACATGTGATGTGACTTAGGTCCTTTTCCGCAGAAATTGGGTCGTTCTGGGGACACATGCTGTTTCTTTTCCTCGATTTCTTCGTTCCTATCAATTCTTCTATCTTTTGTGGATCAAACTCCACTTCTTCTGTCGGGAAGTCTCCCAGATATTCATGGCTTTCCTTTGTGCAATTCTGTGAAAGGCGTCCTTCTTTTCCACATGAGTAGCAAGTACGTGAGTAATATCTGTCTAGTCCTTCTCCATCAGGGTCGTCAATATCTTCATCCATCGCGGATTCCCTTAAGGTTTCCTTGAGGACTTCTTTCATTGCTTCTTTCTTCTGCTGGACAGTTCGTCGCACCATGGGGTAAATGTGACACTAAGCAGGGTAGTGGGTAGTCCATTAACACAAGAAACAAGTAATCCGCCTAGTTGGGCATTCTTCAGCTAGGTGACTTTCTTCACAATTAGGGCATTCATCCTTGTGCTCCTCCTGGGTGTGTCCTATTTCTCCACAAATCCTGCAGGCACAACGTTTCTTCTTTTGGTTGTCACCACGCTCTCGGATGAGACGGGATCTTAACAGAGTCTTCTTGAATTCCTCCCAACTTCCTGCTCCATTACATCCTTGTATGGCTTGATGCATCTTCCACCATGTTGCAGCACTTTTTGTAAAGTACTGAAGAGCGTATTGAACCGCATACTTCCTTGCAACCAAATTTTTCCTAAAGTGATCCTCCATGTTTTGTATCCATAGTTCTGCCTCCGGTTGGGTCATTGGTCCAGAGACTTCAAGTCTATCTTCACTCATCCTCTATTGGGTCCAAGGGTTTTGGGATGAGATTCAGAAGATGGGGAGAGAGATACACTCAATACAAACAAAAGTTTTTTGAAAAGACGGGTTTTATTTTGTGGCCGTCGGTAAAACATCAAACAAATGACGGCTCACAAATCGTCGCATCTAACACAAGCACGTCTCAGGGGTTTGGTCTTCTAAAAGTCAATATCTCTTCAAAGTCGTCAACTCTTCAAATCTTTGGAGTATCCACTGTTGTAGCTTCAACACTTCCATGTATGGTGAAATCCTTTTTACTCCGAGGTGATCCAAATCGTAAAGGGGTATTGTCTAACTACTTAAAGTAAGAGAGAAGATTTGACAAAACTTGGAAAAGAAGAGAGGTAAGAATCTTTTTGAAAATAAAGTTTTAGAGAAATCCTTTCCTATGGGCTTGCTAGTTTCTAGGGTCACGTCCTATAGTCAACATGTGCTCTGATACCATCTTGTAGCGACCCGACTCGAATGGATCAAGTCTCCGTGCTTAAGTGTCATCCCTGGATCGGTATGCTGACACACACAATACTAGAGGATTTATAACAGAGGTAAATCACATGTATTAAGTAACGTAAATACTATTACCTCAATCGTTCATAGCGGAAGCAACAAAGGTTGTGGATTCCCATCAACACCAACGGCAAAGTTGAGTGTAGACAGCGCAACCCTAACGTAACACTTACTCATCAAATAATTCCTGCAACATGAAACGTTGCAGCCATGTAGGTTAGTACATTGAATGTACTGGCAAATTCACACTGTAATGATAATGAACAAGTCCTACAACTACTTGCATATTTGGCTGGTGGAGGCTGTAAGGCTGTTTTTGCATAAAGCTGATTTTTCCCTACCACAAAGGAATGCATTTATTTAACTACTTTGTTAAATTTAAATCATGAACAATTGAGACTGGTTCCTCCATCTCAATCCCAAACCAAAGTCATTATTAACCCAACAAATTAATTAAATAGTGTTGAGATCAACAAATAATCCACTTCTAGATACTCAAAGATGTCCATAACCGGGGACACGGCTACTCATGAATAGTTTGTACACTCTGCAGAGGTTTGTGCACTTTCCCCACAAGACTCTATCGCCTCCGTTGGGTTTCTCGCACTGCATGATGTTTGAGAAACGGATGACCGAGACATAGTCTTTCAGAAGCATTCACTCTTTACCCCGGGTGGACTGGTACACCTACATTCCCCCTACATCTGCTAGTCCACCACTGAAAGAGCTCACACAACTTACTCATACTATGCCAGAGCCCATAATGGCTTGTGGCTGCACATGGAAGTTTCTAGGCATGAAAAATATTATATGATCCCTTTGAGCCTGGGTGGCATTCCAATAGGGTGATCACACGGTTCCTCCGGGATCCCCTAGGACAACACTGTTTCTCCAGGTGCCCGGCAACCACTGGGTGCTCCAGGGTGCCACAACCAATCCACCCAGATGTGTATTAAAATAGCCACCTTAAGTTGAACCATTAATTAACAATGTCACATATGTCATGGATACTCTCAAACCCAAACCACGTCTACGAGCATAGCATGGCAACCTAAGCATAACGTAGAAGTAACTCCCCAGGATTTGAAAATAATGCAGGTAATAGGTTCTACCTCAAACTACTTCCCAGTCCCACAAGTTAAGAGATCCTACTGATGCAATGTGTTTGAGGATATAACTAATGCAATGAAAACTGGGTATTGGAAAGTATGATCAAAGTGTGAAATTGCCTTGTACTGATGATGTAGAAGATTCGCACTCAGAACTCATGATAGATCTACTCGTCACACTCCGGTCAATCTATCGTAAGCAAGCAATGGTAACCACACATAAGCAATCACTCAGAAAGATCAGACAGAACGAATAAACACTTTGAAAAACTTCGAAAACAAAACGAATGACTCTTGAAACATAAAACAATTTCCAACTGTACCAAAATTATGTGAATTTGGCCTTATCGGAAAGTTTAGGTCATGAGCTTTGATTTGCAAAAAGAATCAACTAAAACGGAGTTATAAAACTCAAGTTATGACCAAAAAAAGTTTGAATCTAAAACTAGTTGAATTCAAATTTTAAAACTTTCAAAAACATGTTTAAGTTGTTTTACTGGAAAGAGGGGATCGTAACAAAGACGTGGGCGTTGGTTTTGTTGGATTTGGACCAACGAGTAAAAAGTTGTGGCCTTTTAAAGTTTAGGCGCTAATCTGTAAAAGAAAATAATTACAGACAGGTCCCTGGCCAAAACTAAAAGAAAAAGAAAAAGACTAAAGAACGAACGTTCACTACTGAACCCTAAATATCGAATGATCTCTAAATAACAAACCGAAAAAAACAAATCTAAATCTAGGTTTTTTTTAACAGAAAAACCTAAATAGAAAACCGGGCGGTTTATTACCGTTTCGACCGGTTCGAAGAAAACCGGCGGTTCGGGCGCGGTTCGGGCGGATTGGCTCCGCCGGCGGTGAGCTCCGGCGAGGCCTGCGGCGGCGGTGCTGGGTGCAGCGCGGGGCGGCGGCGGCGACGCGTGGAGGCGGGTGGAGTGCGGCGGCGGGGTTGCGCGGGGCGGCGGCAGCAGCAGCTTGCGGCGGCGGCGGGCGAAGCGGCGGCGGCGAGATGCAGCGGCGGCGGCGCAAAGCGAGGGCGGCGGCAGCAGCAGCTTGCGGCGGCGGCGGGCGAAGCGGCGGCGGCGAGATGCAGCGGCGGCGGCGCAAAGCGAGGGCGGCGGCGGAGGCGAGAAACGAGGCGAGAGAGGGGCGGCGGCGGCCTTTAAATAGGCGAGTGGGGCGAGGGAAGGCGTGGAGGAGGGGCCAGCGGCGAGGCGATGGAGCGCGGTGTTCGCTCGGGACACGGCAGCGGTGAAGCTGCCGTGCGGGAGGAGGACGGCGACAGGACGAGCTGGGCCGGCCCAGGTTCGGCGGGAGATTTTTTTTAAAACAGACAAAGAAAACAAATAAAATAAAATAAAATCAGTATATAATATAGGCATATTATATATCAAAATTTTCAGGAAAACAAATCCTACAACATGAACATTTTTGTACTGTAAAATAAAATGCTCAGAAATCCTAATAAAGCAAAAGGTGCTACTGTTGCGATAAAAACCAATAAAAATCATTTTAAAAATACCAAAAAGACTTCAAATTTATTTCTCTCCAATTTTCCTCCGTAGGGAATCATGTTACCCTATTTTCCATATATTTTATTTTTGGAGAAAAATATTTTGAATAAAACCCAAATAACTCAATTTTTCAAAAATGAGTTTTAAAGAAAAATTTAGAAACTTCCAACTCATATTTCCTATAATTTGAAGAAGTCATTTTATCTTCTCTCTAGAAAATCATTGAGTCGTATAAAGTTTCTGAATTCGAAATATCTCGAGATTGAAATTCAAAATCCTTTCAAACCCTTTATCATTTAGAATAAATGGAAGAAGTCATATTATCTTCACTCTAGGGTTTTGTGTCGAAAAGAAATTGAATTCCTAGAGATCAAAATGCAAAGTGAAAGTTTTGGGAAAGTCATTTTATTCCCTCTCATTTAACTTTCAAAAGTTTCAAATTTCACTCAATTTCACTCAGCACAATCAACAAGCAATCAAATCTATCTATTTATTATAACATTCCAAAATTTAGAATTTTGGGATGTTACATCTTGGCGCTAGCACATTAGTATCCATCCCAAATACCCTACAACGGATGTTGGAATAGTTCCGGAGAGTGCGACCACAAATGACAACACCTGCTTCCTTAGTAACATCAGTGGTGCCCTGTATACATAAAAGAAGAGGTGATCCATCAGAATAAGTTGCCAGGCGCCACTGAGTATATAGGTCCTGCTCGTCCTCATGCTCGTGATCATAACCATCATCATCTCCCCCTTGGTTATTAAAATTTTCAAGTATAGGTGGTGAATGTTCACAGGACCTTGGAAACACAAGAAGGTTAATTAGTACGGGGATACTAACTCGCATGCACATTGATGAAACAATTCTAATTACGATGGAAGACAAATGTACCAAAACAATCATGATTCCATGCAAAAACGGTGCCACGAGTGATGGCAGCAAACACAAGACGCTCGTATTGAATTTATCACAGTACTCATCCGTCTACAGAAATTGATTTTTGAGCAACATCCATCGAGGCATGGAAGTAATTACCGCAAAGCTTGTTGAACATAACAACGACATGATAGTTTGTCCAATCCCAAAATCGGTTGGGAACTCGACAAATTGCTATCTTACGTACATGACAATCACCATGATCGTATTTGAACGTACGTAGATCATTTGTGTACTCAACCACAGGGCACTCTGAGATTTTTTGGAAGTGGAACCCGGGGACGAGTGTACACATTCACAAGTTCCAAATCGCAGTTGTACCCAATATAAACAACCCAATCTCCATTTGCGACTGCCCATGCCTTACCCTTAAGTGATGGCATCTTAACTGCACACGTATCATTATCAAGCGGCATTAACTTGCACAAGGCGAGGCTTCCGTCATCCCCACGCCAGCGAGTGATATGTCTCCAACATATCTATAATTTTTTATGGTTCCATGCTATTATATTATCTATTTTGGATGTTTTGTATGCATTAATATGCTATTTTATATTATTTTTGGGACTAACCTATTAACCTAGAACCGAGTGCCAGTTTCTGATTTTTCCTTGTTTTTGAGTTTCGCAGAAAAGGAATAGCAAACGGAGTCCAAACAGAACGAAAGTTTACGAGGATTTTTCTTGGACCAGAAGACATCCAAAAGACTTGGAGTGCACATCAGGGGAGCTCCGAGGCAACCACAAGGATGGAGGGCGCGCCCAGGGGGGTAGGACGCGCCCCACCCTTGTGGGGCCCCTGCTGCTCCACCGACCTATTTCTTCCGCCTATATATTCACATATATTCGAGAAACCCTAGAGGAGGCATCGAAACTACTTTTCCACCGCCGTAACCTTCTGTTTCTGTGAGATCCCATCTGGAGGCCTTTTTCGGTATTCTGCCGGAGGGGGGTTCGACCATGGAGGGCATCTACATCAACCCTATTGCCCTTCCGATGAACTGTGAGTAGTTTACCACAGACCATTGGGTCCATACCTAGTAGCTAGATGGCTTCTTCTCTCTCTCTTTGATTCTCAATACCATGTTCTCCTCGATGTTCTTGGAGATCTATCCGATGTAATATTCTTTTGCGATGTGTTTGCTAAGATCCGATGAATTGTGGATTTATGATCAGATTATCTATGAATATTATTTGAGTCTTTTTTGAATTCTTATATGCATGATTTGATATCTTAGTAATTCTCTTTGAACTATCAGTTTGGTTTGGCCAACAAGATTGGTTTTGCTTGCAATGGGAGAAGTGCTTTGCTTTGGGTTCAATCTTGCGGTGCTCAATCCCAATGATTGAAAAGGACATGACACATATTGTATTGTTGCCATCGAGGATAACAAGATGGGGTTTTCATCATATTCCTTGAGTTAATTCAACTACATCATGTCATCTTACTTAATGCGTTACTCTATTCTTTATCAACTTAATAATCAAGATGCAGAATCGTTTCGGTCGATGTGTGGAGTAATACAGTAGATGCAGGTAGGTGTCTGTCTACTTGACTTGGACGTGATGCCTATATTCACGATCATTGCCTTAGATATCGTCATAACTTTGCGCTTTTCTGTCAATTGTTTGGCAGTAATTTGTTTACCCATCGTAATATTTGCTATCATGAGAGAACCCTCTTTTGAAACCTATGGCCCCCGGGTCTATTTTCCATCTTATAAGTTTCCGATCTACTAGTTTGCAATCTTTTACTTTCCAATCTATAAACCAAAAATATTTACTTTATAGTTTATCCATCTCTATCAGATCTCACCTCTGCAAATAACCTTGAAGAGATTAACAACCCCTTTATTACGTTGGGTGCAAGTTCTTTGATTGTTTGTGCAGGTATTTGGCGATTTGTGCATTGTGTCCTACTGGATTGATACCTTGGTTCTCAAACTGAGGGAGATACTTACTCTACTTTCCTTCATCACCCTTTCCTCTTCAAGGGAATAACCAACGCAAGCTCAAGAAATAGCAGGAAGAATTACTAGCGCCGCTGCCGGGGAGAATTACGCCAAGTCAAGACATACCAAGTACCCTTCATAAAACTCTCATCTCTTGCACTTACATTATTTGCCATTCGCCTCTCGTTTTCCTCTCCCCCACTTCTAAAACGATTTTCGAAAAGATTTGCCATTTCTTCGCCCTTTTTCCGTTCGTCTTGTTCGCTCGCTTTTTGTGTGCTTGTGCGTTGGATTGCTTGCTTTGCCACAATGGCTCAAGAAAATACCAAATTATGTGACTTTTTCAACACCAATAATAATGATTTCATCAGTACTCCGACTACTCCCGCTACTAATGCGGAATCTTGTGAAATCAATGCTGCCTTATTGAATCTAGTCATGAAAGATCAATTCCGGGCCTTCCTAGTGAAGATGCCACATCCCATCTGAGTAATTTTGTTGATTTGTGTGATATGCAAAAGAAAAGAGATGTGGATAATTATCTTGTTAAATTGAAGCTATTTCCGTTTTCACTATGAGATCGGGCTAAAACTTGGTTTTCATCTTTGCCTAAAAATAGTATTGATTCATGGAATAAGTGTAAAGATTCTTTTATCGCCAAGTATTTCCCTCCCGCTAAGATCATCTCCCTTAGGAATGATATTATGAATTTTAAACAACTTGATCATGAGCATGTCGCACAATCTTGGGAGAGGATGTCTTATGATAATAAATTGCCCTACGCATGGTTTGCATTTGTGGATGATTATACAATTTTTATGCCGTTTAGACTCGGCCACGGGAGGTACTTTTATGGAAATCACTTTAGAAGAAGCTACTAACCTCCTAGATAATATAATGGTTAAATATTCTCAATGGCATACCGAAAGATCTTCCACTAGTAAAAAAGTGCATGAAATTGAAGAGATTAATGTTTTGAGTGGAAAGATGAATGAGCTTATGAAATTATTTGCTAGAAAGGGAACTCATGTTGATCCTAACGATATGCCCTTGTCCACTTTGATTTAGAATAATAATAAATCTATGGATGTGAATTTGGTCGGTAAGAACAATTTTGGTAACAACGAATATAGAGGAAATTTTAACAGTAGGCCTTTCCCTAGTAATTCCTCCAACAATTATGGCAATTCCTAAAAAAATCTTATGGAAATTATAATAAGATGCCATGTGATTTTGAGAATAGTTGTAAAGAATTTACGATTGCTCAAAAGAATTTTAATACTTTGATTGAAGAAAAATTGCTTAAGATTGATGATTTGGCTAGTAACATGGATATAATTTCTCTTGATGTTGATTATTTAAAACTTACATCTATTCCACCCACGCATGATATCAATGAGTCTCTCAAAGCTATGAGAATTTCCATTAATGAGTGCAAAGAAAGAACCGCTAAGATGCGTGCTAAAAAAGTTTGGTTTATAAAAACATGTTCTTCTAGTTTTCATGAAAATAGTGATGAAAATGTGACTCCTATTGAATCTTTGTTTTCCAATATGAATCTTCATAAAGATGGGTCTGGAAATGAGTCAACTTTAGCTAAAGGCGTCCCAATGATTCGGAGTTCTTAGATCTTGATGCAAAAATTAAAAAAAGTGGGATTGGTGAGGTGAAAACTTTAAGTAGCAATGAACCCACTATTTTGGATTTCAAGGAATTTAATTATGATAATTTTTTAATAGATTGTATTTCCCTGTTGCAATCCATGTTGAATTCTCCACATGCTTATAATCAGAATAAAGCTTTTAGTAAACATATTATTGATGCTATGATGCAATCTTTTGAAGAAAAGCTTGAATTGGAAGTTTCTATCCCTAGAAAACTTTATGTTGAGTGGGAACCTACTATTAAGATCAAGATTAGAGATTATGAGTGGCATGCTTTGTGTGATTTGGGTGCTAGTGTTTCCATGATTCCAAAAGCTTTATGTGATGTGTTAGGTTTCCGTGAATTTGATGAGTCTTCTTTAAATTAGCATCTTGCGGATTCCACTATTGAGAAACCTATGGGAAGGATTAATCATGTTCCTATTGTTGCAAATAGGAATTATGTGCCCGTTGATTTCATTGATCTTGATATAGATTGCAATCCTAGAAGTCTTATTATTCTTGGTAGACCTTTCCTTAGAACGATTGATGCAACTATTGATATGAAAGAAGGAAATATTAGATTTCAATTTCCATTAAGGAAGGGCATGGAACACTTTCCAAGAAGGAAAATTAAATTTCTTTATGAATCTATTATGAGAGCTACTTATGGATTGCAAACCAAAGATGACAATACCTAGATCTATTCGCATGTTATGCCTAGCTAAGGGCGTTAAACAATAGCGCTTGTTGGGAGGCAACCCAATTTTATTTTTGCTTTTTGATTTTTGGTTATGTTTTTCAACTTTCACACATTATTACTTCTGTAGTAATTGTGTTTTGGTTGGGATGGCTTATGGTGATCGTTGATTTGATTTTTCTCAAAAATGAAAACTTTTGCGCCCACTGAAGAAAATTCAATAATTCGCTGGAACGTGAAAACATTCTGAAAGTTTTACACAAAATTTATATACAATTTCCCCACGTCTTCCTAATATTTCAGAATCTTTAGAGTTATAGAAGTATGCAAAGTTTTCATATTGCTACAGATTGTTTTGTTTTTGATAGATTCTGTTTTCTATGTGTTGTTTGCTTATTTTGATGAATCTATGGCTAGTATCGGGGGGGGGGGTATGAACCATGGAAAAGTTGGAATACAATAGATATTACACCAATATAAAATAAGAGGAAGATCACAACATTATCTTGAGTGGTTATTTGCTTTGTTTTACTAATGGAGCTCATGAGATTTCTGTTGAGTTTTGTGTTGTGAAGTTTTCAAGTTTTGGGTAAGGATTTGATGGATTATGGAATAAGGAGTGGCAAGATCCTAAGCTTGGGGATGCTCAAGGCACCCCAAGGTAAAATTCAACAACAACCAAGAGCCTAAGCTTGGGGATGCCCCGGGTAGGCATCCCCGCTTTCGTCTTCATCTATCGGTAACTTTACTTGAGACTATATTTTTATTCACCACATGATATGTGTTTTGCTTGGAGCGTCTTGTATGATATGAGTCTTTGCTTTTTAGTTTGCCACAATCATCCTTGCTGTACACATATTTTGAGAGGGACACACTTCAATAGTGATTTATCAGAATACCCTATGTGCTTCACTTATATCTTTTGAGCTAGGCAATTTTGCTCTAGTGCTTCACTTATATCTTTTTAGAGCACGGCGGTGGTTTTATTTTATAGAAATTGTTGAAGTCTCTTTCTTCACTTATATATTTTGAGAGTATTTAAACACAGCATGGTAGTTTGCTTGGGTTATGAATTTAGTCCTAATATGATAGGCACCCAAAGGAGATATAATAAAAACCTTCATATATAGAGCAGTGAATACTATGAAAATTTTGACACCTTATAATTGTTTTGATATGTCGAGATGGTAATATCAGAGTCATGCTAGTGGTAGTTTGTGAGGTTAAAGAAATAATTGTGTTAAGGTTTGTGATTCCTGTAGCATGCATGTATGGCTTATGTAACCAAATTGGCACGCATTGTATCTTGATTGTTTCATCTTTGCTGGAAGGTCGGGGGCGCGTGATGGTTAACTCCTACCAACCTCCCCCTAGGGGCATGCGTCGTAGTGCTTTGCTTTGAGGTCTAAGTAGATTTTTCACAATAATTATGGGAGTTCTTTATGACTAATGTTGAGTCCATGGATTATACGCAGTCTCACCCTTCCACCTTGCTAGCCACTCGTGTACTGCGCAATTATCACTGGTGCATCAAACCACCTTACACCCTTCCTCAAAACAACAACCATAGCTACCTATTATGGCATTTCCACAGCCATTCTGAGATATATTGGCATCTAACTCCACCATTCCATTTGTTATGACACGCATCATCATTGTAATATTGCTTTGCATGATCATGTAGTTTACATAGTATTTGTGACAAAGCCACCGTTCATATTTTATACATGTCACTCTAGAGCATTGCACATCCCGGTACACCGATGGAGGCATTCATATAGAGACATACTATGTTCTAGTATCGAGTTGTAATATCAAGTCGTAAGTAAATAAAAGTGTGAAGATCATCGTTATTTGGACATTGTCCCGTGTGAGATTCTCAAAAATAAATGAGGCCAATGAATCCCAAATAAATAAAAGAAGCCAAAGAAGCCCACCAAAAAAAGAGGCCAAAGAGCCCAAAATAAAAAAAGAATAGAAAAGAAAGAAAAATAAATGAGATAAAAGGAGAGAAGTGATAATGTTGCAGTCTTTTTCCACACTTGTGCTTCAGAATAGCACCTTGTTCCTCATGATAGAGAGTCTCCTATGTTGTCACTTTCATATACTAGTGGAAATTTTTAGTTATAGAACTTGGCTTGTATATTCCAACGATGGGCTTCCTCAAATGCCCTAGGTCTTCATGAGTAAGCAAGTTGATGCACACCCACTAGTTTTCTTTTGAGCTTTCATACACTTATAGCTCTAGTGCATCCGTTACATGGCAATCCCTACTCACTCACATTGATATCGATTGATGGACATCTCCATAGTCCATTGATTTGCCTAGTTGATGTGAGACTTTCTCCCACCTTTTGCCTATCACCACCTTATATTCCACCCATAGTGCTATGTCCATGGCTCGCGCTCATATATTGCGTGAAGAGTTTAAAAAAGGCTTGAAAAGGTAGAGTATGAAAGCTATTACTTTGCTGACTCTGGGATGGGCATGAGGAGTATCCTATGTTAAGAAAAGGGAGCATAAAGACTATATGATTTGTAGGGATAACATTCTTTGGCCTTGTTATTTTTCAATCTTCATAGATTACTTTTGGTATGCTCGAAGTATTACTGATGAACTTTTATTCTTGAGTCTTATGGATATGAACATACATGCCACAATAAAGAAGAATTACATTGATAAAATATGTTGGGTAGCATTCCAATTCAAAAATTCTGTTTTTACCATTTACCTACCCGAGGACCACCAGGAATTAAGCTTTGGATGCTTGATAATTCTCCAACGTATCTATAATTTTTGATTGTTCCAAGCTATTATATTATCTGTTTTGGATGTTTTATATGCATTAATATGATATTTTATATTATTTTTGGGACTAACCTATTAACCTAGAGCCCAGTGTTAGTTTCAATTTTTCCTTGTTTTTGAGTTTCGCAGAAAAGGAATATGAAATGGAGTCCAAACGGAATGAGAATTTACGAGGATTTTTCTTGGACCAGAAGACATCCAGAGGACTTGGAGTGCACGCCAGGGGAGCTCCGAGGCAGCCCAAGGATAGAGGGCGCGCCCAGGGGAGTAGGGCGCCCCCCACCCTTGTGGCCCCCCTACTGCTCCACCTACCTATTTCTTTCGCCTATATATTCACAAATATTCCAGAAACTCTAGAGGAGGCATCGAAACCACTTTTCCACCGCCGTAACCTTCTGTTTCTGCGAGATCCCATCTGGAGGCCTTTTTCAGTACTCTGCTGGAGGGGGATTCGACCACAGATGGCATCTACATCAACCCTATTACCCTTCCGATGAAGTGTGAGTAGTTTACCACAGACTTACATGTCCATAGCTAGTAGCTAGATGGCTTCTTCTCTCTCTTTGATTCCCAATACCATGTTCCCCTCGATGTTCTAGGAGATCTATCCGATGTAATCTTTTTTTGCGGTATGTTTGCCAAGATCCGATGAATTGTGGATTTATGATTAGATTATCTATGAATATTATTTGAGTCTTTTCTGAATTCTTATATGCATGATTTGTTATCTTAGTAATTCTATTTGAACTATCGGTTTGGTTTGGCCTACTAGAATGGTTTTGCTTGCAATGGGAGAAGTGCTTTTCTTTGGGTTCAATCTTGCGGGGCTCAATCCCAATGATAGAAAAGGACATGACACGTATTTTATTGTTGCTATCGAGGATAACAAGATGGGGTTTTCGTCACATTGCTTGAGTTAATTCCGCTACATCATGTCTTCTTACTTAATGTGTTACTCTGTTCTTTATGAACTTAATAATCTAGTTGCAAAATTGTTTTGGTCGATGTGTGGAGTAATAGTTGTAGATGCAGGCAGGAGTCCGTCTACTTGACATGGACGTGATGCCTATATTCATGATCATTGCCTTAGATATCGTCATAACTTTGCACTTTTCTATCAATTACTTGGCAGTAATTTGTTTACCCACCGTAATATTTGCTATCATGAGAGAAGCCTCTAGTGAAATCTATGGCCCCGGGGTCTATTTTCCATTTTATACGTTTTCGATCTACTATTTTGCAATATTTTACTTTCCAATCTATAAACCAAAAATACCAAAAAAATTACATTATAGTTTATCCATCTCTATCAGACCTCACTTTTGCAAATAACCTTGAAGGGATTGACAACCCCTTTATTGTGTTGGGTGAAAGTTGTTTGATTGTTTGTGCAGGTATTTGGAGATTTGTGCGTTGTCTCCTACTGGATGGATACCTTGGTTCGCAAACTGAGGGAAATACTTACTCTACTTTGCTGCATCACCCTTTCCTCTTCGAGGGAAAAACCAACGCAAGCTCAAGAGGTAGCAGCGAGGAGCTTCATTGCGAAGAAGATAGGGGAGATCAAACCGCTCCTGAACCCTTGGGTTCTTGGTAATGATGTTATTTGTTTAGATGAGAATGGTCTCAAACGAACTTGCCATGCTAGCCAAGGTGATGACGTCGCACCGTTTAGTGAGTTCCTCCCCCATGCTATCTTTCAGATCGGGGCAAGAATAACGGGGTCGTTTCTGGTCTGTTCCCTCCATGGAGAAGATGATTGAACAATGGCAAAAGGAATGGTGAAGGCAAATGGAGGAGGGAAGAGCGTGCGACATCAGTTCCAAATCAAGAGGGAAAGGCGAAGAGGCGGTGGACGGTTGCCACAGTACACGAAGAGCCTAGTGGGGAGCGGACGGTGGCCATAGAGGTCACACACTAACGACAAGGCCGTCCTCTCAGACCTAGCACTCGTGCGCTCACTTTTGTAATTGTACGCTTAATTAGGTTTTGCAATGCTGTCTTTTTAAGTATATGTGTCGATGCTCTATAGACAGAGCAAATCACATCGCACATGGACTAAACCATGGAACCCATCGGTGATGATTTCATCAATCACTGACAATTGTATACCGGCAATCGTTTGCTCACAACACACATGGCTTGTTAACAGGAATCATCTGTGTTGTTATCGTCTTCCAACACGTTTCTGATTATGGACCTATTTTCCGCGTATCACACACGTTTCCAACAGGGAAGCCACACGCACTACACTACGCCAGGGACCACGCCGCCGCAGTGGTGTAGCCTCCCAGCTAGAGTTGTCCTCTGATGACGGCGGAGTGGCTGAGCGACGACGACGAACCGGTGCCATTGGAGATTATGGGAGAAGTAGACAAAATAAGCTACAGCGGGGGAGGGGAAAATGCGACGCATGACTCACTGACCGTGAGGGTTTATATAGTAGGCTGGTAAGCATTGGGATTTTGGGGGATTTCACCGAGTCGGGCGGGAAGCTTGCACGGGAACCTGTGCGGTTGCGCTGGAACGGGCTCACCATCGTTTGGCCAAAAGAACATCCCCACGCGTTGCTCAAGCTTGCGCTCGAAGCCGTCTGCGGTAGCAGGGTGACCAGATGTGCAAGAGGAGGACGAAAGGACACATACACGTACGGTTAATAAAAAAACGTTTGCGATTTAATTACCTACTATACCCCAGTCCTGGTTTTTATTCGCGGGGGACGTGGCATGGACCATTAGGAGGCAACAGTTGGTCATTCGGGTGCGCAATAAAAGATGCAAAAAGGGATCCTATGGCAGCAAGGACTAGCTGCCCTACCGATAGCTCATCTAACAGAACTCCCAAGTTAACTGTGCTGAGACTGGAGTAGTCATTAGATGGGTGACCTGATGGGAAGTGGGTTCTATGTTAATTTAAATGATGTGATGGATCACTGTAAATATTTAATTGTGTGGAATGTATATAGTGCTCCATCATATTAGTTGAATTAACCTTGAGGTCCTTATTTTGTAACTTTTGGCATTTTTTGTTTTTTGTACACCTATTGATTGGCTTGAAGAAGGTCTATCTCATTACTTTTTGATCATTTTTGTTTTTTCCAAAACATGGACCTCGAGGTTAATTCAACTAATAGGACGGAGCACTATATACATTCAACGCAATTAAATATTTACCAAAAAAAGTGATATGATTTATGTGAAACTTATAAGTCATGTATGTCAAATTAACTCTGTGTACTTGTTCTCAAATTAACCTCCGGGCCTTGCAGGAGTGCAATATGTTAGTGTCAATTGCAAGATGAGCCATTTTTCAACACATGTTAATCTAAGGTCTATCGCGTTACTTTACGACATGTTTCAAAAAAAGCAGTTCGCCAGGTTTGTCAACAACCCCCACTACATGTTCGCTACAGTGGACATCAGCAACGATGTAAAGGTGCTCAAGAATTCGGGCATCGCCTACCAGTTGGTTTTGCCATATTTTCTTTTTAAGTATATATGTTGATGCTCTGTAGACAGAGCACATCACATCACACACGTACTAAACAATGGAACCCATCCATGATGATTTCATCAATCACTGACAATTGTATACCAGCAATCGTTTCTCATGACACACATGGCTTGTTAAAAGGAATTTTCTATGTTGTTATTGGTCTTCCCACACGTTCCTGATCACACACATCTTGTTAAGTTGAACCATTTCTATTCTCTTGGCTTAACACAAACAGTTCATCCGAGTGAACTGTATGCCATATATCACACACACCTTCATCCGGCTGCCCGTTTCTGTTGTTCCGCCTCATCACAAATAGTTTATTCGAGTGAACTGTTTGCCGTATATCACACACACCTTCATCTCGCTTACATTTCTTTTGTTCTGCCTCATCGCAAACAGTTAACTGAACTGAACTGTATGTCCTGCATCGCACATGCAACTAGAATCTGAACTGCGTTTGATGCATCCTTCATCGCAAACGTTTTGCATATTTTTTGACGGTTATTTACTTATTTTACATCACCATTTGTGACTAATGCATCGCACACAGTTTCGTCAAAGGGTCTCTGATCGTAGTGTCACGTTAGCAGCATCCTGCAGTAGTGTAAGGTTTCTTGTCATATAGTGAGATTTGGTGTCATGTGCTTCCGATCTCTGTGAGGGTTAAATAACGACAACTCTATTCCTCCATGGCACTATCCATTAGGGGCACATGCACGGAGACTACTCGGTTGCCATCAAGAAAGTGAAGCTGGCTACGTTAGGACATCGACGATATCGATGGAAGCCTTTTCTACGAGTTTGTACTTTGAGCTTTGATCCTTGTTGAGTTTGTCCATCGTGCCATAGTCTATGGAGATTCAGCATAGGTTCATGTTGTCTCCTTGGGGCAGTGGCGTTTTCTTGTCATATGGCGAAATTTGGTGTTATATTAATTCGGTGCTTCAGATCAATGATGACAACTACGCCTCTGGGGTGCTGCTCCTTAGGGGCACGTGGACGAAGACTCCTCCACTGTCATTGACAAGGTCAAGCCGGCTCTAGTAGGATAGCAGCAACAACAACGCGATAACGGCTTCTTTTGACTACAGTTGGTCATTCGATGGTCCCGGAATGTCGATGTATTTTTATTAGAGATGCTTTGTACCACTTGCGAACATTTATAATAGACTCGGCCATTAAAAAAGGTTGCATATAGTTTATGTTCAAAAGCAGAACAAGGATGATGGCCCTTACATTTTTTATCCGAATGGTAAGATCACAAATTTTCAAGAAACTGATTTCACTTTATGTTGGAAACAATACATTTCAAGCTCTAGCTAGCTATTGGAAATGTAAATTGTGCATGTTTTATAAGTATAGCATGGTAAAAAATTAAAATGTATGGTGTGCCCCCATTTAGATGTGAACTGCGAAAGCCGCACGTTACCTGAAATTCAAACTACTTAGTCCGTGGATGCACTGTGTTCAAATGGTGCCATTGACATCTCATATTCAGAATAGTTCAAACTTGTTCGTGTTATATTTTAACCCATGATTATTTGACACATACAGTTCTTAAATTAATGGAAGGCCGGGGACCAGAAGTGAATAATACAAAGTGTAACCTAGCACGTACGCAATTCTATACGCTTGTTTTTATTGTGAGAAAAAAGAAAACTACTCCACTATATGTATATATATGCAGGAGCCTCCGCGTTTTCTTGCCAAGGTTGCTCTCTTCACACACTCTCATCCTCTCCAAATCTAAACACGATAGGGGTGGCCACTCTCTCTCTTTCTCTGCTCACCGTTGGTTACCGATCCGATCGGGGAGAAGGTGCAATGTTCACATGGTCATTGTCGGCGATGGAAAAGACCCAACATAGGTGTGACCCGATCCGCTTCCCTTATCGTTTTCTTCGACATAGCGCCAGCTAGGGAGGGCCTCCAACCCATTCTTTGTCGCTATCGTGGTGTGGGCTGATCCGGACCCCCACCAACCACCTAACCAAATCCCAACGACCCTCGTGTATAAATTCCTTCAAAACCGACCTTGCTCTACTACCCCAGCTCCCCATGTCACTACATGTGGCTCTTTTTCCACTACTTAGCCCCCTTGTAGCTAGGCCTGATCTATTGTCCAAAGCCAGCTAATTTTTTACTATTAGAGGCAAAGCTACCTCATACAGTTGAGTCTAGTACTTGGTTCAAATAGGGAAGAAAGGGGGCGTTGTAGCTTGAATCTAGGACTTTGGTTCAAAGAGGAAAGAAAGGGGCAAAAAGTAGTAGATGCTGACTATCCAACTGGGCTCTTGGTTGAAAAAGGAAATAAAGTGGGGACTGGGGGACAAGTTAATAAAGTATGGCCAACACTATCGAATAAAAGTAAATAAAATATAGCAAAGTATTTTTGGGTTTTTGGTTGAATAGATTTGAAAATGTATGATAGGAAATAGACCCGAGGGCCTTAGATTTCATAAATGGCCTCTCTAGAGAAAATAGCATATGGTGGGTAAAAATATTTATTGTTGGGCAATTGATAGAAAAGCAAATAATTATCATGATATCCAAGACAGTTTTCATGTATATAGGCACCACACCCAATATTAGTAGACCAAAACGATTCTGCATCTACTATTATTACTCCACACATCGACCACTATCCAGCAAGCATCTACTATATTAAGTTCATGGAGAAATGGAGTAATGCAATAATAACGTTAGGATGATGTGGACAAGATATATTCATGTAGGAATACACCCCATCTTGTTATCCTTAATAGCCACGATACATGCGTGTCATGTCTCTTTCTGTCAATGAGATTGAGCACCGCAAGTCTAACCTATTACAAAGCACCTCTTCCCATGGTAATATAAATCAATCCAGTTGGCCAAAGAAACTATCGAAGAAGAAATACGAGGCTATAACAATCATGTATGGATTGATATGATCATAAACTCACAATTCATCGGATCCCAACAAACACACAGCAATGCATCATAGGAGGAGCACCAATGAGGATGATGAACTTCTCTATGATCATGTTCCCCTTCGGCAGAGTGCCGGAAAAGGCGTTTAGATTGGATCTCGTGGTTCTGGAACTTGCGGTGGTAGAAAAAATATGTCGTCGACTCCTCTAGGGTTTTTGGGATATTGTTGTATTTATAGAGCTGGAGGTTAGTGGAAAAGGTCCCCTTGGGCTCCACTACTCACTAGGGCGTGCTTGGCCCCCCTGGTGCACTCTGGTGCCATGTGGGCCCCACGGGCCTGATATGTCTCCAACGTATCTATAATTATTTATTGTTCCATGCTATATATTATCAACTTTGAAATTTTTATATGCATTAATATGATATTTTATATTATTTTTGGGACTAACCTATTAACCTATTGCCTAGTACCAGTTTTGTTTTTTCCTTGTTTTTGGCTTGTATAGAAAAGTAATATCAAATGGAGTCCAAATGGAATAAATCTTTACGATGATTTTTCTTGGAACAGAAGACACCTACATGACTTAAGAGGAGGCTAGAAGATACAGGAGGAGGTCACAAGCCATAGGGGCGTGCCTCTAGGCTTGTGCCCCCCATGTGGCTCTCCTAACCCTAATCTTCGCTCTATAAATGCTCAATATTCCCCCTACATCAGAAGAGTTGCCAAAAATACTTTCCCACCACCGCAAGTTTCTATTCCCATGAGATCCCATCTTGGGGCCTTTCCGGTACTCCACCAAGGGGGATTCGATCACGAATGGCTTCTACAGCAACCTTACTGCTCTTTCGATGATGCGTGAGTAGTTTACCATAGATCTACGGGTTCATAGCTAGTAGCTAGCTGGCGTGTTTTCTCTCTTAGATCTTCAATACAATGTTCTCCTCGATGTTCTTGGAGATCTATTCGATGTAATCTTCTTTTGCGGTGTGTTTTTTGAGATCCGATGAATCGTAGATTCATGATCAGAATTTTTAGAGTTGCAGAAGTATACGGAATTTTTAGATTGCTACTGTTCTGTTTTTGACAGATTCTGTTTTCATTGTGTTGTTTGCTTATTTTGATGAATCTATGGGCAGTCTCGAGTGGAATGAACCATGGAGAAGTTGGAATACAGTAGATATAACACCAATATAAAATTAGATTGAGTTCAGCATAATACCTAATGTGGTAAATTTGCTTTATTATACTAACGGATCTCACGAGTTTTCTGTTGAGTTCTGTGTTGTGAAGTTTTCAAGTTTTAGATAAATATTTGATGGACTACGGAATAAGGAGTGACAAGAGCCTAAGCTTGGGGATGCCCAAGGCACCCCAAGGTAATATTCAAGGACAACCAAGCATCTAAGCTTGGGGATGCCCCAGAAGGCATCCCCTCTTTTGTCTTTAATCCATCAATAAATTTACTTGATGCTATATTTTTATTCACCACATGATATGTGTTTTTCTTGGAGCATTTTATTTGATTTGAGTCTTTGCTTTTTAGTTTGCAAAAATCATCCTTGTGGTAAACACCTTTTGACAGGGACACGCATTAATCGTGAATTTATTAGAATACTCTATGTGCTTCACTTATATCTTTTGAGCTAGGCAGTTGCTCTAGTGCTTCACTTATATGTTGTTGAGCACGGCGGTGATGGTATTTTGAAGAAATTCATGAAGTCTCATGCTTCACTTATATTATTTTGAGAGTCTAATAATAGCATGGTAATTTTCTTAGGCCATGAATTTTGTCCTAATATGATAAGAATCCAAAGGGTATATAACAAAAACTTCATAAAGAGCATTGAATATATGAGAAGTTTGATTGCTTGCAATTGTTTTGAGATATGACGGTGGTAATATTAGAGTAATGCTAGTATTGAATTGTGGAATAAAATAAATACTTGTGTTAAGGTTTGTGATTCTCGTAGCATGCACGTATGGTCTTCTAGTTATGTGATGAAGTTGGAGTGCAATTAATCCTTGATTGTCTTCCTTTGTGTGAAAGTCGGGAGCGCGGGATGGTTAAATCCTACCAACCTATCCCCTACGAGCATGCGTAGTAGTACTTTGCTTTGAAGGCTAATAAATTTTTTGCAATAAGTATGTGAGTTCTTTATGACTAATGTTGAGTCCATGGATTATAGGCACTCTCACCCTTCCACCTTTGCTAGCCACTGTAGTACCGCGCAACTTCCGCCGGTGCATTAAACCCACCTTATACCTTTCCTCAAAACAGCCACCATACGTACCTCTTATGGCATTTTCATAGCCATTCCAAGATATATTGCCATGTAACTCCACCGTTCCATCATTATGAATTTTTACCTTGAGTTGTAAGTAAATAAAAGTGTGATGATCATCATTATTGGAACATTGTCCCATCTGAGGTTATAAAATAAAAAAGAGACCAAAGATCCCAAATAAAAAAAGAGGCCAAAGAGCCCAAATAAAAAAATAAAAAAGAGACCAAAGAGCCCAAAATAAAAAAAGGAGATAAAAAGAGAGAAGGGACAATGTTACTATCCTTTTCCACACTTGTACTTCAAAGTAGAACCATGGTCTTCATGATAGAGAGTCTCCTATTTTGACACTTTCATATATTACTAGTGGGATTTTTTTATAGAACTTGGCTCGTATATTACAATGATGGGCTTCCTCAAATTGCCCTAGGTCTTCATGAGCAAGCAAGTTGGATCCACGCCCACTTAGTTTTCTTTTGAAATTTTATACTCTTATAGTTCTAGTGCATCCGTTACATGGCAATCCCTATTCACTCGCATTGATATCAATTTATGGACATGTCCATAGCCCATTAATTTTCCTAATTGATGTGAGACTTTCTCCCTTCTTTTGTCTACTACCACCTTGTATTCCACCTATAGTGCTATGTCCATGGCTAATGCTCATGTATTGCGTGAAGATTTGAAAAAACTTTGAGAACATGGAAAGTATGAAACAATTGCTTGGCTGACACCGGGGTAGTACATGATTTATACTTTGCGTTGAGAAGAGGGAACATAACAAGACTATATGGATTTGTAGGGATAACTTTCTTCAGCCATATTATTTCTGAAGTTTCATAATTTTGCTTTCTACCATGCTTAAAGTATCATTGTTTTTATGTCAATATTAAACTTTTGTTTTGAATCATATGGATGTGAACATTCATGCCAAGATAAGAAGAAATACATTGATAAATATGTTAGGTAGCATTCCACGTAAAAAAATATGTTTTTATCATTTACATACTCGAGGACGAGCAGGAATTAAGCTTGGGGATGCTTGATACGTCTCCAACGTATCTATATTTTATTATTATTACATGCTATTATATTATAAACTTTGGATGCTTTATATGCATTAATATGTTATTTTATATTATTTTCGAGACTAACCTATTAACCTAGTGCCTAATGCCAGTATTATATTTTTTCCTTGTTTTTGGCTTTTACAGAAAAGGAATATCAAACGGAGTCCAAAAAGAATAAATATTTACGATGATTTTGGTTGGACCAGAAGACACCTACGTGACTTGGAGAGGAGGCCAGAAGATACACGAGGAATCCACAAGCCGTAGGGGCACGCCCTTGGGGCGCCCCTAGGCTTGTGGGCCCCCCACGGATCTCCTAACCCAAATCATTGCTCTATAAATGCCCAAATATTCCCCCTACGTCATAAGAGTCACCAAAAATACTTTTCCACCGCTGCAAGTTTCCGTCCCCGTGAGATCCCATCACGGGGCCTTTTTTGGTACTCCGACGGAGGGGGATTTGATCATGGAGGGCTTCTACATCAACCTTGTTGCCCTTCTAATGATGCGCGAGTAGTTTACCAGATACCTATGGGTCCATAGCTAGTAGCTAGTGGCTTATTCTCTCTCTCTTTGATCTTGAATACAATGTTCTCCTTGATGTTCTTGGAGATCTATATGCTATAATCTTATTTTGCAGTGTGTTTGTTGAGATCCAATGAATTGTGGATTTATGATCAGATCATCTACGAATACAGTTTGAGTCTTCTCTGAACTCTTTTATGCATTTTAAGATATATTTGTATCGATTTGGTTTGGCCAACTTGATTGGTTTTTTTTTTGCAATGGAAGAGGTGCTTTGTGATGGGTTCAATCTTGCGTTGTCCTCACCCAGTGACAAAAGGGGTAGCGAGGCACGTATTCTATTGTTTCCATTAAGGATAAAAAGATGGGGTTATATCATATTGCTCGAATTTATCCATCTACATCATGTCATCTTGCTTAAGTCGTTACTCTATTCTTATGAACATAATACTCTAGATGCATGCTGGATAGCGGTCGATTTGTGGAGTAATAGTAGTAGATGCATGCAGGAGTCCATCTACTTGTCACGAACGTGGTGCCTATGTTCATGATCATTGCATTAGATGTCATCATAACTTTGCGATTTTCTATCAATTGCTCAACAGTAATTTTTTTACCCACCATACACTTTCTTCGAGGGAGAAGCCTCTAGTGAGACATGTGGCCCCCAGGTCTATTTTCCATCATATATTTTTAGATCTATAAAACCAAAAACCTGAAAATACCTTGCCTTTAACTACTATTTGAAAGTGCAGTATATCGACTAGAGGGGGGGGGG
>LR738711.1:509611888-509739493 GCA_902687465.1 Secale cereale
GGTGAATAGACGATTTTTATGAAATGCTTCAAAACATGATAGTTTAGAAGGCAAATGGTAAGCTTGAGTCTATTTGTATGCAGCGGAAAGTGGACTACACTAGATAAGCCATAGTCATGTAACCAATGAAGTGAAAGCATGAAGACTAATAGGAACTAGGCAGTAGTGATCATACAGGAAGAAGGAATGAAGCCAATCACAACAAGTAGATACTCAGTGAAGACAATCAGATAAGGAAAGCATGCAATGTCTTCACAACACAGAGCAGTAAGTAAAGGGAAGGAAAGGATAGAACCAGTAGCTCGGGGAAGACAGTGATTTGATAGACCAGTTCCAGTTGCTCTGACAACTGTACGTCTGGTTAGGGAGGCTGAGATTTAACTCAGAAGACCGCGTCTTCACCTTGTTCCCCTTGAGCTAAGAACACCTGGTCCTCGCCCAATCACTCTGGTAAGTCTTCAAGGTAGACTTCCAAACCTTCACAGACTTCATTCACCGGCAATCCATAATTACTCTTGGATGCTCAAAACGCGACGGCTAACCGGCTGGAGGAAACACAGTCCTCAAGTGTAATAAGTCTTCAGGTCACACATACAGAAAGACTTCAGTGATGCCTAACACTCTTTGGCTCTGGGTGTTTGGGCTTTGTCCTCGCAAGGATTTCTCTCTCAAATGCTTCGGAGGTGGGTTGCTCTCAAACGACAAAAGCCGTGCAATAACTCTGAGCAGCCACCAATTTATGGTGTAGGGGGTGGGCTATTTATAGCCACTAGGCAACCCGACCTGATTTGTCCGAAGTAACCCTGGGTCACTAAGGAACTGACACATGTTCCAACGGTCAGATTTCAAACACACACGGCAACTTTACTTGAGCTCCAAGTAAAGCTGACTCATCCGCCTCTGGATAAGATTTGCTCTCATAGTCTTCGCTCGAAGACATAGGATTTGGTTGAGCATCACATCAGTCACTCTGACTTATTTCACTTGGACCTCACTTAACAGTGCGGTGGTTCCTATGACTCAATAAAGAAGAAAAGGAAACAACGACAACTCTACATCTTCGCTTTCCATAGTCTTCACTCAAATTTCTTCTCATGTCATAGTCTTCAATATGATTATCTTCATATACCACCACTGATATCAATGTCTTCATACATTTTTAGGGGTCATCTCCAGTAGGTTAACCGAATCAATGAGGGACTACTACCTGTGTTATCCTGCAATTCTCACAAACACATTAGTCCCTCAACCAGGTTTGTTGTCAATACTCCAAAACCAACTAGGGGTGGCACTAGATGCACTTACAATCTCCCCCTTTTTGGTGATTGATGACAAACTGGTTGAAGTTTTCAACGGGGATAAAGATATGAGAAATTGTAAAGGATAAGGTATTGTCTTCGTAAGCAGCAAAAGGCTCCCCCTGAAGATGTGCATATATTTGATTTGCCTTTGAATGCAAATGCACATGGCAGGTTGTACTTGTGGAGATCCTCTTCAACTTATGAAGACAATTCATCATGCATAATTGATATGTCGAAGATAATGACATGCACAATGAAAGATGGACGTCTGCAAAAATGACTAAGTGCGGAATATAAGATAGCAGATGCGGAATTTATCATCGCATTACAGAGTAGTATAAAAAACGTAGCAGACGACCATCAGTTTAAGTGTTACAACTCAAAGAACCAAATGTAGCAAAATGAGAGTTGTAAACACTAGGCAAATTATAAAGCACCCGCCCATATGGACCCGCTTGAAGACTATCAACTCATATGCTTCTCCCCTTTTTGTCAGTAAGGACCAAAAAGGTTTGAAGACATAGAGCCTCTACTCGTTCCCAGGTGGAGCAGAAGAGGATGCAGGGTCGATGTTGTTGTTTGGCGGTGCAGAGGTGGTTGGTGCAGTGTCGATGCGCGCTGAAGTAAGAGGTGGTGAAGTAGCATCATCCTGATCATCGATCACCCTGGCGTCAATTGTTGCAGCGGAGGAAGAGTATTCAGAGTCTTCAAGGGATGGAGTTCGACGCATAACAGCAGTCCTTGGAGGAGTGTTTTGAAACTTGAATCTCTCAGTGAAGCCATCGTCTTGAAGATCCGCTTCAGCACTCAGTAAAGTCAAACTCTTCCAAGACCGCCTGCATGTTTCATGAGCAACAAAAGCATTCTTGGTGGCAAGATTGCGAATGCGATTGACATCCACCAAGAGGCTCTGCATCTGACGCTTTAACCAGAGGTGATGCTTGTCTTGTTTCTGATGAAGGGCTACAAGAAGCTCTCGGTTGTTCAGGACACGAGAACGCTTCTGAGGCCTTTGAGCAATAGTGCTTTCAGTGGCTTCGGTTTCAGCGTGTCGAGGTAGACGAGTACGGCCAGCCAGAGGATAGACGCGTGAGACTGCTGGGACCCCTTCAATCTGCTGAGTGAAGCTTTGATGATCAGCGTTGTGAAGACTAACTGGCTCTTTAGCAGGCTCTTGGTAAATGGCTTCAGCTGACATATCAACCTCAGGCAAGAAAATGTGATGGCTGCGAGCAGAGGGTTGATAAGTGACAGTTGAGTGCAACTTGATGAGGCGCATTATCCAAGGGGCATTGAATTTCAGTCCAAATAGATCATCTCCAGATGTGTCCATTTGCCTGATAAAGAAATCTTGAGCATTGAAGCTGATTCCATTGAAGATATAGAAGACCAAAGTCTTCATAGTGCCTTTAAGCTTGGCTGATGAAGAATGTCCTTTGACAGGCCATAGAGTATGCCTTATGATGTGATAGATGGTGCGAGGCAGGTACTCATGGTCTTCAACAAAGAATTCTTTAGGATATTCAGCATCACTTGGCAGAGGCTTCATCATGCTGAGCATTTGGCTCATGTTGGGCTTGCGTTTCTGAAAGATACTCTCCAAGGCTCCAGTGTTCAGTTCACAGCCAGGTTCATATAGATCTCCTGGAGTGGGCAGGCTAGTAAGCTCAATGAGATCAAAGGCTTTAGCTTCATGATGCACATTGGTTGTCATCCACTCAAGGACCCATGTCTTCGGATCCCCGTTGTAGCCTCGGATGTGGAGTGTTGCATAAAATTGTAGAAGCAGCTCTTCATTCCAATGCTCTTTATCCAGTACAAAATTGAGGAGGCCAGCATCACGGAAGCAGTCAAGAGCTTCCTCCAAGCAGGGCACACCAGCAATAGCTTCAGTGTTAAGACGCATATGAGGGAAAATGTGGCCTTGATTATATAGTACCCTTGAGTAGTAGTTGCGCCATTGATGGCTCAAGAACCTATCTGATGATATTCTTGGCTTGGAATATGGGTTATTGGCGCTGTCAAAGAAGGTGTTGTGCGCAGTGAAGCTATTGGCATTGAATGACACGGAAGATGTTGCAATACCTGGAAGCCTTGGCAGTCTTGGCTTAGGCTTCTGAACTTGGGGCCTGTGTGCAATATGTTGATCAAACTGAGGACCAGCAGCACGTGGTTCAGTTGTAGGCGGTGGAATCAGAATTGGCCACCGAACAGTAACAAGCTGATCATCCTTGTTGTATGCTTGCTCAATTGTGTGAGGTCGTGGAGGCGGAACAGGAGCAGAGGCATTCTCTTCAAGCTGCAGATTAGCGTCAGGTGTAGCATTAGCTTCAGGCACAGCGCTGGCTTCAGGCACAGCACTGGCTTCAGGAGCAGTAACTTCAGGCGCAGGTTCTTCAGGCGCCACAGTATCTTCAGGTGCCACAAAAGCTTCAGCCATGACCACGTCATTGGCTTCAGTGTTGGTGGTGGCAGCCTCTGAATTTGTTACCTCCACTTCAGGAGCTGGAGGGTCAGACACGTTCTCCTCGAGAACCGGTGGTGCGACAGTAATCCTGGTGTCTTGAGTTTGCTGGGGAGTGTCTTGGGTTTCCTGTGGGTGATCAGCCCACGAGTCATCTTGAGCAATTGGCGTCAATGGACGACCAATGCTGATGCGTTCGCTGTTCGTGAGAACAGGCGAAGAGTCGATGTTGTACTCGATCTGAGGAAGGACGTCATCATCTTCAACATTGTCGTGAGGACCAATGTCTTCAGCTGCGGTGGGGTCGACAGCTGGAATGTCTTCAGCCTCTGTGGGAGCAGGCTCATGAATAGTCAGTCTTCTTTCTCTCTGGGCAGATGCAGGGCAAGCAACTGAGATTGGCTCGACAAAGATAGGCTCTTTGGAAGCAGCCCTATCCTTCTTGGTCTTTCGATTCTTGGTGGGTGGAGCTTCATCAGTAGATTGCTTACGCTTGCGAGCATCAGCTTCAGCCACCTTAGTCTTCCCGAGCGTTGAAGCGGTTGGAGTTGCCTTAGGCTTCGTGCCAGTCATGCTAGCAGGGAAGACTATGCGAGGCATTTCCTGCCCAGATGCTTCAGCTTCGGGCACAGACTGCTTCTTCTTCCTCTTGGCAGCCATTCTTGGATCAATGCCAGGACGCCCAAGTGCTTTGCACTTCTCAGCTTCATTGAATGCTTAAACACATTTTGCAGCCAAGTCCTTGATATGCTCACGTGAACCTTTAGCTTCTTCACGCCGCTGGCGAAAGGCTTCCTTGAGCTCTTGCATCATAACCTTGAAGTTTTGAACTTCTTGCACGCTGAGCCTGTTCATATGCTTCTTGAACTGAGCTTTTTCATAATCTATCTTTTGCTTCAGCTCAACAATTCTTTGAGCCAGAGCTAGCTCCGAAGCAATGGCACCATGGAAGGAGACGCTAAGGCCAACTGGAAGTTGAAGATCGTCAAAGCTCAGGTTGGGAGTGTCAAACCATTCATCAATGAAGTTATTGAGCACTTCAACGTCAAAGAGTGGCAAATCATTGAAGATTTTGGCATGCTGCTTGCTCTTGATCAGTAGCTCCAGAGCATCATCTCCAAGATCTTCATCACTTGAGAGATCAAGGGCATCATTGGCAGTCTTCAGTACTGCATCTGGAGTGAGAGCTGTACTGGGGTTGCGTGTTGGCTTCCTCTTCAGCTGTCTGCTCTTGGAGATTCTAGAGTGTTCCTCAGATTGCACACTTGGTGCAGGTGGAGCAGTGGCCAAAGGCTTCACTCTTGAAGCTCTTGGTGGAGTAGCCTTTGAAGCCTTTGATTTCTTCTTCTGGGGCTTCGGCGTTGCAGGTGCTTCTTCAGAGTCATCATCTGCTTCAGGCTGATCTACATCTGCCCCTTGAACCCTTATGTGACTGATGAGGCCCTCTAGGTTGTAGAAGGGCCCAACCAGATTCGGTTCAGCTTCGCGTGAGCCATCAGCGCGGGGTGCAGAGGGGTCGGGATTGAAGTCTAATCCCCACAGCTTCTTGTTTTCCTTGGCCGAGTTCTTGGCAAATTGAAGATTTCGCTTGAACAGATTGTTGTCGCGGCACCAGAGCAGAGCGCTTGGATCAGCATCAGCAGGCTGTGGCCCTCTAACCATGCAAGGATAGAAGCCTTGAGCAATGGCTTCAGCACGAGTCTTGGGGGGAAGATTCTTATAAGTGATATCTCCCCACAGATGCTTGATGGCGTTTTTCTCGGCATACTCTGGGGTCACGAACCTTTATTTGAACCATTGTTCAGCCCAGTATCTTCGAATCCATTGGATTCAGGTCTTCCTTTGATTGTAATCCTCCTCTGGATCAGTCTTGTATATTTCACTGAGATCAGGAGGCAAATCACGAGAGGTGTTGCCACGGCGCTGTCTGCCACCCTTTCTTACTGTCTTGTCAGTTGTCATTTGCTTCAACCTGAATGGCTTCAAATTGAATGGCTTCAAAACTGGCAAATGCTTCGGTTTGCTGGTCAGACAGGAACTAGCTTCAGGGGAGTGAATGTGATGCTGCAAAAACTCTACAAATGAATGCAGACTATGAGAACCAAGGGACTCTCCCACGGATATGTACCTGTGACAGCATTAGAGATGCGAGGGAAGGGGAAGAGGTCATATGCATTCTCAGAAGTTTTGAAGATTAAAACAGTTTTGAAGACTTTGACCTCATAGTGCGAAGACATTCACTCATTGGAGTTGGTTCCAGATTTGTACGAATCCACGAATAAGTACAAGTGAGGAATCTAACTATAGTTAAAGCATATGTGGATGTACTAGGAAAGATATGAGATGCAGACATGATAGATCTATATATCTAAGTAGGAAGAAACCTCTTGTGGTAAAGTAGATGAATCTTTATGGATCTAGAAGATGGTAAAAAGCAAGTTTATTTACCACACGATGAACTGCTTAGACGGGGTAGGAGTTGGATGCCCAGCAGTTTGGTCGTCCGTGCCCTAACTTGGCGACGGAGGACAGCTACGGCGACGACGGAGAGGAAGATGTCCGCGGCCGGCGTGAGGACGGCGTCGACAAAGTTGCGGCAGCGAAGCGCTTCGTCGCTGGCGTCGTCGAAAGCTAGCGGAGGCGCTAGGGTTGTTCGAGGTGGAGAGGTGGTGGAAGAAACTTTTGACCATGATGGGACGTGCATTTATAGGCATGGGAGACGGCACAGCATAATTACTCAGGTGCCCCTGACGGTTTACGTACGAGTGACACGTGGCGGTCATGTAATGCATTGGGAGTTGTCCCACGATCCCACGTACACCACGACTATTGGAGTAGTCGTTCCGGTTTCTCCGGGTTTCAGGCACAATGGATGGAGCATTAAAAACAGATTTAAAGTTTGTCTCCGTATCTTCTGCTGACAAGGATGCAGAGAAGATATTCGACTGTTTCAACATAATGCATATGATTTGGACAGATAGAGTGTGAGATGAGAAAGCATAGAGAGGTTAGGGTCTGATCACATTCACTGAGTCCAAAAGATTCAAATAAGAAGACATAGCTATAAGTGAATGCTGTTGAGGACATATATATATATATATATATATATATATATGAAGACAAACCAGGTGCGAAGACTTTGCAAATGTAACGCCATAAGAAATGCTTCAAACAAGAATTTGGTGGTGGCGTTACCCACCGTATAGGAAGTATTAGACCCAGACACGGTGCACAATTATCGTGGCGCTCCGAAGTCAAATTCCATGTTAATGTATTCACACTTAGAATGTAAGTCTTCATTGATTGAAGATATACTTTACTTCGTGTGTTGCACATCTAAGTCGTCAATATGCATAAGTGTTAGGATGTGTGCCTGATTACAGGACATTTGAGGATTCTAAGATATTTAGCTCACACCGCGACTTGCAAAACCTTTTCTCATCCAAGGGCTTTGTGAAGATATCTGCCAGTTGCTCTTCAGTGTTGATGTGTATGATATTAATATCTTCCTTCATAACATGATCTCTGAGAAAGTGATGACGAATTTCAATGTGCTTTGTCTTCGAGTGGTGAACTGGGTTGTTGGCAATCTTGATGGCGCTTTCATTATCACAGTAGAGTGGCACATGCTTCAGATGGACTCCATAGTCCTTGAGAGTTTGCTTCATCCATAGAAGCTGAGCGCAGCAAGATCCAGCAGCAATGTATTCAGATTCAGCAGTGGAGAGTGATACACAGTTCTGCTTCTTTGAAGACCAACAGACAAGTGATCGTCCTAGAAAGTGACATGTGCCAGGTGTGGACTTGCGATCAACTTTGTCACCAACATAATCAACATCTGAAAATCCTACTAGATCAAACTCTGAGCCCTTTGGATACCATAATCCGAGTGTTGGGGTGTAAGCCAAATATCGAAGTATTCGCTTCACAGCTAAGTGATATCGAGCACACATGCAAACACTAAGCATAATATCTGGCCTAGATGCACATAAATAGAGTAAAGAACCAATCATGGAGCGGTATACCTGTTGATCAAACTCTTTACCATTGGCATCGGGACCCAGATGATGTTTAGCAGGCATTGGCGTCGAGTATCCTTTGCAGTCTTGCATTCCAAACTTCTTCAGGCAGTCTTTAAGATACTTCTCTTGAGATATGAAGATGCCGTTGCTTTGCTGACAAATTTGAAGACCAAGGAAGAACTTCAGCTCACCCATCATAGACATTTGATATTGTTCTTGCATCATGTGATCAAACTCATCACTGTATTTCTTGTTCGTGCAGCCGAAGATAATGTCATCCACATAGATTTGGCAGACAAATAGCTCATCATCATATGTCTTCGTGAAGAGTGTAGGATCTAGGGATCCAGGTTTGAAGCCTTTGCTCTTCAGGAAGTCTTTGAGGGTGTCATACCAAGCACGAGGCGCTTGTTTGAGGCCATATAGTGCCTTGTTGAGCTTGTAAACCATATCAGGATGTTTTGGGTCTTCAAAGCCGGGTGGTTGTGCAACATACAATTCTTCTTCAATTCTTCCATTGAGAAAGGCACTTTTTACATCCATTTGATACAGAAGTATGTTGTGTTGCATAGGCTAGCAGTATGCGAATAGCTTCAAGTCTAGCCACAGGAGCAAATTTTTCATCGAAGTCAATCCCTTCAACTTGAGTGTATCCTTGAGCAACAAGACGAGCTTTGTTTCTGACTACTTGACCATGCTCATCTTGCTTGTTGCGATAGATCCATTTTGTGCCTATTATGTTGTGCTTTCGAGGATCAGGACGCTTGACAAGTTCCCACACATTGTTCAGCTCAAACTGTTGAAGCTCTTCTTGCATTGCTTGAATCCATTCAGGCTCCATAAAAGCTTCAGCAACTTTCTTGGGTTCAGATATTGAGACAAAAGTAAAATGCCCACAAAAATTTGCAAGATGTGTTGCTCTGGAGCGAGTGAGTGGACCAGGAGCATTTATGCTATCAATTATCTTCTCAACTTGTACTTCATTTGCAACACGAGGATGAGCTGGACGAAGATTTTGCTCTTGTTGTGCATTGTCTTCATCAGGAGGATTGTCTTCGGGCTGAGCATTGTCGTCAGGATGATTTGGAGCAGAGATGATGAGTTCCTCGTCAGGTTGTGCTTCAGAAGGCATGATCTCACCAGTTCCCATTAGCTTGATAGATTCATTTGGTGAAGCTTCATCTGACACATTTGGTAGGCATTCTCTTTGTGATCCATTTGTTTCATCAAACCTCACATCCACAGTTTCAACAGTTTTATAGAGAAAAATGTTGAAGACTCTGTAGGAGTGTGAGTCCTTTCCATATTCGAGCATGAAGCCTTCATGAGCTTTGGGTGCAAATTTTGACTTATGATGAGGATCCTTGATCCAGCACTTAGCTCTAAATACTCTGAAGTAGCTTACATTTGGCTTCTTTCCAGTGAGGAGCTCATAGGATGTTTTCTTCAGAAGCTTATGAAGATAAACATGGTTGATGATATGGCATGCAGTATCAATAGCTTCGGGCTAGAATCCTCTTGGGGTTTTGTACTCATCGGGCATCGTTCGAGCCATCTCAATTAGAGTTCTGTTCTTGCGCTCAACGATCCCATTTTGCTGAGGTGTATATGGAGCTGAGAATTCATGAGTGATTCCCATCTCATCCAGATAAAGATCGAGGCCAGTGTTCTTGAATTCAGTGCCATTGTCACTTCTGATATGTTTGATCTTGATGCCATAATTGTTCATGGCATGGTTGGCGAAGCATCTGAAGACATCTTGCACTTCAGTCTTGTAGAGTATTATGTGTACCCATGTGTATCTTGAGTAATCATCAACAATGACGAAGCCATAGAGACAGGCTGTGGTAGAGAATGTGGAGTAGTGAGTAGGGCCAAATAAGTCCATGTGAAGCAGCTCGAAGGGTTTGGATGTCGTCATGATTGTCTTCGAGGGGTGCTTGGCTCTAGTAATCTTCCCAGCTTCACAGGCACCACATAGATGATCTTTCTTGAACTTGACTTCCTCGATGCCTATGCCATGCTTCTTCTTTGCGAGAGTGTGCAAGTTCCTCATGCCAGCATGTCCTAGCCTCCGATGGCAGAGCCAGCACACTGAAGCTTTTGCTAGAAGACATACGGCCATTTGTGGTCCAGCTGAGAAATCTACCATATACAGATCGCCTTTTCTGTATCCTTCAAATACTAAAGACTTGTCAGATTCCATTAGTCCAATGCAATTTTTTTTACCAAAGATCACAATCATGTTTTATGTCACAAAGCATTGAGACAGACATTAAGTTGAAACCAAGAGATTCAACAAGCAAGACTTTGTCCATGTGCTGATCTCTTGAGATTGCAACTCTACCTAGACCCAACACCTTGCTTTTACCAGTATCAGGAAATGTGATGTGACTCATGTTGGATGGACGTAAAGTTGAGTCCATGAGAAGATTTTGATCACCAGTCATATGATTTGTGCACCCGCTATCCATAATCCATTCTGAAGACTTTGGTGTCACTCCCTACAATGCAGTTAGGAGGATAGGCTTCACCAAAAGCCATTATGAAGCATAAACAGTTGATGCATAAGTGGATTATGAAAGCTTTAGATGTAAGTTAGGACTGATAAGATCTTCAACAAGTGATTTATGGATAGTATGAGCAGTAAGTCATTTTGGGCATTTGATCTTGTGCCCTACAAGTGTTTTAGGTCCCCAGCAATAGCATCAGAAGCCTTTGATTACAGGCTGGAGACCTTTCCCTGCAAGAGAAAGTTAGTTCTTCTTAACCACCCACATCTTCAGGGGTGGCTTAGAAGCAATGAGTCTAAGAGCAGCATCTGAGAATTTTGGCTTTGGGGCCCTAGCAAATAGTCTTGCAGGAGGAGAATAATACTCATAAGAATAGGCAGAAAAGTTCTTTGATTTATGAACATAGCGGTTTTAAGAAACACGCTCATATTCATGGGTCAGAGTATGGTTTCCCTGCAAAACATTCTCGTTAGGGTGACTCAGATGAGTCCTTTGTATGTATGAAGCCTTAGGACCATATGAAGCCTTTGGTCTGGGGTTTGTCTTCATCCCAGGAGGTGTCATGTTAGAATTTGCTGGAAGCTTCTTAAGACAACCTTTGGGTACCCAGATCTTCTTCATAGGTGGTCCATTCCTGCAGTTAGTACCAATATACCTGGCAAACACTTCACCATTTTGATTGTTAAACAGTTTATAGTTTGCATCAAAGGATTCATAAATGATAACAGGATTAGCACAAGTGAAGCCAGATAAGGTAGATGGATCCACTGAAGGTCCCTTTGCAGCAACCCATGTGGTTTTGGGATACTGCTCAGGCTTCCAGTATGAACTATCGACATTCATTTTCCTGTCGAACCCAACACCCTCTTTCCTAGGGTTTCGGTTCAGTATCTACTTTTTGAGGACATCACATAGAGTCTGATGCCCTTTGAGGCTTTTGTACATCCCTGTTTCAAGCAAAGTCTTCAACCTAGCATTTTCATCAGCAATAATAGTGGTTTCCTCAGCAGAGGGGTTAGTGACCACATCAATAGTTGAAGATATTGCAACAGTGGCAGCAGTAGAGCATTCAGCAACAGATGTAGCATTATCACGTTCAATGCATTTTAGACATGGTGGTTCAAACTCTTCGTGAGTGGAGCTGATCAATTGTGCGCGGAGTGACTCATTCTCCTTTTGAAGATCTTCATGAGCCGCTTTCACTTTCTCAAGTTCTCGCTTCCTTTGAATGTAATCGTGGGAAAGCTTTTCATGAGTTTTTGAAAGCGATTCATAAAGCTCTTCAAGTTCTTTGTACTTAATATGAAGATTTTTTATGTCTTCAATTAAGGACTGAGAACGGGTCATTTCCGCGTCCAACATGTCATCGCTTTTGTCTAATAGTTTTTGAATATGTTCCATGGCTTTCTGCTGTTCAGTGGCAATTTTAGCAAGTGTCTTATTGCTAGGTTTTGATTCACAATCAGAGTCATCTTCACTAGATGTTTGAAAGTAAGCATCGCGTGATTTTACCTTGGCACCGCGTGCCATGAAGCAGAAGGTGGGTGCAGAGTCGTCGTCCTCATCATCATTGTTGTTGACGGGGCCATTGTCTTTAGTATTGAAGATAGACTTGCCCACGTAGGCAGTGGCTAAAGCCAGACTTGCAGCACCAGAATCAGACTCCTCCTCCGACTCCACCTCCATCTCTTCAGAAGCAGACTCTTCCTCAGAATCCATCTCCTTGCCAACAAAAGCACGAGCCTTGCCAGATGAATTCTTCTTGTGTGATGAATACTTTGATGAAGACTTTGAAGAAGACTTTGAGTATTTCTTCTTTTTCTTGTCATCAGAATCATATACCTTGCTCTTCTTCTTCTTCTTCTCGTTGTCCCACTGAGGACACTCAGAGATGTAGTGACCAGGTTTCTTGCACTTATGACATGTTCTTTTCTTGTAGTCATGAGCAGATGCTTCATTACTTATTGAGCTGGATCTTGAAGACTTTCTGAAGCCTTTCTTCCTAGTGAATTTCTGGAACTTCTTCACAAGCATGGCAAGCTCCTTTCCAATGTCTTCAGGATCATCAGAACTGCAGTCAGATTCTTCTTCGGATGAGGAAACAGCTTTTTCCTTCAACGCGCGAGATCGGCCATAGTTGGGACCATAGATGTCACGCTTTTTAGATAGCTGAAACTCATGTGTGTTGAGCCTCTCAAGTATATCAGACGGATCGAGAGTCTTGAAGTCAGGGCGTTCTTGAATCATCAATGCAAGGATATCAAATGAGCTGTCGAGTGATCTCAGAAGAGTCTTGACGATTTCATGCTTGGTGATCTCAGGGGCGCCAAGTGCTTGAAGCTCATTTGTGATGTCAGTGAGACGATCAAAAGTGTGCTGGACATTCTCATTGTCATGTCTCTTGAAGAGATTGAAGAGATTGCGAAGGACGCTGATCCTTTGATCTCTCTGGGTAGAGACTCCTTCATTGACCTTTGAGAGCCAGTCCCAAACTTCCTTTGACGTGTCCAGAGCACTCACACGACCGTACTGTCCTTTGGTCAGATGACCACAGATGATGTTCTTGGCCGTTGAATCCAGTTGAACGAGCCTCTTGACATCAGCAGTGGTGACGCATTCACCAGTCTTGGGAACGCCGTGCTTGACAACAAACCAGAGGTCCACGTCAATGGCTTGAAGATGCATGCACATCTTGTTCTTCTAGTAGGGATATTCGGTGCCATCGAAGATAGGGCACGCAGCGGAGACTTTGATTATCCCTGCAGTCGACATAGCTAAAACTCCAGGTGGTTAAACCGAATCACACAGAACAAGGGAGTACCTTGCTCTGATACCAATTGAAAGTGCAGTATATCGACTAGAGGGGGGTGAATAGACGATTTTTATGAAATGCTTCAAAACATGATAGTTTAGAAGACAAATGATAAGGTTGAGTCTATTTGTATGCAGTGGAAAGTGGACTACACTAGATAAGCCATAGTCATGTAATCAATGAAGTGAAAGCATGAAGACTAATAGGAACTAGGCAGTAGTGATCATACAGGAAGAAGGAATGAAGCCAATCACAACAAGTAGATACTCAGTGAAGACAATCAGATAAGGAAAGCATGCAATGTCTTCACAACACAGAGCAGTAAGTAAAGGGAAGGAAAGGATAGAACCAGTAGCTCGGGGAAGACAGTGATTTGTTAGACCAGTTCCAGTTGTTGTGACAACTGTACGTCTGGTTAGGGAGGCTGAGATTTAACTCAGAAGACCGCGTCTTCACCTTGTTCCCCTTGAGCTAAGAACACCTAGTCCTCGCCCAATCACTCTTGTAAGTCTTCAAGGTAGACTTCCAAACCTTCATAGACTTCGTTCACCGGCAATCCACAATACTCTTGGATGCTCAGAACGCGACGCCTAACCGGCTGGAGGAAACACAGTCCTCAAGTGTAATAAGTCTTCAGGTCACACAGACAAAACGACTTCAGTGATGCCTAACACTCTTTGGCTCTGGGTGTTTGGGCTTTGTCCTCGCAAGGATTTCTCTCTCAAATGCTTCGGAGGTGGGTTGCTCACAAACGACAAAAGCCGTGCAATAACTCTGAGCAGCCACCAATTTATGGTGTAGGGGGTGGGCTATTTATAGCCACTAGGCAACCCGACCTGATTTGTCCGAAGTGACCCTGGGTCACTAAGGAACTGACACGTGTTCCAATGGTCAGATTTCAAACACACACGACAACTTTACTTGAGCTCCAAGTAAAGCTAACTCATCTGCCTCTGGATAAGATTTGCTCTCATAGTCTTCGCTCGAAGACATAGGATTTGGTTGAGCATCACATCAGTCACTCTGACTTAGTTCACTTGGACCCCACTTAACAGTGTGGTGGTTCCTATGACTCAATAAAGAAGAAAAGGAAACAGCGACAACTCTACATCTTTGCTTTCCATAGTCTTCACTCAATGTCTTCTCATGTCTTAGTCTTCAATATGATTATCTTCATATACCACCACTGATATCAATGTCTTCATACATTTTTAGGGGTCATCTCCAGTAGGTTAACCGAATCAACGAGGGACTACTACCTGTGTTATCCTGCAATTCTCACAAACACATTAGTCCCTCAACCAGGTTTGTTGTCAATACTCCAAAACCAACTAGGGGTGGCACTAGATGCACTTACACTATTTTAAATCTATATCTATTATATCTCACTATTGCTAGTGACCGTGAAGGGATTGAAACCCCCCTTTTCATGCTCTGTGCAAGTGTTTGTTAGTTTGTGCAGGTGCATATATTGGGGACTTTCTTGTGCGTCCTACTGGATTGATAACTTGGTTCTTAACTAAGGGAAATACTTATCTCTATTTCGATGCATCACCCTTTCCTCTTCAAGGAAAAAATCAACGCAAGCTCAAGAAGTAGCATGGCCTCCCCTAGTGTGCTCCCTTGGCTCCCTGGGTGTCTTCTGTCTGGAAAAAAATCTCCGAAAAGTTTCGTGGCATTTGGACTTCATTTGATATTGATATTCTGCAAAGTAAAAAAGAAGTAGAAAATAGCAACTGGCACTGGGCACTATTTCAATAGGTTAGTCCCAAAAAATGATATGAAGTTGCTCGAAAATGTATATAAAACATCCAACATTGATACTATAACAACATGGAACAATAAAAAATTATAGATACGTTGGAGCACCGCAAATGTAGTGTTTTCTAATAAAGTTATTGCATCACAGTCATTTCCCATTGAGAAAATGAAGTTGCTTCTATTTATTAGTAAGTTTCATCAACTAGTGCCACTATTATAGTACTCGCACTTTTTCATCATCTGTGCACACGGGTTTACTCAACTACATTTCAATGGAACTACACAAATGACGGATGGAACACACGTATGCAAAGTGTGAGTGCCACCATCTAAGATAAACAAGGCTTGGCACAACACAAATGTTTGGACGGTTCGACAAGTTCTTAGCGACCCATTTATGTAGAACAAGACCTGCAGGTGTTTGACATGCATGCCCGTAAACTGAACTGGTTTAAGCCATCTAGCTACTGCTACGGACCCGTAGGTCATGTGGGAACTACTCATGCATCATCATGGAAGAAGAAAGGTCGGTGAAGATCCCTCCGATGGTTTGCCCCTCCGTCAACGTATTGGGAAAGGCCTCGAGATGGAATTGATACGTCTCCAATGTATCTACAAACTTTTATTGTTCCATGTTGTTATATTACCAATCTTGGATGTTTTATATACATTTACAAGCAACTATATATCATTTTTTGGTACTAACCTGTTAACTTAGTGCCAGTGCCAGTTGTTGTATTCTGCATGTTTTTGGTTTTACAGAATATCCATATCAAATGAGGTCCAATTGCCATGAAACTTTTTGGAGATTTTTTTCTGGCAGTAAGAGACCCTGGAAGCTTTGGGAGGACACAAGAAGATGGAGCAGTGGCCCATGAGGCACGAGGGCGCGGCCCAGGGGGCGTGTCTTGGTGGCTCATGGGGCCCACGTGGCTTCGTTTGACCTAATGCTTCCTCTATAAATACTCTAAAATCATGAAAAAAATAAAGACGAAGAGGAAATACTTGTTCCGCTGCTGCAAGTTCCAGAACCACGAGATCCAATCTAGAGGCCTTTTTCGGCACTCTATCGGAGGGGGTAACGACCATGGAGGGGCTTTACATAAACCTTGCTGCCTCTCCAATGATGTGTGAATAGTTTACCACAGACCGGCGGGTCCATAGCTAGTAGCTAGATGGATTTATCTCACTTTCTCTCTCTCTCTCTCTCTCTCATCTTCAATACAATGTTCTGCTAGATGTTCTTGGAGATCTATTCGATGTAATGACTTTTTTGTGGTGTGTTTGTTGGGATCCGATGAACTGTGAGTTTATGATCAGATCTATCCATGAATATTATTTGATTTTTATCTTAACTCTTTTATGCAAGATTCGTGTATCCTCGTATTTGTTCTCTGATTTGTTGGTTTAATTTGGCCAACTAGATTTTTTTATTGCCATGGGAAGAGGTGCTTTGTGATGGGTTCGATCTTGCGGTGCTTAATCTTAGTGACAGAAGGATACATGACACACATGTATCATTGCTATTAAGGGTAACAAGATAGGGTTTATTCATACGTGAGTTTATCTTGTCTACATCATGTAATCTTGCTTAAAGCATTACTCCTGTTTTCATGAACTTAATACACTAGATGCATGCTAGATAGCAGTCGATGTGTATGTGTAGTAATAGTAGTAGATGCAGACATGAATCGGTCTACTAATCTTGTACGTGATGCCTATATGCATGATCATTGCCTTTTATATCGTCATAATTATTTGCTTTTCTATCAATTGCCCAACAGTAATTTGTTTACCCACCGTATGCTATCTTCAAGAGCGAAGCCTCCAGTGAAAACTACGCCCCCGGGTCTATTTATATCATATTATTTTCTTATCTATTAAACCAAACATACAAAAATACATTGCTGCAATTTAATTACTTTTACTTTATTTGTACCTATAAATCTATCTATTTATCAAGTACCATACAATTTAATCTTGCATATAACCTTCAGGGGATTGACAACCCCTTCTTGCACTGGGTTGTGAGGATTTGTTGTTTGTGTGCATGTGTTGTTTACATAGTGTTGCTTGGTTCTCGTACTGGATTGATAACCTTGTTTTCTTTACTGAGGGAAATACTTATCTCTACTGCACTGCATCATCCTCTCCTCTTCGAGGAAATAACAACGCAGATCACAAGTAGCAGGAATCACAGAAGAATAGAGGCTTGTGGTGGTGGAATAATTGTTTCGGGTCTTGCTCTGGTGGTTGCTGGATTTTAGGGAATTTATAGGCCAAGAATTAGGGAAAACAGAGTCATGTGGGACCCTATGAGCTTGTGGCTCCTTCAGTCGTCGTTTGGTGCATCCCCGAAGCTTCTAGGGCCTCTTCTGGTCTAGAAATAACCATTGTAAAATTCTGTCATGTTTGGACTTCATTTGGTATGGTTTTTATGCGAAACAAAGAAATAGACAAAAATAGAAACTTGCACTAGGCACCAAGTTAATAGGTTAGTCAACAAAAATGATATAAGACAACATATAGATTTTTAAGATAATAGGATGAAACAATAAAACATTACAGACACATTGGAGATGTATTAACCCACATGTTAGAATCTTTGACCGGTGAAACGACACATGTCACAGAAAAACAATGCCTGGTCCCACATGTAGGCACCCATGTCACCTTTTCTGGGCCCATATGTCAGCAGCATTGATCGGTCAAAACTGATGCATGTCTTATTACTAATAGGGTTGTCGGTGATAAAACCCAAGGGGGGCCCACATGAAAGCAGCCACGTCAGCATCTGCTCGCCCCACTTGTCAGAATCTTAGATCAGTCAAACCCGTGGACCAATCACCAGTGATGGATTATCGTAACCATGAAGATCTTAGGCGGCGCGTTGGCCTACTGTAACTGACATTCTGGGTCGCCACCAAAAATAGCCATCAATGACATGTTTGGGTTCATCACTAGAAATGCAACTAATCCCTGGGTGATTTTGGTAATTAATAACAACATATATGTCATTGATGTAATGAACATTGATGATAGATTTTAGAAAAGATCAATGATTGGCATGGCATGGACTAATGAGGCTAGTCCTCCATGGACGAAAGCCATGGTGGAATAGACAAGGTTGCTTCATGGACCCTTCATGGGTGGAGCCCTCCATGGACTCGCAAAACCGTTACCCTCAGTTGGTTGAAGTCTCCATAAACGTGGACATACGATGGTACCACCTATCGGAACCATGCCAAAAGTCATTGTGTCTTCATTGTGTTTGAAATCTCCAAACCCCTCCATTACTTACATGTGCAATGTTTTGCTTTCCACTGATATACTCTTAGAATTGCATGTGTAGGTTGATGCTTGACTTACTAGATTTGCTAAAATCTACCCACAACTAAAATTCGGAAAATGATATATTTTTATTTTGTCAAGTAGTCTAATCACCCCCTGTCTAGACATACTTTATATACTACAAGTGTTATTAGAGCAATGGTATCCATTGCATTGGTTTCACAACCTAGGAGAGTATGGTATCTAGTGAGGGAAAGTACCACTTTAGAGGTGTAGGATCGGAAATATGTCTAAAGGGGGGGGGGGTGATTACACTAGTTGACCAAATAAAAATCTTTCTTTTTCCCAATTTTAGTTGTAGGAAGATTTTAGCAACTATGACAAGTCATGTAACACCCTACACATGCAAGTCTAAGATTATAGGAGAGGAATGTATAACATTGCACATGTAAGTAAAGGGAAGGGTTTGGAGAAGGCAAACGCAATGGGGACACGAAGATTTTTGGCATGGTTCTGATAGGTGGTGCTATTATACGTCCATGTTGATGGCGATTTAAACTCATCAAGGGTAACGGTTGTGCGAGTCCACGGAAGGCTCCATCCACGAAGGGTCCACAAAGAAGCAACCTTGTCTATCCGACCATGGTCAACGTCCACCAAGTACTTGCATCACTCGGGTAGATCTTCATGAAGTAGGCAATCTCCTTGCCCTTACAAACTTCTTGGTTCAAATCCACGTCAAGTCGGAGGCTCCGAAATGACACCTAACCAATATAGGTGACACCACTCTCCAAAAGGTAATAGACTATGTGTTGATGATGAACTCCTTGCTTTGTTTTTCAAATGATAGTCTCCCCAACACTCAACTCTCTCTCACAGATTTGGATATGGTGGAAGAAGGATTTGAGTGGAAAGCAACTTGGGGAAGGCTACAAATCAAGGTTTAAATGGTAGGATTGGAATCTCTTGATCTCAACACATGTGTAGGTGGTTCTCTTTCGGAAATTGAATGGTGGAAGTGTAGGCACCTTCTGGTGGCTCACCTCAATAAGGAAGAAGGGGTGGTGGGGTATATAGAGCCTGCAAACAAAATCTAGCCGTTATACACTTTTGACACATCTCGGTGGCACCGATCAGAAACCTCGGTGGGACCAACCGAGACAACTCGGAGGGACTGATGTGCAATGGCTAGGGAAAAACCTTGTCTTGGTGGCACCAATTGCATCAAGTCGGTGGGGCCGAAATGAAGCAATAGGGCAACAGAGATTTGTTCAAGCCAACTCGGTGAGACCGATTGCAATTCTCGATGGGACTGAAACAGTTGTGATAAGCAACAGAGAATTGGCAAGGCCATCTCGATGGGACCGCGAACCATGTCGGTGGATCTGATTTGTTATGGTTTTGGTTGTGGCTAAGTCCAGATGCAATCAGTGGCTTCGGGTAGGAAATATCGGTGGGGTGAGTTTGGAATTTCGGGTTTGGACATATTTTGGATAGAGAAAGTAGCTGCGGTTTTGGAGCAATATCACTAAGCAGTTGAGCAACCTAGTCATCAAGCAACACCTCATCTCCTTTTAATAGTATTGGCTTTCCTATGGACTCAATGTGATCTTGTATCACTTAAACAAAAATGTAGAGTCTTGAGCTTTTGCCAACCCTTTTCCTTAGCATTTTGAAGGGTCCACATCTATAGTCCTTGCCATGCCAATCATTCTACATCCTGAAATGTTTATGTTAAATGGACATTAGTTTAATGAGGTATATGTTATTATGAATTACCGAAACCACCCAGGGATTAGTTGCACTTTCAATCACCCCATTTTTGGTAATTGATGACAACACATAGATCAAAGCTTCGACAAATGATTAAATGATAGAAATACATCTTCACTTTGAGAAGTATGTGATAAGAAAGAGCTCCCCCCAAATTTGTGCATTATTAAAAATTTGCGTTTGAACACAAATGCACAATCGATAAGGATCATGGGCCACTCTTCCATGTCACATACAACTTGGTGGAGCGCACAAAATGATATGAATGAAAGAGTAAGCACGCATCACCAAAAACATGAGTGAATGATCATACACAAATAATGATAGAGATAAGCATTATGCTTCACATGAAGCATAGTATGATCAATCACACATAACCAACATAGTATCTCACACACATAACAAACAAAGCAGCACGAATCAAACAAAAATAGTTGCAAGATCTCAAGAAAAATCTACTAGCAAAAGCGAGACACTCTCTCTCGAAGTCTAATGATCTATACAAATTCTCCCCCTTTGGGAACAAGTACGATTTTTTTTGAAAAGGTATAGAGCTATGCATCTCTCTAGGCATGATCCTCGGCAACTCCTGAAGGTGACTTCTGGCTAGCGGCTCTGGTGTTCGTAGATGGCATTAAGATGAGTGCATCGGCAAAGGCTTTAGCTGACATCTGCGGGGCTGGTGGAGTAGAAACTAGAGGTAGCACAATAGTAGTAGTAGTAGGTGCAGTGTGAGTGGTCCTCGTGTCTGCAACAGGCATGCAGCAGATCTGGCTACCCTCGGTACTGTCTGAAATCTCTCAATTGTCGACCTATCATCTCCACTTTTATAAGAACCAGCCTTGACTTTGTGAATATTATCTCTGAGCTTCCCCACTATAGATTGTACCTCGGTTATCTTGACGTCAAGATTATATATCTTGTTCTCGACCACCCGCTCTAGGATTTCCTAGTTCTTGGCTAGGTTGGCCAAACTTTGCTCAATCCTCATGTAGCTTCCAGCAGATAAGTCATCTGGTCATTCTTGGGCTTGAGGTTGACAATGGGAGAATTTGGAGCAGATGCCTTCTGAGCTTCTCTTACTGCTGTAGCTACCTGAATTTTCTCTTGAGCTCGTGCAGACGAAGGATGTGAAGGGTCCATCACAACAACTTTGTCCTCAAACTCAGGCTGCAATGGGATATGCTCACGATTAAGTAGAAAAGTGCTCATTCCAACCATGGAGTTGATGAGAAACTGAATGTGTAGAGAAAATCCACATGATCTCTTCTGATTAGTTGTGGTTCTCTTGATAGGCTCAACTATAAGGCTCATGACTTGGAATTTTTGTGGCGTGTTAAACAAATATAGCAAGTTGATGGAGTTTCCATGAATTATCTTGTCATCTCCAGACTTGGGCAAAAGAGTGTGCTTCAATATTGTGTTAGTGGTGGCAAAACCAGCAAGCAAGTGCTTCACAGATTCAAGCTTATGAGTATCAAGATATTTCTTGGGAATAGGCTCACACATGTTAGCCATGGAGTTACGATCCATCCTGGGCTTCCCATATACATCAATATCATCATCATCATCATCATCATCATTCGTAGCACCAATAAGTTCATCCCATTTTGTGATGGTTGACTAGTATCTAGATCTCGCAGTCATCCACACAATTCTGCCATCTAGATAGAAATGAGTTGTGGGGCAGAATTGCCTGATCATCTCATCATTCAGCATATCCATGAGCAAAAAGTTTCAACCGCACACATAGAAAGATATGGGCTTATAGTTTTGTCTCCCAATGTATTCACCTCAAGGGTGATGTCAACAATAATAACTCATGCTCACTCATATCCAACTAGATATATGTGCCTAGATCTTTCATAACCATATGATGCTTGCAAAAAGAGAAAATGAAAAGGAATAGGAAAGAATACTTCGACTCTTGCATAAAAGTAAATACATAAAAGTAAAAGATAGGCCCTTCGCAAAGGGAAGCAGAGGTTGTCATGCGCTTTTTGTTTGTATGCTCAATCCCTTAATGCAAAAGAACGTCACGTTATATTTCCCCTGATGATAGCAACATTTATTACTCAGTACTTCGCTTTCATTACTTTACCATCACAAGTTCATACAACGCTCAATTTTCTCTTACACTAATTGATCAAACACATTTATAAGAAAATTTTATTGCCTTATTGCCCCGATGATAACTTACTTGAAGGATCTTACTCAATCCATAGGCAGGTATGGTGGACTTTCAAAACATGAGTTGGGTTTAGGGTTTTTGGATGCACAAGTTGTATCTCTACTTAGTGCAGAATTTTTGGCTAGCAAAGATATTGAGAAAGCACCACATGTTGAAGGATCTATGACAATATAACTTCTATGTGGATATGAACAAGCATAAGTCATTATGTTGTCCTCCTTGTCCAACATCAACAATTTTGCCATATAACATTTAATGGGGCCTCATAATCATAAAAGATCTCCAAGATGGTATATTTGCATGTGAATCTTCTCTTCCCTTATTAATTCTTTCATGATTTGCATCATTGACCAATGCTATGTTTGTCAATCTCCAACAAATTTTACTACTTATAATTTTCCATAGGTGATGTCATTACTTACCATAAGATTAGCATATGATCTTTTTCATTATTTCTTTTTATTTCATTGCATCATAAAAGTAAAGAAGAAAAAATCGAACGAAACTTTATTATATAACTCTCACTCGATTTCATAGATAGATCGTGAAACTAACACTTGTAAATAGATCATACTAAACTTTTATTCAACTAAATCATGAAATAACTAAGGATCGATCTAAGATTGGTAAAGATAATAAAGTGATGTTGATACGATACCGGGGTATCTCCCCCAACTTGGCACAAGCCAAGGGGAGTGCCCATACTTGTGTACTCAAGTCTCCTTTGGCAGGGAAGATGATGAAGGTGGTGGTGATGAAGTAGTAATGTTCTTCTTCTCCATCTTGTGTCGGAGGATAAGATTATCCTCCCTTAGATCCTCATTCTCTAGCTCAAGCCTTAATATATTCTTGCATAATGCTGCCTTGCTATCCTGTAGAAAATGAGAAGGGATAGATTAGATCCTAGTTTTGTTAGGGAGACTTGACCTCTTGAACTCCACATGCATGTCTCCAGGTTGAGGTGGTGGGTTGTCTTCCTACTTAGAGCTATCATCCTTTGTTTCCTTCATGTCGGCATCTTCCTCCTCATATGAGGTCCAACCATACTGATCCACCTCTCCATAAACCTTAGGGTTTGCAGTATAGTCAGCAACATAGCTCTCCCTCTGAATCTTGAGACGACATATTTTCAAATCTGACAGGAAAACATCACGAAACAAGAACAGAGGATTTTTTTGTGGTGCGATGGTTAACTCGTCCGGGGGTATATATAAATATTTTATATGTTGGGCAACAAGAATATGGAAGGAAAACAGATTCGGGAAGCTTCCCGAGGGGGCACGACCCACCAGCGCACGCCAGGGAGGGCAGGCGCACCCTGGTGTATCGTGACGACCTCGGTTGCCTTCCTGGTTATTTCTTATTTTTCCTAATTTTCATAATATTCCAAAACTGACAGAAAATATTTTTATGGATTTTTGGAAGTCTGTTTACTTACCGTACGGCGTACCTCCTCTTTTTCAGGGTTCTCGAGTGTTCTGGAAGGTTCCTTTTATGTGTTCCTCTGCTGTCATGGTTTGAATAATATTGCTTTCAACATTAATAGGTGTACCTGAGATATAGTGTTTAATTCTTTGTCCATTGACCACCTTCGGGTTAGTACCTTCGGCATTCTTAATTTTAATAGCTCTAGAGCGATAAACTTCTGTCGGTGCAACAAACCCTGGTGTGTGTTTCCCTGACTGTCCACATGCACGGAAGCAACATTACAGCAACTACGACCACGTCAAGCAGAAGAAGTTTACCTTTGATAAATCAAGGGGCGGATCAAGAAGACCAAGTCAAGATAAATGAGCAAGAACTCACTACGAAAAAATCTCCCTTGCCGGGTAGGCGAGCCCAGCAAGGGCGAGATACCCCGAATGCAATTCCCAAGGCCGTCTCGGGAAGCCTACTGGAGACGCAGAGAGTGGACTTACACCACCAAGGCTCCACCACACCACCTCACAGCAATCCAAGTCACCAATTGGTGCGGTGTCAAGCCCACAAGTGGCTAAGTGGCCTTAATTCGGTACGTGGCAGCCATTTCCAGAGGAAATAACCAACTGATGACACCCGCCCAGTGACGTGTCATGCAAGCATGTGAGAAGGTGGCGGATCAGCCCGGTAAGGCTTGCCAGTCTATGCCCTGATATGACACTAAGCGATGCATTTATGTGCCTTGTCCTATCTGCAGAGTTAGGTATGATAACACTATTTGCTATCTAATTAGTACACAATGACTGATTTTCCATTGTGGCGACCCCTTGATCTATAAAAGGAGGACTGTGGAGACCGTAGAAAGGATTCGGACCATTGTACACTCATACGCGCGTAATTGCTCTCGTCCTCAGGCTATCTTGTCGGGAAAGAGTGATGCGTCTCCACTAAGGTCCACCCCATCAATCTGCCAAAGCAGGAGTAGGGTTTTATGCCTCACGGCGGCCCAAACCTGGGTAAAAACTGACCGTGTCATCGCTGTCGTGCTGCTCCACGCACTCCGCTCTTTGTGCAACATGCTCTTCCAGCTTGCCGAACCAAAAGGGGCCGATGGCCCCATAGGTGGCCGTGTTTTCCCATGACATCTTTGGTGCGCCAGGTAGGGGGAACCGCTTGCTCGAATCCAAGAGCATACGCAACATGTCATCGTCATCATCATTTTCTTCAACCATGGCTCCATCATCCATGTCACCCAAGAAGAAATCTGGTGCTGCAGCTCACTCGTCCACCTCGAAAGCCTCTCCGCACGCGGACGCCAAGGCCACAGGGGCTAAGGGGGCGGACGGGAACATGGGTGCTGTAGGAGACGTGGTCAGCGCATGCGGCGTCGTCACCACCTCCACCGAGGCCGAAGCACGAGTAGGGGGCACCGGAGGAGGAGGAGGGCATCAGCATAGCCCAAGCGGCCACATCCCACCGAACGCGGGTGGAGAGGTTATTCCATCTCCCCCTCTCCATTCCCACGAAGGGTGTAGCCACAGTGGCGGCACTCGCTTTGGGGTGAACTGTGTGCCTCTGGCTGTCCCCGCCGCAGGTGCGGCCGCTGGGCATGCGCCATCCCTGGGACGAGTCAGTCAGGCCAATGCGCTGGACGGAGCCATCGACCCCCAAGCGCATTCACCTCATCACCACGCCACGTTGGCGATCGACTCACGATGGCGAGAGCACAGTGCTGTCAATGCCGGTGCCGCCAGAAGCTAGGCGACATTGCGGTCTATGTCGTCGTCCATGCCGAGCACTGCCTCAGAGGCCATGGCACAGGCCCAGCTCCTTTGAGATTTCCGCCAGCTACCGATCAAATGGATGAGTGGTGAGCCACCATTCAGAGTTTGATTTGTTTTGACGAGGCTGGAGGGTCACAGCGGGCGGGCACATCACGACCTCTGTTGGCGGCAACAACATCCCGAGCTGCTGGCCAAACTAAGGGGGTCACACCCATGGTGCAGTCCCCTCCGCGGTAGCCAGCTCGGAGACCGCGGCCAGAACCATGCGACCAAGCACCCGACGATGTATCGATGGCTTCATCTGGCCCTCGACCACATCAAGACCAGCAGCGGTCCCTAGAGGACGGGCAGAGGGGAGGCGTGCGCATCGATGTTCAAGCTGCCGTGGGAAGAGACGAGAAGGTGTTCTCTAATTACTTCCCTTTGGCACTCAAGCCAAATGTGAGGTCTAGGATAATTCACCTACCAGAGAACTCCATCTCGTCCTGGGCTGGCCTGTACCGTGAGTTTGTGGGCGGCCCAGCTACTTGCACCTTCTTCTGCAGAAAGAAGGAGAGACTCTATGGAAGTACATGCAAAGGTCCATTTGAGTGCACAGAAACACTCCAGACATTCATACGACAGTTGTGATAGCCGCGTTCCAGTCCAATGTGTGCAACTGCAGGCTGCGTTCCAAGATGAACGTGCGACTGCCCAAGACTAAGAATGAGCTGTACACTCTGGTGGACAAGTGTGCTCTCATGGAAGAAGGGAGACTACTCCCTGGAGAACAAAATGGCGTTGTCATTGACTTAGAGGACGACAACGACGTCACCAGCTAGAAGAAGAAGAGCAAGAAGCACAATCAGAAGTGCAAGGTTAAAGTGGTAATGACCGTTGAAGGATCAGGCATATCTAGTACCGGCAAGAAGGCTAGAACCGAGGCCCACGGCAAGGAAGTTGCCGTGTGCATTGACTGCTGGGAAGCCGCGGCTGTCGAGAAAGCTGGGAAAGGTGATGGCCGTACTACAAGATCCGTTGGACCAAAGGCCACGATCTTCAAGAATGTCATCAGGTTGAGCAGCTTGTTAAGAAACAGAGGCCTGGGTATGAGAAGCATGACAAGGAAAAGGGTCGGGATGGTGCTAGCGGGAAGGGCCGCGGCGGTGGAGCAATTTGCCTCAAATATGAAGGGAAACCCTCCAAGGGCCACAAGGAGAAGGATTGTGATGATGAGAGTAATGGAGGAGATGAGGAGGAAACCAGTGAGCAGGAATTCCAGAAAGCCACTGACGCCCTATGCATTGACGGGGGTGCATCTTTGCACTCCTCTCACCGCCAACTTAAACAGTGGACGCGTGAAGTTAATGTTTTGGAGCCAGCGACTAATTCTCGGAAGCCGCTCAAGTGGCCCCGCACGCCCATCATCTTTGATGAAGAGGATCACCCTGACCGCACGACAGCAGTAGGGTGCTTTCCATTGTTGGTCTCACCAACAATGGACAACCTCAAGGTCACAAAGATGTTGGTTAACGGCGGGGTTGGGTTTAATCTGATTTCTCCAAAGGTCATCAACAAACTCCAGATAGCATATGAAGAGCTCAAGGTTACTAGCACATTCCAAGGAATCAACCCTGGCAGGAGTCGTCCTAAGGGAAAGACTACACTGTCGGTGACATTCGGAGGGGAGTTAAACTACTGGACTGAGAAGATCATTTTTGATGTGGTTTATCTCCCCCTGCCGTACAATGGGATCCTTGCTCATCCATCCCTGGCCAAATTCATGGTGGCATCCCACTATGCCTACAACACCCTGAAGATGCCAGGGCCGATGGGCGTTATCTCCATTTCATCGGATAAAAAAGACGCAGTGATATGCGTGGCCAAGATGTATCGGGAGGCAGTTGTGGCAGAGGCCGCGGAAATCACTGCTCCTGCCAAGGAAAGCAATAAAAAGCAAAAAAGCTGGCGTGGACATCAGCAAGGAGTCCGGAAAGCGTACCTCTCCGGAGTACGCTGCGCCCATTGATGACCTGGCGAAGGGTTCCAATAGCAAGAAATCCAAGGTTACCGCACGCGTTGTGAAGAAGGTCTCGACATGGTTAGTTGGCACTGACGGTACCTTTAGCATCAGCACGACCCTCGACGACAAATAGGAAAGCGCGCTTGTTCCCTTCCTGCGGGCGACGTCGATGTGTTTGCATGGCGACCATCTGACATCCCCGGTGTTCCCAGGGAGGTAATCGAGCACCACATTGCTGTCTGCCCACACGCCCGGCCCGTAAAGTAGAAGGTTCGGAAGCAGGCATTGGAACGGCATTAGTTCATTGCCAAGGATATCAAGAGACTTGAGGCAGCTGATTTGTTCAGGGGAGTGTTGCATCCAACTTGGTGGAAAATCCAATGGTGGTAAATAAGGCTAATGGGAGATGGAGACTTTGCATAGACTTCACTGATCTAAAGAAGGCATATGCCCGATCTAAACAAGGCATGCCCGAAGGACCATTCCCCTTCTCGCGCATTGGCCAAATTGTGGATCCCGCCTCTAGATGTGACTTTTGCTTTCCGTCCTGGATGCCTACTTTGGATACCACAAGATCTTCATGTCCAAGGAAGACGAAGAGAAGACCGCATTCATGACCCCATACGGCACGTACTGCTTTGTATGGATGCCCATCGGTTTGAAGAGCCCTGGATCCACTTTTGCAAGAGCAGTATGATACGTCCATTTTGCATCATGCTTATAAGTTGATATTTATTGCATTATGGGCTGTTCATACATGTTTTGTCACAATACTTATGCCTTTTCCCTCTTATTTTGCAAGGTTTACATGAAGAAGGGAGAATGCCGGCAGCTGGAATTCTGGGCTGGAAAAGGAGCAAACTCTGGAAACCTATTCAGCACAACTCCAAAAGCCCCGAAACTCCACAGAACATTTTTCGTAAAATATAAAAAATACCCGGCGGAAGAAACCCACGAGGGGGGCCACTGGCTGGTCTCGAGGGTGGGTGTAATGCCCCGGATGTAATACTTTCCCTTTTGGGTATAATATATCTCCGGCTTCATCTATTTCCATTCCAGGTTCTTTGTCTTTCGGGTTTTCGTCGTGTTGTTGTGTGCGTGTGTGGCATTCATTCATATCATGTAGACATGTGCATCGCATTTGCATTTGTGTTGTCGGTTGCATCCGGTCCCACGCGTTCCTTCCCGTTGTCCGTTTCGCGTTCCGGAGCTCCCTCACGTGTCCGTGACGTCCCGTAGGCCTACTTTGGTGTTTGGGCGTGTAACGTTACCGGTGTGCCGCGAGGTTGTTGTGTGTGTTGTTGTTTTGTTGTGTGCAACCCACCTCTCAAATCTCGTCGCGTTTGGACTCCGTTTGCTATCCCTTCAGTTATCCGTGTGGGTCCAAAGTGCCTTCGCTTTGTGGCCCAGAAACACCCCCTCAGTAGTCCACTACCCTTTCCTAGGCCCATCTAAACTTCCCCCGCGATCTGATCCGTCGGATCGCGATCGGAGGGCTCCTAACACCTCTAAATCCCCCCTAACCCTAAAAACCTGCTATATAATAGACCCCCTGTGTCCATTTTGGGCATCCCTAGTTTCTTCCCCAATCTCCCCTCAATTTTCGTGATCCACCAGATCCAATTTGCCTTTTTCCTGTCCCTCTCCTCGATTTCCGCCGCCAGGCTCGAAGCCTTCGCAGCCGCCGTCGCCAGTTCCTCCGATCGGACCCGATCCAGATCGGCTTCTGGGTCAACGCCCTCGAGCCTCCAGCCTCGCGCGTCGCCTGGGCATCGGCCACTCCACCGATCGGATCCGGCCTGGGCCATCTCCCCAATCGCCCCGCCTTGGACCACTTCGTCGGGCTCCCTCCGCTAGCCTCCATCGACCGCTGGGCCGAGCCAGCCTTAGTCGCCTCCTTCGCCAGCCACCGAGGCCGCCGCGTCGGGCCGGCCTGTTCCCCCGCATCGCCCAGGCCGGCCTCGCCTTCCCTCCATCGGGCCGCAGCCGCCTGGGCTGGACCGCGTCAGCCAGGCCGCCGTCGGGCGCTTCCACGGCTGGGCCTCCTCCACCGAGCCGCATCGTCAGCCAGGTCGCCCGAAGGCCGCCGCCCCTTCAGCGCCAGGAAGCCGCGGGCCGGATCTGCGAAGCCCCGGGCCCGATTCGTTCCACCAGGACCCGATCCGCCCCATTTTGACTTCTTCAGCCCGTTTGACCCAGATCTAGGTCTTTTCAAAACCTCTAAGTCCCTGTGAATTATTGTCTGATGCATATTTCTAACTTCTGTAACTTTTAGTGTGTTTGTCCGTTTCACGCAAATAGCATGTCCAGACGTTCGTGGTGAATAGCACTACGTTTTATCTTTTGGTGTCATGCATGTTAGAGATCATCTAGGTGCTTGTTTTCCCGTTGCAAGAGTGCATCCCGGTTTAAACTGCTGTTATGTGATGTTTTTATGCCATCTTTGCCATGTGATAACTTTTAGCTCGTTTGTCCGAATCATGCAAATGACATGTCCACGTGTTCGTCTTGCCATGCTCTACATGTTGTATGTGTTAGGTTGCATGATAGATTTATTCTTGCCATGTTTATCATCATTGCAAAGTGCTATGTGGCTGTGTTGTTGTTTCACTTGTTACGAAATGCCATCTTGTTGAGCTCGTTGCTATCGTTGTGTTTATCTCCATGAAGCATGCTTGTGTGTTTCGGAATCACCATCATGTGTACTTTGATGAGGTGCTTACCACTTGCCATGTTTAGTTTCGAGGTGACTTAAACTTGCTCGTTTAGATGCCATGATGAAATTGCTGTTTTAGGACTTAGTGGATTTTCACTAAGTCTGAAATCTGTAACGTTCCGATGCCATGTTTGCTTGCTGCTCTAGGACAAACCATGATAGATTTTGAGTGGATCTTGATTGTTCCTTGTAGTATATATTGTTGGCTTTCCATTCATGTTCTCACATGCCTATTTAAGTGGCTGTAGCATGTTTATCTTTTGCTCCAAAGTTTCAATAAAATTCTGCTGCCAGAATTTTATTGTCAAGTTCAATATGTCCAAGCTTATTGCTATTGATCCGTGGCTCCTTTGGGGGTGCACCTTTGGACTTATTTGCTGTAGGATATGTCTAGTTTATGTTCATGTCCTTTTCCATGATGTTTGAGTGCTGTAGCTTAATTATTTTGTGCTCCGAAGTTGCTATGTTGCTGTAATTTTCAGCTTTCGCTCATTTCTTGTTTTGGGCATAACTTTTAGCCCGTAACTCCGATTTCAGCGAGTCTTATATGAAACTTGATTGATTTTCCGTGTATAATCATAATCTCCTATTGTTATCTTGTTTTGAAGTGTTTTGCTTGAGTGCTAATTTCCGTGCTCCGTGTGCATCCTTTATGCATCCATCATGCTTCCATCATTTTCGAGTGCGCATTGCATCTTGTTGATTTGTGCCTTGTGTGATTGTATTGTTTAGAGCCGGAAGCTGAGACTGAGTACGAGTACGAGCACGAGGTTACCAACGAGGTTGAGCACGAGGACCCTTCTTACGATTCGAACGACTTCTCTTCAGGCAAGATGACCGAACCCCGATAACATTACTATCTTTGCCTATTGCTAGTAGTTCCGCTCTATAGTTTTGCCTCGATGCCCATGTTCTTCCTGTCAGCCTCCTACTTGTAACCATTGCCATGTTTAACCACCCTACCTACACAAACCGTTGCTTGGCTAAGTACGCTTCGCTCAGCCCTTCTTATAGCATTGCTAGTTGCAAGTGAAGATTGAAGATGCTTGCTTCATGTTGAAGTTTGTTGGGTTATATCACACTATATAAATGCTTAAAATGAAATCATCTATATATTGGCAAGGGTGGAAGGCTAAGCCTTTTGCTTGGTGATTTGTTCAACTCATGCCGTTAGGAACCGTATAAACCGGTGTTATGTTCCTTGATTATGCGTTCCTAACACGGTTGGGGTGTATGGGACCCCCTCGATAAACCGCTAAGTGCTAAGTCTTTTCCAGCAAGTCCGAACATTGGTACTATTTGCCTAATAACTAAATAACTTGCATAGGGAGTAATTAACCCGAGTTCTTAATCAACAACCCCGGGCCAGTGCTCCACATGAGTGTTGGTCCGAAACGGGGAGCCTGCGGGGTCACCACGAGGGAACTCGAGGATTGATATAAACCCGTAGCTTCGCCCATCCGGTCGTGTCCTAAGACTTAGATACGCGCGGCTACTATCAGGGTGTCGACACGCCGGGAGGATTTGCTGGATTAGCCTTACCTTAGATCGGTATATCTTGAGCACGGGATTCCGAGAATACTCGGGTCTTCCCACTTTGGAGTTGCGACTCCGCGGATCGTGGGCTTGTAATGGGTCAAGTTGGAACACCCCTGCAGGGTTATGAACTTTCGAAAGCCGTGCCCGCGGTTATGTGGCGGATGGGAGCTTGTTAATATCCGGTTGTAGATAACTTGACACAATGTTTCTAATACACTACCAGCGTGTGTTCCGTGACCGTCAATTTTCCGAATAGGGATTCAGGAGTTGAACACGGAGGGGTTATGTTTGTTGAGCTTGTAGCTAGGATCACTTCGTGATCACTTCTCGTCCGAGGCTTTCTCTTCTCGCTCTCTCTCACGTAAGCTAGTTGCTAGTTGCTGCTGCAGACACTTATTCTTTTCCTCAGCCTTTCCTCTCCCAAGGCTTAAATAGTCTTGTTACCCGGGAACGGGATTGCTGAGTCCTCTGTGGCTCACAGTTACTTCACCACACCAGATGCAGGTCCAATTGTGAGAGGTGATGGCACCGAGCTAGACTTAGAGTACGACGAGGAGCGTAGTCGGTACCATGTTCGTTATCCGGATGATCAGTAGTGGAGACTTCTACTAGGATTCGATCCGCCTGTGGTTTATTTATTTAAGTTTGGTATCTTGACTTTTGGTTTTGCCCTTAGAGGGTTGTGATATTCTTAATGTATGATGTTTGAGACTTGTATTGTATTTGTGTGACGTGGCGAGTGTAAGCCAACTATTTATGTTTACAACTCCCCTCTTTTACATGAGATGTGCAAAGATTACCAAACTTGAGATCATTCTAGGATGGACTTATGCCTTTAAGTCGTGCCTCGACACGTAGGAGGTATAATTCCATCCTGGGCATTACACTGGGGGCGCGCCCCCCTTCCCAAGGCGCGCCCCCTGCCTCGAGGGCCAGCCGGTGGGCCCCAGGTGACCATCTTCTCCTATATGAAGCGTTTTGACCTCGAAAAAAATAAAGAGGAGGCTTTCGGGACCAGACGCCGCCGTCTCGAGGCGGAACCGAGGCGGAAACCAATCTAGGGCTCCGGCAAAGCTGTTCTACCGGGGATACTTCCCTCCGGGAGGGGGAAATCGTCACCGCCGTCATCACCAACAACTCTCCCATCTTGGGGACAGCTATCTTCATCAACATCTTCACCAGCACCATCTCCTCTCAAACCCTAGTTCATCTATTGTATCCAATCTTTGTATCAAAACCTCATATTGGTACCTGTGGGTTGCTAGTAGTGTTGATTACTCCTTGTAGTTGATGCTAGTTGGTTTATTTGGTGGAAGATCATATGTTCAGATCCATTATGCATATTAATACCCCTCTGATCATGAACAATATTATATCTTGTGAGTAGTTGCTTTTGTTCCTGAGGACATGGGAGAAGTCTTGCTATTAGTAGTCATGTGAATTTGGTCTTCGTTCGATATTTTGATGAGATGTATGTTGTCTCTCCTCTAATGGTGTCATGTGAACGTCTACTACATGACACTTCACCATTATTTGGTCCTAGAGGAAGGCATTGGGAAGTAATAAGTAGATGATGGGTTGCTAGAGTGACAGAAGCTTAAACCCTAGTTTATGCGTTGCTTCGTAAGGGGCTGATTTGGATCCATATGTTTCAGGCTATGGTTAGGTTTACCTTAATACTTCTTTTGTAGTTGCGGATGCTTGCATTAGAGGTTAATCATAAGTGGGATGCTTTTGCCAAGTAAGGGCAGCACCCAAGCACCGGTCCACCCACTTACCAAATTATCAAAGTACCGAACGCGAATCAAACGAACGTGATCAAAACTTGCTTGACGATAATTCCCATATGTCCTTGGGAGCACTTTACCTTGCATAAGAGTTTGTCCAGGCTTGTCCTTTGCTACAAAAAGGATTGGGCCACCTTGCTGCACCTTATTTACTTTTACCGTTTGTCACTTGCTACCAATTATCTTATCACAAAACTATTTGTTACCTATAATTTTAGTGCTTGCAGAAAATACCTTACTGGAAACTACCTATCATTTCCTTCTGCTCCTCATTAGGTTCGACACTCTTACTTATCAAAAGGACTACGATAGATCCCCTACACTTGTGGGTCATCAAGACTCTTTTCTGGCGCCGTTGCCGGGGAGTGAAGCGCCTTTGGTAAGGAAAAATTTATATAGTGTGCCGAAATTTATTATCACTTGTTACTATGGCTCAAGATCCTTTGAGGGGCTTGTTCGGGGTATCTTCACCCCGAGCAGAAGAGCAAAGAGTTTCTCCTCAACCTACTGCACCTATTGAAAATGTTTTCTTTGAGATTCCTTCGGGTATGATAGAGAAACTGCTTGAAAATCCCTATACAGGAGACGGGACACTTCATCCCGATTTACATCTAATCTATGTGGATGATGTTTATGGATTGTTTAAGCTTGTAGGTATGCCCGAGGATGTTATCAAGAAGAAGGTTTTCCCTTTATCTTTGAAGGGATACGCATTGACATGGTTTAGGCTATGCGATGATATGGGATCTTGGAACTATAATCGTCTGAAGTTGGAATTTCATCAGAAGTTCTACCCTATGCACCAGGTTCATCGTGATCGTAATTATATTTATAATTTCTGGCCTCGCGAAGGAGAAAGCATCGCTCAATCTTGGGGGAGGCTTAAGTCAATGTTATATTCATGCCCCAATCATGAGTTCTCAAGAGAAATGATCATTCAAATTTTTTATGCTCGGCTTTCTCATAATAATCGCTCCATGCTCGACACTTCTTGTTCTGGCTCTTATATGATGAAGACTATTGACTTTAAATGGGATTTATTGGAAAGAATTAAACGCAACTCCGAAGATTGGGATCTCGATGAAGGTAAGGAGTCAGGTATGACCCCTAAGTTTTATTGTGTTAAAGCTTTTATGGATACCGATGTTTTCCGTGAGTTTAGCACTAAATATGGACTTGACTCTGAGATAGTAGCTTCTTTCTGTGAATCCTTTGCTACTCATGTTGATCTCCCCAAGGAGAAGTGGTTTAAATACCATCCCCCTACTGAAGTAAAAGTAGTTGAACCTATTAAAGTTGAAGAAAAGACTATCACTTATAATGTTGATCCTGTTATACCTACCGCTTATATTGAGAAACCACCTTTCCTTGTTAGGATAAAGGATCATGCTCAAGCTTCAACTGTAGTTCCTAAGAGTAATACTAGAACACCTACACCCTTTGAGAAAATTAAAGTTGAACCTAGTGTTGCTATGGTTAAAGATCTCTAGGTAGAATATTTAGATGGACATGTTATTTATCTCCAAGAGGAGTCAACTAGAATAGCCAAAACCAATGCTAGGAATAGACATAAACCTGTTGTAGGCTTGCCTATCATCTCTGTCAAGATAGGAGATCATTGCTATCATGGTTTATGTGACGTAGGTGCTAGTGCAAGTATTATCCCTCTTGACTTGTATAACGAAATTATGCATGATATTGCACCAGTTGAGTTAGAGGGGATTGATGTTACTATTAAGCTTGCTAATAGAGATACTATTTCACCAGTTGGGATTATTAGAGATATTGAAGTTCTATGTGGGAAGGTTAAATACTCCGCTGACTTTCTTGTTCTTAGTTCCCCACAAGATTCTTTTTGTCCCATTATATTTGGTGGACCCTTCTTGAATACCGTTAATGCCAAGATAGACTGTGTGAAAGATATTGTCACTGTCGGATTAGGGGATACGTCTCATGATTTTAACTTTGCTAAATTCTGTAGACAACCCCTTGAAAAGGCACCATCCAGTAAGGATGAACTTATTGGTCTTGCTTCTATTGCCGTGCCACCTAATGATCATTTAGGACAATACTTGCTAGACCATGAAAATGATATGCATATGAATGAGAGAAGGGAGATAGATGAAATATTTCTTACACAGGGACCCGTATTGAAAAACAACTTGCCTGTTGAAATCCTAGGGTATCCTCCTCCACCCAAGGGTGATCCCATGTTTGAACTTAAACCCTTGCCTAATAATCTTAAGTATGTTTATCTTGATGAAAAGAAGATATATCCTGTTATTATTAGTGCTAACCTTTCAGAGCATGAAGAAGAAAGATTATTGGAAACTCTGAAGAAGCACTGAGCCGCTATTGGATATACTCTAGATGATCTTAAGGGCATTAGTCCCACTATATGTCAACACAAGATAAAATTGGAAGAAAATGCTAAACCAGTTATTGATCATCAGCGACGGTTAAATCCTAAGATGAAAGAAGTGGTAAGGAAGGAAATTCTATAGCTTCTAGAGGCAGGTATTATCTATCCCATTGCTGATAGCCAGTGGGTAAGTCATGTCCATTGTGTTCCTGAGAAAGGAGGTATGACTGTGTTGTCCCTAATGATAAAAATGAATTGATCCCGCAAAGAATAGTTACAGGTTATAGATGGTAACTGATTTCTGTAAGTTAAATAAAGCTACTAAGAAAGATCATTACCCCTTGCCATTCATTGATCAAATGCTAGAAAGATTATTTAAACATACTCATTTCTGCTTTCTAGATGGTTATTCTGGTTTCTCTCAAATACCTATGTCAAAGGGGGATCAAGAAAAGACCACCTTTACTTGTCCTTTCGGTACCTTTGCTTATAGACGTATGCCTTTTGGTTTATGTAACACACCTGCTACCTTTCAAAGATGCATGATGGCTATATTCTCTGATTTTTGTGAAAAGATTGTTGAAGTGTTCATGGATGATTTCTCCGTTTACGGAACTTCTTTTGATGATTGCTTAAGCAACCTTGATCGAGTTTTGCAGAGATGTGAAGACACTAACCTTGTCTTGAATTGGGAGAAGTGCCACTTTATGGTTAATGAAGGCATTGTCTTGGGACATAGAATTTCCGAAAGAGGTATTGAAGTTGACAAAGCTAAAGTGGATGCTATTGAAAAGATGCCATGCCCTAAGGATATCAAAGGTATACGAAGTTTCCTTGGTCATGCCGGGTTTTATAGGAGGTTCATTAAGGACTTCTCCAAAATTTCCAGGCCTCTGACTAATCTTTTACAGAAAGATATTCCTTTTGTCTTTGATGATGATTGTCTAGAAGCATTTGAAATACTTAAGAAAGCATTGATCTCTACACCCATTGTCCAGCCTCCTGACTGGAACTTACCCTTTGAGATTATGTGCGATGCTAGTGATTATGCTATAGGAGCTATTCTAGGGCCAATAGTTGATAAGAAATTGAATGTTATCCAGTATGCTAGTAAAACTCTAGATAGTGCCCAAAGAAATTATACTACCACCGAGAAAGAATTTCTAGCAGTTGGGTTTGCTTGAGATAAGTTTAGACCCTATGTCGTTGATTCTAAAGTAACTATTCACATTGATCATGCTGCTATCAAATACCTTATGGAAAAGAAAGATGCTAAACCTAGACTTATTAGATGGGTTCTCTTGCTGCAAGAATTTGACTTGCATATTATTGATAGAAAGGGAGCTGAGAACCCCGTAGCAGATAACTTGTCTAGGTTAGAGAATACACTTGATGACCCACAACCTATTGATGATAGCTTCATTGATGAACAACTAGCTATCATAAGTACTTCTCGTACTGCTCCATGGTATGCGGATTATGCTAATTATATCGTTGCTAAGTTTATACCTCCTAGCTTCACATACCAGCAAAAGAAAAAGTTATTTTATGATTTGAGACATTATTTTTGGGATGACCCACATATTTATAAAGAAGGAGTAGATGGTATTATTAGACATTGTGTGCCTGAGCATGAACAGGAACAGATCTTACGCAAGTGCCACTCCAAAGCTTACGGAGGACACCATGAGGGAGACAGAACTGCACACAAGGTATTGCAATTCGGTTTTTATTGGTCTACTCTCTTCAAGGATGCCAGTAAGTTTGTCTTATCATGTGATGAATGTCAAAGAATCGGTAATATTAGTAGACGTCAAGAAATGCCTATGAACTATTCACTTGTTATTGAACCATTTGATGTTTGGGGCTTTGATTATATGGGACCTTTTCCTGCCTCTAATGGGTACACACATATCCTAGTTGCTGTTGATTACGTTACTAAGTGGGTGGAAGCTATTCCAACTAGTAGTGCTGATCATAACACCTCTATTAAGATGCTTAAAGAAGTTATATTTCCAAGGTTTGGAGTCCCTAGATATCTGATGACTGATGGTGGTTCACACTTTATTCATGGTGCTTTCCATAAGATGCTCGTTAAGTATGATGTCAACCATAGAATTGCATCACCCTATCACCCACAAACTAGTGGCCAAGTAGAACTAAGTAATAGGGAGTTGAAATTAATCTTGCAAAAGACAGTTAATAGGTCTAGAAAGAATTGGTCCAAGAAACTAGATGATGCATTATGGGCCTATAGAACTGCATACAAAAATCCTATGGGTATGTCTCCATATAAGATGGTATATGGAAAAGCGTGTCACTTACCTCTTGAGCTAGAACATAAGGCATATTGGGCTATCAAAGAGCTCAATTATGATTTCAAACTTGCCGGTGAAAAGGCTATTTGATATTAGTTGTCTCGATGAATGGAGAACCCAGGCCTACGAGAATGCCAAGTTATTTAAAGAAAAAGTTAAAAGATGGCATGACAAAAGGATACAAAAGCGTGAGTTTAACGTAGGTGATTATGTTTTGCTATATAACTCTCGTTTAAGATTTTTTGCAGAAAAACTTCTCTCCAAGTGGGAAGGACCTTACGTTATCGAGGAGGTCTATCGTTCCGGTGCCATAAAGATCAACAACTTCGAAGGCACAAATCCGAAGGTGGTGAATGGTCAAAGGATCAAGCATTATATCTCAGGTAATCCTATAAATGTTGAAACTAATATTATTTAAACCATAACCCCGGAGGAATACATAAGGGACACTTTCCAGAACGATTCAGCCTCCGAAAAGGAAGAGGTACGTGATACGGTAAGTAAACCGACTCCAAAACAGTTCTAAAGGCAATTTTTCTCCGTTTTGGAATATTTAGAAAAATAGGAAAATAAACCGCAGTCCGGAGAAGACACGAGGTGGCCTCGATGGTAGGGGGCGCGCCCCCCTTCCCAGAGGGCGCCCCCTGCCTCGAGGGCACCCCGTGTGTCCCCTGGACTCCGTTTTCTTGTGGGTTACTCCTTACGTGCTGGAAAAACTCATTATATATACTCCCGAAGGTTTTGACCTCTGTATCACGCAGAATTCCTCTGTTTTCGTTTCGAGCTGTTTCTGTCGCAGATAAGATCAAGATGTCTTCTCATGAGTCTGATGGAGAGAGTCTTGACTCAAGAGCAAACAGCGATGCCAACCACCTTGGTCCATCAACGGAGGAAGAGATGGAGGCTGACTTGAAGAGGATAGATGCCATGGAGGAAGATCAAGAAGTTACCTCTCGATTTCAAGCAGGATTCACAATAGGGGAATTACAAAGCTCAGCTATTCCAAACTGAGTCCTCCCTACCAATGTCAGGTTTCTTTCTTATGAAAATATGAAAAAGAGTGTTACTTGTTCTTCCGCAGCTATGCAGCATCCTTGGGTGAAAGGAGCTTTAGCCGTTACGGGCAAGCTCCGCAAGGAAATTATGGACCTTAAACGGCAAGTTAACAAGCTCGAGGAGGAGAATCGTATCCTGAGCGGTATCATCGCCAAGAATATTACATCACCGACCCCGAAGAAGGAGACATAATCATATGGGTATGGGCACTCCCCTTGGCAACTGCCAAGCTTGGGGGAGTGACCCCGGTATCGTATCACCATCACTCCTATCTTTACCATTTTACTTAGTTCGATCCTTTTGGTAGTATCTTGATCTATTAGAATAAAGTTAGCATGATCTAGTTGTGAGATTTTGCTTTGTGAGCTTTATCCTTTGTAATCGAGTCCATGAGCTATATAATAAAGATTAGTGTTGAGTCAAGGGCTTGATTTCCTCACTTGGGTCATGATAAAAGAAAGAAAACAAAAGGGGAATCATAGAGATCATATCGATCTTGTGGGAAGTAGTGACTTCACATATAAGAGTATGATAAATAAAAGTTATTGGGAGGTGACAAACATAGTTTTGGTCATCGTTGGAATTAATAGGAAGTAATAAAAGAAGAGAGGCTTTACATAAAAATGTACTATCTTGGACATCTTTTATGATTGTGAGCACTCATTAAAGTATGACATGCTAAAGAGTTGATGTTGGACAAGGAAGACAACATAATGGGTTATGTCATTTTATATCCGAAACAAAGTATGTTGTCATGGATCTTCCAACATGTTGAGCTTGCCTTTCCCTCTCATGCTAGCCAAACCTCCTTGCACTAAGTAGAGATACTACTTGTGCTTCCATACATCCTTAAACCTAGTTTTTGCCATGAGAGTCCACCATACCTACCTATGGATTGAGAAAGATCCTTCCAAGTAAGTTGTCATGTTGTAAACCCGCTAAATATGTATGATTTATTAGTGTGGGAGAAATTAGCTTTATACGAGCTTGTGATATGGAAGTAAAAAAGCGACGGACTGCATAATAAAGGTCCTTATCACAAGTGGCAATATAAAGCGAAGTTCTTCTATGCTAAGACTTTGTACATCCAACCATAAAAACACATGACAACCTCTGTTTCCCTTTGCGAAGGGCCTATCTTTTATTCTTGTCTTATAAGTGTCAAGGTGAGATCACCCTTTCCTTTTTCATTTTATACATTGGCAAGCACACTATGTTGGAAAGATCCTGATATATATACCCACTTGGATGTAAGTTTTCATAATCTATTACTGTTGACTTTACCCTTGAGGTAAAAGGTTGGGAGGCAACACCATAAGCCCCTATCTTTCTCTGCGTCCGACTAAAACTCCATAAACATAAGTATTGCGTGAGTGTGAGCAATTATGAAAGATTATATGATAGTTGAGTATGTAAGCTTGCTGAAAAGCTCTTATATTGACTCTTTCCGATGTTACAATAAATTGCAATTCCTTCAATGACCGAGACCAAAGTTTGTTAGTTTCCAATGAAATTTATGATGCATACTTGATATTGTGGATAATTGTTACTTTTGTATAATGATCATATGACTACATTCATTTAAGTTCATGTTATGAGAATGATCATGATGCCCTCATGTCCGTATTCTGTTTTTATCGACACCTCTATCTCTAAACATGTGGGCATATTTTTCGATATCGGCTTTCGCTTGAGGACAAGCGAGGTCTAAGCTTGGGGGAGTTGATACATCCATTTTGCATCATGCTTATATGTTGATATTTGTTGCATTATGGGCTGTTCATACATGTTTTGTCACAATACTTATGCCTTTTCCCTCTTATTTTGCAAGGTTTACATGAAGAAGGGAGAATGCCGACAGCTGGAATTCTGGGCTGGAAAAGGAGCAAACACTGGAAACCTATTCTGCACAACTCCAAAAGCCCCGAAACTCCAGAGCACATTTTTTCGGAAAATATAAAAAATACCTGGCGGAAGAAACCCACGAGGGGGCCACTGGCTGGCCTCGAGGGTGGGGGGCGCCCCCCATTCCCAGGGCGCGCCCTCTGCCTCGAGGGCCAACCGGTGGGTCCCAGGTGACCATCTTCTCCTATATGAAGCATTTTGACCTGGAAAAAAAATCAAGAGGAGGCTTTCGGGACCAGACGCCGCCGTCTCGAGGCGGAACCGAGGCGGAAACCAATCTAGGGCTCCGGCAGAGCTGTTCTGCCTGGGATACTTCCCTCCGGGAGGGGGAAATCGTCACCGCCGTCATCACCAACAACTCTCCCATCTTGGGGAGAGCTATCTTCATCAACATCTTCACCAGCACCATCTCCTCTCAAACCCTAGTTCATATGTTGTATCCAATCTTTGTATCAAAACCTCAGATTGGTACCTATGGGTTGCTAGTAGTGTTGATTACTCCTTGTAGTTGATGCTAGTTGGTTTATTTGGTGGAAGATCGTATGTTCAGATCCATTATGCATATTAATACCCCTCTGATCATGAACAATATTATGTCTTGTGAGTAGTTTCTTTTGTTCCTGAGGACATGGGAGAAGTCTTGCTATTAGTAGTCATGTGAATTTGGTCTTCGTTCGATATTTTGATGAGATGTATGTTGTCTCTCCTCTAGTGGTGTCATGTGAACGTCGACTACATGACACTTCACCATTATTTGGGCCTAGAGGAAGGCATTGGGAAGTAATAAGTAGATGATGGGTTGCTAGAGTGACAGAAGCTTAAACCCTAGTTTATGCGTTGCTTCGTAAGGGGCTGATTTGGATCCATATGTTTCAGGCTATGGTTAGGTTTACCTTAATACTTCTTTTGTAGTTGCGGATTCTTGCATTAGAGGTTAATCATAAGTGGGAGGCTTGTCCAAGTAAGGGCAGCACCCAAGCACCGGTCCACCCACATACCAATCAAAGTACCGAACGTGAATCAAACGATCGTGATGAAAACTAGCTTGACAATAATTCCCATATGTCCTCGGGAGCACTTTACCTTGCATAAAGTTTGTCTAGGCTTGTCCTTTGCTACAAAAAGGATTGGGCCACCTTTCTGCACCTTATTTACTTTTACCGTTTGTCACTTGCTACCAATTATCTTATCACAAAACTATCTGTTACCTATAATTTCAGTGCTTGCAGAAAATACCTTACTGAAAACAGCCTATCATTTCCTTCTGCTCCTCGTTGGGTTCGACACTCTTACTTATCGAGAGGACTACGATAGACCCCCTACACTTGTGGGTCATCACAGTACAGATTGGATTCGAGTCACAGCTGCGCAAAAATGTAGAGGCTTAAATGGATGATATAGTGGTCAAAACAAAGGACAGGATGACTCTCATTCAGGACTTGGAAGAGACCTTTGCAAATCTGCGCAAGCTCAAACTAAAGTTAAACCCAGAGAAGTGTGTGTTTGGTGTCCGTTACGGCAAGCTACTTGGCTTCTTTGTGTCCCATCGAGGGATAGAGGCCAACCCTGGCAAGATCAAAGCTATCGAGCAGATTCAAGTAGCCAAGACAGTTAAGGATGTGAGGTGTTTTATTGGATGTGTTGTTGCGCTGAGCAGGTTAATTTCAAAATCCGCTGAGCGTGCCTTGCCATTCTTCAAAATCTTGAAGAAGACAGGGCCCGTGGAGTGGATCCCGGAGGCAGACGCTGCACTACAAGATTTGAAGACCTACCTCTCCTCTGTCCGCACCTTGGTTGCTCCCAAACCACAAGAACCATTGCTGATGTACTTAGCAACAACCAACCAAGTGGTTAGTGCAGCACTGGTGGCGCAGCGGGAGGTAGATGGCACAACAGCCACCGTCGCAGTCTCCTCTCAAAACAAAAGTGAACCCATCCCGACAAGATCAGAGTAGTGCAAGACAAGGAAGAGCAGGGCAGTGGAGGCAGCTCCATGGTCGCCACAAGGAAGAAAGTGATGCAGCGCCCGGTGTACTTCGTCAGCACCCTATTGTAGGGGCTAGATCGAGGTCCACTGGTGTGCTAAGTTCATTTTTGGCATCATCATGGCCTCAAGGAAACTGCTTCACTACTTCCAAGCCCACGAGATCATAGTTGTCACTCACTTTCCCTTGCAACGTATACTCTGGAACCCTGAGGCCACTGGCAGAATTATGGAATGGGCTTTGTAGTTATCCAGCTTTGGTTGGAAGTTCGAGGGCATATCCACTATTCAGAGCAGAACACTGGCTGAATTCATTATAGAATGGACACCTACTCCTAACGAAGAAGTGTTTGAGACAGTCATCCCCGGCTAGGAAGTGGCCCAAGAATGGATCATGTACTTTTACGGTGCCTTCTCCCTATAGGGTGCAGGGGCTGGCATGCTTCTCGTTTCACCCACTGGGAAGCAGCTCAAGTACGTCGTCCAAATGCATTTCCCCCAGGAGGAGGCCACCAATAACACGGCAGAGTATGAGGGACTCCTTGCCGGGCACAGAATTGCCACATAATTGGGAATCAAGAAGCTGATCACTCGCGGAGATTCACATCTCGTGGTGAGACAAGTAAACAAGGATTATCAGAGCCCGTTGATGGGGGCATACGTCGAGGAAGTGAGAAAGTTGGAGGAGCGCTTTGACGGGTTACAAGCAGAGCATTTTCCTTGAGCGGAAAACAGCATAGCTGATCATCTCTCAAAGTGTGCTACACAAAAACTCCCTGTGGAAAAAGGGATTTTTGTTATCCATCTCACTCAACCCTCCGTGGCCCCAATAACAATGGCCAGGATGAGGAGGAAACTGGACTCCTCCAAGCCTCTCCCGGTAAAGTTTTCTGAAATCCCCGGTAGGGGGCTTGGTGGGAACAACTCCCCTTTGATCGGTAACGCCGCACCCTCCCACCAAACTTTCGACATCTACAATTGAGGAGTGCGCTTCCGAGAATGAGGAGGTGCCACTGATCCTCGTTGTCGAGCCACAGGCTCCAACTTGGGCACGACACATTGTCCATTTCATCCAAGCAAGAGAACTTCCCGAAGGGCAAGAAGAAGTTGAAAGAGTAGCCCAAAGGGCCAGTATGTATCAGTTCGTTGATGACACACTATACAGAAGAAGGCCCAACGGTGTGAAATTGAAGTCCATTTGCTGAGAAGAAGGAAAGGAACTGCTGGCAGAGATACACAAGGGTACCTGCGGCTCACACATTGGATCTTGGGCTCTGGTTGGGAAGGCTTTCGGACAAGGATTCTATTGGCCCACCACTCTCCAAGATGTAATTGAGCCAGTCACCAGATGTGAAGCCTGCAAGTTCCATTCCAAGAATATCCATCAGCCTGCCCATGCTCTTCAAAGGGTCCCTTTGTCATGGCCATTTTCGGTCTGGGGGCTCAATATATTGGGCCCCTTTCCCCGTGCTACAGGGGGCTTTGAATTCTTGTTTGTCGCAATCGACAAGTTTACAAAGTGGCTGGAAGTGGAGCCTGTGAGAAAGGTGACCGCTTAGTCAGCTATCAAGTTCTTGAAAGGATTGGTGTGCCGCTTCGGAGTCCCTGCCCAGATTATCATGGACAACGGCACCCAATTCACGAGTCGTGCCTTCATGCAACATGTTCATGCCCTCGAAAGCAAGATCTCATTCGCATCAGTGGCTCACCCAAGGAGCAATGTACAAGCTGAGACGCTGAAGTGCTGTGAGGCCTCAAGACAAGAACATTTGATATGTTGCAGAAGTGTGGCAGATGATGGATCGACGAGCTACCGGTGGTTCTATCGTCCCTCCGTACAACACCAAATCGAGCCATTGGACAGACTCCCTTCTCCCTAGTCTATGGGGTAGAAGTAGTTATCCCCACGGAACTCATTTACGAGTCTCCTCGACTTCTTGCCTATGATGAAGTAGCACAAGAACAACACCAGTGTGACGACGTTGTGCTACTTGAGGAGAATCATCTCTGGGCTGCTACGTGTACTGCATGCTACAAGCAAGCCCTGCGTCGCTATCACAGCCACAGGTTTAATGCTCGGTGTTTTGAGGAAGGCGAACTTGTCCTTAGGCGTGTTCAGTCCGCCAAGGGTACAAACAAGTTGACGCCGAAGTGGGAAGGCCCTTACCAAGTAGTACGAGTCACCAGACCTGGCGCAGTCCGTCTGGAGACGGGAGATGGCATTCGATTGCAAAACTCATGGAACATTGAGCATCTCCGTAAGTTCTACTAGTAAGGCGCGGGTGTCGGGCCTTGGCCGGCAGCCACTCTTTTGTACAAACTTTTCCTCAGTTGCATGTAACCCTTTGAGCAAAGCCAGGTGCAGACCTTGAGCAACAGAAAAATAAATAAGGTGTTGGGGGCCCCCGAAGAAGATTGCCTACATGCATAAGCATATCATGAGCATGGCATGTTCATATAGATAATATCGCGCAGGACATTGTTTTCATCTACATCAAGCTAAGGATTCTTACCGCAGACTTGATCACGAAGAGAAACCTACACAGCGATCCTTGGCAAGCCAAACAGATAAGTTTTTCTTTTTATCCATACGTATTCTATAAAATAAGACATGTGCATATGAGAACCTCGTCACTTTTGAAATTTAGGTGCTCCCACCCCTTGGCTTGAACACTGCTTCGGTCAGGATGGTCATAGTTGCCTTTGGCAAAAAAGGGTTGGCGGGGAGCTGGTCCCTCCTTATTGTTTTATGCTCGACTGTCCTAGCCCCGTGGCAACGAACCGAGGGTACCGGCAGGATAGCTTGCCGGGGAGAACTTGCTTACTTAAGTGTATAGAGGCATTCCACCTCTGCATGGATACCATACATGCACGAGTACCCGGTAAGGCTCATCCTTTTCATTAATATGCTGATTAGCAAGTATAGATTTTACATAACACAAACATGGATAAAGAAGATTATATAACTTAGACTAAAGTTTGGTGAACGCCTACACATTTTAACATGAAAAAAGATAAGCGCACTGTGATGCCTTTGTTCTGTTCTCCTCCTCTCAAGATCAAGGAGAGGGTCGAAGAAGACGGAAGAAAGACTCGGCTGGGATTCGACGCCTCCCTAGGATCAGAAGGGCGCCGCCCCCTAGCTGGGAGGAAGGAACCAAAGGGCAGGTGCACATGGTGCCGCTCCCAAGGCTCAGCCGGTGATGATGGTGCTGTCGGCAGTCACACCGCATTGGAGCAGTCACCCTCGCTCTTGACATGTCATGGGTTATCGACAACCTTCCCGCGACACAAGTAGACCGACTCCTACCTGCATCTACTACTATTACTCCACCACTTGACCGCTATCCAGCATGCATCTATGGTATTAAGTTCATGACAAACAGAGTAACGCTTTAAGCAAGATGACATAATGTAGACAGAATAGAACCAAGCAATATGATTAAATCTTGTTGTTATTCCCTTAGTAGCAACAATACAAATGTGTGTCTTCCTACTCCTACTGTCACTGGGTGAGGATACGACAAGGTTGAAGCTACTACTATGCACCACTTCCACTGAAGATCAACAAATCAACTTGGCCAAAGAAAACCCATAGATCAGAAAGCGTTACATAGCTATAACAATCACACATAATAAAGTTCAGAAAAGACTCAATTATTTTCAATGATTAATCTGATCATACCAGTAATTCTATAGATCCCAACAAACACACCGCAAAAGAAGATTGCGTCGAATAGAACTCCGAGGATAACATTGTATTGAAGATCAGAGAGAGAGAGAGACAGATCTAGATAATCACTATGGACCCATAGGTCTGTGGTGGACTACTCACAAACCATCGGAGGTGCAGCAAGGTTGATGTAGAAGGCCTCTATGATCGATTCCCCTCCTGCAGAGTGCCGGAAAAGGCCTCTAAAGGAATCGCTGAAGAACAAAAGCTGGTGGCAAAGGAAAAATTGTTCCAGGTGGCTCTCTGGGGGTTTTGGAATATCTGGGAATTAAAAGTGTTGGAATTAGGTCAAACAGAGCAACTAGGCGTCCACAAGGTATCATGGCGCGCCTACCCCCCAGGGCGCGCCATGTTGACTTGCCATCTACTCATTGGTATGCTGGTCCTTCCCTCAAGCTTCTAGGGTCTCTTATGTCCAGGAAAAAAATCATCAAAAAATTTCTTCACATTTGGAGGTTGTTCAGTATAGATTTTCTGCAAAACCAGTAACAAGCATAAAACTTCAACTGGCAGTAGGCACTGAGTTAATAGGCTAGTCCCAAAAAATGATATAAAATTGCATATAAAGTACATAATAAGGATACTATAATAGAAACAATCAAAAATTATAGATACGTTGGAGATGTATCATGATCCCCAAGCTTAATTCCCGCTCGTCCTCAAGTAGGTAAATGATAAAATAGGTTTTTTTGATGTTGAGTACTACCTAGCATGTCTATCATATAATCTTTTATGGTATAAATATTGAAGAATGATGAAGTAATTGATATCAACATAATAATATCCATGAATACAAGACCATAATCATTACTTTTTCAAAAATATATGATGCTTACCGAATGTTATCCCTACTCATTGAACTATGTAAGCATGGCATGACTCCACCTTCACCGAATTAAGATAAATCATGAGCACCCCGGTGTCAAACCAAGCAATTGCATCATACTTTTTCATGCGCTTCAGCATTTTCAACTCCACTCAATACATGAGTGTGAGCCATAAACATTTCACTATGGATGGAATATAATGTGGTGGTAGAGATTCATAAGTGAATTCAAAAGGGAAGAAAGTCTCGCATCGAATCGGAGGATCGATAGGCAATGGACAAGCCTTTCAATCGATATCAATGCGAGGAGTAAGGATTGTCATGCAACAGATGCACAAGGGCTATAAGTGTATGAAAGCTCAATACTAAAACTAAGTGGGTGTGCATCCAACTTGCTTGCTCATGAAGACATCGAGCATTTGATAAAGCCTGTCATCGGAATATACAAGCCAAGCTCTATAATGAAAAATTCCCACAAGTATATGAAATTGAAAAATCGGGAGCTCTCTATATGAAGAACATTGTGCTACTTTGAAGCACAAGTGTGGTAAAAGGATAGTAGCATTGCCTCTTCTCTCATTTTTCTCTATTTTTAGAAAAAATTCATGAACCTCATCGCCACATTTCATAGGACTCATCAGTCTCCATCATTCTTTACCTCACTGGAACAATGCTCTAATAATGATGATCATCACACTTTTATTTACTTACAACTGGATAACTGAAACAATATGACTCTATATGAATACCTCTAGTAGTGTACCAAGATGTGCAATGATCTAGCATAACATGTATTACAATGATGAATAGTGGCTTAACCATCGCACGCCCCTGATCAAATAGCACACAAGGATTTCAATTAGACATAAAAATGTTCAAACCTCCCCACCATGCCATGACCGACACTTAAATGAGTAGTTAATAGCAAGCTTTAATATCAATATTTCTAATAACCAATGATCATGAACTAATACCCTTTCATATTACGACATCAATATAATTGAACCATACATTTCATATTTGGTGATCTATACGAAAGTTTTTATTATATCAATCTTATATACCCATCATTTTTCGTGCTAGTCTTACAACCTGTGCATATTACTACTTCCTATTTAGGACACTCAAAAGTATTTAAGTGAAACATGAGAGTGCAATCATTTCTATAAAATATATAACCACCATCATGCTCTAAAAATATAAGTGAAGCACATGAGAAACTGCATAGCTCAAAGAATGAAGCACATAGAGTACTCTATGAAATCATGATGAATGTTTATCTCTCTCAAAACAAGTGTACGCGTCGGTGCTATACAAACGGTTTTAACCCCTTTCCGCGACAGCATTTGGAAGCGTCGCCAAGTGAGTGTGGACGATAATGGGTCCTTCCCATGCGACCCAGAAATCGTCGGGGATAGGGAGACAAGATGCATATACAATACTCCTACTCATTTGTGCTTGCATTGCCATCACAGTTGGTATTTTGTGGTGCTGCGTTTACGATGCGTGACCCATCACAAACGGTTCACTATTATAGAACGTGTATGATAAGCATACAATCACACACATTCGCTTGTCCCAAACCGTATGAGATAACTAATTAAAAAAATTAGCTAATCGTCATGCGAGTGTCGGATAAGATTACAAAATGTCGAACCGTCGTAACATCGTCGTACACGACAACTATCACACACGCTATTCTGTGGCACAATGTTTACAATGCATACTTCATTAGAAACAGTTCATGGTTGCGAATCATGTACGATAAGGCAACTATTACAACGTTTAGTTTGCCCGCACTGTTTGAGATATTGTCTGACATCGTACACGCTATGCAAACGGCAATTGTGTGCATGCTTGCACATGTTTCCTCTCTGTGAACCGTCTCGGATTATGGCGTATATCGCAAACCTTTGTGTTTTATCAACCGTGTGTGCCATAACGACCAGGAGAACATAGTTTCACCGTAATTTAATTACTTCTATTTCAAATTGTGACGGATTTGAATTTGAATTTGAATTTATGCTATACCTTTATACATATCTATCATGTTCTAACAACCAATGTATTATTCGATTCATAGGTACATATCAACAATTACATAAGAACCAAATAAAGAATGATGAACCACAATTGTATACTTGTACTATTAAAGATGGTAAAGAAAGAGGCAAAATACATTCTTGTTGTTGAGCAAGGTGAAGCGGAATGCCCATATTGTGCCCTCCTCCATGTAGAAGGCACGCATGACTCTAGGCCAACCCTTTGTGATGGCCGACGGCCCATCCTTCACGGTCTTCATGAAAACATCTAGATAATCATCATGTTTTGGTATAAATACTTTAACCTTTGCATGCCCACCAATCATGTAGTTTGAGAGGTAATCTTGAGTAAACTGCTTTGGGAACCACTTCAAAGGAAAAAGGTTTAGACATTGTCATCTAACACAACTCATTATGGGCAGTAAAAAGAAGGCTGCAGAGTTCTTACTTACCATCTTGCAGTTTGATGTTGTATTGGATAAAGTGTGAAAAATAGTTTAATTACCATCTTTTGACCCATTTTACTAACAATCTTTATCAACTTCCTCACTTGATGGTGGTTCATCGATATCTCATTTCCCCATATGCAGAAAGGGTCGAAGCGCGGATCTTTACCAATGACATATGTACCTAAAAGCACCAAGTTAATATTAAAAGCTAAACAGCAATTGCACAATGATGTAGTACATCACTCTTTCATAATATCTTATAAAATCCAATATACTCACATATTAGATGAATTAACATCTTATATTATCGGCCGCAAGGAGTTTATTGCATTCTTACAAATTATCGGTTGATTAACTGTTGTTGTATCCATGGGTTAGCTTTAGTTTGAGCTAGTTCAGGATCAAATATCCCTAAAGTATATCTAAACATGATGGCTAGTTTGAGCTAGTTGCATCTATAACCCACCCAAAAAACTATCCAACCCAAGATGTGCTAATTGGAGCAAGTTCTTCTTGTGCATTTATTGTCAGTCTAACACTGCCATCCAAACAACTCTTTGGATGGAGTTAGTTCAGGGTTAGTCATGAGCTAGGACCTAACTCTAACCTCTAGCCAAGTTGAGTATCCAAACATGGTTGTGTTGTCGTTGTTGCTGCTGCTCTTCTACGTATATATAGACATCATCAGATCATTAAGGTAACAGTCTTCCTTGTTGCTATGTAGCCTAGGATTGCATATTTAAACATTAAGTACAGTGCATGTTGCTATGTAACCTTAGATATATTACATATGGCCCTAGTTAACCTAGTGATAAATGGGCTGTAGATATATTCAGTTAAAAGTCCAATTCACTGATTAGTCCCTTATCAACCTCCGGCCTATATGGTACCAGCTACTGATATCCTGAACAGTGAGCACATATAAGCCATGGGATGAAACTAACCTCGATGGAAAACATCAGTCGTTCCCAAATTGTCCTTTGTAGGTACATCGAGAAGCATGTTAAGCACAACAGGCTAAACATCAACCCAAATTATCCATGATAGACAAAATAATCTCCAAAAGATAGCTTCAGTGTGCAGGTTTAACCACGCTAGTAAAGCAAAACAAGTGGAAAGGTGTGTTAACTGCAACAGGCCTAACATTTAACAACAAGCAAACATAGTCATTCAAATTGGTATTGTGCTGGTCTAAGTACATAGGTTATTGTTAAATAAAATGGAAAGGCGTGTTAACTACAAGATGCAGCAACCAAATGTAGTCATTCATAGTGGTATTGTCGAAACTGGTACTGATGAAATTGAACTGCACAGTTCATACTTGCACATATCGAACATCACGTTGCGAATAACTAGAATAAACAAGGCATGCTACGAACAACCGAAGATAGCATTTGAAACTGGACATATGTTAACTACAAACAACCGAACAATCAAAAAACTTTAAAATAGGCATATGCTAGCTATATCAGGCTTAACAACAAGCAAATATATGCATTTCTATCGGTATGTTTAAAGATGTATTGATGAAATGTACTGCACAGTAAATAATTGCACATATAGAGCATCACAATGTGAAAAATTGAAATAAACCAGGCATATTGCAAACAACCAGATATAGCAATTAAAACTGGACATATTCTCACTACACTCCAAAAGGGACTCGACAAAACAAATCATGGGTTTCCCCCTGTGAAAAGGCATGACAAAACAAATCATGGGTTTCCTCACTTGTCACAGATGGGCTCATTCCCGTGGGAAGAGCACGGACCCTGGATGCGCTCCATGTTGTCGCGGATGGGTCCTTCCTCTTGCAAAAGCATGGCTGTAGGGTGCCCTCCCTGATGTCGCACACGAGCTCTTTCCCCTTGGAAGAGCATATGGGCTCTTTCCGCTTGGAAGAGCCGGAGAGGGTTCCCTCCTCATGGTCACCATCGATGAGGTCTGACTTGGAAGCTGTGGATCCCAAGCCAACGTCATAGAACTTGTCCTTCAGAAATGACAAAAGTGGCTCGATGGCGATGTAGGATGGCAAATTCTTGACAACGAGCCAGAGGAGATCAACGGCGGGCCATGGATGAGATTGACAATGGTTGAACTCGAGGGTTTGGGGGTGGGCCACTTAACCTGTGACATAGCATGCCTTAGGCCGTCGCTATCGACGACCTCGATGTCGTAGCCGGCGTCCGCGACATACCCGCGTACTCTAGCCCGCTAATTGAGTGTCTCCAGCCAGTAATGGTCGTCAACTTCCTGGGCGACGTCGGGCGAAGAGACCGTGATACACCTCTTTTGGGCCAGTCACTCCTCGAGCTCCACGGGAATTGTAGCCGGGCTTAGGCTAGGACGCTCTGGAGTAGGGGATGGGGATGGGGATGGGGATCTGTGGCAAAGGGGGCATTTGGCAGGCATCATCTAAGAAACTCAGGGTGGCTTGGGTATGGAGATCGGTGGGAAAGATTGCACGGGCAAACTGGGAGATGTTGACAATGGAGGCCTTGCGGCGGAGGCGGGGGGTGACCTTGCTAGGGTTTCGAGCGAGAGAGGGAGTGTGTGTGTGTGCACACGCTCGAGGAGGTTTTGGCGTGTGTGTGTGTGTGAGTTTGTGGAGGGGGCGGGGGTGCATTTCAGGGAATGACGCGGGTACTGAAAATTTTACTACACGGGAGTCAAACGCGAGAGTGAAATGCCGGGGCTATTAATTTTTTTGATGATGGTGCATCGCACGCGGTCCGGAGATAACAACCATGTGTTATGAAACAGAGAAACCCTCGAGGCGGGCAATGTTTTCGAGGGATGCAGGCTGGTATGGGAACAAGAAACATCACACACGGTCGAAACACAATAATCGTGTGTTATCAAACAGAAAAAAGCTGCAGACGGGTAGATATTTTTGAGAGGGGAAGCCTCGTGGATCCCAATGCACAGAATTAGTTTGAGTGAATCTTGTCTATTGCGTCATCCGACTTGTCTAATGTTCATAAAATTTGGCGAAAAGGACGCGGGAGAGGGTCAGAACACGAACACACTTGCATGTGGACCAAATTTATGTATGAAAATGGTGGTTTGATTTTCAAATACCAAATGCAACTTTGATGTGGCACCTATCTCGCAAAGCGCACGGTATTGCTTGCCCACCTCCCCCTCCCCCGCCTCGTGTTGGCACGAAGGGAATCCTAAGCTATGAATACATGCCCCCTCCCCCCCAACCGAGGTTCACCTAGCAAAGTGCGAAGTAGCTAGCAGCCCTCCTCCCTCATGTCAGCATGGAGGGAGTCATAAGCTATGAATGCATGCCCCCCAACCGAGGTTCACCTAGCAAAGTGCGAAGTAGCTAGCAGGCCCCCCTCATGTTGGCACAAAGGGAATCCTAAGCTATGAATACATGCCCCCTCCCCGAACCGAGGTTCACCTAGCAAAGTGCGAAGTAGCAGCCCCCCCCACACACACGCTTTTAGTCGGCGGGCCAGAGAGGCATCTCACCAAGATGGATCGTAAAACGGACCAAAAATTATCCACCTTGGTCGTACAACCTCTCTCTTGTTGTTGGTCAAAGTGATGGCCGTCCATGCGACCCCGGAGATGGGCTAGCTCGCCAATAATCATGAAAGTAGCTAGACCCCAAAGACAACCACTGGATGCGTGTGGCCCAAACATATGTATGGAGAGGTGTGTTTTTTATTACACAATGGAAGAACTTTGATGTGGCACCATGATTTCGGACTAGAAATCCTCACACTGAGTGAGGGTTAGGTTGACTATGCATATGTATGTTACACCACACTTCAAGGTGACGACAGGGATTCATGCATGCATGCGTGCATAGTATATGCGCTCAAACTTAATTAGGTTTGAATCTCACCATGACCTAATCTACGATAACACGAACCAAATGAAGAATCAGCCATGGTAACCTATCTTGTTGTCGGCCAAGGTGAACAGGGATGTCCACGCGGGCCCACGAATATATAGGCTTGTCGCCGATAACCAAGCAAGGGAGTGTACCATTCGAAGGCAACCACTACATGCATATGTATGGAGGTGAAGCATGCATGCATGTTTGAATACCATTTCACAACATTCATGTGGCGCGTGCGTGGAAAATCGTGCACTCCCCACACAAAGTGAGATTGGTTCATGATGTGTCATTGTACTAGCCACTTGACTCGATGGGAGGGATTCATGCGTACACATGCATGTGTGTGTGCTCAAACTGTATCATGCATGTCATCCCAGAGCATATATATATATATATATATATATATATATATATATATATATATATATATATATATTACAAGCAAAAAATCCCCTCCTAAGTCAAATTAACCTCTCTCGTTATCAGGCAAAAAGTAGTGATGGACCAAGCGGGGCCACAAATGGAAAGCATCGATATCGCTAATAACCGCTTAAGTGGGTGCGAGAGGACAACCACCATTCTTTGCATGTGGGCCAAACATATATATGTTGAATACCCAAAATGCATAACTTTGATGTGCCACGTGCCTCAAAAACCGTAAACCATGCACCCACACAGAGCGAGGCTCATGAAGCGCAGTACATATGATGGTCCCCTTGCCCCTCTTCGACGCGCACTATCTGCTCCTATCATAATACATACAACCCAAAAAGGATCCTCATCGATGGTGAAATTAATTAACCTCTCCCGATGTAGGTCAAAGTGATGCATGCATGCATCGACGATGGCCTCGTGGGCCCACAGATGGAAGCGTCACACATGAGTGTCCAAGCAATGATAACCACCGCCTGCATGCATGTGGCCCAAAGAGGTGTTGTGTGATGTTTGAATAGCCAATTTCACAATTTTGATGTGGCACGTGCCTCGTTAACCGAAAAGTCCCGACACTGAGTGAGGTGTACTTGTTCACAGACGCGTACGTATAGTATATATGCTAGTCCCCTCCCACCTATTCGATGCGTACTATATACCACCATAACACAAACAAAAAAGATTCTACCTTGCTGGTCAAATTAACCTCACTGCCGGCTATTCGTCAAAGTGATGGACGACGACCTCACGGGCCCACAGAAAGCGTCACATGCGAGTATCGAGTGTCGTGTAGGACAACCATCAACTGCATGTGGCCAAAACATGTATGTATGAAAGGGTGGTGTAATGTTTTAAATAACGAATTCACGACTCTTATGTGGCACCGGCCAGCCTAACAAAACGGCGAACCCACACTGTGGCTCACAACTCGTAGTGTACTGCGAGACACCCGCCACCCCCTAGACGCACACACCCCCACACACACATCGAGAATCCACCGCAACTACGATGCATGTTAAATTAATTATCCCATGGTGAACATATGTTACCAAAGGAGGGACATTTGAATTAAAAAACTGAGATCATTAAGACATTTTAGTACCTTAATTAATTGATTTTCTACGAGTATAATGTGCAAAAATCAAATTAGAGCTACATGCACACGAGATAGTGCACCTAAATGGATTGCAAAAACACATGAATCTCACTGGGTGCATGTTTACTTCCCGTGCAACAAATTTCAAACATGGAGAATCTTGATTTTTAAATTCTAGTACATCCAAACTTATTTGAAGTTCATGAAACTTATCGTGTTGCCATATGGAAACCAATACAAAGTGGCATTGTACTTTTTTGTCAAATTTGAGACCAGTTTTGATGTAATCTTTATCTAATTACAAATGGGAGTTTATTAATAATTGGGAACCAATATCCCGAACAGATTATTTATTCGAACTACGAGCGTTAGACCAACAATGGATACGCCATGCTTTGGTTAAGCATTAAAGCTGCAGCATTAATCATCCAAATAGAAAAACAATATACATGCCGTCGCACGTCCCGTGTGCCATGCGAGCAGGAGTGAGTTTACGGGACGCATGCGAGCAGTCCGCCATGCAGGCAGACCGGGAGGCATGCGTGCAGGTGTGTGAATTGACGAAGGTGTGCTCACTACACAGTGTCATCGGGAGGCGTGCGACTAGCTGTGTGAAAGGACGGTAGGCATGCAAGCAGTCTGGTGCCCAGGCTCACCGGGAGGCGGGCCATCGATTTGACCGCCACCTATCTTTCTCCCACTTCTCCATATTAATGGTGCGCCCGAGCGACCGCACCCCTCATCCTCGCCACACACACAATCCTCTCTCTTCGCTTGCATCCTGGACGCCGCTCTCGGTCCTCAAAGCCGTCATTGTATGAGGATGTTTTCGAAGCGCCCCATTGGCGGGAGTGGTGATGCCGGGGCTAATAAAGCACCGGAGCCTAGCGTGGAGATGGAGACAGAGGTTATCGTCACCGCTGGCGATTTATCGCTGCACCCTGACATCGTCGATGGCGTCGAGCTTCCACAGCCGGAGGCGGAGGTCAACACCAACTTTGGTGACGACTCGGGCAATGACCCCGGCAACCACTCCGGCGAAGACTTGGACTCGGACGGACAACTGGTTAGTCATCTATACCCATTTATGTGTCAAATAGATCTAGGGTTTCTCTGGTTACTCTTACCTCCCACTTTTTGGATTAGAAATCCTATGGTTATGTTCTCCCAATCCATGAAATCTGAGTAAGTTTCATGAGATTCCTGTAATATATTGACTGTTTGAATGGTACAAGTGATAAGTGATTAGTTGTTTCATCTGTGAAAATGATTTCTGCTAGTAATCCGTCTAGGGTTAGTGTTCGTGCTAATGATTCCTAGCGAGGACTTGACAATTGATTTTGAATGACCTGCATATGTTTGTGCCTCAAGATTGGTCTGTACATAGACTAATGTGCTTAAAAATCAAACCATAATCTCTGGATATGTATAAAAACAGCCATAAATTCCTAATCCTACTTCACGGCGCGTAAACATTGATTTGATGCCAAATTTGTTTTACTATTTGTGTAGGTGATGTCTGACGATATGGACAGCGAGGATGAAGATGTCTAGAGGAGGTACAAGAGGAAAATCTTGAGGGAGCTTCATGCGCAAATGCATAACATGTGTATTAGGACCTGGGACGGCGGCTATCGATGCCCATTTTTCTACCACAAGCTTCATGATGCGTACCAAAGTGTTCTAGCGCATGCAAGAGGATGGGTCGTTGGCTCCTTCAAGCAGAAGTATTCTCGCAGGGTGGCACATGGCGCGTACGCCGAGTAACTGGAGAAGCTTCAGGATCGTGCCGGCATGTGAGATGAGATGTGGGATCGAACTATGTATGCTTGAGCAATGCTTAATGACGGTTGAACTATGCTTGTGTACGTGTACGCTTATTATCTATGTCTGAGTATGTATAATCTATGTTTACTTATGCCTAACTGTGGGATATGGATGCAATCAGTTTGGTTGATGGAATCTACCGCCGTCCTCGTTTATTGGTCCCCTTTGTAATTTGTGTTAAATGTTGACCAAAGATTTAACTAACAAAATGTTAGTGTAGGTGAGCAAAAATTATATCGTTGGATGCGTATTTGAACATAGTGTTCAATGATATAATTTTTGGTGATATGCATAAACATTTCTTAGTTAAGTATTTGGTCAAAATTTGGTACAAATTTACAAATGGGACCAATAAACCAGGATGTAGGTAGTACGTCAATCACACACGGTTCCCAAAATTTGAATCGTGTGCATTGACTTTCATTTTTCCTGCTGCATCAATCACACATGGTTCCCAAAATTGGAACCATGTGCAATGACTTTCATTTTGCCTGTTGCATCAATCACACACGGTTGGCTCTAGCAAACCGTTGCCTCTGAAATTCTTTGTGGGATAGAAAACCCTCACCACCCAATTCAAGAAAGAAAAAAGAAAACCCTCGCCATCCCCACATCACAAAAACCCTCACCCCGCCCGCCACCCCCTCTAGTCCCCATTCACACTTGCACAAGCTCAGCCTCGTCTATGCATGGCACCACACGGCGGTAACCACTTAGCTCGACGCATGCCGCTGCCGCCAGGCTGCCGACAATCCCCATAGCATTTCATCACTTCCGCTTGCCGCCGCCTATCGCCATTGACTTTCTCGATGCTGTTCGCGGTCGACCCAGCTCCGGTCGATTGGGGAATCTGCCATACTGAGGGTTCTTTCTCATGGACAACAAGGTAACTAATTTAATGAGATATTATCTCATGTCTTATCCGAGTTCATCTGCCTCCTTTAAGCACCCGACCGAAATCGTCGTGAATTCATTTTTATTTGAGCTGATTTGAGGGTTTTCTTTCATTCATAGAGTGTACAGTGGACCGACACATCAGGACTTTGTGGCCTCCGCCAGACATTCCATCTCACCGTACCAGATGACTTGAGGATGCGCGCGGTATGTTCAATCTCACCCTAAATCGGTTGGCATGGCCTACTTTCCTGAACATATTCTAAATATAGCTACATTTGGATAAAAGGTGCCACATGCACCACATACGTCGAAGGGGATTTCCATGACATTATGTTTAGCCTATCTGTTATTTCCTGAACATCTTTCTATATTAGGCAAATTAATGATGTATTGTTCTTACAATTACTCTCATATTTCCATGACATCATGTTTACCCTATGTGTTTAAATATAGATTTTTGTCCTTCGATTTCGATTTATGTACGGTTCTTTCAATTTGGGCCCATATTTGCATGTTACCATATTTTCTTAACCAATCCTACAAAATCTGTAGTGCACAATCTTTCCCTTTACATAAATCAAGACTACAGGGATGTCATACTGCACACAAACCATGGATTTACAATCGTTGATACTGTAAGACTTGATGAACGTGGTGACTCCTATTTTGGCACTGGCTTTTGGAAAGAAATTTCTAAGTTTTATGAACTAAAAGCTGGCACTAGAATAGCACTGCACATAAAAGGGCCTGGTCATGAGGTATATGCTAACTTCCCCGACGATATCATCCGTCCAAACTTAGTACGAAGTAAGTTTTCTTTTCAACTATCTGCATGGTTACTTACCCAGCAATATCAAATGAATTGTGTAGTATTTAAGCAGCCAATTGTTATTCCCTTTTCTTACTATATTCCTACCTAATAACTTCTAGTCACCAATACACTTTTCTATTGCCCTATTTTAACTAAAATATTCCATGTACTCCCATTTCTATCAGAAGAGCTGCTGACAAGGAGACTCCAGAGGTGGAGAATGGGGCTGCCAACTAGCGGAGGCGGGGAAAGCTAGAATGGAAATCGACACCAGCAGGCCTAGACTTCATCAGCAGCCTCCCCGATGATGTGTTGAAAGTCATCATCTCCCTCCTCCCAATCAAATATGGGGCACGGACAACCATCCTTTCCCGGCGGTGGCGCCCCCTATGGAACTCCAGTCCTCTCGGCCTCATCGACACCCATGAGCTCTGCCATGGCTATCGCAAAAGCTTGGATGCGTTCTCCAAGATCCTCGGTAGTCACCTTGGCCCAACCAGAGGACCTCGAATGGGCAAGTTCCGTTCCAACGGCAAGGACCGATCCAAGCTTGATGACTGGTTCCAATCCCCCGCCCTTGATCAACTCGAGGAGCTCACTTCTGATGATGGGCATATGCGATCGCTGCCAACGTCCACGCTCCGCCTCGCGCCCACGCTGCGTGTCGGCAAGTTCAGGAACTGCCATCCCCCCTTAATGGCGTGTGCGCTCTTATTCTACCACGACTGAAGCACCTCAAGCTCATCGCCGTCTGCCTCTCAAACGGTGACATGGAGCGCCTGCTCTGTGGATGTACTGCACTCGAGTACCTTCGTGTTCAGGTGATCAATGGGTTGAGTACCTTCCACATCACCTCCACGACTCTCCGGACTAATTATGTGTGTTGCTGGTGCCGCAGGAAGACATCACAAGATGTGTACCACGGTATGGTCATTGAGGACACACCTACACTTGAGAGATTACTTGTAGTTGATCAAGAAGGTCCAACAAGAATCAATATCATTTCTGTGCCGAAATTGACAATGGTGGGCTACTCATCTGACAAATACTCTGAACTTCTTATTGGATCCACACCCATTCAGTTACAATAGCCGCCTTCTAACTCTCCTTCTACAAATTAACATTATTTCTAATTTTGAAGATGTTTGTTCATCTGTCATTCAGAAAATGATTCCGACAAGCACTAGAATCTATCGGCCCCAACCTGGAGCAAGTTATCAGTTTCCTGAGATGCTTTCCGTGCCTGGAGAAGCTACATATCGAGGTGATGTTCCTTTCCAGTTAAATGTTAACCATAAGGGAGTTCAATTTGTGACACCTTTTTCCAAGTTTACAATGACAATGTACTACGATTTTTGAAGGATTCTTTTGGAGGATTTCAGTACATACATGCCCCCCCACGCCATATTGGTTGCTTGATCCATATGGTTACAATCCATATGCATTTCTCCTTTGGATTCATCTGTACTAGTTTCCTTAGGGAACTTCTAATCCACTCCAAGCACTTGTGAAGATCGAAGATGGCATGTTAATGCCCATGTTAATCATGTCAGATCAAAGATGCCATGTTAGTGCATTTTACAAATCCTGCAAACCAAGTAGGCATGTAGTAGTGTTCAAAACTGCATGTACGCACTAACACATTTTATGCTTTTGCAGATAAGATTAGGCCTACTGGTGGACAAAGTGATACTCCCTCTGTCCCAAAATAAGTGACGCAAAAGTGACTCAACTTTGTATTAAAGTTAGTACAAAGTTGAGTCACTTTTGCGTCACTTATTTTGGGACGGAGGGAGTACAATATAACAATCACGTCGACTGCCTAGATCTGCATCTCTCAGAAATTACTTTGAACTCCTACCGAGGGACCTTACGGAGATTATATTCGCCAGGTTCTTTGTTGTCAAAGCAAGGGTGCTGAAGGTAATGAGGTTTTCCCTACATTTATTTTGCAAAAATGAATGGTTTGTTGATCAGCGCCGGCGCCTACGGCGGAATGGAATAGGCTCCAAAAACGCTGAATTTCATTTTGGAACTTCAGATGACAGAGTAATCTGAAGTCATCGTGTCAACCCCATACATGACTTCTAAGTGGTTGACCCCCTTGAAAAAGTTGTGAGCTTTCGAAACCAGACTTAGAAGTGGTAATATTAGTTTGAACCTCACTGATATCCATGTTCAGCGGATCAGCGCGAGCATTTGTAGTTGATGAGCTGAATTTCATTTATAATATCAGTTTGAACCTTGGAATCTTCGAATTTGAGCCATATAACTCTGGAATTTGAACCTTGTAATATTTCGAGCTTTTGTGGTACAATCGTTGAAATGGCATCGTATGAGACTCGTATATTGCTAGCACTATTTTGACCTTAATATGCAATGGTCTTTGATTTTATTAACCATTTTCGAATCTGTTTACCTTATCGATCTCAAGCACACGATCTGTATAGCTAACTCGACTGCGACCTTCGACATTATTGCACATAGTTGGTTTCTTCCATCGTCTGCCCTGTAGAGCGCAGAATTAACTATCACACTCGACTATCCATCATCACCCTTCTGCGTAACTTTTACCTCATCATGCACGGGTAAACTTATGACCGAAGTCATTCCACACACTTTGTTTTAACAAAGCTTTTTTCCAATGAACGCCCATGATTTGTCCCACTTCTAGCCGACGCGTGGCCAAACTAGCCGGGCAGGAAGCTTGCGCAGTAAACTGCACGGTATCATGGGAATAAGCTCACCGACGATACATTTGGCGCCTCTTCAATCCCACGCATGGTCAAACGAAATGCGTGCTGTGTTGTCAAGCGTGCACTGGAATCCTCCGCTATGAACGCCGTGACAAGACGTGATGATTACAGGACGGCTGGTCCCCATTTTTTACCCCTACCTAGTTGGACAGAGAACCAGCTACACCCCTTATAACCCCAACCCTAGGAGATAATAACCCAGTTCGAGTTGACACATCACCGTCTCCATCACATAGCACCCAAACAAGAGCAGTTAGTAAGGCAAGTGCAATACCCAAAGCACGAGGACCTCCACTCTGAACCCCAAGTTAACGCTCAAAGCAGAAGAAGAATTGTTCTCAGGTCAGGTTCCATAGCTATGGTTCTTACTCCTTTGCTCTAGCATCACTATATTTACTTATACCAACTATTTCAAATTTGGAGGCAATTGAAACTCCAATGGTGAAAAAGGTATGTTTTAAACCTATTTCTTTAACTGGTTTTCTGTTGTAACTTGCTCTATGTTGATTTCAGTTTCAATTGAATAAACAGTTACGTTCTCATGGCATGCACATTACAAGTGTTGTTAGTGATGTGTAGTTTCCCACACTTATATTTTGTCTATGATGCTTTGTCTTAAACAGATATGATTTGAACTGTCTCTATCTTGATTTGGCAACATAAACTATAATGATATAGACCATACAGTGACCATACTATATATATATATGTTTGTTTGTTTCGTGCTGTTATCTGTCCACCTTACAACTGAACTGGTTTACCAAAATGAGTTTCATATACAACAAGGTAAACCTGTGACATGTCTACTTGTTCCTCTTGTAGAATGCCGACAGAATATTGGAGAAGAGCACCCCATTACGCAATGGTAGAGAAAGTAATACAGATAAGGTTCAAGATAGTGAGACAACCCTGTTTGTCTCTAAGAAAGCTGATAAAAACTATCTTGTACACAGTGAGACAACCCCAAAGTCGTGCCTTGATATATTGTTTGAGTTACTGGCCACTACTGCTAGCATAAGCTCTTCGAACTCGCTGCCTGAATTAGTTCGTCTTCTTGAGTCTCAACTTCAAGTTGAAAGACATCAATCAGATGTGCCGAGAAAGGAAGCCGAAGGACTAAGGAAGTCCCTGGAGAATTCAGATGCCTACTGTCTGGTGCAATAGCATCTGCTAGAGGATTTAAGCGTCAAACAAGAGAAAGCTAATAAGCTTGTTAAGCGTCTTGCCGGCATGGTGGATACCCAGGATATTTTTTCTTGAGCTCTTGTGAAGTGGTTTCTGTTCTGGACTTGTTTTGCTGCGGCGTTTATTTGCACTGGTCGCCAAATTTGACAATAGTGTATGTAATATGCTGCTTTCTTCCCAATATTTACACTGGTGGCGAACTTTGATGCCTAGTGGTTGTAATATGTGTAATAGTCGTAATAGCCTTGCGTATGTTGCTTGCTTAATTGTTTATTTGTTTGCTTGTAGTCAGTGCAGTTCTTTTTCCGTGGTTTGCTAGTGCCCGCAATAATCTATTATTTAAAACTAGGCCATAATAACCATGGGCAACATGCGGACCATTCTCACCATGGCCTTCTACGGACCGTAGAATCAACAGGACTTCTACGGGCTTTATGATCGATTGGCCGAACAATGGACCGCATTATGGGCCGTAAATGGGCTAGAGTGGCAGCCGTCAATTCATGGGCCAACAATAACGGGCCTTTAAGAGGCTGACGAGTATATAGGGCGTAATTCCATCGAGAGGCATAATGGGTCGTTACTGGGTCGTTTTTTATGACGATATGAAAATGGCCCAACGGGTTAATGGGCCGCCTTTAACCATGGGCTGAATTTAGCCCACAAACTGAAAAGGTCAGTAACTGACCATAAGCTACTGAATGTTGCAAATCAGCCCAAGAATAAATGGGCCCTTAAAAGGCCGAAAGTTAACATGGGCTGGGAATGCCCCAATGGATTAATGGGCCTTTAATGGGTATGAAGCGGCATACTATTCATTATGGGTGAGTTTCACTACGGGACGTTAATGGGCCGAGAGTAACAAAGGGCCTCATATGTGCCTAAAGACGTCATGGGCCATACATGGGCCGGAAGTTATAACGGGCTGGAATCGTATTGGATGGCCCAGATGAAGCTAGTGGGCCGAATTAGGAAAGACCATAATGGGTCGGGAGTTATCGAACCTGAATGGGCTATATGCTAGCAGGCCGTTAGCAGGCTTTCGATGGGTCGGCACGTTATCCATTGGCTAAGTCAAACGGGCCGACCTTTTGACCTGAATGCGCCCCTGTTGGGCTGTGCCACGTGTCGATGTATAATTGGTGCGTCATGTCTATTGCTTGGTTGACATCTGTCCGCACGTGGAGCTGGCACATGGTTTGCTCGGCCAATGAGAATTTTACACGTGGAAAATCCCCATTGGTCCTGGCTGTTAACGGGTTATCGGATCCAAAACCAGACCCGATAGGTTTAACGGCGTGCCGTTATGGTGGATGCCACGTGTCGGTTACCCTTGACGAAAGCACTTCCATGACACGCTATTTATCGTCATGGAAGTGAACACTTCTGTGATGATAATTTTGGTATTGTCATGGAACACTTCTACGACAACACAGGTAAGACTATCTTGATTCTGTCATAAAATCGTCATGGATGTACATGCATGATAGAAAACGTGACCTACTGTGACAAACATGTATTATCACCGAAGTGGTTTTTTGTAGTGCATGAAGATACAATGGAATTGAGAGTTTTTGTATGAGGGGTGGCTATGGACTATTGGGTTCTACCGTAGGGTGCGTCGACTGCAAATTTAAATTTTCCTATGGGAAGAACATCCAGGAACATGCTAGGGAGATGGATCACGGATCATTACCACTAGACGCGTAGTGGCGTGCAGCGGAAGTAGAGTTGGGGCAGCGCGTCTCCGGAGTCGCCTCCTCCTCGTCGATCTCCCACGTAACCGATCGGATCCCAAGAACAGGTTCGCTGCAGCGGCGCAAGTGCATCGCCTCTAACGGTATCCGCGCGTGCAGGAGGAACATCATGCGACGAAATGCTAGATCCGATCACACAACCGGCAGCTAGTGGAGGTGGTTAGTTACAACACATGCAAAGCCCTAATGACGGCGCCGAAGCGATCAACCAAATGAGTGTGCCACACCTCCACTATTTATAGGCATCCGTCGCGGGCTCAACACTTGGGCCTCACACGGACCCTAAAGCCCAAAGTTTGTTCGGTCTATATACGAGTCCGAGTAGGACCAAGTCTGACTCGTAGAGTCAGATCCAAACTCACAGGTTCCTTCCCTTAAGCGCGCGACCCCTTAGGTTCAAGTCGGCTTGGTCACAGTTCAGATCACCTCCGACCTGTATAGTTGGTAGCGGCCTCCAGCAAGGCGTGCCGACCACCAAGCAGCCTATGAAGCTCGTTAGCGAACATCTACAACATGTCATACTTCCATTCCCTTTGCCACATGATATATGTTGTCGGTCTCAAGGCAAGTCTATCATCCTTGTGCTAGCCCGACCTCTTTCTCGTTCCAGTGATGCCGACCCAAACTGGATTATATCATAATCCTTGTCGCATGGCCATGCTTATCCTAGTCGGATCACACAAGGGGCCCAGAGTATATCTCTCTTGATCGAAGGGGCAAATCCCATCTTGCTCGACCATGTCTCGCAGCGTGGGTCTGGACAAGCCTGAAACCTACCTTTGTAACTACCCAGTTACGGAGTAGCGTTTCGTCGGCCCAAAGCAAATCTGTCACCATCCCGAGCACATGCGTCAGCTTAGGTCTTAGGTCATAGAACGTATGTTGTACTAGAGACTCACAGATGACATATCGCTGCATCTCATAGTTGGGTCTGTCCGACTCAGACCTTATCTCGACTCGGATCCGGCTACGTCAAATCCGACCAGACCTTTCCAAGTCCATATTATCCGGTTAGCATCCAATGCCTCATGGCTAGTGAGACCGAGCCATCCATCGTGTCATATGCTAGTCTAGTCTGACGTGTGTCCACACATCACTTACGACTAGGGACCATTTAGGATGTATCATACAACACAAGATCTCACAGACAAGTCACGTACTTTCCAACAAGCATCATTGAGTACATCCAAGGACTATCTTTATTCATAAACACATAGGAAATATTATCATACATGATTGCCTCTAGGGCATATCTCCAACAGTCTCCCACTTGCACTACAGTCAATCAAATAGACATTGTATGTCCATAGCTCTAATGTGCCGCTCATGCTTGGGTTGTGGAAGCAGCTTAGTCGGTGGATCTGCAACATTTGGATGGTGTGAATTTTGCAAAACTCTATATCACCACTCTTTACGATTGTCTAGTCTTGTGGTGGTTCCTCGGCTCCTTGGCTTGTGCGATGGCACCAGAATTATCACAATAAAGGTCCAACGGTTTCACCGAGGCTGGGAAATACCAAGATCATCCAGGAAGTTCCGGATCCAAACACCTTCCTTTGCAGCTTCACGAACCGCAATGTATTCGGCTTTTGTGGTAGAATGGCCACCGTAACTTGCTTGGCACTCGTCCAGCTCACTACTCTTCTGTTCATGACATACACGAATCCAGACTATGATCGACAATCATCTCTATCGGTTTGGAAACTAGCATCCACGTAACCCTTTATGACGAGCTCATCCTCACCTCCATAAACTAGGAACATCTCTTTAGTCCTTTTCGGGTACTTTAGAATAGTCTTTACCGCTGCCCAGTGACTCTCACCTGGGTTGGCCTGGTATGTACTTGTTAGGCTTATTGCAAAAGCAACATTATGACATGTACATATCATGGCATACATGATGGATCTGATTGCCGAAGCATACGGAATCTTACTCATCCTGCTTCGCTCATCAGATGTCGAAGGACTTTGAGTCTCGCTTAGCCCTATACCATGTGAGACAGGCAAGAACCCTTTCTTGGCCTCACTCATGTTGAACCGCTTTAACACATTATCTATGCACGTGCATTGGCTCAAGCTGAGCAGCCTCCTCGATCTATCTCTATAGATCTTAATGCCCAATATGTAAACCGCTTCACCGAGGTCCTTCATTGAAAAGTTCCATTCAATGATTCCTTGACCAAGTTCAGCATCGAAACATCGTTCACGGTAAGCAATATGTCATCCACATATAGTATCAAAAACACTATTGATCTCCCACTCAACAACTTGTATAAAAAAGCATCCTCTTGGCTTTTGATAAAACCGAGACCAGTGATGACCTCATCAAAACAAATGTTCCAGCTCCGAGATACTTGTCTCAACCCATAAATGGATCTCTTGAGCTTCCATACCTTACTAGTGCTAGTCAAATCGACAAAACCCTCGGGATGTATCATATACACGTCCTCGGTTAAATTTCTGTGAAAGAAAGCCGTTTTGACATCCATCTGCCATATCTCATAATCGAAATATGCAGCTATAGCTAGTATGATCCTCACCGACTTCAGCATCGCTACCGGCGAGTAAGTCTCGTCGTAGTCAATTCCTTGAACTTGTCCATAACCTTTAGCAACAAGCTGAGCTTTGTGGATCTGAACATTTCCATCCACATCGGTTTTCTTCTTAAAGACCCATTTGCAACCTTTGGCTTTTGCGCCAGGTGGCGGATCAACCAAGTCCCAAACTTGATTTTCATCCATGGACTTTAATTTGGACCTCATGGCCTCCAGCCATGCCTTGGAATCCGGGCTTACCATCGCATCCGCATATGTAGCCAGCTCGTCGCTTTCTAGCAATAACACATCACGCACTTTGTGCAATCTTTCCGACCTCTGTGGTTCGGGTGCCGCTTCCACCTTGGGTTCCCTAAGAGACTCCGATATGATCACATCACCCGCCGAGTTGTCCCCAAGTGGTGCTCGAACTTCTTCGAGTTGCACCTGCCTCCCACTAGCCTCCCGCCCGAGAAACTCTTTCTCAAGGAAGACCCTGTTTCGAGCAACAAACACTTTGTTCTCTTCGCGGTTGTAGAAGCTATATCCCAAGGTTTCCCGCGGATATCCCACGAATATGCATTTATCCGACTTAGGTATATTCTTTTCTGACATAAGTCGTTTGACAAATGCTTCCCAACCCCAAATCTTCAGAAAAAACAAACTAGGACTCTTCCCAGTCCACATCTCATTTGGTGTCTTATCTACGGATTTAGATGGTACTCTGTTGAGTGTAAAAGCTGTAGTTTCTAGAGAGTATCCCAAGAATGACAAGGGTAAATCTAATTTGCTCATCATAGATCGAACCATGTCCATCAAGGTACGATTCCTCCGTTCCGACACGCCATTTCTCTATGGCGTACCCGGAGGTGTGAGCTGAGGTACTATACCTCAACTTTTCAGATGATCATCAAACTCCTAGATCATGTACTCACCTCCACGATCATATCGTAGAAGCTTTATAGTCTTGTCGAGCTGATTCTCTACCTCGTTCTGAAACTCTTTGAACTTTTCAAAAGTTTTCGACTTGTGCCTCATCGAATATATATAGCCATATCTACTCAAGTAGTCCGTGAAAGTCACGAAGTACTGATAGCCACCTCTAGCAGTTGTGCTCATTGGACCACACACATCGTTGTGTATAAGCTCCAACAGCTTGGACGCCCTCTCACAACTCTTTGCAAAAGGAGACTTAGTCATCTTGCCGAGCAAGCATGATTCGCATGTCTCGAACGACTCGAAGTCATGAGAAGTTAGGAGCCCATCACTATGGAGGTTCTTCATGCATTTTAGACTAATGTGTCCAAGCCGGCAATGCCAGAAGTATGTCGGATTTATCTCATTAGGCTTATGCCTCTTGACATTCATATTATAGACAGCTTTCGTTTCCAGATTCAAAATAAATAGCCCATCAATAATGGGTGCATAGTCGTGGAACACACCATTCAGAAATATCGAACAACCATTGTCCTTTAAATTGAATTCATAACCTTGACTCATCAAACATGAGGCGGAAATAATATTCTGACTAAGCGCAGGAATGTAATAATAATTATTCAATTCCATAATGAATTTAGAAGGAAGCTGGAGCTGCATCGTGCCAACCTCCAATGCAGCAACTCTTGCTTTGTTGCCGACCCTGATATCAATCTCCCCTTCTGCCACACACCTAGTTCTTACCCGCCCCTGCATTGAGTAGCAAATATGAACAACTGATCTGGTACCAAATACCCAAGAGCTACTAGGCATGTCAGCAAGGTAAATGTCTATAACATATGCAACAAGTGTACCTTTGCTTGAAGTAGCATTTTTCGGCCTTCTTGCCATGCTCTACAAGCCACTTGCTATAGTTCCTCTTCCAGTGACCGGTCTCCTTGTAGTGATAGCAAACGGTCTCGGAGTTCGGTCTAGACTTCGACACTGTGGCGGAGATTGCCTTCTCCGTGCCCTTTGCCTTAGCATTTTTCTTAGACCAACTCTTCTTGAACTTAGCCGAGTTTTGCACCATCAAACACTTGATGCATGCCTTTCTTTATATCTTGTTCTGCAACCTTAAGCTTACCATGCAATTCAGTGAGCTTCTTATCCATGCCATGCATATGATAGTTAGAGATGAACGTCCCATAGCTGTGCGGAAGAGAACCCAGAACTGCAGCCAGCTCATCCAAGAGCGAGAAGCCTAACCGATCCAAAGCTTGCACATATCTGATCATCTTGATCACATGTGGGCTCGGTGGATCACCTTCCTTCATTTTACAATCCATCAAGGATCGCCAGACATTGAACCTTTCGGTCCTAGCCTGAACCTGAAACATGCTGTTGAGACTCTCGATCATATCGAAAGCTCAAACATCTTTGAAATGTTGTTGCAGATCGGGCTCCATACAAGCCATCATGAGGCAGCTGATCTCGTTTGATTCATCAATGAGTTTCTGGTAGGCATTCCTGGTTGTGGCACTAGAAGTATCGGCAGGTTCATCTGGAAGTGGATCCTCTAGAATATGTTCCTTCTTATCATGCTTGAGAACAATTCTCAAATTTCTATACCGGGTGGTAAAGTTTGTTCCATTAAATTTATCCTTTTCCAAGATTGATTTCAATGCAAAGTTGGGTTGAGCAGGTGGTGCCATTAATCTACAACAGAATATATGCAATTACTAAGCAATGTGTTTATGTAGAGTAATTCAAGCCTTAAACAGAAATACTCCCACTGAAGTTAGCATCCCTCCGCAAACTCCCAGTGATTCAGGATCCGACTAGCACATGTGACAAGTGAGCTTTAGCATCATTGCTAGCCAACATGACTATCCGGTAAGCAACTCCTTGCTAATTGTATCTCTATACGACTCCTGTTGCCCGAGTAGGTATCTCATACCCCGGCTCCCGACCTCTTTTGCCACAAGGCCCAAAACCGTTTTGATAGCCTTGTCAAGTTAACCTGATGTAGTGCATGTCCGCTCCGACATGAACCCTTCAGTTCAAGGACACCTAGCAGCACCCCAATTTTATGAGCCCACTACTAGACTACTTGACGTGCAAAGGTGCATCATCGGGAATGGCAATTTACTTCATATTCACGAGGGATCTTTCTACCATTCCACCATTCCGGTTATTATGACACTGTCACACCCTGATTTTCATGCCACAACACTTAAGCTAATAGTCATGCTAAAATGTGGTTTGGCAAAAACTTTTGAGTATTTTTGACCTTGCTTGATTGGTTTTCTGTTTGCTGTTTGCAAGTGCTCTAAAAATCAAATAAATCATCCAACTCTTATACTTCATCTCCTTGATCCAAAACCTTTTCCCAATGATCATGCCATGTGTACAGAACAGTATAGTATTTTCTTATAAAACTATTTTGGCCAAATAGTATTTTTTAAAATTAGTTTTTCCAAAAACCCTTGAATTGAGGTTTGTACTGCAAGTGCCTTATTTAGGGTGTGAAAAATCTTTCAAAAAGTTTATTTAAATCCTATTAGGTATAGGACTCCCATAAACCACAAAATTATAATTTTAAAAGGTATTTTTATATTTTATTTAAATGCTTTTTCTTTAGGCCAGAAATGGTCTTTAATAGGTGAAAATTATTTAACAGTTTCAATTTTTTTTTCAAAATTCAGGGAAACTCATAGGGCATATATTGTCCATATATAAGAGTTTCAACACATTGTCATGTTCAAAATATTGGGCAAATCCTTCAAAAACACTTTCTGGATATTTCAAGCTATTGAAATATTTACAAAGGAAATAGTCTCTAAAAATTCCAGGGAAATTCTATCATGTCAAATATGACATATTTGATGATCTTACAAAGCCTCATGCCTTGAAGATCAAGGAAACATCATCAAATCCACTCAAAACCATTTCTGTCCATTTTGAAGTTTGGGCAACTTTACATTGCCAAACTTGTCCAAATGCTCTCAAACTTGGTGCACATGCTAAAATGGTCTCATTATGCATCTAGACCAAATGGGACAAGTATTGGAGAAGCATAACTTGATCTAAGTGCCTTAAAACCCTTTCTGACCAGATCCAAATTTGAACAACTCTGCATTGCCAACTTTTTACTTGTGACCTCAAATTTTGTGGACATGATCACAACCCCAAATGATGACACTACACCAAGTGGTGCATCAAGGAGGGCTGATTTGCATGACTGAATCTTGGAAAAGTCGTTTCTGCTGATTTCTAGGGTTTACCAAAGTTACATTGGCAACTTTCTTCAAATGGACTCAAACTTGGTGGTCAACCTCAATTATGTGTGACACTTGTTCCTGTAAATTCTCATGTCAAGTGGAGTTAATTTGCTTGCCCAAATTTGCATCAAACACCTTCTGTCACTTTTCAAAAAACACCATTTTGACCACTTACACTATTCTCTTTGAGCTCAACTTTTTACCACAGCTCCTCCTAGTCCTCTCCTACCTCCAGTAACTCTCCCCTCGCCATTTCACAATGATTAAGGGGTAAAATACCCCCATTTACCTCCCTGGACAGCCCCCCTCTCCTTCTTCTTCTGCCTCTCTCCTCTCCTACTAGCTCCCCAGGGCATCCAAGGCCACAACCCACTTCTTTACTTCCCCCTAGAGCTACCAGACACCTTTGGACGCGCCCACATTGCATAGAAAATGGCATACCGGCCATTTGGGCGCTCTGGAGCGCGCTACAGTGCGCTCTCGCACTGTAGCCGCCCCCTGCCAAGCACCTCCGGCCACCTCGGGCCTCCCCAGCGCGCCCGACGATGCCCCTCGGCGTCCTCAACACGCCACGGCCTGGTACCCCTCCTCCTTCTCCCTCCTCCTGCCTCCTCTCGCACGTGCACCGGCCGCCCGAGCGCTCCAATGGGCAACCTCACACGCGCGACGCCTCTGAACCTTACCTGCTCCCTCTATTCTCTCCCTAGTCGTAGACCACGTTCACGAGCACCCAGACATGGCCTAGTGTGCCAATTCGTCCCCTGGCGTTGCCTAGGCCGCGGCCGTGGTCGCCGTCCATGGTGCCCCGTGGCCTCGCCATATAAGGCCACCCGAGCACTCTCTGTTCTCCGTTTGCTCTCTCCCCCTCCCGTGCATCCCCTAGACCAACCCACTGCTCTTCCCGTGCTCTCCTTGCACCTCCATGGTGGGAGCAGTGCCGCTGGCCTCCGCTTAAAGTCTTGGGCCTCGACCCCTCTCTCTTCCCCATGAACACTCCCGCACCCTCTCATCACCACCGCCAACTCACCCCCTGCTCCATCTCCTCCTCCTCGTGCCTTCCTCGCCGTGCCGAACCCCGCCATCGCCTGTTCCTGCCGCGGCCGAGAACTCGCTCGCTCTGGTGCTCCCCGGCGGAAACCGGGTCCCCAGGTGGACGCGGCCCATCCTCCCAAGCTCGCCGGAGTCCGGGCGGTCACCGGAGGTGGCCGGAGCCACCGGAACGGGCGCCGGCAAGCGCTCGGCCCCGCCTCCTCTGCCTCCTCTGTCGCGCGCGGGAGGAGGGAGACGACCCTGCAGGTGGACCCCGCAGGTCAGTGACCCCGTCAGCGGGCCCCTCCGTTTAAGTGGAGACACACTGGGAAAATACACCTCCGGCGTGGACCCTGCGTGCGTGCGGCTTAACCGATGGGCCGGCCCAGTTCCGCCTCGGCGCTAAACCCCGCTCGGTGCGCGCTGCCGCTGCTGGATTGGGCCCATTTTGGTAAATCCCTTTTCTTTTTCTTTTTCCGTGGACTGGTAAAATCCATAGAATATTCTAATTAACTCCAAATTTGATGATTCAAATTTCTAGTGACTTTATAAATCATGATCTACCTGTTGGTGCAACATGCACATTTTTTCAGAGACTTTTTCTTCACAAACATTTATCTAATCCTGTTTTTCCATTTCTGTGATGAACTTTAGAAAATCACAGAGAGCTCATATTTGATCCAAATGCCATGATTCAAATTCCTAGATGCTTCTAAGTTCATAACTTAGTTCATGAACATTTTTCCTAATACTCTCTGCACCACATAATATATTGAGCCATTTCTTCATATTTGCCAAATTTGCAAATTCATAGGAAATTCATTTGAACTCCATATCCAGTTAAACCAACTCCTAGATGCTTCTAAAATCATGATTTGTTAAATGGGTGCCTTTGCTCATTTTTCAAAAATTTATTTCTGTACACTTCTTGCAAATCCATAAACCCCTTGATTCCAACATACTGAAATGATCAGAAATATCCACTAATCCAATCCCAATGAAACCACAATGGTTATTTTTCATATATCCAGGGATGTCCTAGAAAAGTAAACTTTATAATTTTTAGAGCACTTTTATTTTTGCCTTGTTGTGTTGCTTATTATGATTGTTTCCGTCGTTAGTTGACGAAATAGACGGAGTACTTGGAGATGGACCAGAAGGTTTGAAGACTCGGAAGGACAAGGCAAGCAGCCCTTTGACCAAGTTGAACCCCTTTTATGTCATGAAAGCATTTTCATCGTTTCATCGAGTGCATGATATATCTTGAGTGGCAACCTTGCTAGGCTTGCCTCCATTGCATACCCCGTTGATACTTGCATTGTACATAACTCTATTATGTTTAGAGTTGTGTTGGGTGGTTTAAGATATATGCTATAGTAGTTGGCTACGCAAAATGGGTCAGGGTTATGCATGGAAAGAAACAAGTGTGGTTTGACATTCTTGCAAATAACCCAATGGGTGCCACTAATGCCCCTGGGAGATGGTGAGGAGCCAAGGCACTACTTGGTGGAGAAGTAAACATGTGCAACCACTCTACCCCTTTATGGGACGAGGCATTATTGACTACTTAGGCTGATACTAGCATGGTGCCCACATTATTAGTAACGGGGGAGACATGAGGTCACTCTCGGGATGTGGTCGTGCTTGGATAGGCGGCCATGACTGTCTTTACAGGGCACCGGACACACCGTTGGTACCCCGTGCTTGTGGTATGAGATGAATATGGGAGCGAGGCTCCACAATTTTTAAGATGTGAAATGTTTGGCACGGGGCTGTTACCAATTGAGTGGACTCTGTGTTAGTGTCGTCTAGGGAAAGATAGTTATCGGGTGCTTACCCCGAGTACTTGAGGTACCGCGGGTCGTGGATGACACAGAAGTTCCCCGGTTCTTGTGGGTAAAGTGTGCAACCTCTGCAGAGTGTCAAACTATTCGAATAGTCGTGTCCACGGTCAAGGACAGTTGGGTGGTGCTGCTTAGACTATGTCCTTAAGTTTCTGGAAAACAACACAGTTTGGGTAAATCTGATGACGTGATTTGTGAGAAAGTCACGATGAGCTTGAGCAAGAGTTGTTCATTACTCCTTCCCGATGTTGATATCTGTAACCTCCTGATACTTGTTGCAGACGCTTGCATGCCCTAGTTAAATGTTAATCATATTTGCATGAGAAAAACTAGCTTTCCGCAAAACTGCCAATTTAATAGTAGAGCGTTGCATAATTAATCTATTATCACTCTTGGGTTGCTTGTGAGTACATTCAAAGTACTCATTGGCTTGCCACTAGTTATTTTATTGGCCAAGCATGAAAGACCAGGATATGATGAAGATTTATTGGTGACGAACATGCGAGCTAGGACGCTTCCCAGTCAGAATGCTTGTAGGGTTAAGGCAGATGGCATGGGTCCAATTTGTTATTGAAGATTTCCGCTGCAATGATATACTAAAGACTTGACCATAATGGTCCTATTTGTGTAATACGGTATGTATGGATGTAAGACTCTTGTTATTCAGCTTCTGTGTGTTCAGTGAGCATTGATCTCTGGGATCACTTTACATGTGCATTCGTGATCACGACTTATGAGTCGGGGTCCCCACAGACACGCATCATCATTGTCAATTTGCTTTGCATGATCATGTAGTTGACATAGTATTTGTGGCGAAGCCACCATTCATATTTTTCATACATGTCACTCTTGGTCATTGCACATCCCGGTACACTGTCGAAGGCATTCATATAGAGGCATATATTTGTTCTAGTATGGAGTTGTAATATCGAGTTGTAAGTAAATAAAAGTGTGATGATCATCATTATTAGAACATTGTCCCATGTGAGGTCATAAATAAAGAGGCCAAAAGAGTCTCCAAAAAAAGAGAAAAGGTCTCCCAACGAAAGAGGAGCCTACCCAAAGAGAGAAAAAGAGAGAAAGGACAATGTTACTATCCTTTTCCACACTTGTGCTTCAAAGTAGCACCATGTGCTTCATGATAGAGAGTCTCCTATGTTGTCACTTCCATATATTACCAGTGGGAAATTTTCATTGTAGAACTTGGCTTGTATATTCCAACAATGGGCTTCCTAAAATGCCATAGGTCTTCATGAGCAAGGAAGTTGATGCACACCCACTAGTTTTCTTTTGCTTTCATACACTCATAGCTCTAGTGCATACTTTACATGGCAATCCCTACTCACTCACATTGATATCGATTGATGGACATCTCCATAGTCCATTGATTTGCCTAGTTGATGTGAGACTTTCTCCCTCCTTTTGTCTATTACCACATTCTATTCCACCCATAGTGAAATATCCATGGCTCACGCTCATGTATTGCGTGAAGAGTTGAAAAGGTTTAAGAATGTTAAAGTATGAAAAAAATTGCTTGATTGACACCGGGATAGGAATGATTTATACTTTGTGTTAAGAAGAGGGAGCATAAATGACTATATGATTTTGTAGGGATAACTTTATTTAGCCATGTTATTTTTTAAGCTTCGTAGATTACTTTTTAGTATGCTTGAAGTATTATTGCTTTGATATTGATAAAATTTTATTTTGAGTCTTACGGATCTGATCTTTCATCCCACAATAAAGAATATTGCATTGATAAATATGTTGGGTAGCATTCCACATCAAAAATTCTGTTTTTATTATTTACCTACTCGAGGACGAGCAGGAATTAAGCTTGGGGATCCTTGATACGTCTCCAACGTTTCTATATTTTTTATTGTTCCATGCTATTATATTATCTGTTTGGATGTTTTATATGGATTAATATGCTATTTTATATTATTTTGGGGAGAAACCTATTAACCAAGAGCCTAGTGCTAGTTTATGTTTTTTCCTTGTTTTTGAGTTTCACAGAAAATGAATATCAAACGGAGTCCAAATGGAACGAAACTTTACGAGGATTTTTCTTGGACCAGAAGACATCCACAGGACTTGGAGTACATGCCATGGGAGCTTTGAGGCGCCCACAAGGGTGGAGGGCGCGACATGGGGGTAGGGCGTGCCCCCTACCTTGTGGCCCCCTCGTGACCCCCCTGACCTACTTCTTCCGCCTATAAATTCACATATATTCCAGAAACATCAGAACATCCATCAAAACCACTTTCGCCGCTGTAACCTTCTATTTTCGTGAGATCCCATATGGAGGCCTTTTCTGGTAGTCTACCAGAGGGAGATTCCACCACGGAGGGCATCTACATCAACCCTAGTGCCCTTCCGATGAAGTGTGAGTAGTTCACGATAGACCTACGGGTCCATAGCTAGTAGCTAGATGGCTTCTTCTCTCTCTTTGATTTTCAATACCATGTTCTCCTCAATGTGTTCTTGGAGATCTATCCGATGTAATCTTCTTTTGTGCTGTGTTTGCCAAGATCCGATGAATTGTGGATATATGATCAGATTATCTATGAATATTATTTGAGTCTTTTCTGAATTCTTATATGCATGATTTGATATCTTAGTAATTATCTTCAAATTATCGGTTTGGTTTGGCCAACTAGATTGGTTTTTCTTGCAATGGGAGAAGTGCTTTGTTTTGGGTTCAATTTTGCGGTGCTCAACCCCAGTGACAGTAAGGGACATGACACGTATTGTATTGTTGCTATCGAGGAGAGCAAGACGGGTTTCCATCATATTGCTTGAGTTAATTCCACTACACCATTTCATCTTACTTAATGTGTTACTCTGTTCTTATGAACTTAATACTCTAGATGCAGAATTGTTTCGGTCGATGTGTGGAGTAATAGTAGTAGATGCAGGCAGGAGTCGGTCTACTTGACACAGACGTGATGCCTATATCCATGATCATTGCCTTAGATATTGTCAAAACTTTGCGCTTTTCTATCAATTGCTTGACAGTAATTTGTTCACCCACCGTAATATTTGCTATCATGAGAGAAGCATCTAGTGAAACCTATGGCCCTTGGGTCTATTTTATATCTTATAAGTTCCAGATCTACTATTTTGCAATCTTTTACTTTTCAATCTATAAACCAAAAACCCAAAAATATTTACTTTACAAGTTATCTATCTCTATCGGCTCTCACTTTTGCAAGTAACTGTGATGGGATTGACAACCCCTTTTTGCGTTGGCTGCAAGTTGTTTGATTGTTTGTGCAGGTATTTGGCGATTTGTGCGTAGTCTCCTACTAGATTGATACCTTGGTTCTCAAAACTGAGGGAAATACTTACTCTATTGTTTCATCACCCTTTCCTCTTGAAGGGAAAAACCAACGCAATCTCAAGAGGTAGCAATACCACATCAGAAATAGTTCATGGTTGTGAATCGTGTATGATAACGCAACTATCACAAATGTTTAGTTTTCCTGCACCGTTTGTGATATTGTCTGACATCACACATGGTTTGCAAACGGTAACTGTGTGCATGTGTCGCAGGATATCCGCAACCACCTATGGGATCGGGTGGCCCCTTGCTGGTTCCGCGGAGGGGCATCACATTGCAGAAAGAGCAGATTGGCGTACGGCAGCACGACAGAGAGCACACAAGCAATTTACCCAGGTTCGAGCCACCGCAAGGCGTAAGACCCTACTCCTGCTTTGGTGGATTGATGGTGGAATGAGTGAGGTGGTGCGTGGTACACTTGCCCGGCAGGGTTTGCCTAAGTGCCACATCGACTACGCACGTATGGTGGTGTGGGTTCATCAACTTTCCAACCCCCCCCTCTATGGTTGCCATGGGCCTCCTTTTATAGATTAAGGGGTTACCATAGTGGCAAAGTAGTCATTATGCACTGATAAGATAGCAAACAGTGCTATCATACCTAACTCTGTAGGCTAACATGGCGCATTAAATGCGTCACTTAACGTCACATCATTGGCTGCCCGGCAAGCCTTGTCGACTATCCCGCGAGCTCCATGTCTGTCTGCTTGGCACGTTGCAGGACGGGTGTCATCTGCATGTCCTTCCTGTAGGAACTGGCTGCCATGTAGCTAAATGCTGCCACTTAATCATCTTGCGGCTTGACACCACATTGATTGACAACGTGGGTCATGCTCGAGTGTTCGGTGGGGCGGTTTGGCCTGCACGAGCCCTCGGCAGGCCCTGTCGGGGTGTTTCTGCTATCTGCTTCAGGGGTGGCCTCGCCCCTTGCCGGGCTTGCCTGCCCGGCAAGGGAGGCCTTTCTCTTGGTGATGTCTTGCTTTTCTGGCTTGGCTTTGGTCTCTCCGCTGTGAGCTGGTTCTTCGTTCCTCTTAATTCCTTGTACTTTGGCTGGGGCTGGTGCTTCAATCTTGGTCTTGTGCATGTGCACAGTCTGGGCAACAGACCCAGGGTTTGTTGCACCGACAAAAGCCCTCCGGCCTGCCCCGATCGCGCTTTTGAGCGTCATCGGGGTAGGGCCTAATAAGTGCTCATGCAAGGTTGCTGAAGAGGCCATTCTCTTGAGGTCCTCTTTTCGCTTCTTCATGAGCCTTGAATCCTGGCCAGTTTCCAATTTCCCCGCGCGCTGCGTAAAGCCAACAGTGGTGGGGCCGCTCCAGTAATGGCCCGTGAATGACTTTAACGCATGGGGTGGAAACTGCAAATTTACTCTTCCCATCACGCCCTTATTCTTAGCCACGTATGCGGCATGCATCGCGCGGGGTAGGTGACGGAGGCACGTGGCATGGGAGAGCATCATGGCGAGGGGCCAGTCGTCTTGACTTGGCAGAGGATGACGGTGGCCGCCTGTTGATGGAGCAGCTCTCCTCCTTGTCCTGCCTATAAAAGGGGGGGGGGTAGAGAAGGGCAAGGCATCCATATCTGCATTCCTCCTTCTCCTTTGCTGGTTATGTCAAAGAAGAGAGCCTTGGGCCAGCCCCGGGGCTCTAGCATGGGGCTATCGTTGCCTCATGTTGGTGTTGGTGCTTGGGGAGTGAGCCTGGTCCTTGCCGTGTGAACCTCTCAGTTTCTTCAAAGCTCAGTCGGGAGGCGGGGTTGGAGATCATTGGTAATCCCATCACTGTTCTTCCCGGGAGCCTTGGGGCTGGTGTTGACAGAGAGCGCGCCCTCCTGCCCGCCAAGGTGGGGAGCGACGTGCCTCCAGCCCCCTGGCTGCTCTCGCGGCTTGCTATCTTCCCGGAGGGGGTGCCCGGTCTGAGCCTCGGCCTTCCCACTGAACAGTGTTTATGAAGACGAATGTGGGGGAGAAGGAGAAGACGGGAGGCAGGTCGTCCAGTATGAGCACGTCCACATCGACGCGTTCGTGTCGTACTGGCGACCCGCCGCCCGTTTGCCTGGCTCTTCCCCCCTTTCCGCGGCACCGTCATCACCATTTCTTCCGTCTATTGGGAAGAAGCTTGTCCCCCTGGTGCTTTCGCTTCCTTTTGGGGTCTTCTGGCTGGGCCCCGGCGTCCCCTTCTGCCGGTGCCTATGCTGGAGTCCTTCATTAAGTCCCGCAGGTGGTGACCAGGGGCTTGTTGAGGTGCTTTGTGTCTCCTTCCTTCTTAGCCTTGTCATTCGTGAGATAGGAGGGGCAGGGAAATGAGTTTACGGAGCATTTATCTTTTTTCAATCTTAAACTTGTAGGCAAATGGTAAATCTTAATTCAAATAATGTAATTCCTTGAGTCCATCTTTGTGTTCTGTAATGCTTGTACTTGTATTAGCATATGAATGAAAAAGATAGACCTTGCCGGGAACCCATGCATGTGTATGTCCATGCAGAGGTGGAATGCCTCTTTTTGTAATAAAACGAGTTTTCCCGGCAAGCTACCCTGCCGGCATCCTCTTTGTCTACCGGAGAACTACGTCTGTCGGGGAATAGACACAGGAGCCAACCCCCCGCCAACTCCCTTTCACCAAAGGCCACTATAACGATCTCGCTCAAAGCAATGTTCGAGTCTGGGATGGGAGCACCTAAGCCTCAAGAGGGTGTGGCGAGGTTTTCGTATGCACAAGTTATAGCTTACAGAACACTAAAGGACAGGAGGTTAAACTTATCTGTTTGGCTTGACGGGGACTGTAGTGTTGGGCAATCTTCTCAACTCCTTGTCGAAGCCAAGTCCATGGCAGGAGGCTGCAACTCCATGTAGATGAGAATGAATGGAGGATGTGGTCCTATCTATATGCATATGCAAATGCTCATGAAATGCTTATGCAGTGATCTTGATTGGGGGACCCCTCCTCGGCGCTTATTTATTTTCTCTTGCACGGGGTCATCGCCCCGGCTTTGTACAAGGGGTTACATGCAGCTGAGGCAAGGCCTTTACAAAAGGGTGGATTCCGGGCAGTGCCGGGCAGCCTCGCACCTTACGAGTAGTACTTAGGGAGATGCTCAATATTCCATGAGTTTTGCCACTAAGTGCCATCCCCGGTCTCCAGACGAACTGCGCTAGGTTTGGTGACTCGTACCACCCGGTAAGGGCCTTCCCACTTTGGTGATAGCTTGTTTGCACCCTTGGCGGACTGAACACGCCTAAGGATAAGGTCATGTTCCTCAAAACACCGAGCATGAACCATGCAGCTATGATAGCGACGCATGGCTTGCTGGTAGCATGCAGCACGTGTAGCAGCTCGGAGACGGTTTTCCTTGAGTAGCACAGCGTCGTCACACCAGTGTTGATCTTGCGCTACTTAATCGTAGGCTAGCACTCGAGGGGACCCGTAAATGAGTTCCGTGGGGATAACTGCTTCTGCCTCATAAAACAGGGAGAGGGGAGTCAGCCCGGTAGCTCGGTTAGGTGTCGTTCTGAGGGACCAGAGAACTATCGGCAGCTCCTCGATCCACCGCCTGCCGTCCTTCTACAGCATATCAAAAGTTTGAGTCTTGAGTCCATGAAGCACTTCAGCATTCGCCCTCTTAGCTTGCCCATTGCTCCGGGGGTGTGCCATAGAAGCGAATGAGATTTTGAATCCGAGGGTATGAACATATTGCATGAAGGCATGACTCCCAAACTGGGTGTCGTTGTCAGTGATGATCCTTGCCTGAACCCCGAAACAACACACCAATTCTTTCAAGAACTTGATAGCTGATAGAGCAGTCACCTTTCTCACGGCAGTCACTTCGGGCCACTTTGTAAACTTGTCGATGGCAATGAACAAGAATTCAAAGCCCCTGGTTTCTTGGGGGAAGGGACCGAGGATATCGAGCCCCCAGACCGAAAATGGCCATGATAGAGGGATTGTTTGAAGAGCTTGGGAAGGCAAGTGTATTTTCTTGGAATTGAACTGGCAGGCTTCACATTTCGTGACTAACTCAACCGCATCTTGGAGGGCTGTGGACCAATAGAATCCTTGCGGGGATGATTTCTCAACTAATGCCCTTGATCCAATGTGGGAGCCGCACGTTCCTTTGTGAATCTCAGCCAGCAGTTCCTTTCCATCCTCCCGACAAACACACATCAATTTCATGCCATTAGGCCTCCTTCTTTATAGAGTGTCATCGACAAACTGATACATACTGGCCCTCTGGGCTACTCTTTCAGCTTCATCTTGATTGCCAGGGAGTTTTCCGATTTGGAGGAAGTGGACAATGTGCCTTGCCCAAGTTGGAGCCTGAGGCTCGGCAACGAGGACTAGCAGCACCTCCTCTGTTGTGGGAGCACAAGCCTCGTTCGCGGGGTCCATAGGCCCGGCTAGAGGGGGTTGTCTGGCAGGCTGTGAGGAGTTGTCTCCAGTAGGGTCTCTGCTAGGAGCGGGTAGCTTGACTGGGGGAGGCTTACCGTAGTCCAACTTTCTCCTTTTCTGGGCTATTGTGGCTGGTGATACGGAGGGTTGAGAGAGATGGAGAACAAAAGTTCCTGGTTCCACAGGAAGCTTTTGCGCAGCACACTTTGGTAGGTGATCGGTTATGTTGTTTTTCACATTGGGTACGTGCTCTGTTTGCAACCCATCAAACTGCTCCTCCAACCTCCTCACTTCATTAACGTATGCTTCCATCAATGGGCTTTGATAATCCTTGTTGACTTATCTCACCACAAGTTGTGAATCTCCTCGAATGATCAACTTCTTAATTCCCAATTCTACTGCAATCTTGAGCCCGGCAAGGAGCCCTTCATACTCACCTGTATTGTTGGTGGCTTCTTCCCGGGCAAAGTGCATCTGGACGACGTACTTCAAGTGCTCCTCGGAGGGGGCAACAAGAAGACGCCAGCCCCTGCACCTTGTAGGGAAAAACCACCCTCAATATACACGATCCATTCTCTGGGTGATTCATTTCCGGGGATGGTTGTCTCTGTCCTTTCCTCATCAGGGGTTGGCGTCCATTCTGCAATAAACCTTGCCAATGCCCTGCTCTGAATAGTTGATGTGCTCTCAAACTTCAAACCAAAGCTGGACAGCTCCAAATCCCATTCCACTATTCTGCCAGTTGCCTCAGGGTTTCAGAGTATCCTTTGCAACGAAAAACGAGTAACAACCGTGATATCATGGGCTTGGAAGTAATGGTGTAGTTTCCTTGAGGCCATAATGAGACCAAAGAACAACTTTTGCACACCAGAGTACCTCGATCTAGCCCCCTGCAACAAGGAGCTGACAAAGTACACTAGGCGCTGCACCATTTTCTTCCTTGCCGTATCCCTGGGGTTATTTTCACTGTCGTGCTCATTGTTGTCCTTGTCCTTTTCTGGCTCTGATATTCTTTGTTCAGTCTCTGCCTCATCCTGATAACACACCTGAAGATCATGGCCTTTGGTCTGATGGATCTCGCAGTATAGCCCATCGCCTTTCCCAACATTTTCTGCGCCAACGATTTCCTGGCAGGCAGCGCACGCGGCAGCTTCCTTCCCGGGGGCCTCAGCCTTGTCCTTCTTGCCGGTACTAGGTGTGCCCGATCCTTCCATAGTCATCACTGCCTTATCCCTCGGCTTCTTATTGTGCTTCCTGCCCTTCCTCTGGCTAGTTGATTCATCCTCATCCCCTGAATCAACATTAATGTAATCTTCTTCTCTGGGCCACTTCCTTCCTTCCTCCATCCGAGCACATTTGTCCACCAATGTATATAGTTCTTTCATAGTCTTGGGCAACCACACGTTCAATTTGGAACGAATGCGGCGGTTGTGCATATACTAGAAAGCTGTATAACGGTTGCCAGATGGATATTCGAAATGTTTCTATGAACTTTACTGAATCTCTGCAAATACTTACGGAGGGGTTCTCCTTCCTTCTGCTTGAGAAGCTGCAAGTCGCTGGGCCTGCCGGGCTCTTGGTGGCCACCGGTGAAGGCACCGATGAACTCGTGGCACAGGTCCACCCATGACGAAATGGAGTTCTCCGACAGGTGCATCAGGCAAGACCTCACATTGGACTTGAGAACCAAAGGAAAGTAGTTGGCGAACACCTTCTCATCTCTTCCCCCGGCAGCCTGAACAGCGATGGTGTAGATGCTTAGGAACTCTTCCGGGTTCAGCCTCCTGTCATATTTCTCAGGTATCTCTGGCTTGAACGTGCGAACGGATGGCCAATAGACTTGCCGCAACTCTTGTGTAAAGGCAGGCAGCCAACCTCGAAAGGCAGGCACCCGCCGACACTGAGCGCAGGGTCATCAACGTTGAGGCCATCGCACCCCATCGGCCTGGTGGGGGTCGTTGCGGCGCCGTTCAGCAACGACGTGCGCATCTCCTCGCCGCTTATCTTCTGGGGTTCGACGTTGGCCTAGATGTGCTCGAGGGTCAGAAGAGGCCATCGAGACGTCGCCGGGGTCCTGATTCTGTTGCGCCCTCGACGGCTGCCATAGTGGGGACTGCACTCTGGGGACGGCCCCCTCCGTACGGCCAGCGGTGCGAGCGGTGGCTGTCGCTTGGGGAGGTTGTGGTGGGAAAGATCGTCGTAGGCCCCAGCTTCGGTGAAACCGAGCAGGCTTTGGATGGTGGCATGCCATTCATCCAGTTGCTCGGCTGCTGGCGGGAACCTCAGTAGTAGTTGAGCTCGCGCTATGGCCTACGTGGCTATGCTTGGTATAGATGTTGATGATGTCAACCGCACCGTTGCATGGCTCCTGACGATGCCAGCTGCGCCGGCGGCGACGCCACGTCCACGTCAACCGCACCGTTGCATGGCTCCTGACGATGTCGGCGGCGGTTCGAGCGGTGGTGATGCTTAAAGATCAGCGGCTCCGTCGAGCGCTGCGTTCTGGTTGGCTCTCCCAAGAGGAGGCGCATGCACCACGGAAGCTCCCGTGGTGGGGGGCGGCCGGAGGGCGACGGCTAGTCCCATACCGAGTGTCGTTGCTGCGGCTATGCCCGTCGGTGAGAGGAGGGGGCGCGGACGGAGTGACCCCCTCGCCCGCACCTTGTAAGGCACGACCGTCAAGGCGTTGCTGGTGTTGTTCTCTTCCGGTAGCTCCGGCCCCCGTGTCGGCCGCGGGGAAAGTGGTGATGGCGCCACTTGCTCCAACCATGTCCCCAGCAGCATCCACAGCCTCGTGCACCCCCGCAGCATTGGAGGCCGTGGGCGGTGGAACCTTCGAGGTGGATGGATGGGCTGAGGCACCAGATTTCTTCTTGGGCGCCATGGTCGATGGCGCTATTGAAGGCGAAGATGGTGATGAATATGGCGCGCTATGCACACTTTCACGTTCGCGCAAGCGATCCCCCTATCTGGCACGCCAAGGATTTCGCGGGATATCCGCGGCCACCTATGGGACTGGGTGGCCCCTTGCTGGTTCGGCGGGTGGACGTCGTGTTGCACAAAGAGAAGATCGGCGTACGACAGCACAACAGAGAGCACACAAGCAATTTACCCAGGTTCGGGCCGCCGCGAGGTGTAAGACCCTACTCCTCCTTTGGTGGATTGATGGTGGAATGAGTGAGGTGGTGCGTGGTACACTTGCCCGGCAGGGTTTTGCCTCAAGGCCACAACGACTACGCGGGTATGGTGGTGTAGGTTCATCAACTTTCCAACCCCCCTCTACGGTTGCCATGGGACTCCTTTTATAGATTAAGGGGTTACCACAGTGGCAAAGTAGTCATTATGCACTGATAATATAGCGAACAATGCTATCATACCTAACTCTACAGGTTGATAGGGTGCATTAAATGCGCCAATTAACGTCACATCGTTGGCTGCTCGACAAGCCTTGCCTGGATATCCCGCCAGCTCCGTGCCTGTTTTCTTGGCACGTTGCAGGAAGGGTGCCATCTACATGTCCTTCCTGTAGGAATTGGCTGCCATGTGGCTAATGGCTGCCACTTAATCATCTTGCGGCTTGAGACCACATTGATTGACGATGTGGGTTGTGCTTGAGTGTTCGGTGGGGCGGTTTGGCCTCCGCTAGCACCCGGCAGGCCCTGCTGGGGTGTTTCTGCTATCTGCTTTGGGGTGGCCTCGCCCCTTTCCGGGCTCGCCTGTCCGGCAAGGGTGGCCTTTCTCTTGGTGATGTCTTGCTTTTTTGGCTTTGCTTTGGTCTCTACGCTCTGAGCCGGTTATTCTTTCTCTTGATTCCTTCTACTTTGGCTGGGGCTGGTGCTTCAATCTTGGTCTTGTGCCTGTGCATAGTCTGGGCAACAGACCCTGGGTTTGTTGCACCGACAGCATGCTCGCACATGTTTCCTCTCTGGGAACCGTGTCGAATTATGGTGTATATCACAAACATTTGTGTTTTACCGACCGTCTGCGCCATAGCAACCTGCGAAGCAAAATTTTACCGTAATTTAATTGATGCTATTTCAAATTGTACCAGATTTGAATTTGAAAGTATGCTATAGCTTTATTCATAGCCATCAGGTTCAAACAACCAATGCATTATTCGATTCACATGTACATATGTTCAAGAATTACATAAGCACCAAATAAAGAATGATGAGCCCCAGTTGTATACTTGTACTATTAAAGACTGTAAAGAAAGAGGCAAAATACATTCTGGTTGTTGAACAAGGTGAAGCAAAATTCCCATATTGTGCCCTCCTCCATGCAAAAGGCACGCACGACTCCAGTCCAACCCCTTGTGATGGTGGACTGCCCATCCTTCACTGTCTTCATGAAACATCTATATAATCATCGTGTTCTGGTAGAAATACTTTAACCTTTGCATGCCCACCAATCATGTAGTTTGAGAGGTAACCTTGAGTAAACTACTTTGGGAACCACTGCAAAGGAAAAAGATTTAGATATTGTCATCTAACACAACTCATTATGGGCAGTAAAAAGAAGGTTGCATCGTTCTTACTTACCATCCTGCAGTTCGTTGCTGTCTTGGATAAAGTGTAAACAAATAGTTTAATTGCCATCTTTTGACCCATTTTACTAACAATCTTTATCATCTTCCTCACTTGATGCTGGTTCATCAATATCTCATTGCCCCATATGCAGAAAGGGTTGAAGCGCAGATTTTTGCCAATGATATATGTACCTAAAAGCACCAAGTTAATATTAGAAGCTAAACAACAATTGCAACATGATGTAGTACAACACTCCCTCCGTCCCATTATATAATATCTTATAACATCCAATATACTCACATATTGGATGAATTAACATCTTATATTATGGGCCGGAGGGAGTTTATTGAATTTTTACAAATTATTGGCTGATTAATTGTTGTTGTGTCATTGTTTTTGTTGCTGCTGCTCTTCTACGTATATCTAGACACCGTCAAAACATTAAGATAACACTCTTCCTTGTTGCTATGTAGCCTAGGATTGCATATTTAGACATTAAATACAGTGCATGTTGCTATGTAGCCTCAGATATATTACATATGGCCCTAGTTAGCCTAACAATAAATGGGTTGGGCACAAGGAACTTATCCCCCGTTCTCTCCTCTCCTCTCCTCTCCTCTCCTCTCTGTAGCCCTAGGCTCTGCACCGGCGGCCACTCTGGCCCCGACGGCCACGTTTCCCCTGCCCCTTGCCACTCTGGCAGGAGTGGCCAAACCCTTGAGAGGAGGTTGAGGAGATGACCATGGATCCTCCTTCCCTTCATTTTGATCGAGGTAAAGATTCCAATTGTCCATGAGAAAGAAGTTTGGGCATCCGGTTGTGTTTTCTCCAGGTTTTCAGCATAAATAGTTTATATTGGTTGTCTCTTTTTACCGTGCTCGTTTACGGCTGGATTTTCATATGGTCAGCATTGTTCTTCAGTCTTGTTTTGGTGGTTACCCTCAGGGTTTTAGAGTGCATCATCTCAAATACAGGACTTTTAGGTTCTCAGTGGCTTCAAAAGTTATTGGGTTTGAGATTTACAACTAGGGTCATATTGTTGAGAAAGATTTTGAGTTGGTTTTCTCGCTTTGGGGTGCAGGTGGACCATATTGGCGCACAGAAGAATTCTTGTTTTATCAAGAAGATGATGCATCTTGGACTCTGGTGGATCGCGGTGGATCTCGTGCTTCCTTCGGTGATCACCGTCGGCCATCGGTCTTTTTGCGTCTAGCTGATCGTCCGGAGTCAAGCAATAATGGTGCCATAGAGAATAATTTTAATGTTACTTATGAGAGGTTTAATGCTGAGAATCAATGTACGGGTGTAGTACCAGATAAATCGCCCACCAACGTGTCTCGTTCAAAGTTTCGTCCTCTCTGCTACGCGTGTGGGCATGTGGACCACCTTGCCAATGAGTGCATCGAGAGGAGGCTGGCTAGGATTTACCCATTTCTTTGGTTTGACTCCTTTCCAAGACCACCAAAAGAGGCATGGTCCCCTGGTGTGGTGAGTGATTGGTTTTGCTCCATTGGCCAGGCTCGTGAGGCTCAGGTCGTTGCCAATTTCAAGGAGTTCTGTATGGAGGCTTTTACTAATTTCCAGCCGAGACTGGCACTTGCCTCCTCGGCTTCTCCAGCTATTGGCACTGTTCCTTCTGCTCTCTGTTCCACCTCTGGTCCACCACAGTCGAGCCTACCATTTGAGGCGACAACAAGGGTTTCTGCCTCCATGGCAAACATCTCGATTGATCCTCGCACGTTTTTGCCACATGGGTATGAAATGAAGGAGGTGGAAGGACGCAATGGAGTTGCTCGAGTGGTTCTTCCTCATCGCCAGCGCCGCCATGAAGACTGGGCTGTCGCCTCCATCCACCCAATTCCGGTGGATGCCCCATTCCCTAACATCAGAGAGGTACTTGAAGATTTCATTGTTGTTGAAAAGCGTCTGGGTCTCAGAGATGTTCAATGATGTCCATTTGGTGATGCATATGAGCGCCTCATGCTTGTTAGGGATAATGATAAGCTTGTTCTTGATAGTCCGCATGAGGTTGGTTATGTTTTTATCTCTTTATCCAAGCATGATGAGGGGAGAAATCATAAGAGGATTCATTTTTATCGAATAGTTTGGCTTCTGCTTACAAGTGTTCCTTCTGACTTTCGCAATAAGGAAGATATTGCAAATGCTATCAGTCGTTTCGGTAGATTAATCTCCTGGGACAAGGAGGATGACCACATGGGCCGCATTGTGCTCAAAGCCAGAGCGATGAACCTTCAGATCATTGCCGAAAGTATCAGATGGACTGAGGGGGATGAGTTTGAGGAAGATGGATGGTCATCTTCAGTTGAAGTGCTTTCAAGTGAGCTACTGGGGGTGGGCCTGCTAATGAGGACCCCATCTCTCCTGACATTATAGAACCTCATCCATTGCCTGAAAATGCAGTGGACAATCAAGGTTTCCACCAACAGGCTATGAATAATGATCTTGAAGATAACCTGCAGGAAGGTGAATGGGAACAAGATGATCACTGGGGTAACAGCCAACTGCGCCTAATGCTCCTCTCCATGACCTACATGATGTTGTGCAGCAAGAGGAGCTAGCCTGGGCAGATGGTGAAGAGGTGCTCCCGGCAGTTAGCAACAGTAGCCTCTCTTCATACATGTCTTTCTCAGAAGGAGAGAATTCAAACATATTGGGCAACTTTCTTCCAGTTCCTGTGGCAGTTGAAGCTCCTATTTTCCTCCAGTTGATGTCCCAGTCCTTCAGCCTGTTATTGTGAATGCTAATGGGTTGCAAAACTTAATTCAGGCTTACCAGTCGGATGATGAGGAGATGGAACCTCTGCAGATTGCTGCAAACAATGTGAATGAGGGGTTGGAAATATGCAGAATGAGGAAATGTTACAGCTTAATGGTGTTGCTATGGCACAGACTGAGGGTTTGACTGGCCAAGATGTTGCCCCACTGCCTGATACTGCAGTAATGCCTAAAGATGCCTCTGAACTTGGTGACAAAAATGATGAGACTGACAAGATTACTGAGAATGTAGGTGCCTGCTGCTGAGGAGAATGAGTTTGCTCTTATTGCAACTGCTGGGACATCTATTAATGCTGCTATGCCTAATTATGTAAACACAAAAAGAGGAAGCTATGTTGTGACTGCTAGTTGTGAAGAGTTGCAAACTACCCTAGGAGGTAAATGCGTTCAGGACATCAATGGTCTTTTTTATCTTGTCCCTTCTGTGTTGGGCTTTAAAATATTCAATTAAATGCCCTTGCTAATAATGAAACTGCTATATCTGAAGAAGGCCTTCTCATTTGGAAACAACATTCTGCAGAGCCACCAAGCATGCTGGAAAAACCTTTTCTGTTAGCATTCATGTAAGTTCGTCTAATTTCATTGTGCACCTTCTCATGACACTAGATAAATTTGGCTGGACTATTCACATGTTAAAATCCCCTATGTGGGAGCTGTTAGCTCAAACTGAAGGACTTGATAAAGTTGTCCTATTTCATATTCCTGATAAATGTTCAACAACTCATGCTACTGTTTGTTAGATGAGATCGAATGAAAGCAATCAAACCCTAAGGAAGAATAAAGAAAATGAAGGGGACTCCTCCAATCAGATTGATTTGGAATCTCAAGCTCTCCGGCTTCCCTTTGGAACTGAAAACACCAAGAAAAGGAGAGGTGGAAAAACTCTTCTTGTGGAAAGTGAGGTAAGGAGGAGTGACAGGATTAAACAAGATAATGCTGGTTTCAAAAGGAATTATTGTTCAAATTCCAAATGATTACCTTGTAATGTTGCCCCTCCAATTTCCCAGAAAAACAGTAGTTAAGAATCTTACTACTACTTTTTGCAAGGTGGCTGGACAAGATCTAGAGGCCAAACTGACAAAGAAACCAAATAGGAGGATATGAGAAGAGATGGCCAAGATGAACTTGGCCATGTCTCGGGGTTATGTACCCCGGGTATCCTCATCCGCACCCAAGGATGTTTTAAGACATCGGGGCTAGCCAAGCCCCTCAGGCCGACTGGGCATGTGGCCGGCCTCCTTGCCGTGTTCCAGGAGGCGGCAAGCCCCTAGCAAGCGGCCCCAGGAGCGGGCCGGCTCCTAGCTGCTAGCCTCTCCCCCCTCGGAGTCTGCACCAACCAACCGCGATCAAGATGGTGCATGGCAACAGTGCCACATGCTCCCCCGGGATACGAGGAGCGTGGCAATAGTGTACCTCGACCAGGCAGACATCATCTGGCATGGCGCGAAACTGTAGCCACGCACAGCGTGATGCCTCCCTCATCACCAAGGAAGACGCTACAGTGAAAGGCAATCGGAGTGGCCCGCAGGCTGCGGGCCCTACCTATCGGTCGGATTCTCGGCAGCCGGCGGGGTCCAGCAGAGGGGGGCCCCAGCAGCCAGTGGAGAACCCGGCGACCAAAGACACTGACACCCGGGTCCTAGCACCCACCGTATTACCATCGTACCTCTCGGGGGAAGGCCTATATAAGCCCCCCAGGCTCACCCATGCAAAGGGTTCAGCCATTGTTCCACCCACATACACCATAGCTAGGAGAAGCAAGAGAGCTAGTTGTGCCCTTCTTCCTCCTCCAGCACACAACTCTAGGAGCAACCTTCTAGCCACCACTTGTGATCATAGTAACCATGCGGAGACCCCGCAGAGCAGGACTAGGGGAGTTATCTCCTCGGAGAGCCCCAAACCTGGGTAAGTCTCGTGTCCGTTCCCGTGCATGACCGAGATCTTGCCCACTCCCGCTTCCAGGGCCCGACGACGTACTCTTGTCCCGATGCATGATAAGCTACCCCCTGGCATCTGTCGGGAGAATACTTCGACAGTTGGCGCCCACCGTGGGGTAAGCGGCGTCGGCCGGAGACATATTCTAGACGGGAACCCTCTTCCTCCCCGACGAGCACATCACGGTCGGCCTGATCAGCCAGCCCGGCGCGCTCGCTAGCGCCTGCACCAGCGTATCGCCTGATGCAGGAGCAGCCTGCCCCGTGAGCTGCCTTGCCGACCTCCTCCGCAAGGTCAGCCTCTCTGGCGAGCCCACCTACGACGCAGAGGCTCTCCGCTCCATCGACCCCCTCTCCGAGATCATTGAGAAGCTCACTATCTTCGATGAGCAGGCCTCCGACGTGGATTCCGTTGGCTCCACCTATCCCTTCATCGAGCCCATCAAGACGCTCATCGGCTCCGATGCGGCTTCCATCGATGCCTTCCCTGACAATGTGATCATCATCAACGACCCGCTCCCTCCCGTCGCTAGCAGCATCTCGGCCGGCTCGCTCGACGCCAGCATGTTCGTGGAGGCGATGGTCATTGGTGACACCCAAGTAGCTGATAACAAGCATAATTTCTGTGGTGACATGCTATTAACCATATAAGGACTTTTCAGAGTCACATGACAAAAGCTTAATGAGATAATGAATCTGTAGTAATTAAGTTGCCTCATGAGAAAATCACAAAGAACTGAAAGTTTTACAATATGATACTGAAACACTCAATAGATTTGTAGTGAGCATGGCGTGCAAATATGACAAAGTGATATCTCGCTTGCCCCCTTTAGTGAAGCAAAACATAAATGCAGGGGCACCTCCAAGGTTTAAGTGACGACTAGATACAGTGATTTCAGAATAAACGATATCATAATCATGCAAAAGACAATGCTACTTTGGGACAATGCACATTACACTCGGAATGACAATCATGCTCTCAATAGTTGGTGCTTTAAAGAAGGTGGAGACTCTCGAACCGTGGCTTTTGTTGGCAAGGTTGAAAACCCGTGGTCGGAAACAAAGACAAAACATGTACCAGAGCTCTTGGTTTTAAAAACAGAGGTAATAATTATTTTTTTAGAATATGCATATTTCGTCAACGAATGCTAGCAGATAACTCAATCACTTCTTGAGCTGGACAAGTTTCGAGGAACGGCTCCCGAATGAGGACGATCACATCCTCTTAATCTCCTTTGTTTATCACTGCCAAAGTTTTCTGATTTCTCATGAACAAAGCGTGAAGGAGGGTTTGTTTGTTGTATAATTTTTTAATGAGCCGGGCGCACTCTATGCCAGTTCCTTCTCGTATTATGGGTTTGCACATTAGACATGCAATCCCGGGGTGAAACTTGTCCAACTTAAAAAGATCATGAATTAACTACTACTTCCTCATGAGCTAAAACAGAGGCACAAAAGAGAAATGCTTTTTTGAATAATTTCGAGATGGTACATGAAAGTCTTCGTTAGAAATGGCAGGTGAATACCATGTATAGGAAGGTATGGTGGACTCATATGGCATAACTGGTTTAAAGGATTTTGGATGCACAAGCAGTCAGTCCGCTTAGTACAGGCGAAGGTTAGCAAAAGACTGGGAGCGACCAACTAAGAGAGCAATGACGGTCATAATCATGCAGAGTGACAAAGCAACATTGAATCAGGCATGGAAGTTATATCGCTACTCAGAAATTAAAGATCATCAAGGCTTGACAGACTTTCTTTACAGTCTTAAATATGCGTTAGCATACGCCAAGTCAATCAAAATAAATTCTCGAAGGAAGATATCGCTAAACCATACCACATCATAGGCAAACAAATCATGTTGGTACTCCAATAACACATTGGGAACCCCCCAGCTATTTGAGACTAACCATAAGAAAACATGAACTACTAAGCACCATTATGCACGTAGCATTTTTATCATAGACATATCGACCAGTGCAACAGAAGCCAACTCTCTTAACAAGATAAGCATGATAACTAAAGAGAGTTCCAGCGACCAACTAAACAAAAGCTCTTTAAAAAGATAAGCATGAAAACTAAGAGCTGAACATGACGGTAGCTATTGAAAGACCAAGAACATACACAGCAAAGATAGACATGAAAATTCTATGTTGTGTTCTAGGTTGAAGTGGAGCGTGTTTCTCTCCCACACAAAGAAAGCTGAGTTCCAACTCGTTATGAAAAGCAAGCAAAGCTAAAGAAAACTAAAAAGGAAACTAAAAGCAAGACGCTCCAAGCATAGCACATAACACATGAAGTGATAAAAATATAGTGGAACGAAAGACGAACTGATAATGTTGATGGACAAGGGGATGCACGGGGGCATCCCCAAGTTTAGACGCTTGAGTCTTCTTGAATATTTCTTGGGGGTGCATGGGGGCATCCCCAAGATTGAGCGTTTGACACTCCTGAATCTTTTTATCATCTTCCCTCGCACACTTGAAAACTCCCTTCATACATAACTCATCATAATCTGATTAGCGAGGTTAGTACCCTTAATAAAATAATTTTTTCCTTGCTGGAAATAAGTATAATCTTGAAGGTCTACTGTTTCTCAAGATTGCCAAAAGGTTTTTGCAAAGAAAAAGCAAGCTCAAGGTTTGCAAAACGAAGGAAAGGCAAAACAGGACAGAATCTGTGAAAAACAGACCAGCAGGTAGTAAATGATTTTTTCGGGGCACTTCTGCAACTCAAATCAAAAAACTCAGAACAGACGCCCGAAAGCCAATTGTATATAGCACGCTGTCGAAAAAATTCAGACCAAAAAGAAGATCTGGTGATTTTATACGAATTTTTCTTTCCAGGGACAGAATCTGTTTTTTGGACTGCACGTCACAACTTTTGAACTTTCTTGCAATCAGAGGCTAAACTTGGCACAAAGCTGAAAAATAAAGATACAATGATGTTGCTACAGTAGTAACACACATCAAGACCACTAAAAACTGAAAGAACAAACTGAAAGTAAAGATAACAAGGGTTGTCTCCCTAGAGCTCTTTCTTTATAGCCATAAAGATAGGCTTAAGACTTTAATGATGCTCTCGTAGGAATAAGAGTTGAAGAACAAAAGAGAGCATCAAGAAGCATATATAAAACATATTTAAGTCTAACATACTTCCTATGCATGGGAATCTTGTAAGAAAATAAATTATTGAAGCATAAAGCAACTAGCATAGGAAGGCAGAACGAGCATAACTTCAAAATATTCACCATAAAGAGAGGGAACTTGATATTATTGAAATATCTATAAGCATATGTTCCCTTCTCATAATAATTTTCAGTGGGATCACGAATAAACTCAACAATATAAGCATCACATAAAACATTGTTACCATGATCCACATGCAAAAAGGTACTCTTACTCTCCACATAAGCATCTTTGGGGAGCCCATGGTTAGGACATTTTAGCATTAACGTTTTCAGTCTCCCCCAAGCTTGAGCTACGCTCTCTCCGTCACGAGACCTAAAGTTATAGATATAGTTCCTGTCTCGATGAATTTCATGAAGAGGATAAAACTTAGTATAAAAGAGAGACATAAGCTCTTGCCAATCAAGCAAGTGCGAGTTATCGAGAAGCTTATACCAATCTGAAGCTTTATCTATAAGTGATAGGACGAACAATTTACTCATGACAAACTCCCTTGATACACCTACAAGCTTCAATAATGAACATAATTGTGACATATATAGCAAGTGTTCACCGGGATGTCTGTCTCCTGCATAACGATTAGCCAAAACATAATCGATAATACCAGCTGATATTTTATAGGGCACAATTTCAGTAGGGGGAGGAGCAACCACCACAGGTGTGGGGCGTCTTCCCACAAGCAACGAACTAAGAATGCGGTTTTCCATAAACATAACTAGTGAAATAAAAACAAGAAACAAAAAGATTTAATTGCAAGATCTAAAGATATACCTTCAAGCACTCACTTCCCCGGCAACGGCGCCAGAAATAGCTTGATGTCTACACACGCTTCTACTCTTGTAGACTATGTTGGGCCTCCAAGCGCAGAGGTTTGTAGGACAACAGCAATTTCCCTCAAGTGGATGACCTAAGGTTTATCGAACTCAGGGAAGTAGAGGTTGAAGATGGTCTCTCTCAAGCAACCCTGCAACTAAGATACAAGAAGTCTCTTGTGTCCCCAACACACCTAATACAACTAGGAGTTGTATAGGTGCACTAGTTCGGCGAAGAGATGGTAAAATATGGATGATAGGAGTGGCAAAGCAAAGTAATATAAATCTGTAATAAAAAGCGCAGCAAGCAAACAAGTGGTAAATGTGAGCACAAATGGTATTGCAATGGTGGAAACAAGGCCTAGGGATCATACTTTCACTAGTGGCAACTCCCAACAACATTAACATAATCGAATCACATGATATTTCCCATAAAACATGCAATGGAGACGCACCCGGAGGTCATTCCTTCGTGGTCAAGAGAGGACGAGAATTATGTAGGGCTACAAAAGCACACCTCAAAGTTTGTAGTTCTCAATCTAAGGATTTCCCAATGTCACCGCGGCCATCCAAAGAGAGTCCCACAATCACCACAACATATCTAAAGGATAGTTAAAGACAAGCACCAAGAGACTCTCAATCTTCAATCAACACACAAGAGAGGAAATCACTCATGAAAATATTTTTCTAATCCATGTCCAATAGACCGCTGTCACCTTGGTCTCGGGGATTATACTAGATAAAGACAAGTGAGTACATCAATCCAATACATAGAGGAAGGGGAAATATCATGGGATCACCCTAGATTAACATAGCCTATGATCACAACGAAGATCACATCATGGGAGAGAGAATTGACCACATAGCTACTGGTAAGAACCTCAGCCCCGAGGAGGAACTACTCCCGCATCATGGAGGGAGGAAGCAACGTCGACGGAGATGAATCCGGGGGCACTTCCCCGTCCCGGCAGGGTGCCGACATAGGAATTCTGGTCCCCCGAAGCTTGATGGCGATGGCGGCGGAGATCGGAATTGCGTCTGGAGAAAAGGGGTCCGGAATCAGGGTTTCTGCGACGCGGTGTAAATATATGCCAAAGGGGGTTGCCAGGGGAGCTAAGGGGGGCCCAGGCGGCCTGGCCAGGCGGCCAGGGGTGGGGCCGCCTGGGCAGGGCGCCTGGAGCCCCTGTGGCCCCCCTCTGTGCCTACTTTTGCTGCATGGAAGCTTCTAGAGCGCTGATTTTTTATATATTTTTTCCGGAATTTTTCTGGCAATTTAAGTAATGGGAAATCCTGAAATACAAAAACAGCAGAAAATAGAAACTGGCACTGGGGTGCACTGAGTTAATAGGTTAGTCCAAATATGATCAAAAGTGTATGGAAGTGCATAAATATCATAGCAATATCACACAAAAGAGGCATGGAGCAAGCAGAAATTATAGATACGTTTTGGACGTATCAGCAGCTGACAGAGTCACCGAGGAACCATTGCGAGGAGCAATGTAGGATCTGGCTACTCCCATCGACGAAGAAACTGATCCTATGACGCTGGAGGCAAATCCGCGTCAAGATCCTCGACAACGCCACCAAGCTGGCAGCCATGCAGTGCCGCGCGGAGGCCAACTAGCGCGAGATCAACTGCATCATTGGCGGAACACCGGCTGCTGTTGAGCCTAGGCGGGCTGGTGCCATCCGGCAGCGTGGCGTGGCCGTCGTCAGCATGCTGGGAATCGGACGTCCGACCTACGAGACCCCAGCGCAGAACCTGCGCGTTGCGCTGGCTGCGGCAGAAGAACTCCAAAATCTGGAGGGCGACGAGCGGCGTGCTCAGATGGAGCACTTCCAAGAGCTCCTCAATGCTGCAAGCACACAATAAGACACCAACAACCGCATGCTGGCAGCCGGCAAGCAAGCTGAAAACTCGGAGGCCCACCGCGAGCATGGTGCGACCTCCCAGTCCCCTAGTGGTGGCGGCGACAACCGGAACCCGGGGGCGGCACCTGGCCATAGCCAGCGCTCTAAGCGCACGGGCATGGCCAGCCAGCAAGCTCCCCCGAACCCAGACGGCCGGCGAAAGCAGGATGAACGCCCGCCACCCCGCAGGGAGAGCCCAGGTTCTCCGGCCCCGGTTGATCATCCGACTCTGGGGGCGGCTAGGCCCACGAGTCGTCGACTATGACACTCGCCAACGGCTTGAGCAGCTGGCTCGGTCCCAAGCGATGGATGAGGAAGATGCGGTCGGCCCGGCCTGCTTCGGCCCCCGCATCCACGATGATCCCTTGCCCAACGGGTTCTCGCTACCTCGTGACAATCCCAAGTACAACGGCGCTGTGAAGCCGGAAGACTGGCTCATCGACTACGTCACGGCAGTCAGCATAGCCAACGGCAACTAGCGCGTTGCCGAGAAGTACGTTTCGATCATGTTGCGGGGCACAGCCCGGACATGGCTGAACAACCTCAAACCAAACGGCATCAACAGCTGGTTGGACTTCAATGAAGCTTTCGTACACAACTTCAACAGTACTTACAAGCGGCCCCCAAGCATCGCCAGCTCTCCATGTGTGTTCAGGGGCCGACCGAGTCCGCTCGCGATTACCTGACACGCTGGGCCGAGCGGCACAACTCCTGCGAGGAGGTGCACGAGTTGCAAGCAATCGAGTACTTCACCGCCGGGTGCTGAGAGGGCACCCTGCTTAAGCAAAAGCTCCTTTGTGACGAGTCGGCCACTGTGGACGAGTTGTTGGCGATAGTGGACAAGTACGCTACGGCCGACTCTTCCATGAAGTCAGAGTTCCAGGTTGATGCATCTGGAAAGATGGTCTCGCCGAATGCCCCGGCACCAGCTGGCGATTCCAGCCAACATTAGCAGCCGAACAACAACAACAACAACAACAACAACAACAACAACAACAACAACAACAACAACAACAACAACAACAAAACAACAACAACAACAACAACAACAACAACAACAACAGCAACAGCAGCAACAGCAACAACAGCAACAACAGCAACAGCAACAGCAATAGCAACAGCAGCAGCAGCAACAGCAGCAGCAACAGCAACAACAACAGCAGCAACAACAACAGCAACAACAGCAGCAACAACAGCAACAACAACAACAACAACAACATGTCAGGACCCCGATCCTAAGTCACACCGATCTAGCTGTAACACGTCATATCACTTTGCGGCCTCACGCACGGTAACCCCACGGGTGCCACCTTACCTGGCCCGGGACCGTTTGCGCATTTTGGCACACGTATATGACAGTGTCGCTAGCATCCATATGACAGAGAACCCGAGCTGACATGGCTAGTTATAAACCAAAAGTGGCACTAGATTACAGAGACAGGCATCCATGACCCAGCAACGAACGTGTCGGTCATCAACGTATGAACCCAAGTCGTAGCAAGCTACATGGACTTAAAGGAACAACGCGTGAAATTTCCCCTAAGGGACATACACAGGAACGAAGAAGGACACATGCCGGCCAGCCTACGTGTTCCGAGCAGTAGCAAGCTACCAAGGCTCATTGGAATCACTAGGAGGCATTTCCCTGTAAGGTAGGCTACCAAAGGAAAACAACTAGGTGTCGGATCCCACACATACCAAGCATTTCAATCATACACGCAATATGCTCAATATGTGCAAATACAACATTGCATCACAACAGAACTCTATGACTCAAAGTACTTTATTTAAAAGGCTCCAAGAGCCATACATAACATATCCATACAGGTAAGGGTCACATGACCCAACACTCAAGTCATACAGTCATACAAGCACAAGCGGAAGCTACATGTCTGAGTACAGACAACTTAGAAAATAAAACAGGCTTGGTGTAGCCTGACTATCTACAAGGCCCTTCACAAGCTCCAGATCTCTGTCTGGGTGTCAAGCTACTCGTCGACGTCAACGTCTATGTAGAACCCATCAGCAGGGGCAGGGTTCTCCTCTGCAACAGTTATTAAGCAAACATGAGTACAAAGGTACTCAGCAAGTCTTACCACAGAACCTATCATACATGCAACATTATCAACAGGGGGCAGTGGAGTTTATAGCAGAAAGCCAGCTTTGACTCTTAGCTAACCTATACTACAACTCTCAACAGATTGCAAGATGTTATTACGAACACGAGTCCTCTACTCACCACATCAATACACTACCGAGGATCCTCTTCCGTCATCCTACGGAAGGGCCATCCACGGCACTCACACTTATCTTGAGGCTTTTAGTAGAATCCATCAACTTGTCTATGAACTGTAAGAGTAACCAAGTAGTCCGTACCGTGAACAACGGCTATTCGAATAGTTTGATAACCCTGCAGGGGTGTACCTCTTCACACACGCTTTCACCACTTATCGCCGTATACTCGGTGTGTACTCGGCAACCTTCAAGCGGAAGCCCAGCGAGGGTGTCGGCCACGACCTGACTAACTACTCAAGTCTCTCGTCCAGGTTTATCGCCTATTTGGGTTCCATCCGTGGGGAGATCCGGCCGGGGTGTCGCTCACGGCCCCAAACGATGTGTACAGGGTTCCCGAGTCACCAAACGGGCAACCGGTACACCGTGCCACGTACCTGTCGCATCACAACCCACCCTGAGGGTCAGCGTTGTGCACGACCTCCAGTAAGCTATAAACACCAGAAACTAGTTGCAACTCCTGGACAGAGATCGAGGGTAATTAATAAGCCGAGAGGATCAATTAAGGATCCCAATGTGTGGTAGTAGCTGTAACTTGAACCACACATACAGATCTCGGGTCCTAAGGACGATTCCAATGAAACAACCCACCATGTACTCCTACATGGCCTTTCATCGATATCTTTACCAAGCGTATTCCACACTTCCTTCTCTTTTTCGGTATGATCATTTCACTCTGACCCATCACCCAGATGAATCAGACCAGAGACAACTCTAAGCATAGCAGGCAACATAAACAAATAGCATGGTGGATCACACATCACATGGCTCAATCAACTCCTACACATGCTAGTGGGTTTCAACTATTTACTGTGGCAATGACAGGTCATGCAAGGGATAGGGTTCAACTACCGCAGCAAGTAGCAGTTCACACGCTGTTGCCTTAATGCAGTAAAAGAGAGCAGGAGCGAGAAGATTGGGTTTGTATCGGAATGATCAATGATTGCTTGCCTGACAAGGTAGTTGTCGGGTACTGCTCTTCAACTGGATACGCAGCAGTATCCTCGGGAGCAGGACCTAACACAGAGAATACCGACGAAACAATCATTAACAAACAAATGCAGCAATATGATGCATGCTCATGACATGGCAAGATGCATGTGTGTTGGCTAATGCAACTAAAACCAGAAGGGTTTGAGCTTATTTGAATCAAAGATTCAAATTGGAGTTGAAACTATTATTTAAATAAGTGCATTATCATGTTTTTTATGTAAACAGCAAGTTAACTTGTTCAAACATGCATGAAACCATTGCCATTGGAAATATTGGATTTTTCTGATCATTTTTCATATATAAATCTTTTCCATCTGAGCTATGGTTGATTTTATATGATTTTTAGAAGTTTTGGGTATTTTCTGGAATTTCCTGAATTATTTTTAATCTAAAAATCCCAGAAAAACCTTTACTGCGTCAGCATGACATCATGCTGACGTCAATCAGTCAACAGGAGCTAGTCCAAGTCAAACATGACATGTGGGCCCTGCATGTCAGTGTCACAGCTAATTAACTAAGTTAATTAGAGTTAAACTAAAACTAATTAGCTGTCAGTGGGGCCTGGGCCCACGGGTCAGTGACTAAATTAATTAACTAATTAAATTAACAAAAACTTAATTAAACTAACTAATTAGTAAAAGGTGGCCCACACGTTAGTGACCCAGGGGTAGTCAACCCCCTGGTCAAACAGGTCAAACCCGCCGGCGACGTGACGCCGGCGAGGCCAAGTACAGCGGCGTGCTTCGGAAATCATCTACGGGGCACGGCTCGAGCTGCGGTTGGGTGCGTTGCGAAGCTCTTGTCATCGCGCATCGGATGGTGGTGGTCGCCGGACCTGGGGTGGCCGGAGACGACGGCAACAAGCTCGACGGCGGCGACCGGCGTCGGGCGTGTGTGGAGACGCGGCTGCAGGGGCCTAGGCGATGCGTGCGTAGCACCTATCGCATCTACGCGCTGCGGTGAGTGTGATGGACGGGTGCCAGTGACCAAATGGTCACCGGAGCGTCACCGGCGGCGAGCACGGCGGCGGTGCGTTTCGGTGATCAACAGAGTGACGGCTACACGGTGCAAAAGGGACGGAGGAAGGAGGGGTTCGACGTAGAAGCTCACTGCGGTGCTAACGAGCTCGACGGAGGGTTCGGGGACACGTTGTAGCTTCGTAACTGCGGCGAGGTGCTCCGGCGATCTGAGGAAGGGGACGGCGGTGTGAGGACGTTGCAGGGCTTCCGGCGGCTCGTGGCTCAGCAAGGAGGAAGAGGACGACGCGGCAGATCTTCTGGACACACTCACGGGGCGAGGGGTGGCTCTAAGTGCGGCTGCGACGAACGGCGGCGACGGCGGCTCGGTGATGGAGGAGGAGAGAGCCAGGGGAGGGCGATGGAGACGAGGGGGAGAGATGAGAGCGGTCGGGGCAGCTGCGTGTCGATTCAAGGAATCATCCAGGCCATCGGGGAGGCAGGCTAGCAGGAAGGAGGTGGCCGGACGCGTGCCGGCGCGCGGCGGCCACGCGCGCGTCCTTCTGGCGCGAGGAGGAAGACGACAGAGGAGGGCTGGTGGGCTGGGCCGGCCTGCTACAGGGCTGGGCCCGAGGTAAGTGCTTTCTCCCTTTTTCTTTTTCCTATTTCTTTTTCTGTTTCATTTCTTTTGCAGCTTTGTTCAATTATTAAAAATGCCAAAACATTTTTATTACTCATGAAACTTGTCATGCCCACTGTATATAATATGAACAGTAGGGAACATTATAGTTCATGGTTATTTGAGCATTTAAAATATTTTAAAGTATTTAAATGCCCAAATACAAATACCATATGATTTAATCCAAAGCCCTTGAGTGTTCTAGAATAATGTGCACCATTTTTGGCAGAGGTTTAAGACCAAGGCAGAAATGATGAACATTTTTGAAGGGCATTTTGGGTACATTGGAAAATATTTTAACAAACCCTAGTTGTTAGGAGAGGGGTGCTGGGGTTTCTGTTAATCCCATTTCCAGTTTCTTTGAAAGTAAACATGATGCACACTCTAGCTAGGTCCTAATGCAAGTGCTAACTAGGGATGTGACACAACAACAAGGCCCCGGAGCCGGTTTCCAGCAGCCGGCAGGTGGCGACTGTTGAGGATTAGGACCAGCAGCCAGCCAGCCCCGCCCCAAGCACCATCAGCCCTCTCTTTCAAGCAGGCCCTCGATGCTTCGTGCAAGTCCCACAGCGGCGCGAAGCCGTCCAACCATACGACTCGGCGGTGCAACTGGCTCGCCCGAATAGCCAAGGGAGAGGCTCTACCGCCTCCTCCTCCCGGCCCGGCGGGTCTGGCTCCTCAGAAGCCAGATCACCCCGCCGGCATGCTACAAGACAAATTCCCCAAATGGGCATGCTGCCTACGTCCTCTTCGAGAGCAAAGACAATGACAGCCATAGCAAACGGCAGCAACACCGCGAGGTGAACACTATTGTTCCCGAGGTACCCCAGTAGATGCACTGGTCCGAGAATCCCATCGCCTGGAGCTAGAAGGACCATCCAACCATGATGCCCATGCCGGGTGGCTACGCCATGGTGTTGGACCCCACCTTCTCCACCGACAGGCGAATTGCTGCTTCTCCCGAGTTTTGATAGACAGCGGTAGCAGCATCAACATCCTCTACCGTAAAACCATGGAAAAGCTGGGTATAAAGGAGAAGCAACTCCTGCCTAGCCAGACTGTATTCCATGGCATTGTCCCTGGGATTTCCCACTCACCACACGGCAAGATCAAGATCAACATCCTGTTCAGCAACAAGAATCACTTCCACCGTGAGCCCATCTGGTTCGACGTGGCCAACTTGGATAGCCCCTACCACGCGCTCTAGGGCCGGCCAGCCATGGCCAAGTTCATGATAGTCCCGCACTACATGTACCTAAAGACGAAGACATCGGGTCCCAAGGGCATCATCACCGTCGTCGACGACTACAAGAAGTCGGCTGAGTGTGCAGCAGCCAGCTCCCGGTTGGCCGAGTCCCTCGTCATCGCCCAAGAGAAGCGCCTCATCGACCGGGTGGTAGCCATGGCCGGCGAGCAGTCGGCCATGGTGACTGGTCCCGAGGAGGCGAACGGCGGGGCCTCCTTCAAGCCGGCCAAGGAAACGAAGAAGATCGTCTTGGACCCGGCCCACCCAGAGCAGTTTGTTGTCATAGGTTCCAACCTTGACAACAAATAAGAAAGCGAGCTCATCGGTTTCCTCCGTGAGAATTGGGATATCTTAGCATGGTACCCCAAGGACATGCTGGGTGTTCCGAGGGATTCCGCCAAGCACAAATTAAATGTGTGGCTGGATGTCAAGCCGGTCAAGCAACCTCTCTGCCGCCTATCAGAAGAGAAGAGAAGGATCATTGGTGAAGAAATCACCTGGCTTCTGGCAGCCGGCTTCATCATGGAAGTGTTCTACCCGGACTGGCTTGCCAACCCAGTCCTCATTTTGAAGAAAAACAACAAGTGGCGCATGTGTATCGACTACACCAGCCAGAACAAGGCCTGCCCCAAGGATCCATTTGCTTTGCCTCGGATCGACCAAGTGATAGACTACACAGCCGCCTGCAAGCTGTTATGCTTCCTGGACGCCTAATCCGGCTACCAGCAGATCAAGATGAATGATAAAGACCAGATGAAGACCGCCTTCATCACCCCTTTTGGTGCATTCTGCTACCTCATCATGATGTTTTGCTTGCGGAACACCGACGCCACCTTTCAGCAATGCATGCAGAAATGTCTCCTGCAACAACTCGGACAGAATGCTCACATCTATGTGGATGACATTGTGGTGAAGACGGAGAAGCGCATCACCCTTTTGGAGGATCTCAAGGAGACCTTCACCGACCTGCGCCGTTTCCAAATCAAGCTCAACCTGGAGAAGTGTGTCTTTGGGGTACCTGTCGGCGTACTGGGAACCAGGGTACCCAGACTTGCCTGTCTACGGGCCGTGACTCGCTCCTACAAGCGGCCTGGTACGGCCCAGCTGATCGACCAGCTGCTCAAGACCCTCGCGAGGAGCCAGGCCTCGCGAGAAGAACGACGTCAAGACCTCCTCAGGAGCAGCCTCGATAAGGTGCTCCGGAGGGGCGGAGAACCCAAGGCCAAGCCTGCCTCAAGAGGAGGCAGTGATGTCAGCAGTGACGCACCGCGCCAGCGGGTGCCAGCGTCCGCCAGTGGCACAATTGCCATTCCGGTGCAGAGGAGACAGCGCAGCCGTTGGTTCCCAAGGAGCGGGGCAAAGGTTTCCCCTTTGGTGCAACAAGACCAAAGACCGCAAGGACGGTAAGGAGGATGTCACCGTCGAGCCCACCACCGTGTCACCGCCTGATGCTTTTGCAGGCGAAGACTACTTTTGTCAGGGTAGGAACGTCCTTGTGTTCCCGCTCAAAAATGGCCGTTGTGGAATCCCTTCCCGCCTAAACATTTCGGGGGAAGAGGATCGTGGCCGCCTATATAAGTAGCTAGAACCTCCACTGCAAAGGAGGGAGGGACTCACACACTTGACCACCACACAAGTAGCAAAAACACTAGCCTCCTCACCCTCCTGAGCTTGCCTCCTGAGCTCAGGAACCCTTGTACCAGTTCATACTCTAGCTCACCCGGAGCCAATCCACCAAAGCAGGAAATAGGGTCTTACACCTCGCGGTGGCCCGAACCTGGGTAAACTCTTGTGTGTTTGTTCGTTGTTTGCTTGAATCTTTCCACCGAGACAAGAGCGAGGCGCTAGGTAGACGTGAGTGGGAGAGATCTTCGTTCACGCCCCTGTGTTTGAACTTAACGGGTTTTGCGGAGCCCTGAATCCGACATTTGGCGCGCCAGGTAGGGGGCGTGTCGAGATCTCGCCTCTCCGACGAGCTCGCCTGCTCTCGTCCGCTAACCCCGCGTCTCCCGACTCCAACAAACCGCGACCACGATGGCGGAGGCGCACCAGACACGTGCAGAAGCCCGTGGCATCCGCGCCGCTCAAGAATCGCCCTTTGGTCGCGGGACTCGCCGCCACCCGTCTTTGATCGGGGCCGATGGCACGATAAGCACCGCCTACCTGCCGTCGGAGTACCGGCAGCATCCTTCGCCCAGTCGACGCCAAGGCTGTGCGGCAACACGGGCGGCCGAACACGCGGCGGTAAGCTCGCGGGACTGGCGTGAAATAGCCAACATGAGGGCTGCTATACTGGTGGCCAGGGAGCTGCTAATGTGCCAGCTGCTCGACAGCGGCCACGACGCACTGCTCCTCAGGGTGGCCGAGTTCCTTGACGCCGCCAGCACCGGAGCTGAGCCGTTCTGCGTCCACACGACGACATCGGGGACTGGGTGCCGCCTCAGCCACACCCGGTCGCCCGTATGGTCAAGACCCGTGGCGACCTACGAAGACGACATGGGGTATGATCCGATGAACCCTGCATATGACGCCGCCCCTTTGCCTCGAAGCCCTCTGTATTCAGGAACCGCCCCCGTCGAGGAGCCACCGGAGAGCGACCTCAGGGCTACGCCAAATGCCATATGCAACCAGGCGTCGTTGCAAGGGGGCTCAGGAGCGGGAGGTAAGGAGGCGGGTCCCCCGCTCATGACCCTCGACCCACCATCATCATCGCCCATGGCCATGGAGTGCGGATGAGATGCGCGCCAGTGCCTGCGGGGGATGTCCCCACAGCACCAGCTATAGGCCAAGGGCCAACAATGTCTCTGGCCTAGGCCTCGGCCGGCCAGGGGTCTACTCTGGATGCCACATCAAGACAGAAAGGGGAGGGAAGGCCCGGGTCAGGCCCTCGTCCCCCGGTGCGTGACCCGTTGCGCATGGCCCGCCCTGGATTTCACCAGGGGCTCATTGGCAGCGGGTACAATGCGCGCGGGGAGGGGCCTTCTCCCCCCTCCGTTCAACCTCAAGACGCCGCGCCTCCTGGCGCACCATCCCCCGGGCTGCGGAGGATGCGTCTGGAGGCGATACGGCAGCCCGTCCTACACGCATTAGGAGGGCCCAAGACCCCGGCTCCGTCCCCCTGCTCACGAAATCCCGTACCCGTTGGGCCTGACCCTGATCAGGAAGGGCTCAGGGGCCATTAGGAGCGTGGGTAGGGCGGGGTCCCCCTCGCACCTCAGGACGCCGCGTCTCTGAGCGACGTTAGCCCTCAGGGGCGAAACACGTTCGGAGATCGCGTAAGCGGCGCGCCTGGTGCTCGGAGGGGGGCCTATGGCCAAGGTCCCATCCCTCCATCATGCGCAGTGTCCCACTTCATGGATGCCGCCTTCGGGTGAGTTCATGAGGGAGCGGACTAGCGCGGGGTGGGGCCCTCAAAGCGAAGGGGCGGGCACGTCAGAAGATCTCCGCTCGTGACACTCTCACGTAATAATGAGTGGGGCTGTACACGCCCCGGAGTCTCACGAGCGTCGCCCTAGGACCTCGGGGGCTCCCTCCCACGCCGAGTGGAAGCACCATGCTCTGCGCTGGCCATCGACACTGCCCCCAATGGCTATGACCACATCCGCCAGTGGTAGCCCTACGCTCCGCGCTGGGGAGAAGACCGAAGACCTGCTCAGGGGCCGGACGTGGCCCCTCCTTATGCTATTCGCATTTGCTCCTTCTGTATCTGCCTTCTCAGGTCGATCTCGCCGCCGCACGACTCGTTTCTTGAATAAAGGGAGAGTTTTATCCGCGTTTCATGATTTCCGCCATGTTTTTTCGCCAGTTCGTCTTTTCGTTTCGCTTAACCAAGCCAGGCTACGTCCACAACCCCGCCCTGTCACTCCTCGCGAGCAGGGGCCGAGGCATGAGCACACGTTCTGTCTGGTCCGCTGCCGGACCGCCAACCACTCTTGCGCTCACAGCAGGTACTCGCGAGGCGCGCCCAGACGAGGCCGGCGGACGCTCCGTCCTGACGCGTGACAAGGACTTGAGGGCACGACCTCAGGAGCAAACAAGGGTGGAATTAAAAAACCCATCCATACAGTGTTCAATTACATCATCAAAGGTATAAACCTTGTGACACCCGCCTCACCCGGCTTTGGAGCCAGAACCAAAAAGCAAATTTATGGCAGGAACTGGATTAAGCATCAACGCCCTCGCTGGAACTGTCGGTGTCGCCCCCCTCAGGCATCGGCACGTCCTCGATAGCTGGAATGAGCTCCGTCACCAATGCGTCCACATGGTTGCTCACCCAATTCTCAGAGGGGTAGACGACCGCTGCAGGTGCAGGCTCCAGCAGGGCCTCGAAGTCAGCATGGGAGTCAAGACGATGCAAGTTGCCGAAGATACGGGAAACCGCGCTCCTCAGGATGTCGCGGCTTTGCTCCTCGACACGCTGCCGAGCCTTCCTGACCCCGCCTTCGAGGCACTCCACCACCCTGGTAAAGAACCCAAGGTACCTGGCGTCGTCATTTACCTGGGGGCCAGCGAGCCCCGAGCGAAGAAGTTCTCCTTGGGCCCGGCCGGCCCAATGCCGTAGGGCCTCAAACATCTCCGAGCGGGTGTGCTGCATTACACGGACTCGTGCAGCCTCCTCAGAGGTTCGAGCCGCGAAGGTGGAAACGTCCTCCACTTGCTGGTGGAAGCAGGATAATTCCGCCTTGGCAGCGGTGCGAGCCTTCTCCGACGCTCGCTCGCGGCACTCCGCCTCGGCACGAGCCTTCTTCGACGACTGTTCACGATGCTCGAATGCAACGTGAGCCTTCTCCGACACCTGCAGGCGACGCTCGGCATCCGCCAGGCTACTCATAAGTACCGTGATCTCCTTCTGGAGCTCCTTGCGCTTGTCAGCAAAGCGAGTCTGGTGAAGCCGCAGCTTCTGGCGGTAATCCTTCCAGAGGCGCTCTGCCTCCCCAGCAGCCTTCTTCGCCACGACCTCGCGGTCACCAAGGTTGCCCTCGGCCTCGGCTAGTTGGCGCTCCATCGTCTCTAGGCGCTCGCGCTCCATGCTCAGCTCCATCGCTCAAGTGCCAGCGCCTCCTCCCGTGCCGAGAGGCCAGCGGGACTATCATCGTCAGCCACAGGTGCAGCAAGGGCAACCCTTCGGGCATGAACCTGGCGCTCAAGCGCGGCGTTTGAAGCTTCGAGCTCGCGCTCACGCTCCTCCGCGGCCGCACAACGGCGCTCGGCGTCTCGGGCCTCCTTCAAGGCACGGTCGCAAGCCTCCCGAGTCGCGGCGACCGACGCCTCCGCCTTCCTCAGGGTGGTTTCGTGCTGCATCTGGCATAGGTTGACGGCGGCCCTCAGTTGGCGCCAACCCCACGCCAGATGCAGACCCTCAGCCTCGACGCGCTCATCAACTTCAGCAACCTCGACCTCGAGACGCTTCAGGGCGTCCGACGCCTCCCGCACAAGGCCATGGTGGACCATACTCCGGCGCACCGCAAGTTCCAGAAGACGACCGGACTCGTCCCCGGCACCCGTGTCACCCAAAGGGGACTCCTCCTCTTCTGCGGGTTCGGCGTGTACCTTGGAGCTAGTTCCGGAGGCGCGCGGGACCTCCGGCGCTGGGAGCAGGTATGGCCTTGATGAATGGACAGCTGCTCGAGCCGCCTCAAGGGCTGGCTGACCCATGGTGAAGGCAAGACCCGGAGCACGGAGCGGGCTCCCGATGTACCAAGAGCTGCCTAGCCCCAAGAACGCTTGGGGGCTGGGGACACGACCTGCGTGATAAGACCCGGGCATGATTTCGAGGGCCCGTGCATGGCCTCCTGAAGGCCTTGCTTGGTCCGGAGAAGGAATGCAGGCAGAAGCTCCTACGGGCCTCACCGGGTGACTCGCGGATGAAGCAGAAGAGACCCTGCAAATCAAGAGGTTAGCGGAACCGCACTAAGAGAGACGGGGAGAACCGAAGCACACGCACCTGCTTGGTACAGTCAGCTTCATCCTCTTCAAGGCCCTCAGAGCAGGACCAAAGATGCTCCTCAACCTCCGCCTCTTGCCTAGTGTCGCGAAGGATGACGGGAGGCTGCGTGAGGCAGATATGCCTAGTCCAGGAGCAAGGCCGGAGCAGGTGCCCGCAGCCGGCGCCTCGCTCCCAGAAGTGGCACTTCCCGGACTCGGCTCGGCCAGAGGCCGCTGCACCTCCGCCTCGGTTGTTTCAGGAGCCAGCGGCGCCTTAGGGCTCCCCGCCACCTCCACCAACACCGGCGCCGGGGCTTCGTCCACTCGCTCCAAGGATGGGGCCGAACCCAGGCCAGGGGCTCCGCCAGATGCATCTGCCCCAGAAAGGAAGGACGAGCTTGCGGGCCCGGATACCACCAAGGAATTGTCACGAGGATTGGGGGTGCCTCCTGGGACCAGCCCCCACGCATCGAAGGGGGGCATCCTGTCAGCAAGGGCCCTTCCGGCTTTTGGAGACAAGTACAAGGGAACCGCGGAACCAGGGCAAGCCTCAGGCACTCCACCAACAAGCAGCCACATCAGCCCCTGGATCGTGTCAGGAGGGAGCTGCTTCCGTTGAAGACGCGCGCGATCATTGAGAACCCACATCGGGTTGGAATGGCGCTGGAGTGGGGCGACACAGAGGACAAGGAAGTCCCTCACCACCATCACCAGGGTCAACCCACTCTTCTTCAAGTTGGCCAGGCGGCGCATCACTGGCTCCGCCCGAGGATCCAAAAGAGCTTCATGCCTCCAACCAGAGTTCGGCACCGCCGGGGCACCGAGAAGATGAAATTGAGGGATGTACGCGACGGCGTCGATGAACACCCATTGCCGGCGAAACCCGTCTGTGTTAGGATGAAGCGAGAAATCAATTCCGGAGGCAGCAGTCGCCTCCACCGCGCGCAATGACACGCACCCCGAGCGCTTCCCCCGCCAACCAAGGAGAGGGCGAAGAAGTGGCGGAGCAAGGCCACGGAAGGGGAAATGCCAACGAAAGCCTCACACAGGAACGCGAAGCCGAAAAGAAGGACGATGGACCCAGGGTCCAGGTGTAACGCCCGAATCTGGTAATGCGTGAGCACTGCGTAGAAGAAGGCGGAGAAAGGGGGAATGAGACCCCCGAAGATAGCATGAAGATGAAGCTGGATGTCGTTGGCGCCAAGCTCCCTCACCGGCCGGGAGGCGAGCCAGACATGGGTCGGTCCCCACTCGTTGGTTGCGTCGGCCATGGCGTGGCGCACCTTGTCCAGACCCTCCTGGTTCATTATGGCGGAGCGACCAAGCGTCGGTTCGAGTACTGGCGGCGACGCGGCTGCCTCGCCGTGTCCTCTCCTCTTTGCCCCGTGCAGCATGGCGGCAAGCAGGAGGGGGCAGAGAAGGCAAGCAGAGAAGAGGGGCGATTGGGAGGAAGGAAGCAGAAGCGGCAGCAAGAAGCCCTACCAGTCATGTGGCTAGCAAGGCGCACAACTACCAAGACTGTGTGGGGGCCGGCCGCCCACGTCCCATCCAACCGTCACACGCCGGCCAGGCCTGCAGCCTTTGGGGCACGCGGCGCTTCATCCTCGACTAAGGCTTCGCCCCGAAGCCAACTCCATGCGCGCCTTGGGCCCGAGGGCTACTGTCGGCGTACTGGGAACCAGGGTACCCAGACTTGCCGGTCTACGGCCCGCGACTCGCTCCTACAAGCGTCCTGGTATAGCCCAGCTGATTGACCAGCTGCTCAAGACCCTCACGAGGGGCCAGGCCTCGCGAGAAGAACGACGTCAAGACCTCCTCAGGAGCAGCCTCGATAAGGTGCTCCGGAGGGGCGGAGAACCCAAGGCCAAGCCTGCCTCAGGAAGAGGCAGTGATGTCAGCAGTGATGCACCAAGCCAGCGGGTGCCAACATCCGCCAGCGACACAGTTGCCATTTCGGTGCAAAGGAGATAGCGCAGCCGTTGGTTCCAAGGAGCGGGGCAAAGGTTTCTCCTTTGGTGCAACAAGACCGAAGACCGCAAGGACGATAAGGAGGATGTCACCGTCGAGCCCACCACCATGTCACCGCCTGATCCTTTTGCAGGCGAAGACTACTTTTGTCAGGGTAGGAACGTCCTTGTGTTCCCACTCAAAAATGGCCGTTGTGGAATCCCTTCCCGCCTAAACATTTCGGGGGAAGAGGACCGTGGCCGCCTATATAAGTAGCTAGAACCTCCACTGCAAAGGAAGGAGGGACTCACACACTTGACCACCACACAAGGAGCAAGGACACTAGCCTCCTGACCCTGCTGAGCTCGCCACCTGAGCTCAGGAACCCTTGTACCAGTTCATACTCTAGCTCACCTGGAGCCAACCCACCAAAGCAGGAAGTAGGGTCTTACACCTCGCGGTGGCCCGAACGTGGGTAAACTCTTGTGTGTTTGTTCGTTGCTTCCTTGAATCCTTCCACCGAGACGACAGCGAGGCGCTAGGTAGACGTGAGTGGGAGAGATCTTCGTTCACGCCCCTGTGTTCTAACTTAACGGGTTTTGCAGAGCCCTGAATCCGACAGTACCATCCAGCCAGCTCCTTGGCTTCCTTGTTTTTGAGCGTGAGATCGAATGTAACCCCGTGAAGAACAAGGCCATTGAGCAGATGAAGAGGCCGACCCGGCTACGGGACGTCCAGAAGTTCACCGGGTGTTTGGCATCTCTCAGCTGTTTCAGAGCCGGCTTGGAGAGAAGGCCCTCCCCTTGTACCAGCTGATGAAGAAGACCAAGGGCTTCAAGTGGTCTGACCAGGCGGACGAAGAATTCCACCAACTCAAGCGGATGTTGTCCATGCCGCATGTTCTGGCTACTCCAACTGCTAAAGAGCCCATGCTCCTCTACATCGTCGCTACCAATCGGGTTGTCAGCACAGTCATAGTTGTCGAGCGCCCAGAAGCCGGCAAAGCCCAGCCGACCCAGAGGCCGGTCTATTACCTGAGCGACGTGCTGTCCTCCAAGCAGAACTACCCCCAATACCATAAGATGTGCTATGGCGTGTACTTTGCCGCCAAGAAGCTGAAGCGGTACTTCCTAGAGCATCCAATCATAGTTTTCTGCACTGCTCCCCTCGCTGAGATAATGGGCAACCGAGATGCCACGGGCTGGTTAGCCAAGTGGGCCATTGAGCTGGCTCCTTACACCATCCTCTACCAGCCCCGAACCGCCATCAAATCCTAAGCGCTGGCTGACTTCCTAGTCGACTGGGCCGAGACCCAGTACCTGTCGCCAGCTCCGGATTCCATGCATTGGCGGATGCACTTCGACGGCTCCAAGATGCACACCATCTTGGGAGCCTGCATCGTCCTCACCTCTCCCAAAGGAGACAAGCTGAAGTACACCCTGCAGATCCACTTCACCGCCTCCAACAACGTGGCCGAGTATGAGGCACTCATCCACGGGCTCCAGCTGGCCAAAGAGATCGGCATCTGCCGCATCCGATGCTACAGGGACTCGGACTTGGTGGTCCAATAGTCTTCTGGCGACTGGGACGCCAAGGATGCCAACATGGCCAGCTACCACTCCCACGTTCAGTAGATTAGCGGATACTTCGATGGGTACGAGTTCCTCCATGTGCCACGGGCCGACAACGAAGCAGCCGATGCCCTGGCCCGGGTCGGCTCCACCCAGCAAGCCATTCCAGTCGGCGTCTCCCTCGAGTGCCTGCGCAAGCCATCTATTCAACCCTCGCCAGAATTAGAGTCCATTTGTGTGCCGACTGCCCTTGAAGTAGCTGGATCCAGCTCGGGGTGTCGCAACAGTCGGCCTGGAGACTTCTGCAGGCGGCCCAGGGACTGCAACGCCAAAACCCGGTCTGGGAGCTCCAGAACCCGGCCCAGGGGCTCCTGTAGTCGGCCAGGGGACTTCTTCGACGCGGCAAGCAACGGCCGGTTCAGACCCGTCGCCTCCCAACCCGGCCACCATGGTGCCGGTCGCTGTCATGATGGTGCTGGAAGCTCCGTCTTGGGCGCAGCCCATCCTCAACTTTTTGGTGAGCCACGAGCTACCAGCCGATGAAGTCTTGGCCCGGCACGTGCAGCGTCGGTCGTCCACCTACACCATCATCAACAGCGAGCACGTCAAGCCCAGCCCGACTGGTGTGTTCCAGCGTTGTGTCGACCCAGAGAAGGGCATGGATATACTGAAGGACATCCACCAAGGCGAATGTGGCCACCATGCCGCCTCCAGAACCCTCGTCGCCAAGGCTTTTCGCCACGGTTTCTTCTGGCCGACTGCCCTGACAGACGCCAATGACCTGGTCGATAAGTGTAATGGGTGCCAGCATTTCCAAGACAAGCAGCACTAGCCGGCCTCTGCCCGCAAGACCATTCCCATAGCCTGGTCGTTTGTCGTATGGGGATTGGACATGGTGGGCCCGTTCAGGACAGCATGTGGCGGTATGACCCATTTGCTGGTGGTCGTGGACAGGTTCACCAAGTGGATCGAAGCAAGACCTATCAAGAAGCTGGACGGCACCACAATCGTCACGTTCATCATGGATATCCCGTTCAATATGGCATCCCACACAGCATCATCACCGACAACGGCATGAATTTTGCCAAAGGCGCCTTGGCTCGTTTCTGCGCGGCATGAGGCATCCAACTGGACTCCGCGTCGGTTGCCCACCTGCAGTCAAACGCCCAGGTGGAGTGAGCAAACATCCTCATCTTGTCTAGCATCAAGCCGCGGCTGGTCGAGCTTCTGGAGTGCTCAGCCGGTTGCTGGATCGAGGAGATGCCAGTCGTCCTTTGGAGTCTTTGGACTACGCCGAATCGCTCAACCGGCTTCAGTCCCTTCTTCCTCGTGTACGGGGCCGAGGCTATCATCCCAACCGATATCGAGTTTGACTAGCCTCGCGTCAACCTGTACATGGAGGCGGAAGCAAAGGAGGCATGAGAAGACGGTGTCAACTGCTTGAAGAAGCTCGGCTACTGCCGCTCAGCCGGTCCGCCATCTACCAGTAGAAGCTGCGCCTCTACCATAGCAAGAACCTCAAGCTGGTCGTGTTCCACGAGGGTGATCTTGTGCTCCTACTGATCCATTGAACAATCGTCTAGCACAAGCTCTCGGCCCCTTGGGAAGGACCCTTCATCATCAGCAAGGCCCTGGGTAATGACTCCTACTATCTGATCGATGCTCAGAATCCCAGGGCACACAAGAAAGACGCGTACGGCGAAGAGACGGAGCGCCCATGGAATGCAAACCTGCTCAGTCTGTTTTACAGCAAATACAATTTATGTACCACGCTATCATTTGTACTAAGCAAAGACAATAGGTCTCCTGAGGCGCACTATGGGGCTACCTTTTTATCTATATGATAAGCTTTGCCTATGAATGTGTTCTTTCATTCTTCCGCCATGCCCGGGTCTGGTCAGCTGGCCCGGGGGCTCGCCGCCTTGACCTAAATTGGCAACACCCGAAGTTAGCTAAATAGTGTGCCGAAGCTAAAGCCCTCTCTTCGTCTGAAGCCATAGCTCGTAGCATGACTGTCTAACTGGCAAGAGCTAAAGGTAGGAAACGATGTCCACATGAAAAACGACTAAGGAGAAATGCCAATGAAGGCCAAGCTGGCTCCTTGTCTTACCTGTCCGGTAGCTCAGCAGCCGGCCGGCTAGCTTCTCGCTCGACGAGCTATGCTCTAGGTGGCCAAAGTAACCTACCTATTCTAAACGGCCACGTCCCTGACCCAGCCACAGACCGCAGCACGGCTGTCCGGCTGGCAAGGCGGCAGCCAAAGGAAGATGGCAAAAGAAAAAGGCAAATAGAGCAAAGGAAAAAACCGAGCTAGAACCCGGCAACGACACAAGCATGTGGGAAATACATTATTTACATCACAAAAGGCACAAGGCCAACATTCAACAGAGTTTGAAATACACCAGCAGCGGGTGGAACTGCACAGGACTAACTGTTTATCTGAGCACAAGATAGAAAAATGCAAAAGATAGCTAGGCTAGAGGTCCGCTAGGCAGCTCAGACGGGTCGGCGATTGCTGTGGTGCCGGCTGGCGGGGCGTCCGGCTGGGTCGGCGGTGGCGGTTAACGTAGTCTCCGGCTACCCACCGGTCGAAGCCGATTCGGGCTGGGTCCGGCTGGTCGCCCCATCATCTGGGACATCATCATCGTCTTCCTTGTCCTCGCTGTCCTCCTCACCCTCGTCACTGGAGGCGATCTCCTCCGCCGAGGCTTCCCCCTTGGTTGGGTCTAGCCCGAACCAAGAGGGAGGCACTTTAGCGCCATTTTCTACCCGCTCTAGGACAAAAGCACGGACATCGGCGTTGTCGGCAATGGCGGACGTGCGCTTGGCGATCTCTTTGTGCTCTGCTTCCAGCTCCAACCCGGCCTCCTGGCGAAACATGGCTAGCTGGTCCAAGCTTATGCCAGGGTACCACGCCTTGACAAACTCCGGTGTTGTCCTGGCACCTGCCCGTGCTGCGGCGCCTTTCCAGGCGACAAGCCACTCGGCCGCCACCTCCAGCCAGTCGGCGCACCGACTGGGAGTCCGGGGCACCTGCACGTCCGGCGAGAGCCCCTCCAGGACCTATGACCCGGCGCGCTGAAGTCGGCGGAGCAGGCGGCGCATTGGCTCAAGGCGCATCCGGACGGCCTAGAGCTGCTCGCCGACAGTCTGGCGCCGGTTCGGCAGAATCCACGCGCCCGCCGTCCTCCGCTGGTCGCGATGTGCCTCGATCGCCTGGCAGATGGCAACAGAGCAACCTGGGAGGAACTTTCTTCAAAAGAAGACTAAAGATTCAGAATTTTGCCTCCTACGGCGACCGGCAACTAAACACCGAAGGAAGAAAGAATTTACATTCGAGCATATCCTCAATCACCTCGTAGTCGTCCGACAGCAGCTTCTCCCTCTCGGCCCAGTTCAAGCGCTGAGTCTCGAACTCGGCCTTGAGGAGCTTCTCCCTGTCCTCTAGCTGCCGGACCTTCTCCTTGTGTTGGGCCTCCTGGTCCGCAATCTCCTTAGCAAGACGGTCCCGCTCCGTGGCCGCCTCGCTATGCTCCTTCTGTAAAAAACAAGAAAGAATTGTCAGCATCAACAAAAACAAGAAGTTGCCAGAAGATCCGGCCCGACTGCTCAGTAGTCGGCCCAAATCTCAGGGGCTACACCCAGCGGGTGTGCTTGCGCGCCCCCACTGATAGATGACTCAAGTACAATGGCTCTTGTTCAAGTCGGCAGTCCGTTTGGCGAGCTGCTGGTTCTACGAGTTGAAGGCAACCGCATGCACATTATGGTAATCCTGCAGCAAGTATAATCAGATACACGCCTTATAAAGTTCCAACCCGCCTCCTGAGCAGCCGGCTTGGGACTCGGGGGCTAAACCCAGTGGGTGCGCTAGCGCGCCCCCACTAAAGTTTGCAAAAACAAAGAGCAAAGTCGAAATGCACACCTGAACAGCCGTCCGTGACGGCATCATGTCATTCTTCACCTTCATGAGAGTGGCGCCGAGGGCGTTGAACTTGTCCAGGAGGTCCATCACCGAGAGGTATAGGACGGCCGGGCCGTCTCCTGGTGCCCAACCAGGCAGAGCGGGGCTTGTGGCCACGGCATCGGTCACCTCCAAGCTCGCGGCCTCAACACCTGCCAGCCTTGGCGCAGGAGCCGCCTGCGCCGGGCGCTGGCACACAGAAGTGTGGATCACCACGGCCTGGCTCGTAGTGTTGGCATCCTGGGGACCAGGGCACCCAGACTTGCCTGTCTGCGGGCCGCGACACGCTACTACTACGACCTGGTACGGCCCAGCTGATCGACCAGTTACTCAAGACCCTTGCGAGGGGGTTAGACCTCGCGAGGAGAACGACACCAAGACCCCCTCAGGAGCGGCCTCGGCTAGGTTGCTCCGGAGGGGTGGAGAATCAAAGGCCAAGCCTGCCTTAGGAGGAGGCAGTGATGCACCACGCCAGCGGGTGCCAGCGCGTGCCAGCGGCGCAATTTCCGTTTTGGTGAAAGGGAGACAGCGCAGGCACATGTTCTCGAGGAGCGGGACAAAGGTTTCCCCTTCAGTGCAACAAGACCGAAGACCGCAAGGACGACAGGGAGGATGTCACCACCGAGCCCACCACCGCATCATCGCCTGATCCCTTTGCAGGCGAAGACCTCTTTTGTCAGGATAGGAACGTCCTTGTGTTCCCGCTCAAATGGCTGTTGGGGGATCCCTTCCCGCCTAAACATTTTGGGGGGAGAGGACCGTGACCACCTATATAAGTAGCTAGGGTCTCCACTATGGAGGCAGGCGGATCAGATCCAAAAACTCCGCCCTCGCACAAAGGAGCAAGAACCCTTGCCTCCTGACCTTCCTGAACTTAGGAACCACTGTACTCGTTCATACTCAAGCCCTCCCGAGGCTAATCCACCAAAGCAGGAAGTAGGGTTTTACACCGCAAGGTGGCCTAAACCTGGGTAAATTCGTGTGTGCTTTACTTGTTGTTCGCTTGAATCTCTTCATCAGACGAGGGCGATATGCTAGGTAGACGTGAGTGGGAGAGATCTTCGTTCATGCCCCTGTTTTCGAACTTCTTGGGTTTGCGGAGCCCGTAATCCGACATTTGGCGCGCCAGGTAGGGGGCGTGTCAAAATCTCGCCTCTCCGACGACATCGTACCATCCTTGTTCGTCGACCTCGCTTCACCCCACCCCGACAGATCGCGACTCTGATGGCGGAGGCGCATCAAGCGCGCGCGGAAGCCCACGGCGCTCGCACCACTCGAGCATCGCCCTTCGGCCACGGGACTCACCGTCACTCGGCCTTGACCGGGGCTGATGGCACGATGAGCGTCATCGACCCGCCGCCCGGGGACTGGCAACACCCACCGCCCACGTGGTGCCAAAGCCGTGCAGCAGCGCGGGCCGCCGAACACATGGCGGCGAGTTCGCGGGACCAGCGCGAAATGGCAAACATGAGGGCAGCGTTGCTGGTGGCAAGGGAGCTGCTAAGGTGCCGGTTGCTTGACGCCGGACACGACGCACTGCTCCTCGGGGTGGACGAGCTCCTCGATCCCGTTAGCACAGGGGCTGAGCCATTCTGCTTCCGCAAAACGACACCAGGAACCGGAGGCTACGACGATCGTGCCCGGTCGCCCGTATGGGCAAGACCAGCGGCGATTTACGAAGGCGACATGGGGTACGACCCCCTGAACCCTGCGTATGACGCCACCCCCTGCCAAGAGACCCTTTGTACCCAAGCACCGCCCCTACCGGGGAACCATCAGGAGGCAACCACAGGACTACGCCCGGCGCTGGGTGTGATCAGGCACCAGTGCAACGGGGCTCAGGAGCAAGAGGTCGGGAGGCCGACCCCACGCTCTTAGCCCTTGACCCTCCGCCGCCACCGCCAACGGCCATGGACCACAAATGAAACGCGCGCGGGTGCCTGCGGGGGTTGGCACTCGCAGCACTGGCCGTGGGCTTCGGGCCAACGGTGTCTCTGGCCACGAGCCTCGGCAGTCCAGGGAAGCACCCCAGGCGCCGTGTCAGGACAGAAGGGGAGGGAAGGCTCGGGTCAGGCCCTCGTCCCCTCATGCGTGACCCATCGCGCATGAGCCCGCCCTAGATTTCACCAGGGGCTCGCCGGCGGCGGGTATGATGCGCGTGGGGAGGGGCCTCCTCTCCCTCTGATCAGACTCAAGACGCCGCGCCTCCCAGCGTACCATCCCCTGGGCTGCGGAGGGTGCGTCTGGAGGTGGTACAGCAGCCCGTCCGACGCATGCCAGGAGGGCCCAAGACCGTGGCTCCGTCCCCCCGCTCACGTAATCCTGTACCCTGTGGGCCCGACCCTGATCAGGAGCGCTCAGGGATCATTAGGAGCAGGAGTGGGGCGGGGTCCCCCTCGCACCTCAGGACACCGTGTCTTCGGATGACGTTAGCCCCCCGCGGGCGAAGCACACCCAGAGGTCGCGTAAGCGGTGTGCCTAGTGCTCGGCAGGGGGGCCTATAGCCAAGGTCCCATCCCCCCCACCATGCGCTGTGTCCCACCTCATGAACGCCGCCTTCTGGTGAGTTCATGTCGGGAGCGGACTAGCGTGGGGCGGGTCCCTCAAAGTGAAGGGGCGAGCACGTCAGAAGATCTCCGCTCGTGACACTCTCACATAATAATGAGTGGGGCTGTACATGCCCCAGAGTCCCCGGAGCGCCGCCCTAGGGCCTCACGGGGGCTCCCTCCCACGTCCTAGTGGAAGCACCATGCTCCGCGCTGGCTGTTGACACTGCCCTCCAATGGCTATGCCCACACCCGCCGGTGGTAGCCCTACGCTTTGCGCTGGGGAGAAGACCGAAGACCTGCTCAGGGGCCGGACGCGGCCCCTCCCTTTGCTATTCGCCTTTGCATCCTTTGTATCTGCCTTCTCGAGTCGATCTCGCGGCCGCGCGACTCATTTTTTTAAATAAAGGGGGAAGAGTTTTCCGTCCCTGTTTTGCGTTTTTCGCTGAGTTTTCCTTCGCCCAGTCCGTTTTTCGCCTTGCTCGGCTAAACTGGGCTGCAGCTGCGAACCCGCCCTATCACTCCTCGCGAGCAGGGGCTGGGGCGTGGGTGCACGTTCTGTCTGGCCCACGGCCGGACCGCCAATCACTCTTGCGCCAATTACAGGTACTCACGAGACGCGCTCGGACAGGGTCGGCGGACGCCCCTCTCGAAAACGCAACAAGGGCCTGAGGTCTTAGCCTCAGGGGCGAACATCACAAGGGATTGCTTAAACCCATCCTTACATCATCAAAAGCTTAAGTCTTATGACATTCATCTTACCCAGCTATGGTGCCACAACCAAAAATCAAACCTACAGCAGGAGCTGGACTAAGCATCGGCATCTTCGTCAGAACCGTTGGCGTCGCCCCCCACCCCCCAAGCACCGGTGCATCGTCGATGGCTGGAACGAGCTCCGTCACCAACACATCCGAGTGGTTGCTCACCCATCCCTCCAAGGGGACAGCGACCGCCACGGGCACCGGCTCCATCAAGGCCCCGAAGTCCGTACGCGGGGCAAGACGGAGCAAGTTACCAACGATGCAGGAGACCGCACACCTGAGGATGTCGCGACTCTGCTCCTCAACAAGCTACTCAGCCCTCATGACCCTGCCTTCAAGACGCTTCACCACTCTGGTGACGAACCCGAGATATCCGGCGTCATCATCAACCAGAGGGTCATCAACCCTCGAGTCAAGGAGTTCATCCAAGGCTCGGCCGGCCCTATGCCGCAAGGCTTCGAACATCTTCGAGCGGATGTTCTCAATTCCATGAGCTCGCGTGGCCTCCTCGGAGTTCCGGGCCGCGATAGTGGAAATGTCTTCCACCTGCTTGTGGAAGTAGGATAGCTCCGCCCTGGCGGCGGCGCGAGCCTTCTCCGACGCCCGCTCGTGGCGCTCCGCCGCGGCACAGGCCTCCCTCGACACCCGCTCACGACGCTCGGCTGCGGCGCGAGCCTTCTCCGACACCTGCAGATGGCGCTCGACATCCTCTAGCTTGCCCTTGAGAGCCAAGACCTCCTTCATGAGTTCCTTGCGCTTATCAGCAAAGTGAGTCTCGTGAAGCCCCAGCTTCTCGTGGTAATCCTTCCACCGGCGCTATGCCTCCATGGCAGCCTTCCTCGCGGTATCCTCTCGATTATCGAGGTTGCCCTCGGCTTCAGCCACTTGGCGCTCCATTGTCTCCAGGCGCTCGCGCTCCATGTTCAGCTCCATCATCTCAAGTACTAGCGCCTCCTCCCCCGCTGAGAGACCTGCTGGGCTGTCATCATCGGCCTCGGACACGACGAGGGCAGCCCTTCGAGTGCGAACCTGATGCTCGAGTGCGGCGTTCCAAGCTTCGAGCTCTCGTTCGTGCTCCTCGGCCGCTGCGCGGCGGCGATCTGCTTCTCGAGCCTCTTTCAGGGCGCGGTCACGGGCCTCCTGAGCCGCGGCCACAGACGCTTCCGCTTTCCCCAGGGCGGTTTTATGCTGCAGCTGGCTCAAGTTAACGTCAGCCCGCAGCTGGCGCCAGCCCTTAGCCAGAAGCAAGCCCTCGGCTTCAATGCGCGCATCCACTTCGGTGACCTCGACCTCAAGACGCTTCAGAGCATCTGATGCCCCCCGCACAAGATCATGACGAACCACGCTCCTGCGCAGCGCGAGTTCCAGGAGGTAGCCCGGCTCGTCCGCGACGTTCGGGCCACCCGAAAGGGGCTCTTCTCCTCCCCCAGCATGCAGACCGGGGCCAGCCCCAGGGGCGCATGTTACCTCCGGCGCGAGGGGCAGGCGTGCTCCTGATGGGTGGCCGGCCTCCCGAGCCGCCTCAAGAGCTTGCTGATCCACTATGAAGACAAGCCCCGGGGCACGAGAAGGGCCCCCGACACACCAAGAGATGCCTTTCCCCAGAAGCACTCGGGGGCTGGGGGCATGATCCACGTGGCAGGGTCCGGGTGCGGCCCCACGAACCCGCGCGAGGTCTATTGAAGACCCAGCTTGGTCCAGAGGAGGGGCGCCGGCAGAAGTGTCTGCGAGCCTTGCCGAACGGCTCGGGAATGAGTCACGGAAAACCCTGCGGAGCAAGGGGTCAGGAGAACCATATTAGGAAGAACAGGAAAAGCTGAGGAACATGCACCTACCCGGTACAGTCAACTTCATCCTCTTCAGAGCCCTCGGGGCAGGGCCATAACTGTCCCTCAACCTCCGCCTCTTGCCCAGCGCCGCGAAGGAGGGTAGGAGGCCGCTTGGGGCAGACGCGCCTAGGCCCGGGCCAGGGCCGCGGCCGGCTCGCCATTTCCCGCTACGGCGTCCTCCGGGCTCGCCCCGACAGGAGGATGTTGTGCCCCACCTTCAGCCACCTCAGGATCCAGCGGTGCCTTGGTATCTTCCGCCACCTCCGTCGACACCGGCGCCCGCGCTTCGTCTGCTTGCTCCGGGGGCAGAGTGGACCCTAGGTCAGGGGCTCCACTTGATGCATTCGCCCCGGAAGGGAAGGTTGGGCTCGTCAGCCCTGGAGCCACCACCAAGGGATTGTCATGAGGATCAGAGACGCCCCCTGGCAACAGTCCCCACGCATCGAAGCGGGGCATCTTCTCGGCAAAGGCTCTTCCGGCCACAGGAGCCAAGTACAAGGGAGTCACGGAGACGGGGCGTGCTTCAGGCACTCCACCGACGAGTGGCCGCAGCAACCCCTGGAGCGTCTCAGGGGGAGCTGCTTCCGCTGAAGACGCGCAGGATCATCAAGACCGGAGAGGGCCCACATCGGGCGAGAGTGGCGCTGAAGCGGGGCGATGCGCAGAACAAGGAAGTCCCTCACCACCATCGCCAAGGTCAACCCATTCCTCCTCAGGATGTCCAGCCGACGCATGACCGGCTCTGCTCGCAGATCCGAGAGGGCCTCGTGCTCCCAACCCGAGATCGGCACCGCCGGCGCGTCGGGAAGGTGGAACTGGGGGCTGTACGTAGCAGCATCAACATACACCCACTGCCGACGAAACCCTACCGTGGTTGGCCGGAGCGTGAAGTCGATCCCGGAGGAGGCGGTCGCCTTCACCATGCGCAGGGACACACACCGCGAGCGCTGCCCCCCGTCGACCAGGTGGAGGGTGAAGAAGTGGCGAAGCAGGGCCACAGACGGGGAAACACCGACGAATGCTTCGCACAAAAACGCGAAGCCGGAGAGGAGGATGATGGACCCCGGGTCCAAGTGCAGCGCACGAATCTGGTAATGCGTGAGCACCGCATAGAAGAAGGAGAAAAAAGGGAGGAGGAGACCCCCGAAGATGGCATGGAGGTGGAGCTGGATGTCATTGGTGTTTAGCTCCGCCGTCGGCCGGGAGGCAAGCCATACCCGGGTCGGCCCCAACACGTTAGATGCATCGGCCAGGGCACGGCGCACCTTGTCCAAACCCTCCTGGTTCACCACGATGGAGCGACCCAGCGCCGCCTCGAGCTCCAGCGGTGGCGTGGAAGACTCGCCGGTTCCCCTCTTCTTCATCCTACGTGGCAGAGAAGGCAAGGAAAGGGAGGAGGCGATTCAAGGGCCAGAAAGCAGGGGCGGCAGCAAGAAGTCCACCTATTAGTTGTGCGATTGTCAAAACACACGACTACCAAGGCTGCGTGGGAAGCGGAGTCGCCCACGTCCCATCCAACCTTCACGCGCCAGCCTGGCCCGCAGCCTTTTGGGGCCCACGGTGCTTCCTCCTCGACTAAGGCTTCGCCCCAAAGCCAACTCCGCGCGCACCTTGGGCCCGGGGGCTGCTATCGGTGTCCTGGCGACCAGGGTACCCAGACTTGCCTTTCTGCGGGCCGCGACGCGCTCCTACTATGGCCTGGTACGGCCCAGCTGATCGACCAGCTGCTCAAGACCCTCGCGAGGGGGCTAGACCTCGCGAGGAGAACGACTCCAAGACCCCCTCAGGAGCGGCCTCGGCTAGGTTCCTCCTGAGGGGCGGAGATTCCAAGGCCAAGCCTGCCTTAGGAGGAGGCAGTGACGCACTACGCCAGTGGGTGCCAGCGCGTGCCAGTGGCGCAATTTCCATTTTGTTGAAAGGGAGACAGCGCAGGCGCAGGTTCCCGAGGAGCGGGACAAAGGTTTCCCCTTTGGTGCAACAACACCGAAGACCGCAAGTACGACAGGGAGGATGTCACCATCGAGCCCACCACCGCGTCATCGCCTGATCCCTTTACAGGTGAAGACCGCTTTTATCAGGATAGGAACGTCCTTGTGTTCCAGCTCAAATGGTCGTTGTTGAATCCCTTCCCACCTAAACATTTCGGGGGAAGAGGACCCGGGCCGCCTATATAAGTAGCTAGGGCCTCCACTATCGAGGCAGGCGGATCAGATCCAGAAACTCCGCCCTCGCACAAAGGAGCAAGAACCCTTGCCTCCTGACCCTCCTGAGCTCAGGAACCACTGTACTCGTTCATACTCAAGCCCTCCCGAGGCTAATCCACCAAAGCAGGAAGTAGGGTTTTACACCGCGAGGTGGCCTGAACCTGGGTAAATTCGTGTGTGCTTTACTTGTTGTTCGCTTGAATCTCTTCATCAGACGAGGGCGAGACGCTAGGTAGATGTGGGTGGTAGAGATCTTCGTTCACGCCCCTGTGTTCGAACTTCTTGGGTTTGCAGAGCCTGTAATCCAACATGTAGCTAGCCCAGAGTTGGCCGACGGCATATCCGGCCCTTCCGGTTGCTGCCGTCTCGCCCGCAAGCTTCCGGCGCGCGCGCAACCACCTCCACCTCTGGGACGATGGGGTTAGCCCCCTCCTGCTTCGGGACAGTGTGTTCAGCTCCGGTTGTTCCAGTCAGCGTCCGGCCCTCCATCACTGGCGGCTCCGGACGCAGCAAGTCGGTGGTCTCTAGAACCACGCTGCGGGCCATGTCCTCCATGGCCTTGGCGTCGGCTTCTGCCTGCGCCTTGGCCGCTGCGTCCGCCCGCACCTTGGCCATAGCATCGGCCTCCGCCTGTGCCACCTCAGCCTTTGGCCAAGCCGCGGCGTCCCGCTCCTCTTGCGCCTCATGTCTGTTCCCCTCCATTGCCTCCCGAAGGGAGGCGGCCAGGTCTACGCGACGGGCCCCCTCAGAGCCGCCCGCTGAGCTGATCAGTGAGGCGGGCAGACCCCGCAAAACAGAAAGGGGAGCCCTGCTTGGCAAGGAAAGCAAAGATTAGAAACTCGCAAAAGTGAAAAAGCCAAGAATATGACAAAAAGCAGCCAGAGCACTCACCCGGATACCGGGGGCGCTACTTCGGGGTCCTCTGGACGGCGGCCTCCTTTGCGGACTACTGTCGCTTGGTCGTGGCAACCGTCGACTTGGCCTTCTTGGGTGGCCGGATGCCGAACATCCCCCCTTCGGCGCGGCGCTTAGGCGCGCCGGCTGCTCCAGCCAGCACCCTGCCGATGGGACGCGCCGCCAAAGAGCAAGCGCCTGTCCTGTCGGTGCCTTCACGGCGGCGCTGCTCGTTGCACTCCTCGTCATCGTCTGGCCTGTCCCAGACGTCGGCTCCTACACCGCCTCCTGTGGCTCCGCCTGCTCCATTGCCGCCTCCCCCGGTAGCGTGGTCCTCCTCCATCGCGGCCGCCCTTGGCTCGGGGTCGCCCACATCGCTCACCTCTCGGTCTGGCATCCATTGGTGGCTGGGAGCCAGCGCGGCGACTGATCCTTGGCCAGCAAAGCGCTGTGCCACATCCGGGTAGTCAGGGCCAATGAAGAACGTGGCGTAAGCAAAGAAATAGAATCAGACACTCAACGCAGGCGGAGGGTTGGCTTGGCTGTATGGTGGCTTGGCGAACCTCCACTCCTCCTTCCTGAGCTGGTGGTTGGAGAAGTGATTAACGTGTCGGACCACCTCGACAGTCGGCAGGTTCTTCGTCAACATCCGGCAAGGGTCCCGGTGGCTGCTCACATTGCACATCGGAAGCGGCCAGAATTGGAGGGGCGACACACATAGGTGGACGAAGGCGGCTAGCAGGTCCGTCGGCTCGAACCCCACTGACTCCGTCATCTCCTGGAACCAGCCAAGGGCAATGTCGATGGCGGCCGGCAGCGGCTTGCCGGGTTGCTGGCCCAAGTTGCTCTGCGTCCCGGGAGGTGAGCCGGGCACGAAGGCTGGTAGGTTGATGTAGTCGCGAACCTGGTCAGCGTTGCGGACGTAGAAGTACGACTTCTGCCACAACTTCGCCGACTCGTGCAGGACGATGGCTAGGAACCGAACCCCGCTGCCAGTACGCCGCATGGCGACGCAAGCGCTGCACTAGGCCGGCTCGCCCTTGGCCATGGTGTCGAGCTTAAGGTAGAAGAACCTACCCCACAGCTCGAGTGTGGGTAGGACACCAAAGTAGCCTTCATAGAGCGTGACGAAGGCGGAGAGAGGAACCACCGTGTTTGGTGTGAGGTGGTGAGGCTGCAGCTCGTGCAAGTGGAGAAACTCGCGGAGGAAGCCGCTCACCGGCAAGCCGAAGCCGCAGATGAAGTGGCTGCAGAAGACGACGAACTCGCTGGCCTCCGGCGCCGGCGAGATCTCCCGCTCGTTTGGGAGGCGCGTCCCCATGCACGCCTCGTTGGGCATCCGCCGCGTCACGCGGAGAAACTCGACGTGGTCATCGTGGACATTCGAGCCGTCCCACTCGCCTCGCACCATGATTCGAGGTCGGTTGGCGGCAAGGTCGGGTGGCGGTGAGGTTGCGGTGGCGATTTGAAAGCAAGCGACGTCGAGCTGTGGCGGCTCTTCGGTGGTAGAGCGGCGCGACTGAGGCAAGGAGAAGCAAGAACAGAAGAAGAAGATGGAGAGCGGAGGGGTGCGCGTGCGCTTTGCCGCACTCCCTCCCTCCTATTCACACGGAGCTGGAGGCAGAGTCGAAGAGGCAAGTCACACGAGACGTGGGGATTAACTGTGCCCACGCCCCGCACGTCCCGTGAATCCCGTGGGCATTTACTCCGCTAGGGAAGAGCAACAGCCCGCCTCGACGGCAGCGGATCCGCGCGCGTGCCGAGGCCCTGTAGTGGCAGGCTCGGGCCTGCGGCGACGTCCCGTCGCGCGCGTGGGTTGGCAGGCCGGCCTGATCTACTGGCGACGCATGGCAGGCATCCAACGGGCGGCAACCGCATCACCCGGCAAAGCGCGAGGCGGCGCCCGCCTCAGCGATTCGAATTCACCAAGCAGTCGGCCCAGCCTTGGTCGGCTCCTAACAAACGGCATCTTACCAGCTGGACGAGCAAGGATGGCGTATCTCCCATAGGAGGAAGCTGCTAAGACGCCCCGGCTTTGAGCCATGACACCTCACCAGCTTCGGGGACTACTGTCGGGGTAATGTACCACAGGTAGCCTCATCCGCACCAAAGGACGTTTTAAGATACAGGGGCTGGCCAAGCCCCTCAGGCCGACTGGGCGTGCGGCCGGCCTCCTAGCCATGTTCTCGCAGGTGGCAAACCCCTAGCAGGCGGCCCCAGGAGCGGGCCAGCTCCTAGCTGCTGGCCCCTCCCCCCTCGGAGTCTGCACCAACCGACCGTGATCAAGATGGAGCATGGCAACAGAGCCACCTGCTCCCCCCGGGATACAGGGGAGCATGGTAATAGTGTACATCGACCAGGCGGAGATCCTCCAGCACGGCGCGGAACTGTAGCCACACGTGGCATGACGCCGCCCTCATCAGCAAGGATGGCACTATAGTGAAAGGCAATCGGAGTGGCCCGCAAGCGGCCGGCCCTACTTATCGGCTAGATTCTCGGCAGCCAGCGGGGTCCACCAGAGGCGGGCCCCAGCAGCCGGCGAAGAACCCAATGACCGAAGACACTGACACCCGGGTCCTACCACCTAGCGTATTACTAGTGTACCCTTGGGGGCAGGCCTATATAAGCCCCC
>LR738711.1:509739581-509795629 GCA_902687465.1 Secale cereale
CGCTCACCCATGCAAAGGGTTCAGCCATTGTTCCACCCACGTACACCATAGCTAGGAGAAGCAAGAGAGCTAGTCGTGCCCTTCTTCCTCCTCCAGCACACAGCTCTAGGAACAACCTTGTAGCGACCACTTGTGATCATAGTAACCATACGGAGACCCCGCAGAGTAGGACTAGGGGTGTTATCTCCTGGAAGAACCCCGAACCTGGATAAGTCTCATGTTCATTCCCGTGCATGACCGAGCTCTTGCCCACTCCCGCTTCCAGGGCCCGACGACGTACTCTTGTCCCCATGCATGATAAGCCACCCCCTAGCATCTGTCGCGAGAATACTCCGACACCATGTGTCACATCCCTAGTCTGGTAGAGCTCTAGGCTAGCTTTTGCATCCATGCATCATGTCTAAATTTATTTTGAAAGTTGAAATGGGGGTTGTTCAAACCCTAGCACCAGATCAAATCAACTAGGGTTTAATAAATACTTTTCAATGTACCCAAAGTGCCCTTCTAAAATGTTCATCATCTTTGCATTGGTCCTAAACCTCTGCCAAAAATGGTGCATAATTTTCTAGGACATCCTAAGGTCTTTGGATTAAATCATATGTTATTTGCATTTGGGCATTTAAATGCTATAAAATATTTTAAATTCCCAAATAATCATAAACCAAAATGTTCCCTCTTGGATATATTATATACAGTGGGCATGATTAGTTTCATGATTTATGAAAGTGCCTTAGCATTTTTAATAAAGCAACACAAGTACTGAAAATAGAAAACAGAAAAGAATTAGAAAAGAGAGAGAGAAAGAGTGACCTGGGCCACTTACCTGGCCTTACGTGGCGGCCCACTTACCTGTAGCTGGCCCAGCTGCATCGGCCCAGCCCACCTCCTCCTCCCCTGTCGTCTTCCTCCCTGGACAGAAGGACAAGGGCACGTGGTCGCCGCGCACTGGCACGCGCACGGCCACCTCCGGCCTGCCTGCCTGCCCCCTCTTCGCCCTCGATGTCCCTAGCGATGCCACGCACACCCCTGGCTCCCTCTCGACTCTTCCCATGCCCATCCCCTTCCTCTGTCTCTCTCCCTCGTTCTCCCCCGGATGCACCCGAGAACGCCGACGAGCACCACCGCGGACACCGACCTCCTCACGCCCAGCTAGCTAGCGTACGAGCTCTGCCTCGCCCTGGCGCACCTCTACATCGAGTCCCATGAGCCCGGATGCCCTGCATAGACGCCTTCGAGCTCGTCTCCTACCTCGGACCCGCAAGCCACCGTCACCCGATTCGTTGCACCCCGGCCGTCTGCGAGCTCGCTGACCACCTCTTCCTCTCCGCTGTAAGCTCCTATTCCTCTCTCTCCCTGTGCTTTCATTTTGGCGCTAGCCGCCGCCCCGCGACCACCCGAAGCCGTCGTCCGCCATGACCAGCGACCTCCATGCTCCTGAGCCCCTCCGCTCCAACCAGTTGCTCCGGCATGCTCCTACTGCCCCTTAGAGCATCTCCAACAGGCGCCCAACACGCGGCGCGGTAAAAACCGTTTGCAGCGCGCGGTTCGGTCGTTTTAGCGCGGCGTGGCACGCTGGCTCCAGCTGCAGCTGCAAATTTTAGCGCGCGTGAGCAGCTCCAGCAGGCGCGCTAGAATGCAGCACGCGCACTCCCGCACAAACGACATTTTGGCTCAACCACAAGCAAGAAAATCAAACACAAACAAAATAAATCAATAATAAATAGTTCAATTTCGTGATTACAACTCAAACAAATAGTTTATCTTTCAATACAACAAATAGTTCAACAATACAACAATACAACAACAAACGCACAAATCATCATGCTCTTTGGCGGCCATTCCATGCCCACCACTCCTCAATGAGATCCTTCTGAAGATCATTATGGGCTTCGGGGCGGCGAATGGCATGATAGGAAGCAACAAAATGGGCCACCCTTTCAGCCCTCCAATGCACTCGCACGGGATGTCCCAACATCTCATAGTGAGAGTAGTCTACATCTTGGCCACGCTCATTCTCGATGGTCATATTGTGCATGATCACACAAGCGTGCATGATGTACCAAAGCATCTTTTGATCCCAAAAATCTAGCCGGTCCTCTCACACTAGCAAATTGGGATTGCAAAATTCCAAAAGCTCTCTCCACATCTTTTCTAGCCGCCGACTGAGCATTGTGGAAATCAAGATTTTTCTTACCTTCCGGTTTTTCAACGGCTTCACAAATGTTTGCCACTTGGGGTAGATGACATCCGCAAGATAGTAGCCATAGTTGTATGTACGGCCATTTGCTACAAACTGCACCGGTGGTAGTTCACCATTTGTAATCTTATTCATCAGTGGTGACCGGTTGACAACATTGATGTCATTTAAAGATCCATGCATTCCAAAAAAAGCATGCCAAATCCAAGTCTCTTGATTGGCCACCGCTTCAAGGATTATAGTGGAACCCTTTTTTTGCCCATGGAATTGTCCATGCCATGCCCTAGGACAATTCTTCCAACTCCAACGCATCCAATCTAATGAGCCAAGCATACCTGGGAAGCCGCGAGCTTTGTTCATCTCCAATAGCCTTGCGACATCTTCAGCAGTAGGAGATCACAAATACTCCTCGCCAAACACTTGCATAATTCCGACTGCGAAGCGCTTGACACACATGATGGCTTGACTCTCACCCATGGCCAAGTGATCATCAACTAAATCAGCGGGGATACCGTATGCGAACATACGCAAAGCGGCTGTCACCTTCTGGAAGGTGCTATGCCTGAGCTCTCTACAATGCGCCTGAACAACTCGGTGCTCATCCTAAACCGGCGACAAAAGTATGACTCCGGGTATGTGGGATTCTCCACAAAATAGTGCCTCATCAATCTATTGTGGGCATCGATCCTATCCCTCCAAATCTTATGCCGACCCATAACCGAACCACCGTGCTTCGGTTTTTTATTGATGTGCACAGCTAGGATCATTGCAAGATCCTCCTCCTCTTCCACATCAAATTCTTCTTCGGAAGAATCATATGACGAACCCATCTACAATGTTCAATTTAAACTAGGCTAGTAAAACTACAAACAACATACATCAAAGTCACGAAAAAATTGTGAAGTTGAAGCAATACATACCTTGCGGGCGTTTTGTCAAACACCTTGCGGGCGCCGAGCGGACGCTCGCGAGGGGCGCCGATGACTAGAGGAAGGTGGAGGGCGCAGCGGCGGCGTGGGGATTGGCCGCGGAAGCGCCAGAGCAGTCGTCGGAGAAAAAGGGTGGCGCGGGAGGCGGCGGCGCGGGAGGCGGCGGCGCGAGCGCTGGACGAGGTGGGTGGAGTCGCGAGCGGTCGCGCGAGAGTGCAGTGCGCGGTAACGAGCACAGCAAATAAACGGCGCGCGATGGCGTTTTCGCCCGCGCGCTGAACTCGATTCGCCGCGCGCGCCTTTTTTGCGCCGCTGCTGGAGCGCCCGAAACGGCGCCGCGCGCGCTAAAAGGGCTAATTATTCAGCGCGGCGCTAGTATAGCGCGCCTGTTGGAGATGCTCTTAGGTGCCGCCTAGCACCTATGTTCGCTCGCCCTCGAGCTGTGCACTGTGCCCGTGCACCGCCATGCTCCGGCCGCCGCTGTCCTCATTGTCGTCGCCGCTGCAGACCACCCCAGCACCCCCCACCGCCACCACTCGATGCGCGCCACTGCGTGCGTTCGAACGCAACAAACCGTGGCCGAAATGATGCCCGGTGGCTCGTTTCCGAGCCCTCCGTCGTGCCTGTTGCAGCCGGCGATGAGCCGCCGACGAGTTGATCTCGTTTAACCAGGGGGTTTGACTCATTCTGAGTCACTGACATGTGGGGCCAGCCCCCTGTCTAATTAGTTTAGTTTAAATCTTAAACTTAATTAGTTACCGTGAGACTGAAACACGGGACCCACTTGTGACTTTGACCTGGACCAGCCCAGTTGACCCGCTGATGTCAGCATGAGGTCATGCTGATGCAGTAAAGCTTTTTTGTGTTTTAAATAAATCATAAATGATTTATTTATTTCAGAAAATAGCTAAAACATCTAAAATTCATGGAAAATAATCTATAACTCAGAGCGAAATAATTTATATATGAAAAATTATCAGAAAAATATGAAGAATCTCTTTATGGCAATTTCATGCATGATTGAACAAGTTAAACCTGCTGGTCAGGTCAAACCAATTAAATGACATTTAAATAACCACATGTGGAGTTTGAATTTGAAACCTTGGTTCAAATCAACTTCATTTAAATCACTGCTAGTTGCATTAGCTCAAATCACAACATGTTGCCATGTCATGATCATGCATCATATTGTTGCATTGCATTGATTGTGTTGTTTCTCTGCTGCCGGTGTTTGCCCCCTCTTAGTAGACGTGGTTCGGACGATGAGATTGATGACACCGATGAAGAATTATACTATCTTCGGAAGTGCCAGGCAAGCAAAAGCCCTTGAGCATTCTGATTCAATCCCACTCTCTTACTCCTACTCTCTTTTACTGCATTAGGACAAAACGATTCAACTGTTACATGTTGCGGTAGTTGAACCCCTTTCCCCTGGATGACCCGTCATTGCCACAGTAAATAGTTGAAACCCACTAGCATGAGTAGGAGTTGCTTGAGCCATGATGTGCCTACTCATTCATGCTTTCTGATTATGCCTGCTATGCTTAGAGTTGAGTTAGGTCTGATTCATCGGGGATGAATTGGAGGTGTGAGGACATGTCCTACTATTGAGAGCTAAGTGTGTGAACACGATTTGGTAAAGGTAGCGATGAGAGGCCATGTAGGAGTACATGGTGGGTTGTCTCATTGAGGCCGTCCTCAGGAACTGAGTTCCGTGTTTGTGATCCATGAATAGCTACTACCACACATTGGGATCCTTAATTGACTCTCTCCACTTATTAATCGCCCTTTTCCTCTGTCGAGGAGTTGCAATTAGTTTCTGGTGTTTGTAGCATACTGGAGACCGTACGCAACGCTGAGCGTCAGGGTGGGCTGTGATGCGGTAGGTACGTGGCAAGGTGTACCGGGACGCCCATTTGGTGCCTCGGGAACCCTGTACACATCGTTCGGGGCCGTATGTGGAAACCTCGGCCAGACTCCCTGCGGATGGAACCTGAATAGGCGATAAACCTGGACTAGAAACTTGTGTGGTTAGTCAGGTTGTGGCCGACACCCTCGCCAGGCTTCCGCTTGAACGTTGTCGAGATACATGACGTGTACATGGCGGTAAGTGGCGAGAGCGTGTGTGAAGAAGTAAACCCCTGCAGGGTTAACATGATCTATTCGAATAGTCGTGTCCGCAGTAAAGGACTTTTGGGTTACATGTACAGTTCATAGACAAGTGAAAGTGGATACTCTAAAATGCGCAAGATAAGCGTGAGTGCTATGGATGGCCTTCTCCTAGAGAGACGGGAGCGGATCCATAGTGGTGTATTGATTGGTGAATATGTGGACTCGTGTGCGCCACCTCAAAAGAGTTACTTGCAGTCGTAGTTCAGGATAGCCACCGAGTCAAAGCTGGCTTGCTGTAGTCAAAGTCCACCATTCCCTTTGTTGATACTAATGCATATTTAGCTAGTTCTGATGTAAGTCTTGCTGAGTACCTTTGTACTCACGTCTGCTTAATTTATGTTTTTGCAGAGAGACTCCAGTCTCACTAGTAGTTCCGCGTGGACTTCGACGTTTAGCTTGTTACCTCAGCTACAATCTTGTACCCTTGGGTGGGTCTTGTAGTTAGTTAGGATTGATAGCCTTTTTTCCTTTTCAGATGTCTGTACTCAGACATGTTTATGCTTCTGTTGCCTGTATGCTCTGTATGTTGGGTCAAGAGACCCACCGTTTGTAATAAAGGCTATGATGGCTCTTCTGGGCCTTTATCTATATGAGTTGTTGAGTTATGTTGTGATGCCATGTTCTATATCACATACTTGCACGTTATGCGTACGTGTAATGTGTATTTCTATGTGTGGGATCCGACACCTAGTTGTTTACCCTTGTTATCCTATCTTATGGGGAAATGCCTCCTAGTGCTTCCACCGAGCCTTGGTAGCTTGCTACTGCTTCGGAACACTTAGGTTGGCCGGCATGTGTCTTTCTTCGCTCCTGTGTCTGTCACTTAGGGGAAATGTCCCGTGTTGTTCCTTTAAGTCTTTGTAGCTTGCTACGACTAGGGTTCATACGTCGATGACCGACACGTTCGTTGCTGGGTCATGTATGCCTGACCCTGTAATTTAGCACCACTTTTGGTTTACAACTAGTCAGGTCGGCCCAGGTTCTCTGTCATATGGATGCTAGCGACACTATCATATACGTGAGCCAAAATACAGAAACGGTCCCGGGCCAGGTAAGGTGGCACCCGTGGGGATACCGTGCGTGAGGCCACAAAGTGATATGATGTGTTACATGCTAGATCGGTGTGACTTAGGATCGGGGTCCTAACAGCTTTGGTATCAGAGCCTGACTACCTGTAGGATTACCAAGCCAAACTGGTCGAAGTTGTGTCTAAAAATTCTTTAGTTATATAAGGGAATTGATTGTGGAAGGGAATGTAAGGCTCTTTTTACTCCTTTACCCTATGCCCTTCTGATCTGAGTCGTCCTCTTCTTCCACGGGGTTAAGAAACTAGGCTTCTCATTTTATCTATCAGGATCACGTTAATGGTGGATTCAATTCCCAAATTCAGCTTCAAGTACTTCCGTGTGTTCAACTGTTGGTCTCAAAACCTTGACATTATGATGTTGGGTGGTTATGCTATCCTTGTGCATGAGTCTCAAAAGTATTTCTGAGCATTTACAGTCGTTATGTTGTCCGAGTCTTCCCAGGTTTCTAAAGAATCTGATGCATTTGCAAATCTTTCCTCCATGTTCCCGATATCCTTTTGGGCTAGACTAATCACACTAATCGGTGTGTTAAGGTACTCCATTACCTCAACATATTTGTTAAAGCCATCAGGAAACTAGGACATCACAGATAGCCACCCGGTAAAACAACATGGTGTTGTGTTCTCAGTGTGATGAATTATGGCCATCACTCTCGAAAGCATCCCATGATGCCATTTAGTAGTAGGTATTCTACTCTTGGGTTCTTGGACCAAAGACCCACTCTACTTACCTCATGTTAAAAGTGTTTTCTCGTTCCTTTAGGATATTAGTAACCTTGTGATAGTCCTCGAGGTCGATGGTTATCCTTCTTCCAATACCATGAACCATCATGGCAGAAGTTCTTCTGAACCAAAAGATCACAACCAGAGTGCTCTTGATGAGTTCTCCATTCCACATTGTGACTCTGCCAATTCCACCTTCCTGCATGGGTTATCCGGAAGAAATATGTTGAAAGTTCGACATGCTAATCTATGCATCCACAACTCAGAAAGTTATATGTTCCTTTGAGTTGTCCCTTTTAGTTGTATTATGACCTTCGTCTATCAGTTGATAGTTAGTAGTAGTTGGGCATTCATGTTCATCGATGCCTTTTACTCGTGTGGTCTGTCAAGACATTCTATTCTGGAATAACTAGTAGAAGCAAACTCCATTACCTCATCCATTCCTAGGATTGGGTCAAAGAAGTTGTACTCTACAGATGAAGAATGCTAATCCAACTTCTAATCTGTTCTACCTTGGAGTGTTACCCTCTTTTATGTCAGAAATGTCATGGGAATTGCACAACCTCCTATGAACTCATGATATAGTGATACACCTCGCCATCATCATTCATTTCTCGGTCTCCGTGTTGTCATAACCGAAATGCCGACAAGTGAGCCGTGATGTGTGAAATCAATACCCCTAGCAACTCCGTTGCTTGGTAGTTAATGGACAATATTCTCATTCTTAGTGTGTTGGTTACCAAATCATCATTCTAAGAATGATCGTGCTACCTAGTCCATTTTTCTGGTGCACTCTTTGATCAATGAGTTAGGATTGTGTCAATCCCTCGCTCTTCTGATCATATTGTCTTGCCCTAAAAAGCAAGATTGTTCTCGAGATTCAAAACATATCGGTGGTTCGTGATTTTCCTAATATCTTCTCGGAATTATTACCAGGTTGTTCCCTGACCATTATGTTGAGCTCGTGATCAAGATGGTTTACTTATAAACCATCCCTTCTCCAAGAATCTGTGTTGGATATCCCGAGCTAGTTGGTTAAGCTAAACAACTACTTGAAGAGTTGGAAGATAAAAGCTTGATCTAACTTAGATCATGTTGAAGGGATTTTTTTTGCGTGTTGAAGAAAGATGGTATTTTCATCAATTGATCTTCATGTTCAGTTACTGGACCTATCGTCTGATCCAACCTTTGATTTGAGTGTGGGCTATCCTCAAATCAAATCAGAACCAATGATGTTCATAATGTTGTGTTACTCATGGTTGGTCCCTCAAGCATACACCATTACATCCTTTGGTCTGACCAATGCTATCACCATGCTCACTTAATTGTGGAATTCCATTTATATGGAAGCCTGGATGGGTTGTTGTTGAGCCCATCGACAACATCCTTATCTTCTCCATGATTCATGTTGGACATTAAGCTAGTGTTGGAAACTTTTGAAAGCATTTCGTCATTCTAGCTCATGAAGCATATGTTTTGATGTAATAAGTGACTTCCTCTAATTCATGAGCATTTGATGCAAGTTGCCGCTGTGAATTCGGAAAAGCTTGTTTTGCTTCCTATGGAATCGTCCCAAGTTAGTCACGCACGTGTGAAGTACGCTATGGTTTGATAGGTTGGCCGCCTCCATTCCATATGTATTACCTAGCACACCAAGCCATTGATTGATTTGTTCAAGGAGAAGGAGTTTCTTCTTAAGAGCATGCCTTATGCAAGGACTTCGTTATCCACGATGATGGTTCCCAACCTGGACTTCGTAGTGTTTTATTATAAGACTACTACGTGGTCATGCTCGTCTGGGACAGCATGTTCACATGCGTGTATGTAGCAGAACCAGCTCATGTTTTGGAGCTTGCTATCGTAGTTCATTTTCCGAGAATCTCGCAACGTCATCTCGACGATTTGTGATGCTACCTCCCCTTTTCCAGACATGATGTCTGAAATGTCCCATTACCAACCAGATCTGAATCTCAGACAGATATGATGGTTGGAACATTCCAACATTTGCATTTTTTCCCAGCTTGCACCCACCATTGTGCCATTTACCAAGGGCTACCCTTCTCAGTACTTGCTAGTTAGGATTATGTTCAAAAGTGGGCTTACCATGGCTCCCATCCATTTCCGGTGATAAGAAAAAATCACTCTTTGCGTTGTCTTCAACAAGGTAGTCCATATCATCTATTCTAGTCTAGGTATGCCATTCTTCCATACTCCTTCGAACGATCGTTGTGAGTTTCCTTAGGCTGGTATGAAGAGTCCCAGTGATCTTCATATCAAAAGTAATTCTTTTTGCCACTTCAGGGAATAATCCTACGAGTCACCTTCTCTAAGGTGCCCCGTTTGGTGACATCGATCACCATCTTCATAGGTGTGGAATTATTGCCTACCAAGTGAACCTTCATCATTGTTTCACTCCATTCCTCCGGATGTGTGCTCTGTGTCTCAGATCAAGAGATATTTAACGTCTCACTCCATAAGTTGATCCTGAGTTGCTCGATCTTTCAGAAGATCAATTCTGTAGAGTTTCTTTTGTCGTCACTGTGTCGGACAAAGATCTCGAAAGCAAGGATGTCAAGATCAACATGATGCAACAAATCAACATTCTTATGAAGTGCAATTGGATCGAGAAGATTGTGTAGTTTTGTGTCCCCTCTGCCTTCTTACCTCACGTCTTGAATCTCGGGACGAGATTCTTGTTTAGTGGGGGTGAGTTGTCACATCCCTAGTCTGGTAGAGCTCTAGGCTAGCTTTTGCATCCATGCATCATGTCCAAATTTATTTTAAAAGTTGAAATGGGGATTGTTCAAACCCTAGCACCAGATCAAATCAACTAGGGTTTAATAAATACTTTTCAATGTACCCAAAGAGCCCTTCTAAAATGTTCATCATCTTTGCATTGGTCCTAAATCTCTGCCAAAAATGGTGCACAATTTTCAAGGACATCCTAAGGTCTTTGTATTAAATCATATGTTATTTGCATTTGGGCATTTAAATGCTATAAAATATTTTAAATGTCCAAATAATCATAAAGCAAAATGATCCCTGTTGGATACATTATATACAGTGGGCATGAGTAATTTCATGATTTATGAAAGTGCTTTAGCCATTTTTAATAAAGCAACACAAGTACAGAAAATAGAAAATAGAAAAGAATTAGAAAAGAGAGAGAGAGAGAGAGAGAGAGAGAGAGAGAGAGAGAAAGAGTGACCTGGGCCACTTACCTGGCCTTACCTGGCGGCCCACTGACCTGTAGCTGGCCCAGCTGCACCGGCCCAGCCCACCTCCTCCTCTCCTGTCGTCTTCCTCCCTAGACAGAAGGACAGGGGCGCGTGGTCGCCGCGCGCCGGCACGCGCACGGCCACCTCCGGCCTGCCTTCATGCCCCCTCATCACCCTGGACGTCCCTAGCGATGCCACGCACACCCCTGGCTCCCTCTAGACTATTCCCACGCCCATCCCATTCCTCTGTCTCTCTCCCTCGTTCTCCCCCGGATGCACCCGAGAACGATGACGAGCACCACCGTGGACACCGACCTCCCCAAGCCCAGCTAACTAGCGCACGAGTTCCGCGTCGCCGCGGCGCACCTCTACGTCGAGTCCCACGAGCCTAGATGCCCTGCGGAGACGCCTTCGAGCTCATCTCCTACCTCGGACCCGCCGGCCGTCTCCGAGCTCGCTGACCACCTCTTCCTCTCCGCTGTAAGCTCCTACGTCGCTCCTCTCTCTCCATGTGCTTTCATTTGCGTGCTAGCCGCCGCCCCGCGACCACCCGAAGCTGTCGTCCGCCATGACCGGCGACCTCCGTGCTCCTGAGCCCCTCTGCTCCAACCAGTTGCTCCGGCGAGCTCCTGCTGCCCCTTATGTGCCGCCTAGCACCTACGTTCGCTCGCCCTCGAGCTGTAGCACTATGCCCGTGCACCGCCGTGCTCCGGTCGCCTCTGTCCTCATTGCAGTCGCCGCTGCAGACCACCCCAGCACCCCCCAGCGCCACCACTCGATGTGCGCCACCGCGTGCGTTGGAATGAAACAAACTGCGGCCGAAATGATGCCCGGTGGCTCATTTCCGATCCCTCCGTCGTGCCTGTTCCCGCCGGCGACGAGCCGCCGACGAGTTGATCTTGTTTAACAAGGAGGTTTGACTCATTCTGAGTCACTGACATGTGGGGCCAGCCCCTATCTAATTAGTTTAGTTTAAATCTTAAACGTAATTAGTTACCGTGAGACTGACACGCGGGACCCACTTGTGACTTTGACCTGGACTAGCCCAGTTGACCCGCTAATGTCAGCATGACGTCATGCTGATGCAGTAAAGCTTTTCTGTGTTTTAAAGAAATCAGAAATGATTTATTTATTTCAGAAAATAGCTAAAACTTCTAAAATTCATAGAAAATAATCTATAACTCGGAATGAAATAATTTATATATGAAAAATTATCAGAAAAATATGAAGAATCTGTTTATGGCATTTGCATGCATGTTTGAACAAGTTAAACCTACTCATCAGGTCAAATCAATTAAATGACATTTAAATAACCACATGTGGAGTTTGAATTTGAACCCTTGGTTCAAATCAACTTCATTTAAATCACTGCTAGTTGCATTAGCTCAAATCACAACATGTTGCCATGTCATGATCATGCATCATATTGTTGCATTGCATTGATTGTGTTCTTTCTCTCTTGCCGATGTTTGCCCCCTCTCAGTAGACGTGGTTCCGACAATCAGATCGATGACACCGATGAAGAACTATACTATCTTCAGAAGTGTCAGGCAAGCAAAACTCCTTGACCATTCCGATGCAATCCCACTCTCTCACTCCTGCTCTCTTTTACTGCATTAGGACAACAACGATTCAACAGTTACATGATGCGGTAGTTGAACCCCTTTCCCCTGCATGACCCGTCATTGCCACAGTAAATAGTTGAAACCCACTAGCATGAGTAGGAGTTGCTTGAGCCATGATGTGCCTACTCATTCATGCTTTATGGCTATGCATGCTATGCTTAGAGTTGACTCAGGTCGATTCATCAGGGATGAATTGGAGGTGTGTGGACATGTCCTACTGTTGAGAGCTAAGTGTGTGAACATGATTTGGTAAAGGTAGCGATGAGAGGCCATGTAGGAGTACATGGTGGGTTGTCTCATTGAAGTCGTCCTCAAAAACTGAGTTATGTGTTTGTGATCCATGAACAGCTACTACCACACATTGGGATCCTTAATTGACTCTCTCGACTTATTAATCGCCCTTGTCCTCTGTCCAGGAGTTGCAATTAGTTTCTGGTGTTTGTAGCATACTGGAGGCTATACGCAGCGCTGACCCTTGGGATGGGTTGTGATGCGGTAGGTACGTGGCACGGTGTATCGGGACGCCCGTTTGGTGCCTTGGGAACCCTGTACACATCGTTCGGGGACGTATGTGGAAACCTTGGCCGACTCCCTATGGATGGAACCTGAATAGGCGATAAACCTGGACTATAGACTTGTGTGGTTAGTCAGGTCGGGGCCGACACCCTCGCCAGGCTTCTGCTTGAAGGTTGCCGAGATACATGACGTGTACATGGCGGTAAGTGGCGAGAGCATGTGTGAAGAAGTACACCCCTGCAGGGTTAACATGATGTATTCGAATAGCCGTGTCCGTGGTAAAGGACTTCTGGGTTACCTGTATAGTTCATAGACAAGTGAAAGTGGATACTCTAAAATGCACAAGATAAGCATGAGTGCTATGGATGGCCTTCTCATAGGGAGAGGGGAGCGGATCCATAGTGGTGTATTGATTGGTGAATATGTGGACTCGTGTGCGCCACCTCAAAAGAGTTACTTGCAGTCGTAGTTCAGGATAGCCACCGAGTCAAAGCTGGCTTGCTGCAGTAAAACTCCACCACTCCCTATGTTGATACTGATGCCTATGTAGCTAGTTCTGATGTAAGTCTTGGTGAGTACCTTTGTACTCACGTTTGCTTAATTTATGTTTTTGCAGAGAGACTCCAGTCTCACTAGCAGTTCTGCGTGGACTTCGACGTTTAGCTTGTTACATCAGCTACGATCTTGTACCCTTGGGAGGGTCTTGTAGTTAGTCGGGATTGATAGCCTTTTTCCTTTTCAGATGTCTGTACTCAGACATGTTTATGCTTCTGTTGCCTGTATGCTCTGTATGTTGGGTCATGAGACACACTGTTTGTAATAAAGGATATGATGGCTCTTCTGGGCCTTTATCTATATGAGTTGTTCAATTATGTTGTGATGCCATGTTGTACATCACATACTTGCACGTTATGCGTGCGTGTAATGTGTATTGCTATGTGTGGGATCCGACACCTAGTTGTTTACCCTTGGTAGCTTATCTTATGGGGAAATGCCTCCTAGTGCTTCCACTGAGCCTTTGTAGCTTGCTACTGCTCCGGAAAACTTAGGCTGGCCGGCATGTGTCCTTCTTCGCTCGTGTGTCTGTCCCTTTGGGGAAATGCCATGCATTGTTCCTTTAAGTCCTTGTAGCTTGCTACGACTTGGGTTCATACCTTGATGACCGACACGTTCGTTGATGGGTCATGTATGCATGTCCCTGTAATTTAGCGCCACTTTTGGTTTACAACTAGTCATGTCGGCCCGGGTTCTCTGTCATATGGATTCTAGAGACACTATCATATACGTGAGCCAAAATACGCAAACGGTCCCGGGCCAGGTAAGGTGGCACCCATGGTGATACCGTGCGTGAGGCCACAAAGTGATATGATGTGTTACATGCTAGATCGGTGTGATTTAGGATCAGGGTCCTAACACCATGGGAGAGGAAGACACTTCAAAAACCTCCAAATGATTGCACACCCCACTATGAAGTTGGTTAGGGAGGAGGCTCTTATCAAAAGTTACCTCAGCATAGTGTTGGATGTTATGGTCCTTTTTGTAATGTCTGTTCCACCTCAGTGTGTAATTATATACTACTTGTGGACCTATCCTATTGGAGGATAATGCTCTATATGCTAAGAATATTTTGCTACTTACTGCTGGATAGTGGTGCTTGGAAATCTCAGTTGCTCTGTATGAATTGGGTAGATGTTACTCTATATTCTTTTGGGCTATCAAAGGGTTCTTATTTCATGGTATAAAATGGAAATGCATATTTGCTTTCACTCTGGTCGATCAAGTGATGGAATTTGGTCCTATGCTGTTATTTCCCTCTGTTTGTCATGAATAACACAACAAAGAATCGGAATATCCTTAATTGGAACATTAGGGGGTGAATTCTGAGAAAAAATGGTTGGCTCTTAGGCAAAAGATAGAAGAAAGTGATTGTGCAATTCTATGTTTGCAAGAGACAAAAACAGAAGAGTTAGATACTTCATACTTCAGAAACTTTTGCCCAGCAAGAATTAACAAGTTTGAATACTTACCATCAACTGGAGCATCAGGGGACTTTTAATTGCTTGGAATGGGTCTTTATTTGATGGAGAGATCATCTCCAAAAATAGGTTTTAATTTTCATTACAATTCACAAGCTTACAATCAAATCATACTTGGATCCTCACAAACATTTATGGCCCTTGTGATGTGCAAGACAAAATTGAGTTCATCACCTGGTTTCACAATATTCACATGCCCCTTGATACGGACTAGATTATAATGGGTGACTTCAACTTTATTAGGTACCCTTCGGACATAAATAGACCAGGTGGAGATGTTAATGAGATACTATTATTCAATGAAGCAATCAGTAATCAAGGATTGGTGGAACTGTCCCTTCATGGGAGAAAAATCACTTGGAGAAACATGCAAAAAAAATCCACTTGTGGAAAAGTTAGATTGGTTTTTTACCTCTACCTCATGGATGACTTCTTTCCCAAACACTATAGTGCTCCCTCTTGCCAAGCCAATTTCTAATCATCTGCCATGTGTCATCAAAGTAGGAACTGCCATTCCAGAAGCTACAGTGTTCTGGTTTGAAAATTACTGGCTTCAACATTCTGATTTGAAGCAAGTAGTGGCTGCTCCTTGGAATATTCCAGTTGGAAATATGGATGCTGGAAAGACTATTAATGCAAAGTTCAAAAACCTTAGAAGAGCCCTCAAACATTGGGCTAGATCACTCTCCTATCTGAAGACCCAGATTGCTGTTGTCAATGAGGTTATTTTCCTCTTTGACCTCTTTGAAGAATTCAGAAACTTAGGAGAATTTGAATGGAACTACAGATTGATCCTCAAGGGAGCACCTCCTTATTCTTCTTAAAAATCAAAAGATTTATTGGAAACAAAGGGGGAAGATTAATGGAATTATATTCGGGGATGAGAATACAAAAAAATCACACAAAGGCTACCATTAATCATAGGCACAATCATATTGTTGTCATCCAAAATGAAGACCAGGTAGATATTGCAGACCATGCTGGGAAAGCAGCAATTCTTTCGGAGGCCTTCAAGAAAAGATTGGGGACCTCTGAGCAAACAAATATGCACTTTGATTTGGCATCCCTATATGAGCCTCCTTCAGATACATCAATCTTCCATGATTTGGAGATACCTTTCACTGAGGAGGAAATTATTGATGTGGTCAAGGAGCTACCAAATGACAAATCTCCTAGACCCGATGGATTCAATAATGAATTTTTCAAGGCCTATTGGGAGATCATCAAAGTGGATATTTTCAGATTAATCAATGATTTTCATGTTGGTCAATTGTCCTTAGAAAGCATCAATACCTCATACATCACTCTCATTCCTAAAGGGCCTACTCCTTTAACTCCAAGTGACTATAGGCCAATATCACTTTTGAACTGATGTTTAAAACTCATTACCAAGCTATTGGCAAATAGACTCCATAAAGTGATCATGTCTTTGGTTCATATTAACCAATATGGTTTCCTCAAGGAAATTGCCATCCATGACTGCCTAGGGTGGGCATATGAATATTTGCACCAATGTCACAAGTCCAAAGAGGAAATAATTGTACTTAAACTGGATTTTGAGAAAGCATTTGATTTAATTGAGCACAAAGCTATTCTGGTGTGATGCCCCCGATTTGATCATACACTAATTATGCACGCAAATGTGTACGACCAAGATTAGGGACTCACAGGAGGATATCACAACACAACTCTAGACACAAATTAAAATAATACAAGCTTTATATTACAATCCAGTGGCCTTGAGGGCTCGAATACATAAGCTCGAAAACAAACAAGTCAGTAGAAGCAAAAATATCTGAGTACAGACATAAGTTAAACAAGTTTTGCCTTAAGAAGGCTAGCAAAAACATAAATGATCGAAGAGGCAAGGCCTCCTGCATAGGACCTCCTAACTACTATTGGTCATTGGTGGTCTCCATGTAGTAGTAGGCCCCGTCGGGGTAGTAGTAGTAGTCGACTGGGGTGGCATCTGGATCCTGGGATCCGCCAACTGGTTGCAATAACCGGAAAGAAGGGAGAAGGGGGAAAAGGGATAGCAAAGCAACCGTGAGTACTCATCCAAAGTACTCGTAAGCATCAGATTTAGACTAAGTATGCATCAGTATCAAATGAATGAGCTGTATCTGTGGATTGAACTACGGACAGAAGAGGAGGGGAAAAGCCTAGCCTATCGAAGACTAGCATCTTCTGGAAACCACCATCTTGCGGCACTTAGAAGAGTAAAGAATAGCATTTTATAATTAACAAGCATGTTGTAACAATATCGCCCAGAGATCCTTCCTCGACTCCCTGCGAGAAAGCAATCCTGGAGCCATCATATCCATCACATATCTCAAGTATCCATTTCTAGTTATAATAGATCAGGATACAAGTTTGAACGTCTGTTACCGTGGACACGGCTATTCGAATAGATAACTTCCCTGCAGGGGTGCACCACATTACCCTACACGCTCGATCATCTCTAGCCGAACACACTTTTCTGGGTCAATGTCCGGCCTCGAAAGATCAACACGTCACAGCCCTACCTAGGCTCAGCAGAGAGGTCCCCACCGGTCTACATCCTAAGTGCTCAGGGGTCTTGGGCCCATCGCCCTTTCACTCCAGGTCGTTGTGTGCAGGGTGGATACCAGCACCACCCATGTAGTGGATGGCATGATCCGACCGTGCCACAATGTTGAACTGGACATCTGACAAAGCTCCGGCTGATACCACGACGCCGAGGCCCATATCTATTCTCGCGTGGCGGTTAGTGCGTATAGGCCAGAGGCCAACTCGGAACAAATACCCAAACCTTAGTGTATTAGAAGTTCGCGGAGACGAGCAGAGACTCACGATAATGTGACCATGTTGCCCCATCTCAAGGAAATACCGCAAGGGCCAGGCCCAACCCTCTCTCCCTGGGGCGGTCTACCTGCCCGACCATGCCTCATAATTATCTCACGGGTGCTCTCCGGGCCCGCCTGACTTTCACATCAACTCGCGGGTACCCCTCGGGGCTGACCCGACTTTAACAAAGGTCTCAAGTAAAGCCCAGGTAACCGTGTGTCCAAATCATCAAGGGGGGGGGACCCGAGGAATCACCCTCGAGGGATTCCATTCAATGTAATCATCAAGTTGAACTTAGAAGGAATCGCTGTCAAGGTTCACACTTGAGATGTTGCACGGCAGAGTCGTATCGGGGGTGGTGAAGGAGGAATCACCTCGTTGACCACGACCGAATAAATACACTACAGAGTTATCATCAAGAGTGTGTTACGAGGTATCACCCTCGGCACTCGATAGTAACTATGCAGAGTTGTACAACTAAGGGGGTGTGTGGTGATGTACCGGTTTCTGGTCGTCGAACGAGTCGTCGATGATGAAGCGGGGGCAACTGGGAGAAAGTGGGGTCTGATACGTCCATTTTGCATCATGCTTATATGTTGATATTTATTGCATTATGGGCTGTTATTACACGTTATGTCACAATACTTATGCATTTTCTCTCTTATTTTACAAGGTTTACATGAAGAGGTAGAATGCCGGCAACTGGAATTCTGGGTTGGAAAAGAAGCAAACTCTGGAAACCTAATCTGCACAACTCAAAAATCCCCGAAACTTCACAGGACACCGTTTCAGAAAATATAAAAAATATCTGGCGAAAGAAGATCACCAGGGGGGCCACCAGCTGTCCACGAGGGTGGGGGCGCGCCCCCCTCTCTGGGCGCGCCCCCCTGCCTCATGGGCCCCCCGGTGCCAATCTTCTCCTATATGAGGTGTTTTGACTTGGAAAAAATCATAAGGAGGCTTTCGGGGCGAGACGTCGCCGTCTCGAGGCGGAACCTTGGTAGAAACCAATCTAGGGCTCCGGCAGAGCTGTTCTGCCGGGGATACTTCCCTCCGGGAGGGGGAAATCGTCACAGCCGTCATCACCAACAACTCTCCCATCTTGGGGAGGGCTATCTTCATCAACATCTTCACCAGCACCATCTCCTCTCAAACCCTAGTTCATCTCTTGTATCCATTCTTTGTACCCAAACCTCAGATTGGTACCTGTGGGTTGCTAGTAGTGTTGATTACTCCTTGTAGTTGATGCTAGTTGGTTTACTTGGTGGAAGATCATATGTTCAGATCCATTATGCATATTAATACCCCTATGATCATGAACAATATTATGCCTTGTGAGTAGTTACTTTTGTTCCTGAGGACATGGGAGAAGTCTTGCTATTAGTAGTTATGTGAATTTGGTATTCGTTCAATATTTTGATGGGATGTATGTTGTCTCTCTTCTAGTGGTGTCATGTGAACGTCGACTACATGACACTTCACCATTATTTGGGCCTAGAGGAAGGAATTGGGAAGTAAGAAGTAGATGATGGGTTGCTAGAGTGACAGAAGCTTAAACCCTAGTTTATGTGTTGCTTCGTAAGGGGCTGATTTGGATCCACTTGTTTCATGCTATGGTTAGGTTTACCTTAATACTTCTTTTGTAGTTGCGGATGCTTGCATTAGAGGTTAATCATAAATGGGAGGCTTCTCCAATTAAGGACAGCACCCAAGCACCGGTCCACCCACATACCAAATTATCAAAGTACCGAACACGAATCACATGATCGTGATGAAAACTAGCTTGACGATAATTCCCATGTGTCCTCGGGAGTGCTTTCCTCCATATAAGAGTTTGTCTAGGCTTGTACAGTATTGGGCCATCTTGCTGCACCTTATTTACTTTTACCTTTTCTCACTTGCTACCAATTACCTTATCACAAAACTATCTGTTACCTATAATTTCAGTGCTTGCAGAAAATACCTTACTATAAACTGCCTATCATTTCCTTCTGCTCCTCGTTGGGTTCGACACTCTTACTTATTGAAAGGACTATGATAGATCCCCTACACTTGTGGGTCATCAAGACTCTTTTCCAGCGCCGTTGTTGGGGAGTCAAGCGCCTTTGGTAAGTGGAATTTTGTAAGAAAAAATGTATATAGTGTGCCGAAATTAATTGTTACTTGTTACTATGGCTCGTAATCCTTTGAGAGCTTGTTCGGGGTATCTTCACCCCGACCAGAAGAGAAAAGAGTTGCTCCTCAACCTACTGAAAATGTTTGCTTTGAAATTCCTTCGGGTATGATAGAGAAACTGCTAGATAATCCCTTTACAGGAGACGGAACAGTGCATCCCGATTTACACCTAATCTATGTGGATGAAGTTTGTGGATTATTTAAGCTTGCAGGTATGCCCGAGGATGTTATCAAGAAGAAGGTCGTCCCTTTATCTTTGAAGGGAGATACATTGACATGTTTTAGGATATGTGATGATATTGGATCATGAAACTATAATCGTTTGAAGTTGGAATTTCATCAGAAGTTCTACCCTATGCACCAGGTTCATCGTGATCGTAATTATATTTATAATGTTTGGCCTTGGAAGGAGAAAGCATCGCTCAAGCTTGGGGAAGGCTTAAGTCAATGTTATATTCATGCCCCAATCATGAGCTGTCAAAAGAAATGATCATTCAAAAAATTTATGCTCGGCTTTCTCTTAATAATCGCTCCATGCTCGATACTTCTTGTTCTAGTTCTTTTATGATGAAGACTATTGAATTCAAATGGGATTTATTGGAAAGAATTAAACGCAACTCTAAATATTGGGATCTCGACGAAGGTAAGGAGTCAGGTATGACCCCTAAGTTTGATTGTGTTAAAGCTTTTATGGATATCGATGTTTTCCGTGAGTTTAGCACTAAATATGGACTTGACTCTGAGATAGTAGCTTCTTTCTATGAATCATTTGCTACTCATGTTGATCTTCCCAAGGATAAGTGGTTTAAATACCATCCTCCCATTGAATTAAAAGTAGTTGAACCTATTAAAGTTGAAGAAATGACTATCACTTATAATGTTGATCCTATTGTTCCTACTGCTTATATTGAGAAACCACCTTTCCCTGTTAGAATAAAAGATCATGCTAAAGCTTCAACTGTGGTTCGTAAGAGTAGTATTAGAACACCGACATGCTCTGAGCAAATTAAAGTTGAACCTAGTGTTGCTGTGGTTAAGGATCTCTTGGTTGAAGATTTAGATGGACATGTTATTTACCTCCAAGAGGAAGCTGCTAGAATAGCCAAACCAGATGCTAGGAGTAAACATAGACCTGTTGTAGGCTTGCTTGTTATCTCTGTTAAAATAGGAGATCATTGCTATCATGGTTTATGTGATATGGGTGCTAGTGCAAGTATTATCCCTCAATCCTTATATCAAGAAATTATGCATGACATTGCACCTGCTGAGTTAGAAGGGGTTGATGTTACTATTAAGCTTGCTAATAGAGACACTATTTCACCAGTTGGGATTGTTAGAGATGTTGAAGTTTTGTGTGGGAAAGTTAAAAACCCTGCTGATTTCCTTATTCTTAGTTCCCCACAAGATGACTTTTGCCCATTATATTTGGCAGACCCTTCTTGAATACTGTTAATGCTAAGATAGACTGCGTGAAAGATATCATTACTGTTGGTTTAGGGGATATGTCTCATGATTTTAACTTTGCTAAATTTCGTAGACAACCCATGATAAATAATTACCTAGTAAGGATGAAATTATTGGTCTTGCTTCTATTGATGTGCCTCCTAATGATCCTTTAGAACAATATTTGCTAGATCGCAAAAATGATATGCATATGAATGAGAGAAGGGAAACATATGATATATTCTTTAATTAGGGACCCGTACTGAAAGACAACTTGCCTGTTGAAATCCTAGGGGATCCTCCTCCACCCAAGGGTGATCCCGTGTTTGAACTTAAACATTTACTTGATAATCTTAAGTATGTTTATCTTGATGAAAAGAAGATATATCATGTTATTATTAGTGCTAACCTTTCAGAGCAGGAAGAGGAAAAATTATTGAAAACTCTAAAGAAGCTCCGTGCTGCTATTGGATATACTCTGGATGATCTTAAGGGCATCAGTCCCACTTTATGCCAACACAAGATAAAATTGGAAGAAAACGCTAGACCGGTTATTGATCATCAATGACGGTTAAATCCTAAGATGAAAGAAGTGGTAAGGTAGGAAATACTAAAGCTTCTAGAGGCAGGTATTATCTATCCAGTTGTTGATAGCCAGTGGGTAAGTCCTGTCCATTGTGTCCCTAAGAAGGGAGGTATGACTGTTGTTCCTAATGATAAACATGAATTGATCCCGCAAAGAATTGTTACAGGTTATAGGACGGTAATTGATTTCCGCAAATTAAATAAAGCTACTAAGAAAGATCATTACCCCTTGCCATTTATTGATCAAATGCTAGAAAGGTTATCCAAACATACTCACTTTTGCTTTCTAGATGGTTATTCTGGTTTCTCTCAAATACCTGTGTCAAAAGGGGATCAAGAAAAATACCACTTTTACTTGTCCTTGTTGGAAATGTACCCTAGAGGCAATAATAAAATGGTTATTATTATATTTCCTTGTTCATGATAATTTTCTATTGTTCATGCTTTAATTATATTATCCGGAAACAGTAATGCAGGTGTGAATACATAGACCACAATGTTTCCCTAGTAAGCCTCTAGTTGACTAGCTCGTTGATCAATAGATGGTTACGGTTTCCTGACCATGGACATTGGATGTCATTGATAACGGGATCACATCATTAGGAGAATGATGTGATGGACAAGACCCAATCCTAAGCCTAGCACAAGATCGTGTAGTTCATATGCTAAAGCTTTTCCAATGTCAAGTATCCTTTCCTTAGACCATGAGATTGTGCAACTCTCGGATACCGTAGGAGTGCTTTGGGTGTGCCAAACGTCACAACATAACTGGGTGGCTATAAAGGTATGCTACGGGTATCCCTGAAAGTATATGTTGGGTTGGCACGGATCGAGACTGGGATTTGTCACTCCGTATGACGGAGAGGTATCTCTGGGCCCACTTAGTAAGACATCATCGTAATGAGCTCAATGTGACTAAGGGGTTGGTCACGGGATGATGTGTTATGGAACAAGTAAAGAGACTTGACGTAACGAGATTGAACAAGGTATCGGTATACCGACGATCGAATCTCGGGCAAGTACTATACCACTAGACAAAGGGAATCATATACGGGATTGATTGAATCATTGACATCGTGGTTCATCCGATGAGATCATCGTGGAACATGTGGGAGTCAACATGGGTATCCAGATCCCGCTGTTGGTTATTGGCCGGAGAGAGGTCTCGGTCATGTCTGCATTGTTCCCGAACCCGTAGGGTCTACACACTTAAGGTTCGATGACGCTAGGATTATAGGAAATGTAGTACGTGGTTACCGAATGTTGTTCAGAGTCCCGGATGAGATCCCGGACGTCACGAGGAGTTCCGGAATGGTCTGGAGGTAAATATTTATATACGGGAAGTCCCGTTTTGGTCACCGGAAGTGTTCTGGGCGTTATCGGGACCACCGGAAGGGTTCCGGGGGTCCACCGGGAGGGGCCACTAGCCCCAGAGGCTTGCGTGGGCCAGGTGTGGGAAGGGACCAGCCCTAGGTGGGCTGGTGCGCCCCCCCCCCCCCCACCAAGGCCCAAGGCGCAGGGAGAAGGGGAAAGGGGAAACCCTAGGCTCAGATGGGCCTAAGGCCCACCTAGGGTGCCCCCCCCCGCTCTTCCCCTCTGGCAGCCCCCTAGATGCAATCTATGGCTGGCCGCCACCCCTATGGGTGGAACCCTAGATGGGGGCGCAGCCCCTCCCCTCCCCCTATATATAGTGGGGGTTTCGGGGCTGCCAGATGCACGAGTCCCTCTCTCGCTTGGCGCAGCCCTACCCCTCTCCCTCCTCATCTCTTGCGGTGCTTGGCGAAGCCCTGCTGGAGTGCCACGCTCCTCCACCACCACCATGATGTCGTGCTGCTACTGGACAGAGTCTTCCCCAACCTCTCCCTCTCCCCTTGCTGGATCAAGGCGCGGGAGACGTCACTGGGATGCACGTGTGTTGAACACGGAGGCGCCGTTGTTTGGCGCTTAGATCGGATTCGACCGCGATCTGAATCGCTTCATGTACGACTCCACCAACTGTGTTCTTGCAACGCTTCCGCATCGCGATCTTCAAAGGTATGAAGATGCACTCCCTTCTCGTTGCTAGTAATCTCCATAGATAGATCTTGGTGATGCGTAGGAAATTTTTTGATTTTCTGCAACAATCCCCAACAGTGGCATCATGAGCTAGGTCTATGCGTAGTTACTATGCACGAGTAGAACACAAGTTGTTGTGGGCGTAGATCATGTCAATTTACTTGCTGCTACTAGTCTTATCTTGATTTGGCGGCATTGTGGGATGAAGCAGCCCGGACCGGCCTTACACGTACGCTTACGTGAGACAGGTTCCACCGACTGACATGCACTAGTTGCATAAGCTGGCTAGCGGGTGTCTGTCTCTCCCACTTTAGTTGGATCGGATTCGATGAAAAGGGTCCTTATGAAGGGTAAATAGTAATTAGCATATCACGTTGTGGTTTTTGCGTAGGTAAGAAACGTTCTTGCTAGAAACCTATAGCAGCCACGTAAAAACTTGCAACAACAATTAGAGGACGTCTAACTTGTTCTTGCAGCATGTGCCATGTGATGTGATATGGCCAAAAGGATGTGATAAATGATATATATGTAATGTATGAGATTGATCATGTTCTTGTAATAGGAATCACGACTTGCATGTCGATGAGTATGACAACCGGCAGGAGCCATAGGAGTTGTCTTATTTTATTGTATGACCTGCGTGTCATTGAAAACGCCATGTAATTACTTTACTTCATTGCTAACCGTTAGCCATAGTAGTAGAAGTAATGTTTGGCGAGACAACTTCATGAGGACACGATGATGAAGATCATGATGATGGAGATCATGGTGTCATGCCGATGACAATGATGATCATGGAGCCCCGAAGATGAAGATCAAAAGGAGCAAAATGATATTGGCCATATCATGTCACTATTTGATTGCATGTGATGTTTTACATCTTATTTTCTTAGAACGACGGTAGTAAATAAGATGATCTCTCACTAAAATTTCAAGAATTGTGTTCCCCCTAACTGTGCACCATTGCTAAGGTTCGTTGTTCCAAAGCACCACGTGATGATCGGGTGTGATAGGCCCTAACGTTCGCATACAACGGGTGTAAGATAGATTTACACACGCAATACACTTAGGGTTGACTTGACGAGCCTAGCATGTACAGACATGGCCTCGGAACACAGAAGACCGAAAGGTCGAATATGAGTCGTATAGAAGATACGATCAACATAAAGATGTTCACCGTTGATGACTAGTCCGTCTCACGTGATGATCGGACACGGCCTAGTCGATTCGGATCATGTATCACTCAGATGACTAGAGAGATGTCTATCTGAGTGGGAGTTCATTAAATTTGTTTAGATGAACTTAATTGTCATGAACATAGTCTAAAATCTTTACAATATGTCTTGTAGATCCAATGGCCCACGCTAATGGTTCCCTCTACTTCAACGCGTTCCTAGAGAAAACCAAGATGAAAGACGATGGTAGCAACTATACGGATTGGGTCCGTAACTTGAGGATCATCCTCATAGCTGCCAAGAAAGCATATGTCCTTGAAGCACCGCTAGGTGACACACCCGTTTTCCCAGCGACTCAACACGTTATGAACGCCTGGCAGTCGCGTAGTGATGATTACTCCCTGGTTCAGTGTGGCATGCTTTACAGCTTAGTATCGGGGCTCCAAAAGCGTTTTGAGCAGCACAGAGCATATGAGATGTTCCAAGAGCTGAAAATGGTTTTCCAAGCTCATGCCCGAGTCGAGAGATATGAAGTCTCCGACAAGTTCTACAGTTGTAAGATGCAGGAGAATAGTTCTGTCAGCGAGCATATACTCAAAATGTCTGGGTTACACAACCGCTTGTCTCAGCTCGTAATTAATCTCCCAGATGACGCGGTCGTTGATAGAATCCTGCAGTCGCTCCCGCCTAGCTACAAGAGCTTCGTGATGAATTTCAATATGCAAGGGATGGAGAAGTCCATTCCCAAGGTGTATTCAATGCTGAAATCAGCGGAGGTGGAGATCAAGAAAGAACATCAAGTGTTGATGGTGAAGAAAACCACTAAGTTCAAGAAAGGCAAGGGTAAGAAGAACTTCAAGAAGGACAGCAAAGGAGTTGTCGCGCCCGGTAAGCCAGTTGCCGGGAAGAAGCCAAAGAATGGACCCAAGCCTGAGACTGAGTGATTTTATTGCAAGGGTACGGGTCACTGGGAGCGGAACTATCCCAAATACTTAGCGGATAAGAAGGCCGGAAACGTCAAAGGTATATGTGATATACATGTTATTGATGTGTACCTTACCAGCGCTCGTAGTAGCTCCTGGGTATTTGATACCGGTGCTGTTTCTCACATTTGGAGCTGCGGAATAAGCGGAGACTGGAGAAGGACGAGGTGACAATGCGCGTCGGGAATGGTTCCAAGGTCGATGTGATCGCCGTCGGCACGCTACCTCTGCATCTACCTTCGGGATTAGTTTTAAACCTCAATAATTGTTATTAGTACCAGCTTTGAGCATGAACATTGTATCTGGATCTCGTTTAATGCGAGATGGCTACTCATTTAAATCCGAGAATAATGGTTGTTCTATTTATATGAGAGAAATGTTTTATGGTCATGCCCCGCTGGTCAATGGTTTATTCTTAATGAATCTTGAATGTGATGTTACGCATATTCATAGTGTGGATGCCAAAAGATGTAAGGTTGATAATGATAGTCCCACATACTTGTGGCACTGCCGCCTTGGTCATATTGGTGTCATACGTATGAAGAAGCTCCATGCAGATGGACTTTTGGAGTCTCTTGATTATGAATCATTTGACACGTGCGAACCATGCCTCTTGGGAAAGATGACCAAGACTCTGTTCTCCAGAAAAATGGAGCGAGCAACCAACTTATTGGAAATCATACATACTGATGTGTGCGATCCAATGAGTGTTGAAGCTCGTTGTGGCTATCGTTATGTTCTCACCCTCACTGATGACTTAAGTAGATATGGGTATGTCTACTTGATGAAACACAAGTCTGAGACCTTTGAAAAGTTCAAGGAATTTCAGAATGCGGTTAAGAATCAACGTGACAGAAAAATAAAGTTCTTACGATCAGATCATGGAGGAGAGTATTTAAGTCACGAATTTGGCACACACCTAAGGAAATGTGGAATTGTTTCACAATTGACGCCGCCTGGAACACCTCGACGTAATGGTGTATCCGAACATCGTAATCGTACTCTGTTGGACATGGTGCGATCTATGATGTCTCTTACCGACTTATCGCTATCATTCTGGGGTTATGCTTTAGAGACTATCGCATTCACTTTAAATAGGGCACCATCTAAATCCGTTGAGATGACACCGTATGAACTATGGTTTGGGAAGAAACCTAAGTTGTCGTTTCTAAAAGTTTGGGGATGCGATGCTTATGTCAAGAAACTTCAACCTGAAAAGCTCGAACCCAAATCGGAAAAATGTGTCTTCATAGGATACCCTAAGGAAACTATCGGGTATACCTTCTACCTCAGATCTGAAGGCAAGATCTTTGTTACCAAGAATGGATCCTTTCTGGAGAAGGAGTTTCTCTCGAAAGAAGTAAGTGGGAGGAAAGTGGAACTTGATGAGGTGATTTTCACCCCTTCCGAACCGGAAAGTAGCGCAGCGCAGGAAGATGTTTCTGTGGTGCCTGCTCTGACTAGAGAGGAAGTTAATGATAATGATCATGAAGCTTCAGATCAAGTTACTGTTGAACTTCGTAGGTCCACAAGGACACGTTCCGGACCAGAGTGGTACGGCAACCCTGTCCTGGAAATCATATTGTTAGACAACGGTGAACCTTCGAACTATGAAGAAGCGATGGTGGGTCTGGATTCCAACAAATGGCTTGAAGCCATGAAATCCGAGATATGATCCATGTATGATTACAAAGTATGGACTTTAGTTGACTTGCCCGATGATCGGCAAGACATAGAAAATAAATGGATCTTTAAGAAGAAGACTGACGCGGATGGTAATGTGACCATCTATAAGGCTCGGCTTGTCGCTAAAGGTTATCGACAAGTTCAAGGAATTGACTACGACGAGACTTTCTCTCCCGTAGCGATGCTGAAGTCCGTCCGAATCATTTTAGCAATTGCCGCATTCTATGATTATGAGATATGGCAAATGGACGTCAAAACGGCATTCCTTAATGGCTTCCTTAAGGAAGAACTATATATGATGCAGCCAGAAGGTTTTGTCGATCCCAAGAATGCTAACAAGGTATGCAAGCTCCAGCGCTCCATCTATGGGCTGGTGCAAGCATCTCGGAGTTGGAATATTCGCTTTGATGAGGTGATAAAAGCGTTTGGGTTTATACAGACTTGGGGAGAAGCCTGTATTTACAAGAAAGTGAGTGGGAGCTCTGTAGCATTTCTCATATTATATGTGGATGACATATTGCTGATGGGAAATGATGTAGAACTCTTGGAAAGCATAAAGGCCTACTTGAATAAGTGTTTTTCAATGAAGGACCTTGGAGAAGCTGCTTACATATTAGGCATCAAGATCTATAGAGATAGATCGAGATGCCTCATTGGTCTTTCACAAAGCACATACCTTGACAAGATATTGAAGAAGTTCAATATGGATCAGTCCAAGAAAGGGTTCTTGCCTGTATTGCAGGGTATGAGATTGAGCATAGCTCAATGCCCGACCTCGGCAGAAGATAGAGAAAAGATGAGTGTCATCCCCTATGCCTCGGCCATAGGCTCTATTATGTATGCCATGTTGTGTACCAGACCTGATGTGAACCTTGCCATAAGTTTGGTGGGGAGGTACCAAAGTGATCCTGGTATGGAGCACTGGACAGCGGTCAAGAACATCCTGAAGTGCCTGAAAAGGACTAAGGATATGTTTCTTGTTTATGGAGGTGACAAAGAGCTCGTCATAAAGGGTTACGTCGATGCTAGCTTCGACACAGATCTGGATGACTCCAAGTCACAAACCGGATGCGTGTATATTTTGAATGGCCGGGCAGTCAGCTGGTGCAGTTGCAAGCAAAGCGTCGTGCGGCATCTACATGTGAAGTGGAGTACATAGCTGCTTCCGAAGCAGCGTAGGAAGGAGTCTGGATGAAGGAGTTCATCACCGACCTAGGAGTTATTCCAAGCGCGTCAGGCCCGATGACTCTCTTCTGTGAGAACACTGGATCTATTGCCATTGCCAAGGAGCCTAGGTTTCCCAAGAAGACCAAGAACATCAAGCGCCGTTTCAACTCCATCCGAAATTATATTCAAGATGGAGACATAGATATTTGTAAAGTGCATACAGATCTGAATGTCGCAGATCCGTTGACTAAACCTCTTCCACGAGCAAAACATGATCAACACCAGAACTCTATGGGTGTTCGATTCATCACAATGTAACTAGATTGTTGACTCTAGTGCAAGTGGGAGACTGTTGGAAATATGCCCTAGAGGCAATAATAAAATGGTTATTTTTATATTTCCTTGTTCATGATAAGTGTCTATTGTTCATGCTTTAATTGTATTATCCGTAAACAGTAATGAAGGTGTGAATACATAGACCACAATGTGTCCCTAGTAAGCCTCTAGTTGACTAGCTCGTTGATCAATAGATGGTTACGGTTTCCTGACCATGGACATTGGATGTCATTGATAACGGGATCACATCATTAGGAGAATGATGTGATGAACAAGACCCAATCCTAAGCCTAGCAGAAGATCATGTAGTTCGTATGCTAAAGCTTTTCCAATGTCAAGTATCCTTTCCTTAGACCATGAGATTGTGCAACTCCCAGATACCGTAGGAGTGCTTTGGGTGTGCCAAATGTCACAACGTAACTGGGTGGCTATAAAGGTATGCTACGGGTATCCCCGAAAGTATCTGTTGGGTTGGCACGAATCAAGACTGGGATTTGTCACTCCGTATGACGGAGAGGTATCTCTGGGCCCACTCGATAAGACATCATCATAATGAGCTCAATTTGACTAAGGGGTTGGTCACGGGATGATATGTTACGGAACGTGTAAAGTGACTTGCCGTAACGAGATTGAACAAGGTATCGGTATACCGACGATCGAATCTCGGGCAAGTACTATACCGCTACACAAAGGCAATCGTATACGGGATTGATTGAATCCTTGACATCGTGGTTCATCCGATGAGATCATTGTGGAACATGTGGGAGCCAACATGGGTATCCAGATCCCGTTGTTGGTTATTGGCCGGAGAGAGGTCTCGGTCATGTCTACATGGTTCTCGAACCCGTAGGGTCTACACACTTAAGGTTTGATGACGCTAGGGTTATAGGGAATGTAGTACGTGGTTACCGAATGTTGTTCGGAGTCCCGTATGAGATCACGAACGTCACGGGGAGTTCCGGGATGGTCCGCAGGTAAAGATTTATATATGGGAAGTCCCGTTTCGGTCACCGGATGTGTTCTGGGCGTTACCGGGACCACCGGAAGGGTTCCGGGGGTCCACCGGCCCCAGAGGCTTGTGTGGGCCAAGTGTGGGAAGGAACCAGCCCTAGGTGGGCTGGTGCGCCCCCCCCCCCACCAAGGCCCAAGGCGCGGGGAGAAGGGGAAAGGGGGAAACCCTAGGCTCAGATGGGCCTAAGGCCCTCCTAGGGTGCGCCCCCCCTCTCTTCCCCTCTGGCCGCCCCCTAGATGCAATCTAGGGGTGGCCTCCACCCCTAGGGGTGGAACCCGATATGGGGGCACAGCCCCTCCCCTCCCCTATATATAATGGGGGTTTCGGGGCTGCCAGATGCACGAGTCCCTCTCTCGCTTGGCGCAGCCCTACCCCTCTCCCTCCTCGTCTCTTGCGGTGGTTGGCGAATCCCTGCTGGAGTGCCACGCTCCTCCACCACCACCATGCCGTCGTGCTGCTGCTGGACGGAGTCTTCCCCAACCTCTCCCTCTCCCCTTGCTGGATCAAGGCGCGGGATACGTCACCGGGCTGCACGTGTGTTGAACACGGAGGCCCCGTTGTTTGGTGCTTAGATTGGATTCGACCGCGATCTGAATCGCTTCGTGTACGACTCCACCAACTGCGTTCTTGCAACACTTCCGCATCGCGATATTCAAAGGTATGATGATGCACTCCCTTCTCGTTGCTAGTAATCTCCAAAGATAGATCTTGGTGATGCGTAGGAAATTTTTTGATTTTCTGCAACAATCCCCAATAGTCCTTTCGGTACCTTTGCTTATAGACGTATGCCTTTTGGTTTATCTAATGCATCTGCTACCTTTCAAAGATGCATGATGGTTATATTCTCTGATTTTTGTGAAAATATTGTTGAGGTTTTCATGGATGACTTCTCCGTTTATGGAACTTCTTTTGATGATTGCTTAAGCAACCTTGATCGAGTTTTGTAGAGATGTGAAGACACTAATCTTGTTTTGAATTGGGAGAAGTGCCACTTTATGGTTAATGAAGGCATTGTCTTGGGACATAAAATTTCTGAAAGAGGTATTGAAGTTGACAAGGCTAAAGATGATGCTATTGAAAAGATGTCGTGCCCTAAGGACATCAAAGGTATACGAAGTTTCCTTGGTCATGCCGGGTTTTATAGGAGATTCATAAAGGACTTCTCCAAAATATCTAGGCCTCTGACTTATCTCTTACAAAAAGATATTCCTTTTGTCTTTGATGATGATTGTCTAGAAGCATTTGAAATACTTAAGAAAGCATTGATCTCTGCACCTATTGTCCAGCCTCGTGACTATAATTTACCCTTTGAGATTATGTGCGATGCTAGTGATTATGCTGTAGGTGTTGTTCTAGGACAAAGAGTTGATAAGAAATTGAATGTTATCCAATATGCTAGTAAAACTCTAGATAGTGCCCAGAGAAATTATGCTAGTACTGAGAAATAATTTTTAGCGGTTGTATTTGCTTGTGATAAGTTTAGACCCTATATTGTTGATTCTAAAGTAACTATTCACACTGATCATGCTGCTATCAAATACCTTATGGAAAAGAAAGATGCTAAACCTAGACTTATTAGATGGGTTCTCCTGCTGCAAGAATTTGATTTGCATATTATTGATAGAAAGGGAGCTGAGAACCCCGTTGTAGATAACTTGTCTAGGCTAGAGAATATACTTGATGACCCACAACCTATTGATGATAGCTTTCTTGATGAACAATTAGCTATCATAAATACTTCTCGTACTGCTCCATGGTATGCTGATTATGCTAATTATATTGTTGTTAAGTTTATACCTCCTAGCTTCACATACCATCAAAAGAAAAAGTTCTTCTACGATTTGAGACATTACTTCTGGGATGACCCACATCTTCATAAAGAAGGAGTAGATGGTGTTATTAGACGTTGTGTACCTGAGCATGAATAGAAATAGATCCTACGCAAGTGCCACTCCGAAGCTTATGCAGGACACCATGCTGGAGATAGAACTGCACATAAGGTATTGCAATCCGGTTTTTATTGGCCTACTCTCTTCAAGGATGCATGTAAGTTTGTCTTATCTTGTGATGAATGTCAAAGAATTGGTAATATCAGCAGACATCAAGAAATGCCTATGAATTATTCACTTGTTATTGAACCATTTGATGTTTGGGGCTTTGATTATATGGGACCGTTTCCTTCCTCTAATGGGTACACGCATATTCTAGTTGTTGTTGATTACGTTACTAAGTGGGTAGAAGCTATTCCAACTAGTAGTGTTGATCATAACACCTCTATTAAGATGCTTAAAGAAGTTATTTTTCCAAGGTTTGGAGTCCCTAGATACTTAATGACTGATGGTGGTTCACACTTTATTCATGGTGCTTTTCGTAAAATGCTTGCTAAGTATGATGTAAATCTTAGAATTGCATCTCCTTATCACCCACAGACTAGTGGTCAAGTAGAACTAAGTAATAGAGAGTTGAAATTAATTTTGCAAAAGACAGTTAGTAGGTCTAGAAAGAATTGGTCCAAGAAACTAGATGACGCACTATGGGCCTATAGAACTGCATACAAAAATCCTATGGGTATGTCTCCATATAAGATGGTTTATGGAAAAGCTTGTCACTTACCTCTTGAGCTAGAACATAAGGCATATTGGGCTATTAAAGAGCTCAATTATGATTTCAAACTTGCCGGTGAGAAGAGGTTATTTGACATTAGCTCTCTTGATGAATGGAGAACCCAAGCCTATGAGAATGCCAAGCTGTTCAAAGAAAAGGTTAAGAGATGGCATGACAAAAGGATACAAAAGCATGAGTTCAACGTAGGTGATTATGTCTTGCTATACAACTCTCGTTTAAGATTTTTTACAGGAAAACTTCTCTCTAAATGGGAAGGACCTTATGTTATCGAGGAGGTCTATCGTTCTGGTGCCATAAAAATCAACAACTTCGAAGGCACAAATCCGAAGGTGGTGAACGGTCAAAGAATCAAACATTATATCTCAGGTAACACTATAGATGTTGAAACCAATGTTATTGAAACCGTAACCCCGGAGGAATACATAAGGGACACTTTCCGTAATGATTCAGGCTCCGAAAAGGAAGAGGTATGCGGTACGGTAAGTAAACCGACTCCAAAACAGTTCTAAAGGCAATTTTTCGCCGTTTTGGAATATTTAGAAAAATAGAAAAATAAGTGGTAGTCCGGAAGAGACACAAGGCGTCCACTGAAGGAAATATGCCCTAGAGGCAATAATAAAGTTATTATTTATTTCCTTATATCATGATAAATGTTTATTATTCATGCTAGAATTGTATTAACCGGAAACTTAGTACATGTGTGAATACATAGACAAAACATAGTGTCCCTAGTATGCCTCTACTAGACTAGCTCATTGATCAAAGATGGTTATGTTTCCTAACCATAGACATGAGTTGTCATTTGATCAACGGATCAAATCATTAGGAGAATGATGTGATGGACAAGACCCATCCGTTAGCTTAGCACTATGATCGTTTAGTTTTACTGCTATTGCTTTCTTCATGACTTCTACATGATCCTATGACTATGAGATTATGCAACTCCCGAATACCAGAGGAACACCTTGTGTGATATCAAACGTCACAAGGTAACTTGGTGATTATAAAGATGCTCTACAGGTGTCTCCGAAAGTGTTCGTGGTGTTGGCATAGATCAAGAATAGGATTTGTCACTCCGAGTGTCGGAGAGGTATCTCTGGGCCCTCTCGGTAATGCACATCATAATAAGCCTTGCAAGCAAATGACTAATGAGTTAGTCATGAGATGATGTATTACGGAACGAGTAAAGAGACTTGCCGGTAACGAGATTGAACTAGGTATTGAGATACCGACGATCGAATCTCGGGCAAGTAACATACCGATGACAAAGGGAACAACGTATGTTGTTATGCGGTTTGACCGATAAAGATCTTCGTAGAATATGTAGGAGCCAATATGAGCATCCAGTTCCACTATTGGTTATTTACCGAAGATGAGTCTCGGACATGTCTACATAGTTCTCGAACCCGTAGGGTCCGCACGCTTAACGTTTGATGATGATTGGTATTATGAGTTTATGTGTTTTGATGTACCGAAGGTAGTCCGGAGTCCCGGATGAGCTCGAGGACATGACGAGGAGTCTCGAAATGGTCGAGACGTGAAGATCGATATATTGGACAACTATATTCGGACATCGGAAAGGTTCTGAGTGATTCGGGTATTTTTCGGAGTACCGGAGAGTTACGGGAATTCGCCGGGGAGTATATGGGCCTTATTGGGCTTTAGGGGAAAGAGAGAGAGGAGGCTGTGCCCCCCCCCCCAAGGCTTGGTCCAAATTGAACTAGGGGGAGGGGCTGCGCCCCCTCCTTCCTTCTCTTCTCTTTTCCCTTCCTTCTCTCCAACTCCTACTACTTGGAAAGGCTCCTAGTTCTACTAGGAAAGGGGGAATCCTACTCCCGGTGGGAGTAGGACTCCCCTAGGGCGCGCCATAGAGAGGGCCGGCCCTCCTCCTCCTCCACTCCTTATATACGGGGGTAGAGGCACCCCATAGACACACAGGTTGATCAGTTGATCTCTCCCAACCGTGTGCGGTGCTCCTCTCCACTGAATCACACCTCGGTCATACCGTTGCAGTGCTTAGGCGAAGCCCTGCGCAGGTAGCTTCATCATCTCCATCACCACGCCGTCGTGCTAACGAAACTCTCCCGCGAACTTCTACTGGATCAAGAGCTCGTGGGACGTCATCAAGCTGAACGTGTGATGAACGCAGAGGCTCCGTACGTTCGGTGCTTGATCGGTTGGATCGCGAAGAAAGTTCGACTACATCAACTGCGTCACTAGACACTTCCGCTTTCGGTCTACGAGGGTACATAGACACACTCTCCTCTCTCGTTGCTATGCATCTATTAGATAGATCTTGCGTGATCGTAGGAAAATTTTGAAATACTACGTTCCCCAACAGTGGCATCATGAGCCAGGTCTATGCGTAGATGATATGCACGAGTAGAACACAATGAGTTGTGGGCGATAATAGTCATACTGCTTACCAACATGTCATACTTTGGTTCAGCGGTATTGTGAGATGAAGCGGCTCGGGCCGACATTACACGTACGCTTACGCGAGACTGGTTTCACCGTTATGAGCACTCATTGCTTAAAGGTGACTCGAGGATGTCTGTCTCTCTCACTTTTGCTGAATCGAGTGTGACTACGCCCGGTCCTTGTGAAGGTTAAAACAGCACATACTTGACGAAAAATCATTGTTGTTTTTGTATGCGTAGGTAAGAACGGTTCTTGCTAAGCCCATAGCAGCCACGTAAAACTTGCAACAACAGAGTAGAGGACATTTAACTTGTTTTTGCAGGGCATGTTGTGATGTGATATGGTCAAGACATGATGAGTGATACGTTATTGTATGAGATGATCATGTTTTGTAAAGTTATCGGCAACTGGCAGGAGCCATATGGTTGTCGCTTTATTGTATTAAATGCAATCACCATGTAATTGATTTACTTTATCACTAAGTGGTAGTGATAGTCGTGGAAGCAATAGTTGGCGAGACGACAACGATGCTACAACGGAGATGAAGGTGTCGCGCCGGTGACGATGGTGATCATGATGGTGCCTTGGAGATGGAGATCAAAGGCACAACATGATGATGGCCATATCATATCACTTATATTGATTGCATGTGATGTTTATCTTTTATGTATCTTAGTTTGCTTAGATCGGCGGTAGCATTATAAGATGATCCCTTACAAAATTTCAAGGTACAAGTGTTCTCCCTGAGTATGCACCGTTGCGAAAGTTCGTCGTGCCGAGACACCACGTGATGATCGGGTGTGATAAGCTCTACGTTCAAATAGAATGGGTGTAAGACAGTTTTGCACATGCAGAATACTCGGGTTAAACTTGACGAGCCTAGCATGTACAGACATGGCCTTGGAACACTGGAGACCGAAAGGTCGAGCATGAATCATATAGTAGATATGATCAACATGAGATGTTCACCATTGAAAACTACTCCATCTCACGTGATGATCGGACATGGTTTAGTTGATTTGGATCACGTGATCATTAGATGAATAAAGGGATGTCAATCTAAGTGGGAGTTCTTTAGTAATATGATTAATTGAACTTTAATTTATCATGAACTTAGTCCTGGTAGTATTAGCATATCTACGTTGTAGATCAATAGCTCGCGATGTAGCTCCCCGTTTGTTTTATATGTTCCTAGAGAAAACTAAGTTGAAATATGTTAGTAGCAATGACGCGGACTTGTTTCGTGATCTGAGGATTTTCCTCATTGATGCACAGAAGAATTATGTCCTTGATGCACCGCTAGGTGACAGACCTATTGCAGGAGCAGATACAAACGTTATAAACATTTTGACAAAAGCTCGGTATGATGACTACTTGATAGTTTAGTGCACCATGCTTTATGGCTTATAACAGGGACTTCAAAAATGTTTTGAACGCCACGGAGCATATGAGATGTTCCAAGAGTTGAAATTAGTATTTCATACTCATGCCCGTGTCGAGAGGTATAAGACCTCTGACAGTATTTTGCCTACAAGATGGAGGAGAATAGCTCAACCAGTGAGCATGTGCTCAGATTGTCTGGGTACTACAATTGCTTGAATCAAGTGGGAGTTAATCTTCCAGATAAGATAGTAATTAACAAAGTTCTCTAGACACTATCACCAAGTTAGTAGAACTTCGTGATGAACTATAATATGCAAGGGATGACGAAAGTAATTCCCGAGCTCTTCGCAATGCTGAAATCTGCGAAGGTAGAAATCAAGAAAGAGCATCAAGTGTTGATGGTTAACAAGACCACTTGTTTCAAGTAAAGGGCAAAGGGATAGAAGGGGAACTTCAAGAAGAATGGCAAACAATTTGTCACTCCCGTGAAGAAACCCAAAGCTAAACTCAAGCCTGAAACTAAGTGCTTCTACTGCAAAGGAAATGGTCACTAGAAGTGGAACTGCCCTAGATACTTGGTGGATAATAAGGATGGCAAAGTGAACAAAGGTATATTTGATATACAGATTATTGATCTGTACTTTACTAGTGTTCATAGCAACCCCTAGCTATTTCATACCGGTTCAGTTGCTAAAATTAGTAACTCGGAACGGAGTTGCAAAATGAACAGAGACTAGTTAAAGGTGAAGTGACGATGTGTGCTGGAAGTGGTTCCAAGATTGATATGATCATCATCGCACACTCCCTATACTTTCGGGATTAGTGTAGAACCTAAATAAATGTTATTTGGCATTTGCGTTAAGCATGAATATGATTTGATCATGTTTGTTGCAATACGGTTATTCATTTAAAGTCATAGAATAATTGTTATTCTATTTACATGAATAAAGCCTTCGATGGTCATACACCCAATGAAAATAGTTTGTTGGATCTCGATCGTAGTGATACACATATTCATAATATTGAAGCCAAAAGATGCAAGGTTAGTAATGATAGTGCAACTTATTTGTGGCACTGCCATTTAGGTCATATTGGTGTAAAGCGCATGAAGAAACTCCATAGTGATGGACTTTTGCAATCAATTGATTATGAATCACTTGGTGCTTGCGAACCATGCCTCATGGGCAAGATGACTAAAAGTCCGTTCTCTGGAATAATGGAGCGAGCAGCAGATTTGTCGGAAATCATACATACTGATGTATGTGGACCGATGAGTGTTGAAGCTCGCGGTGGGTATCGTTATTTTATGACCTTCACTGATGATTTAAGCAGATATGGGTATATCTACTTGATGAAGCACAAGTCTGAAACATTTGAAAGTTCAAAGAATTTTAGAGTGAAGTATAGAATCATCGTAACAATAAAATAAAAGTTTCTACGATCTGATCGCGAAGGTGAATATTTGAGTTATGAGTTTGGTCATCATTTAAAACAATGTGGAATAGTTTCACAGCTCACGCCACCCAAAACACCATAGCGTAATGGTGTGTCCGAACGTCGTAACCGTACTTTATTAGATATGGTGCGATTTATGATGTCTCTTACCGATTTACCACTATCGTTTTGGGTTATGCATTAGAGACAGCTGCATTCACGTTAAATAAGGGCACCATCTAAATCCGTTGAGATGACGCCTTATGAACTGTGGTTTGGCCAGAAACCAAAGTTGTTGTTTCTTAATGTTTGGGGCTGCGATGCTTATGTGAAAAAGCTTCAACCTGATAAGCTCGAACCCAAGTCGGAGAAATGTGTCTTCATAGGATACCCAAAGGAGACTGTTGGGTACACCTTCTATCACAGATCCGAAGGCAAGATATTCGTTGCTAAGAATGGATCCTTTCTAGAGAAGGAGTTTCTCTCGAAAGAAGTGAGTGGGAGGAAAGTGGAACTTGCTGAGGTAATTGTACCTTCTCCCGAATTGGAAAGTAGTACATCACAGAAACTAGTTCCAGTGATTCCTACACCAATTAGTGAGGAAGCTAATGATGATGATCGTGAAACTTCGGATCAAGTTACTGCTGAACTTCGTAGATCAACCAGAGTATGTTCCGCACCAGAGTGGTATGGCAACCCAGTTCTGGAAGTCATGTTACTAGACCATGATGAACCTACGAACTATGAGGAAGCGATGATGAGCCCAGATTCCGCAAAATGGCTTGAGGCCATGAAATCTGAGATGGGATCCATGTATGAGAACAAAGTGTGGACTTTGGTTGACTTGCCCGATGATCGGCAAGCCATTGAAAATAAAAGGATCTTCAAGAAGAAGACCGACGCTGACGGTAATGTTATTATTTACAAAGCTCGACTTGTTGCAAAAGGTTTTCGACAAGTTCCAGGATTTGACTACGATGAGACTTTCTCACCCGTAGCGATGCTTAAGTCTGTCTGAATCATGTTAGCAATTGCCGCGTTTTATGATTATGAAATCTGGCAAATGGATGTCAAAACTGCATTCCTGAATGGATATCTTAAAGAAGAGTTGTATATGATGCAACCAGAAGGTTTTGTCGATCCTAAAGGTGCTAACAAAATGTGCAAGCTCCAGCGATCCATCTATGGACTGGTGCAAGCATCTTAGAGTTGGAATATACGCTTTGATAAGTTGATCAAAGCATATAGTTTTATACAAACTTGTGGTGAAGCCTATATTTACAAGAAAGTGAGTTGGAGCACTACAGCCTTTCTGATAAGTATATGTGAATGACATATTGTCGATCAGAAATGATGTAGAATTTTTTGGAAAGCATAAAGGAGTGTTTGAAAGGAGTTTTTCAAAGAAAAACCTCAGTAAATATGCTTACATATTGAGCCTCAAGATCTATAGAGATAGATCGAGACGCTTGATAAGTTTTTTCAATGAGTACATACCTTGACAAGTTTTTGAAGTAGTTCAAAATGGATCAGTTAGAGAAGGAGTTCTTCCCTGAGTTGTAAGGTATGAAGTTGAGTAAGACTCAAAGCCCGACCTTGGCAGAAGATAGATAAAGAATGAAATTTATTCCCTATGCCTCAGCCATAGGTTCTATAAAGTATGCCATGCTGTGTACCAAACCTGTTGTGTACCTTACCATGAGTTTGGCAAGGAGGTACAAAAGTGATCCAGGAGTAGATCACTGGACAGCGGTCAAAATTATCCTTACTTACTGGATGACTAAGGAAATGTTTTCTCGATTATGGAGGTGATAAAGAGTTTGTCGTAAAGAGTTATACCGATGCAAGCTATACACTAATACAGATGACTCTAAGTATCAATCTGGATGCATACTGAAAGTGGGAGCAATTAGCTAGAGTAGCTCCATGCATAGCATTGTAGACATAGAAATTTGCGAAATACATACGGATCTGAATGTGTCAGACCCGTTGACTAAACTTCTCTCACAAGCAAAACATGATCACACCTTATTACTCTTGGGTGTTAATCACATAGCGATGTGAACTAGATTATTAACTCTAGTAAACCCTTTGGGTGTTGGTCACATGGCGATGTGAACTATGGGAGTTATTCACATAACGATGTGAACTATCGGTATTAAATCACATGGAGATGTGAACTGGATTATTGACTCTAGTGCAAGTGGGAGACTAAAGGAAATATGCCCTAGAGGCAATAATAAAGTTATTATTTATTTCCTTATATCATGATAAATGTTTATTATTCATGCTAGAATTGTATTATCCAGAAACTTAGTACATGTGTGAATACATAGACAAAACAGAGTGTCCCTAGTATGCCTCTACTAGACTAGCTCATTGATCAAAGATGGTTATGTTTACTAACCATAGACATGAGTTGTCATTTGATCAATGGGATCACATCATTAGGAGAATGATGTGATGGACAAGACCCATCCGTTAGCTTAGCATTATGATCGTTTAGTTTTACTGCTATTGCTTTCTTCATGACTTATACATGTTCCTATGATTATGAGATTATGCAACTCCCGAATACTGGAGGAACACCTTGTGTGCTATCAAACGTCACAAAATAATTGGGTGATTATAAAGATGCTCTACAGGTGTCTCAGAAAGTGTTCGTGGTGTTAGCATAGATCAAGGATAGGATTTGTCACTCCGAGTGTCGGAGAGGTATCTCTGGGCCCTCCCGGTAATGCACATCATAATAAGCCTTGCAAGCAAATGACTAATCAGTTAGTCACGAGATGATGTATTACGGAACGAGTAAAGAGACTTGTCGGTAACGATATTGAACTATGTATTGAGATACTGACGATCGAATCTCGGGCAAGTAACATACCGATGACAAAGGGAACAACGTATGTTGTTATGCGGTTTGACCGATAAAGATCTTCGTAGTATATGTAGGAGCCAATATGAGCATCCAGGTTCCGCTATTGGTTATTGATTGGAGATGAGTCTCGGTCATGTCTACATAGTTCTCGAACCCGTAGGGTCCGCACGCTTAACGTTTGATGACGATTGGTATTATGAGTTTATGTGTTTTGATGTACCAAAGGTAGTTCGAAGTCCCGAATGAGATCAGGGACATGACGAGGAGTCTCGAAATGGTCAAGACGTAAAGATTGATATATTGGACGTCTATATTCGGGCATCGGAAATGTTCCGAGTGATCCGGGTACTTTTTGGAGTACCAGAGAGTTACGGGAATTCACCAGGGAGTATATGGGCCTTATTGGGCTTTAGGGGAAAGAGAGAGAGGAGGCTGCGCCCCCCCCCCCCCAAGGTTTGGTCCGGATTGGACTAGGGGGAGGGGCTGCGCCCCCTCCTTCCTTCTCTCCTACTGCTACTACTTGGAAGGGCTCCTAGTTCTGGGGAATCCTACTCCCGGTGGGAGTAGGACTCCCCTAGGGCGCACCATAGAGAGGGCCGGCCCTCCCCCTCCTCCACTCCTTTATATACGAGGGTAGAGGCACCCCATAGACACACAAGTTGATCAGTTTATCTCTCCCAACCGTGTGCGGTGCTCCTCTCCACAGAATCACACCTCGGTCATACCGTTGCAGTGCTTAGGCGAAGCCCTGCGCCGGTAGCTTCATCATCTCCGTCACCACACCGTCATGCTGACGAAACTCTCCCGCGAAGTTCTACTGGATCAAGAGCTCGTGGGACGTCATCAAGTTGAATGTGTGCTGAACGCGGAGGCTCCATACGTTCGGTGCTTGATCGGTTGGATCACGAAGAAAGTTCGACTACATCAACCACGTCACTAGACGCTTCCGCTTTTGGTCTACGAGGGTACGTAGACACACTCTCCCCTCTTGTTGCTATGCATCTAGTAGATAGATCTTGCGTGATCATAGGAAAATTTCGAAATACTATGTTCCCCAACATCCACGAGGGTGGAGGGCGTGCCCCCCTTCCCTGGGCGCGCCCCCTGCCTCGTGGGCACCTTGTGTCCCTCCCGGACTCCGATTTCTTGTATGTTACTCCTTTTGGTCGGTAAAAATTCATTATATATACTCCTGAAGGTTTTGACCTCTGTATCACGCAAAAATCCTCTATTCTTGTTTCGAGCTATTTTCTGCTAGGGTTGACGAAGCCAGGCACCATGTCGTTTCCTTCCTCCAACAATGAAGGCAATGATGCTTGGCTAATGAAGATAGATCTGAAGAGGAAAGGACCCGAGGAGACCAACAAGGAGAAGAGGATCAAGAAGGAGGTGGAAGATCAGGCTCCAGCACTGGGAGAAGAACACATCCATCAACCTCTTCCCAACCTCCTTACTTCCACTGAGATTGAAGCTTTCAAGATGATTGAGTTAGCTCAGATTCAAAACAAGTATCTCACAAGTGAAAATATTTTGTTGAAGGAGTATATAGCTGCACTCAAAGGTATTATCCGCAAGCTAGAGGATCTCCTACGCTCGATATATGATGATCCGGCGTCACTACTTTCAACTCCATCATCACCACCAAGGAAGAAGGAGACCTAATCATATGGGTATGGGCACTCCCCTTGGCAACTGCCACGCTTGGGGGAGTAACCCCGGTATCGAATCACCATCACTCCTATCTTTACTGTTTTCCTTAGTTCGATCCTTTTGGTAGTATCTTGATCTAGTAGAATAAAGTTAGCATGATCTAGTTGTGAGCTTTTGCTTTATGGTCTTTACCCTTTGTAATCGAGTCCGTGAGCTATATAATAAAGATTAGTGTTGAGTCAAGGGCTTGATTTCCTCACTTTGGTCATGATAGAATAAAAGAAAACATAAAGAGTATCCAAGAGATCATATTGATCTTATGGGAAGTAATGACTTCACATATAAAGAGTATGATGAATAAAAGTTGTTGGGAGTTGACAAACATAGTTTTGGTCATCGTTGCAATTAATAGGAAGTAATAAAGAAAGAGAGGCTTCACATACAAATATACTATCTTGGACATATTTTATGATTGTGAGCACTCATTAAAATATGACATGCTAAATTGTTGATGTTGGACAAGGAAGACAACATAATGGGTTATGTTTTCTTATATCCAAAACAAAGTATATTGTCATGGATCATCCAACATGTTGAGCTTGCCTTTCCCCCTCATGCTAGCCAAAACTCCTTGCACCAAGTAGAGATACTACTTGTGCTTCCATACATCCTTAAACCCAGCTTTGCCATGAGAGTCCACCATACCTACCTATGGATTGAGAAAGATCCTTCCAAGTAAGTTGTCATGTTGCAAACTCGCTAAAATATGTATGATTTATTAGTGTGGAGGAAATAAGCTTTATACGATCTTATGATATGGAAGTAATAAAAGTGACGGACTGCATAATAAAGGTCCTTATCACAAGTGGCAATATAAAGTGATGTTCTTCTGTGCTAAGACTTTGTGCATCCAACCATAAAACCACATGACAACCTTTGCTTCCCTCTGCGAAGGGCCTATCTATTATTCTTGCCTTATAAGAGTCAAGGTGAAATTCACCTTTCCTTTTTACATTTTATCCTTTGGCAAGCACATTGTGTTGGAAAGATCCTGACATATATACCCACTTGGATGTAAGTTATCATGGTCTATTACTGTTGACATTACCCTTGAGGTAAAAGGTTGGGAGTACCATAAGCCCCTATCTTTCTCTGTGTCCGATTAAAACTCCATAAACATAAGTATTGCGTGAGTGTGAGCAATTGTGAAAGACTATATGATAGTGGAGTATGTAGGCTTGCTGAAAAGCTCTTATATTGACTCTTTCCGATGTTACGATAAATTGCAATTGCTTCAATGACCGAGATCATAGTTTGTTGGTTTTCAATGAAGTTTATGATTCATGCCTGATATTGTGAATGAATTGTTACTTTACCATAAGAATCATATGACAATATATATATATATATATATATATATATATATATATATATATATATATATATATATATATATATATATATATATATATATATATATATATATATAGCCGGTCTATTCTCATAATATTATGAGAATAATATTCGCATAACACTTCCGCACTGCACGCATAACACGTGGGCACTGCAACACAGAGACCAGTGAACTTCACGTTGAAAAAACTGTACGTGTTGTTTTTTCGGTACCTTTTTTGCTCTAGTTTTTTAACCGTTTGTCGGAACAATGCGTGTAATATACCGTTGAAAAGGTATGGATTATGCGCTACTTCGCCATGTTGAACACTTTTCGAGATTCCGCACAGTTTAAGAGCAGTTTTGAAAATGGTGCGACCGATAAATAATGGCAACGAGCGTTTTTTTTTTCTAAACCGCTCGTCCGAATGAAGCATATGATACACCGTTGGAAAGATATCGTCGGCGCGCATCTTTTTCATATATAATTGTTTGTCTAATTCTTTACGGTTTAAAAGCAGTTTCAAATTCACTAAATCGCGGAATTCTGTTTTTTCGAATTTTTTCAAATTTTCGGTACTGTTTTCAAATTTTCAAGTTTTCTAACCGTTTGTCGAAACAAGGCGTGTAATATACTATTGAAAAGCTATGGACGAGGCGCAACTTTCATATGTTGAAATGTTTTTGAGATTCCTTACAGGTTTTAGTTAATTTTGAAAATCGTGCGGTTGACTACGAAGGGCAGCAGCAGTTTTTGGCGAAATTTTTACAAACCGCTGGTTGAAATGATTCAATATATACGTCGTTGGAAAGATATCGACGAGACACAACTTTTTCATGTAGAACACTCTCTCTAAATCCTTTCCGTTTAAGAGCAGTTTTGAAATTACCAAAATGCGGATACTCTGTTTTTTCGCGACACCAAAATCAATGCGTGTACTGCATCAGACAGAAGAATGCACTGCTTCAGACGAAAAACCGCACTACATCGGACGAGCAAGCGCACTTCATGATTTCTTTTGTCAGACGTAAAATATTTCAAGACGAGCGAGTGAATCGCGCTTCACGTCAAATATAAGTGAACCGCAATAGTATGGAGAAGTGAACCTCATTACTTTTTTATCGTTTAAATGACATTTTTTGCACTTCACAATGTAGGTAGTGAACCGCGACATACCAAAAGTAACCGCATTACTTTTTTTATTTTTCCTATTTTTGCGTTTTTACTTTTTGGGTCTAAGTGAACCGCAAGACTCTTCCAAATGAGCCGCAAGCACTCTCGAAAGTGAACCACACTACTCTTTTTTAGTATTTTAAACTTCTTCAACGAACATAACATAAACATTTGCAAATACATTTTTTTAAATGAAGTGTACTACAAAGTCCTTCGGAGCGGACTTTTTTAAAGACGGAGTGCACTGCATTTTTCTTTTTGTTTTTTCTCTACAGAGTTTGGTTTTTCCCATAGTGCACTTCATATATATATTTTTTGGTTTAAAAATGAAATATGCACTGCGGGGACGAGGAAAGAGGACTGCATTTGTTGTTGGCACGCTACATATTACACACAAGCATTCATCCACATCCATTTTCTACTCTCATTTCTTATCTACATTTTCTGAAACAACCAAATGAACTTCTTTTTAAGGAACGGCGATGCTCCCTTCTCCTTCGCTACTGAGTGCACATCAAATAAACTGAGAAGACATTTGGGTCACTGAATTTTTTTGGGCAACAGAACACAATGTAGTTCTTTTTCATTTGTGCGTGTCGGAAGAGAGAGTCGAACTTCACTCTGTTACCAACCGCCCTGCAGCAAAACAAAAAATTTGAATCAAAAAAGTCAACAAAAGCGGGATTGAAGTGCGCGGGCTCCCCCCACGAGAGCACCTCCTCTGTACCTTCGGCGAATTGCAAACGGCAGCATCGCCAACTACAGAGAGGGGCTACTCAACTGCACGCCATGCGAGGGATGAATACACGGGCAGAGCGGGATGGAGACAATCAGCCGACGAAGCAAACACTGATGAAGCGAACTACACTCAAATGAAAAGAGGTCCGGACGAAGAATCCGATCTCTGGAAAACAGCAGAAACAATCGTGCAAACAACCACTCTCAAACTGCATGTCGGCAGGCCGCGAGCTTACCCTTGCTGTAGATGTGGGCTGCAGCATACTTCGGCCATGTGGGCTGCAGACTATATGACGGCGCAAACTGGTGGGGGACTTGCAGCGTGGCCATGTGTGCACTGCACGCGGTAGAGGAGGGCGGGATGGTGTTGACTAGGGCACCAGTGTGCACTACTGATGACCCACAACCGTAAGGGATCTATTGCAGCGTTTTCGATAAGTAAGAGTGTCGAACCCAACGAGGAGCAGAAGGTATTGATAAGTGATTCTGAGCAAGGAATAACTGCAAGCACTGAAAGATAACTTTTTAGGGGTTTTCTTGATATAAGCAACAGGAAAGTAAAAGCGAGCAAAGTAAAAGGCACTGGAGAGTAACAAGTGGCCCAATCCTTTCTGAGCAAAGGAGAGGCCTAGCAACTGAACTTATAAAGGCTAAAGTGGTCTTGAGGACACACGGGAGAGGTAGTCATGTGCTTTCGCCATATTCCGTATCGGTACTATGTGATGTGTTGATAAGTGTTGAGTGGATGGATCTATGCTAGTACACCCTCTAGACTAAGATGAGTGCACTCTTATGATTAAACACCTTGCAAGCATCCGCAAATACAAGATAGTATTTAAGGCAAAAGCCTAACCATAGCAATACGATCGATGATCCATTGTTCCCTTGTGCAAAAGCGTGCGAACTGGGGTTCAGGTTTCTGTCACTCCGGCAACCCACCGTAAGCATTCTTTGTACACAATGTATTCCCCTAGGTCCTTAATAAGGCGAAGTGTTGAGTGTTCGACTCACACAACACCACTAGGAAAATAACAACACAACTTAAGTATCAAACAACACATATTACTTCAACATCATATGACTACTAACAACAAGACTTCTCCCATGTCCTCAAGAACTAAAGTAACTACTCACAAGACATAAAAGAGATCATGATCAGTGGAGATAGATGGATGATAAACAATCTGGACACAATGATATTTCTCCAACAAAACTCAATAGCATTCACCACAAAGTAGTAATCAACACCGATAGAGTAGAGAGGATAGATAGTACGGATTACAACACAAGTTGCAATTGTGAGATGAGATTGGATGAAGATGCAGATGGTGCTGATATTGGGGATGATGTTGATGATGATCTCGATGATGCCCGTGACGATGGTGATGACGATGGCGATGATCTCCCCTTCCGGGAGGTGATCTCCCCGGCGGAATCTGCCCGCCGGAGATGGCTTTTCTTCTCTGTAGGTTTCCGCCACGGAGCGGCGGCAGAACTCCGTAAACTCTCCCCCTTTTAGGGTTTCTGGATGACGAGGAGTATATAGGCCAAAGGGGGGAGCCTGGAGTGGGCCAGGGGCTCCAGGCGCCCTCCAGGCGCAGCCAGGGTGGGGGCCGCGCCAGGTGACCGCCTGGGCACCCTGTGGCCCCCCTCTGGTTGCTCTTTTGCCTATCTTCGTGATCCTTCTGGAAAATACCCTCCGTCGATTTTCAGGTAATTTGGAGGTATTCTTCTTAAGCAACTCAGCGTCCACTTTTTACCGCTGAATCCTGCGTCTGCTGCTTCGGCACCGGAAAGTTGCAAACTGTGTAAAATAGGCCAAAACAACATAAGAACATCATCGTAATGTGAAATATATCAATGAATAAGGATGAATTACGATATAAAATAGTGATGCATTTTGGACGTATCAACACCCCCAAGCTTAGACCTCGCTTGTCCCCAAGCGAATACTGAGCTCGGTAAACCTGTCCACAAGTTTAGAGAGTGAAGTGTCGATAAATAGAATATGGACAAGAAGCATCACAGTTTCTTCACCAAACTCAAATATCCTCAACAGCAATCTTCAACTCATAAGGCCCTTATAAAAGAGTGGTAACACTTATAATCGAAAGTAGGGCTAAGGAAACTCATCAAATCATGGCAAACATGTCCATTGGTCAAAGATCAACTAATAGCTTTTAATTTTGCTCTTTCTCTTTATGTTTTGGTGAGATTAATTGAAGCTTTTGAAAGAACATGTTATTAGGCAAGAAGTGAAAGTGTTAACACAAAGGAAGATGTTTGCTTTAGCTGGGCTTGACAAACAACTTACTTATCAAATGATAATGTCAACAAGGATATGATATGACAAATCTTAATGCAACTTTATATGAATGAATCCTCATCAACATCAAATGTCTGCTCTCTTTAAGAATAGAAGGAAGTAGGAATAACTGACTCAACCTAAAACTAAGAGATAGGCCCTGCTCTAGGGAAGTAGGGAAAACTCATGTGCTATCCTTAAATCAAACAGAATGAAAACAAGTTTTGAGAGGTGCATGATTTGTCAACGAATGCTAATAGATAACTCAATTACTTCTCAAACTGGACAAGTTTCGAGGAACGGCTCCCGCACGGGGACGATCACATCCCCTTAATCTCCTTTGTTTATCACTGCCAAAGTTTTCTGATTTCTCATGAACAAAGCGTGAAGGAGGGTTTGTTTGTTGTATTATCTTTTATGAGCCAGGTGCACTCATGCCAGTTCCTCCTCGTATTAGGGGTTTGTAGATTAGACATGCAATCCCGGGGTAAAACTTGTCCAACTTAAAAAGATCATGAATTAACTACTACTTCCTCATGAGCTAAAACAGGGGCACAAAATAGAAGATTTTGAACATTTAAGGATAACACATAAATTCTATACTTTAGGAGGTGGTAGTGGAATACCACGAATAGGAAGGTATGGTGGACTCATATGGAAGGTATTGGTTTAAGGGTATGGATGCACAAGCAGAATTCCGCTTAGTACATAGTTTAGGCTAGCAAAGGCTTTGAGATAATAGACAATTGATGATGACTAAGATGCAAAGCAATATAAAGCACAAACATTAAAATAAGCATAACACATCAAGTTGTCTTCCTTGTCAGCATAACACTTCAAGCATAATAACATAAAGGTTTTGGCTATGTCGCTACTTTAAGAAAATCATGCTTGTTGTTATGACCAAAGCTATGTTTGCCAAGATTAAATAAAGTTTTCAAAGCCATGCCTGATATAAGGTCAACACTCCCCATAAGAATAATCATATAAGGTCGATTGCGTGAAGAGAATATCGAGTGCAGCAAAGGAACCAATAGACTTCTCATTAATATTCCATCATAGACAACTCCACACTCACGGATACAATCTCTCCACAGAAGGAGTGATAGACCTCAATGCACACACCTATTTCATATAATAACCTCCCTAGACATGATACGACTCTACTTGACTCTAAAAGACAAAAGATAAAGATAAAGATACCGGGCACTCCCCCAAGCTTGGAAGAAGCCAAGGGGATGCCATTACCCAAGGAGATTTCACTCCTCATTCTTGTTAACGTTGATTCTTCAAATCTCTTATGACATGGCGAAGGGTTTGGTTTTCCTTCTCCAAGATCTCCACTTGTACCTTTAGTACACAGAAATCTTCGCACAGCTGATTGGTGATGCGATAAGCCTCGGAGATGGTGGAGAGCGTACGTTGATCTTCAAGTGAAGTAGAGGGCCCTGAAAGGTTAAGAGAAAGATCATAATGAGGTTGGACAGATCCCACCATGATGGGATTGCTTGGGCCTCCTTGTTGTTGGGCAGTGATAGTCTTGACTTCCTCCCTCACGGAGCGCTCCATCTCCGCTTGTCTTGCGGCAATCTCTTCTTCGGTAGCCCAGTCAACGTGCTTCCCTTGATTAAGATCCTTCTGGACTTGACGTAGACGCCATCCCAAGAAGTCCTCTCCGCTCGAGCCACAAGAAGACATCTCTAACAATAACTTTTTACCCTGGCAAAAACAGATCGAAAAGAAAACACACGAAATCGTGAGATACGTTGCCGGAACAATCCGGGCAAATATATAGCAAAAAATTTTGCACAGAAAGGACGGTAACAAGCTAAAGTGGGGTCGGAGACGGACTCCTGGGTGCCCAGGCGGCCTCCCGGCGCGGCCAGGAGGTAGGCCGCGCCAGGGGGGCGCCTGGGCCCCCTGGAGCTTGTCTCCGGCTCCACTTAGGCTTAGAATTTTCCTAATTTTGCAAAAACTCATAATATGGAACTTTTATGGCGGTTCGCGATGTTTCCTTACCGTAATACATACCTTTTCTTATTCTACTTCTGCTGGTGTCTGAAACAGGGCTGCAACATGTTCTTTGTGAGTTCTTGTGTATATCATATTCACATCAACATTGACAGGGTCTCCTGCTATGTAATGCTTAAGTCTTTGCCCATTCACAACTTGAGGTTTGGTGCCTTCAAAATTGTTAATCTTGATTGCACCAGACCGATAGACTTCTTCAATATGAAATGGCCCTTCCCACCTGGAAAGTAGTTTGCCTGGAGAAAACCTAAAATGGGATCTAAACAACAAAACTTTATCACCAACATTTAGTTCACGTTTCAGAATCCTCCTATCATGCCACTTCTTTACCTTTTCCTTGAACATTTTAGCGCTCTTGTAAGCTTTACTTCTCCACTCATCTAGAGAAGTCAAGTTCATGAGATGCTTCTCACCAGCTAACTTTGGGTCAGCATTAAGCTCTCTAACAGCCCAGAAAGCTTTGTGCTCTAATTCTAATGGCAAATGGCAAGCCTTGCCATAAACCATCTTATAGGGGGACATGCCCATGGGGTTTTTGTAAGCAGTTCTATACGCCCACAAAGCATCTCCTAACTTATTTGACCAGTCCTTTCTATTTCTGTTTACTGTCTTCTGTAAGATCAACTTGATCTCTCTATTGGTGAGCTCAACTTGCCCACTAGTTTGAGGATGGTACGGTGAAGCAATTCTATGATTGACATCGTACTTGGCTAAAGCTTTTCTAAAAGCTCCATGCATGAAGTGTGATCCTCCATCAGTCATGAGATACCTAGGTACACCAAACCTAGGGAAAATCACATCTTTGAGCATTTTCAAAGATGTCTTGTGATCAGCACTTTCAGTGGGGATTGCTTCAACCCACTTGGTCACATAATCAACAGCTACTAAAATGTGAGTGTACTTGTGCAAAGAAGGAAAGGACCCATAAAATCAAAACCCCAGCAATCAAAAGGTTCAATCACTAGTGAGTAATTCATAGGCATCTCATTCCTTCTACTAATGTTACCAACTCTCTGACATTTATCACAGGCTAAAACATAATTTCTAGCATCCTTAAAGAGAGTAGGCCAATAAAAACCTGATTGAAGAACCTTATGTGCGGTCCTCTCACCGGCATGATGTCCTCCATAGGGACTATCATGACATTGTCTGAGAATGTCCTTCTGCTCATGTTCCGGTATGCATCTTCTCACGATCCCGTCTGGACCTTCTTTGAAAAGATGTGGGTCATCCCAAAAGTAGTGCCTCAAATCATGAAAGAACTTCTTCCTTTGCTGAAATGTTAAACCTGGAGGCAAATACTTTGCAACGATAAAATTAGCATAATCTGCAAACCAAGGATCGGAAAGAGATTGTACTTTTACAACGGCAAGTTGCTCGTCTGGAAAACTGTCGTTAACTGGGATGGGATCATGCGGTATATCTTCCATCCTTGAAAGATTGTCCGCCACCGGATTGTCTTCTCCTTTCCTATCAACAATCTGCAAATCAAATTCTTGAAGAAGGAGTACCCATCTGATAAGTCTTGGCTTGGCATCCTTCTTTGTCATAAGGTACTTAATGGCAGCATGGTCAGTATGAATAATAACTTTGGAATCAACAATATACTGCCTAAACTTATCACAAGCAAACACTACAGCTAAGAATTCATTCTCAGTAGTAGCATAATTCTTTTGAGCACTATCAAGGGTTTTACTAGCATAATGTATAACATTCAATTTCTTATCAACCCTTTGCCCTAAAACAGCTCCAACAGCAAAATCACTAGCATCACACATAATCTCAAAAGGTAAATTCCAGTCAGGTGGTTGTACTATAGGAGCGGTTATTAAAGCTTTCTTAAGAACTTCAAAAGCCTCCTTACAATCTTCATCAAATACAAAAGGAACGTCCTTCTGGAGAAGATTAGTGAGGGGTCTCGAAGTCTTAGAAAAGTCTTTAATAAATCTTCTATAGAAACCAGCATGACCGAGAAAACTGCGAATACCTTTGATGTCCCTTGGATAGGGCATCCTCTCAATTGCTTCGATCTTGGCCTTGTCCACCTCAATTCCCCTTTCGGAAATCTTGTGACCAAGAACAATTCCTTCGTTAACCATGAAGTGGCACTTCTCCAAGTTGAGTACCAGATTTGTCTCCTCACATCTCTACAAAATTTTATTAAGGTTGTGGAGACAATGGTCAAAGGAAGTTCCATAGACGGAGAAATCGTCCATGAAGACTTCCACAATCTCCTCACAGAAACCATGAAAGATAGCAGACATACACCTTTGAAAAGTAGCAGGGGCATTACATAAACCAAAAGGCATACGCCTGTAAGCATAAGTACCATAGGGACAAGTAAAAGTGGTCTTCTCTTGATCAGCAGTGTTAACATGAATTTGAGAGAAGCCAGAATAACCATCGAGGTAACAAAAGTGGGTATTTTTGGATAACCTTTCAAGCATTTGGTCGATGAACGGCAACGGGTAGTGATCCTTCCTGGTTGCCTTGTTCAGCTTCCTGTAATCAATACACATTCTATATCCAATAATAATTCTCTGAGGTATTAGTTCATTCTTATCATTAGGAACCACAGTTGCACCTCCTTTCTTAGGAACACAATGTACCGGGCTTACCCACTTGCTATCAACTATAGGGTAGATAATACCTGCGGCTAGAAGCTTGAGAATCTCAGTTCTTACAACATCCATCATCTTCGGGTTCAACCGTCGTTGATGATCAACAACTGGTTTAGCATCGGGCTCAAGGTTGATAGTATGTTGACAGATAGATGGACTAATCCCCTTAAGGTCATCAAGGGTATAGCCAATTGCACCTCGGTGTTTACGAAGTACTTCCAATAGTCGCTCTTCTTCATATCCTGAAAGGTTCATGATGCTGATCTCTCTTCTTTTTAAAAGAATCAACGTGAGAGGCAAAATCCTTACAGAAATCAATCATTAGATGGGAATCAAGACCAATCTTAGAGCAAAAGGTATTGAAGTAATCAGTTTTCACATAGCTCTCAATATAATCATGCTCATAATTTATAGCGGGTTCAATACCTTTATCGATTTCCCAATCTTCGGTATTCCTCTGGATCCTTTCAATGATATCCCACCTTTCTTCAACGCTCTTCGTCTGAAATACCCCACTAGAGGAGGCATCCAGCATCTTCTTATCCTGACGAGAAAGCCTGGCATAAAAATTTCTAAGTATAATTTTCTTGGGGAGCTCATGAATAGGACATTTGAGCATTAGGGACTTCAATCTCCCCCAAGCTTGAGCAATGCTTTCTCCGTCACGAGACCTAAAGTTATAGATATAGTTCCTGTCTCGATGAATTTCCTGAAGAGGATAAAACTTGGTATAAAAGAGAGACATAAGCTCTTGCCAATCAAGCAAGTGTGAGTTATCGAGAAGCTTATACCAATCTGAAGCTTTATCTATAAGTGATACGGAGAACAATTTCCTCATGACAAACTCCATTGATACACCTGCAAGCTTAAATAATGAACATAGTTGTGACAGATATAGCAAGTGTTCACCGGGATGTCTGTCTCCTGCATAACGATTAGCCAAAACATAATCGATAATACCAGTTGGTATTTTATAGGGCACAATTTCAGTAGGGGGAGGAGCAACCACCACAGATATGGGGCGTCTTCCCACAAGCAACGATCCAATAGCAAGGTTGTCCATAAGGACAAAGAGCAGAAACAGCAAAATAAAAACAGAAATATAAAAACTTCCTTACCAGCTTCACTTACCGATAGCGCTACACTCCCCGGCAACGGCGCCAGAAAACGGTACTTGATGACCCACAACCGTAAGGGATCTATTGCAGCGTTTTCGATAAGTAAGAGTGTCGAACCCAACGAGGAGCAGAAGGTATTGATAAGTGATTCTGAGCAAGGAATAACTGCAAGCACTGAAAGATAACTTTTTAGGGGTTTTCTTGATATAAGCAACAGGAAAGTAAAAGCGAGCAAAGTAAAAGGCACTGGAGAGTAACAAGTGGCCCAATCCTTTTTGAGCAAAGGAGAGGCCTAGCAACTGAACTTATAAAGGCTAAAGTGTTCTTGAGGACACACGGGAGAGGTAGTCATGTGCTTTTGCCATATTCTGTATCGGTACTATGTGATGTGTTGATAAGTGTTGAGTGGGTGGATCTATGCTAGTACACCCTCTAGACTAAGATGAGTGCACTCTTATGATTAAACACCTTGCAAGCATCCGCAAATACAAGATAGTATTTAAGGCAAAAGTCTAACCATAGCAATACGATCGATGATCCATTGTTCCCTTGTGCAAAAGCGTGCGAACTGGGGTTCAGGTTTCTGTCACTCCGGCGACCCACCGTAAGCATTTTTTGTACACAATGTATTCCCCTAGGTCCTTAATAAGGCGAAGTGTTGAGTGTTCGACTCACACAACACCACTAGGAAAATAACAACACAACTTAAGTATCAAACAACACATATTACTTCAACATCATATGACTACTAACAACAAGACTTCTCCCATGTCCTCAAGAACTAAAGTAACTACTCACAAGACATAAAAGAGATCATGATCAGTGGAGATAGATGGATGATAAACAATCTGGACACAATGATATTTCTCCAACAAAACTCAATAGCATTCACCACAAAGTAGTAATCAACACCGATAGAGTAGAGAGGATAGATAGTACGGATTACAACACAAGTTGCAATTGTGAGATGAGATTGGATGAAGATGGGGATGGTGCTGATGTTGGGGATGATGTTGATGATGATCTCGATGATGCCCGTGACGATGGTGATGACGATGGCGATGATCTCCCCTTCCGGGAGGTGATCTCCCCGGCGGAATATGCCCACCGGAGATGGCTTTTCTTCTCTGTGGGTTTCCGCCACGGAGCGGCGACGGAACTTCGTAAACTCTCCCCCTTTTAGGGTTTCTGGATGACGAGGAGTATATAGGCCAGAGAGGGGAGCCTGGAGTGGGCCAGGGGCTCTAGGCGCCCTCCCGGCACGGCCAGGGTGGGGGCCGCGCCAGGTGGCCGCCTGGGCACCCTGTGGCCCCCCTCTGGTTGCTCTTTTGCGTATCTTCGTGATCCTTCTGGAAAATACCCTCCGTCGATTTTCAGGTAATTTGGAGGTATTCTTCTTCAGCAACTCAGCATCCACTTTTTACCGCTGAATCCTGCATCTGCTGCTTCGGCACCGGAAAGTTGCAAACTGTGTAAAATAGGCGAAAACAACATAAGAACATCATCGTAATGTGAAATATATCAATGAATAAGGATGAATTACGATATAAAATAGTGATGCATTTTGGACGTATCAACTGCCACCATGGAGGGGCCGCCGGTGGAGGCAGATACAGAGGTGAGAGAGGCATCGGCGAGTGGATCATGCCGCCCTCCCCTGCCTCACGCGTTCTACCTAGGTCGCAGGGACCGGAGCATCTCAATCCCCGTGTGTGGGCTGCTGCTCCATGGCTCAAGAGTAGGGGGGCGGACTGGTTCAGCAGCGCATGGATTGATGGGATCCGCCGCGCCGGGAAGGCTCATGAGAGGAACCCCTGGAGGTTAGTGGTGGGCTGGTGGTGGCGGGGATCGGGGGCCCCAGCCATGGCGCTCCACTCGGATCTGAAGACGGGGGACAACAGGGAGGAACAGGGGTCTCCAGGGACCCCTTCTAGGAGGCCGGTGAGGTGCGGTGGGAGGGGAGGGCCGAGGCGCGCCGGCCGGCGGCGGGGGATGGTGTTGGAGATCGGGGATGGTGAAGGTGGGGAAGGAGGTGGGGCACCAGAGCCGGCCTGGCGCTGGGAGGCCGGGTTGAGGTCCGTCATGGGAATGTGTGGGGGGAGGGTGGCAGGTGGTAGGTGGGTTGGATCGGGGGTGTTAGCCGGGAGGAAGAAAGTGGAGGGGGTCGAGGGAGGAAGAAGATGGACATCAATGAGGTCGTGGAGGAGAGGGAAGAGTGGGTGGGGTGGGCCGGTGGTACGGGGGTGTTAGCAGAATAAGCGTTTTGGTGTGTAGAATGAGGTCTTAAGGGGTGTTATGAGAATAGACCCACCCTATATATATATATATATAT
>LR738711.1:509795985-509885324 GCA_902687465.1 Secale cereale
TGTGTGTGTTGTTGTTGTTATGAGATCATGATGCCCTCATGTCCGTATTTTATTTTTATCGACACCTCTATCTCTAAACATGTGGACATATTTTTCGATATAGGCTTTCGCTTGAGGACAAGCAAGGTCTAAGCTTGGGGGAGTTGATACGTCCATTTTGCATCATGCTTATATGTTGATATTTATTGCATTATGGGCTGTTATTACACGTTATGTCACAATACTTATGCCTTTTCTCTCTTAATTTACAAGGTTTACATGAAGAGGTAGAATGTCGGTAGCTGGAATTCTGGGCTAGAAAAGAAGCAAACTCTCGTAACCTATTCTGCACAACTCAAAAAGCCCCGAAACTTCACAGGACACCGTTTCAGAAAATATAAAAAATATGTGGCGAAAGAAGATCACCAGGGGGCCACCAGTTGTCCACGAGGGTGGGGGGCGTGCCCCTGTCTCTGGGCGCGCCCCTGCCTCGTGGGCCCCCCGATGCCCATCTTCTCTTATATGAGGTGTTTTGACCTGGAAAAAAATCATAAGGAGGTTTTCGGGACCACACGCCGCCTTCTCGAGGCGGAACCTTGGCGGAAACCAATCTAGGGCTCCGGCAGAGCTGTTCTGCCGGGGATACTTCCCTCCGGGAGGGGGAAATCGTCACCGCCGTCATCACCAACAACTCTCCCATCTTGGGGAGGGCTATCTTCATCAACATCTTCACCAGCAATATCTCCTCTCAAACCCTAGTTCATCTCTTGTATCCAATCTTTGTACCCAAACCTCAGATTGGTACCCGTGGGTTGCTAGTACTGTTGATTACTCCTTGTAGTTGATGTTAGTTGGTTTATTTGGTGGAAGATCATATGTTCAGATCCATTATGCATATTAATACCCCTCTGATCATGAACAATATTATGTCTTGTGAGTAGTTACTTTTCTTCCTGGAGACATGGGAGAAGTCTTACTATTAGTAGTCATGTGAATTTGATATTCGTTCGATATTTTGATGAGATGTATGTTGTCTCTCCTCTAGTGGTGTCATGTGAACGTCGACTACATGACACTTCGCCATTATTTGGGCCTAGAGGAAGGCATTGGGAAGTAATAAGTAGATGATGGTTTGCTAGAGTGACAGAAGCTTAAACCCTAGTTTATGCGTTGCTTCGTAAGGGGCTGATTTGGATCCACTTGTTTCATGCTATGGTTAGGTTTACCTTAATACTTCTTTTGTAGTTGCGGATGCTTGCATTAGAGGTTAATCATAAGTGGGAGGCTTGTCCAAGTAAGGACAGCACCCAAGCACCGGTCCACCCACATACCAAATTATCAAAGTACCGAACACGAATCAGATGATCATGATGAAAACTAGCTTCACGATAATTCCCATGTGTCCTCGGGAGCGCTTTCCTCCATATAAGAGTTTGTCCAAGCTTGTCCTTTGCTACAAAAAGGATTGGGCCATCTTGCTGCACCTTATTTACTTTTACCTTTTGTCACTTGCTACCAATTACCTTATCACAAAAATATCTGTTACCTATAATTTCAGTGTTTGCAGAAAATACCTTACTGAAAACTACCTATCATTTCCTTCTGCTCCTCGTTGGGTTAGACACTCTTACTTATCGAAAGGACTACAATAGATCCCCTACACTTGTGGGTCATCAGGGTCACTCATGGATCACCAACTAACCTATACTAAGTAGTTTAGGATAAGGAGGTAAGGTACAATAGCAAGTACAATAGCAGGCTATGCATCAGAATAGGAGCAATCAATTACAGTAGAATGCAAGCAAGAGAGAGAATGGAATGGGCGATATCGGGATGATAAAAGGGGGGCTTTCCTGGAAGCTCCACTGAAAGGGAATAAGGGTCGTCGTCGACGTAGGCGATCAGAAGGGCAACATCAGTCTCGGGGTCTACCGAAGAGAAGAGGGGGAAGAAACGGTAAATTTAAAGCACATATATGCAGCACATATGCAAGACATGACAATAAGCGGTGCTAGGTGTGCCCTAACGTGGTACAAGGCGATACTGGCAAAGGGGGGAAACATCTGGGAAAGCATTCCGGGTGTTAGGCATTTTTGGACAAGCGAACCGGAGGGGGAATGTTGCATGTTCGCTATGCTAGGGGCATGTGACAGATGAATGGGCTGTGTATTCGGATTCGTCTCGCTTTTCTGAGTAACTTTCATGCATAAAACTTTTTCGTCCGAGCTATGGTTTATTTTATATTAGTTTTTCAAAGTTTTAAATGATTTTTGGAATTAAACATATTTAAATTCAACAAATACGAGTTTACTGCATCAATACGACATCAGCATGATGTGAGCAGTAAAAAGTGTGTTAACTGGTTAAATCTGACCAGTGAGTGCCACGTGTCCTAGATTGATTAACTAAACAGTTTTAATTAGCTAACCTAGTTAATTAGGTTAATTAGATTAAGTTAAATAGCTAACTAATCAAAGTTAATTAAGTTAATTATTAATTAATTAACATTTTTTATTTTGTTTCTTTTTAAAAAATCTTTTTTTAGGCCAGGGCGCTGGGTCCCATAGGCCAGTGGCACATGGCCAACGGGGCGAGGCGGATTAATGAGCGGGCGCCCGTTGAGGGAGTCCTGCATAGAGGGGTCCTCGGGAGGCCATATAACTCTTGGTGGGCCGTGAAGATCATAGTCGAAGATCATCTCTCATATCCGGATAGGACTCCTGTATTCGTATAATGGCAAGTTTTAGGTTCGGGCATAGTCTTTCCTTCCTCTGCAAGATGGTATGTACAAACCTTGGCCCCTCCGGTGTGTATATAAACCGGAGGGTTTAGTCCGTAGAGGCTAATGGAGAAACACAAATCCTTATAGGCTAGACTTTAGGGTTTAGCCAATACGATCTCAACGTAGATCAACTCTTGTATTCATATTCATCCATATTAATATAGTAGGAAGTAGGGTTTTACCTCGATCGAGAGGGCCTGAACCTGGGTAAACATCGTGTCCCCAGCCTCCTATTACCATCAATCCTCAGACGCATAGTTTGGGACCCCCTACCCGAGATCCGCTAGTTTTGACACCGACATTGGTGCTTTCATTGAGAGTTCGACTATGTCGTCGACCGAAGGACTGATGGATTGCATCATCAATAACGGCGGAAACACCGAGGGAATCTTCCCTCCTGGACAGCTCTTCATGTTCGGCGGCTTTGCGCTTCACGACAACACTGAAGGCCACCTCGAGCAGATAGAGAGCTATGCCCCTGGCCATCAAGTCAGATTCGGAAGCTTCAACTACATTGCTGATATCCGTGGAGACTTGATCTTCGATGGATTCGAGCCCGCGGCAACCTCTCTCTGCCATCACGATGAACACGATCTAGCTCTGTCATCGGATCAGGAAATAGCACCTGTAGCAGTTCTGGCCCTAGATCTGGAACAGATCACGTAGCCCGAGGACGGGAAGCTCAACCCCGCCACGGAAACCACAGACTCCACGGTGCTGGAGCCGCACACGGACCCAACTATGTGCATGGTCCGTGTTATCGGAACCTGGACTCAACTCCGGCCTCAGATTCCGAATCACGCGCATCTGCGCCCTTTGAGCTCGATCAGGCGTCTATTGCCAAATTTAGTGCTGCAGATATCTTCCAGCACTCACCCTTTGGCGACATGTTAAAGTCGTTAAGATCCCTCTCCTTAGATGGGGACACACAGTTGCATTGTATCCGGTTCGAACTGGAGGCTGATGGAGAATTTTGCTCCCCACCCACCACCCACTTGGTAGCCACGGTTGAAGATCTAACTGATCTACTTGACTACGCTTCTGAAGACTCCTAAGAGATGGACCTCGAAGCCGAAGCGGATCTAGATCAAAGTCGTCCCATAACCGGGCGATGGACAGCTACGTCTTCATACGACGTGTACATGGTGGATACACCTAAGGAGGCGGAGGGCGATGGCGAAAACAATCCCTTAGAGGACAAGCCCGTCGAAGAACCTCCCAAACTTCGGTGTCCAAAGCGCCAAACCAAATCCTGTAAAGGAAAAGATAGCAACACTGTCAATAACGACGATGGTATTCTAGAACAAGCCGAAGACCCCCGCAGACCCAGCGATGGAGTAGGAGGAGCGAGAGGAAGGCAAACAGAGTCCGAAGCCGCTGTCCGATGACATCGATGCCGAAGACAGTAATTACAAACCTGTATCCGAAGAAGAAGTTAGCCTGGGCGACGACAAATACATCGTCCCAGAAGAACCCTCAGAACAAAAGCATTTCCATCGGAGGCTTATTGCCACGGCAAGGAGCCTAAAAAAGCAGCAGAGATGGCTTCGAGCCGCACGGGACACGCTGAATGATAGATGGAACGAAGTACTAGATGCTGAGCAGAAACATGGCTATAACGGCCAAACCAAAGGCTATCCTAAGCGTAAATTGATGCCCGAATTCGACGAGGAGGCCACTGCACCTATACCGCCGAAGAATAACACCGCCGATAAGCCGGACCGACCACCTCGCGAACGGGACAGAGTTGCTAGCAACGGCGTACACAAGCCCGCACCCCCACCCCGTAAAGGAAAGGAGGATGCGGCTCAAGTCCGAAAACACGATCTGCGTGAGGACCTGAACAAAAAAGCTAGCAAGACCAGGTCTATCTACGGACCTAGGGACCGATCTCCCGCACGGGACGGTGGCTATCAAGCCAATCGCGCCGGTAATATACCAGTTCGGTGTCAATACCAAACATCACAACCATCGGACATACGCCATGACATAGAAAAATACAGAGGCGCCGCACACCCTCTGTGCTTCACCGATGAGGTCCTGGATCATGATTTTCCAGAAGGGTTTAAACCCGTGAACATCGAAGCACACAATGGAACGACGGATCCTATCGTCTGGATAGAAGACTTTATTCTTCACATCCACATGGCTCGAGGAGATGATCTCCACGCCATTGAATATCTACCCCTCAAGCTGAAAGGACCAGCTCGACACTAGCTAAACAGCCTCCCAGAGAACTCCATTGGGAGTTGGGAAGAACTTGAGGACGCTTTTCAGGCCAATTTTCAAGGGACCTATATCCGGCCCCCAGACGCTGACGATTTAAGTCACATCATCCAACAACCTGAGGAGTCAGCCCGCAAGCTTTGGAATTGGTTTCTCACTAAGAAGAACCAAATTGTCGACTTTCCGGACGCTGAAGCATTTGTGGCCTTTAAGCACAGTGTCCGGGACGAATGGCTAGCCAGACACCTTGGAAAGGAAAAGCCGAGGACAATGGCAGCCGGAATTACACTCATGACCCGCTTTTGCGCGGGTGAGGATAGCTGGTTAGCTCGTAGCAGCACCAGCGACCCTGGAACATCTGAGGCCAGGGATGGCAATTGAGAGCCACGACGTAACAAAAACAAACGTCGAAACAATGCTGGAAGCCCAGATGATACAGCGGTAAACGTCGGATTCATCGGCTCCAGACCCGATCAACGGAAGAAGCCATTTAAAGGAAACAAAGATGGTCCATCCAGTCTGGATAAAATATTAGATAGGCCCTGCCAAATACATGGCACCCCAGAGAAACCTACAAACCATACCAACCGTAATTGTTGGGTCTTCAAGCAGGCCGGCAAGCTCAATGCCGAACACAAAGGGAAGGAGCCTCAGAGCGAAGACGAGGATGAACCTCGCCAGCCGAATACAGGGGGACAGAAGAAATTTCCACCGGAGGTTAAAACAGTGAACATGATATATGCCACTCATATCCCAAAGAGGGAGCGCAAGCGCGCACTCCGAGATGTCTACGCCATTGAGCCTGTTGCCCCCAAATTCAACCCATGGTCGGCCTGTCCGATCACTTTCGATCGCAGGGATCATCCGACTAGTATTCGTCATGGGGGTTCGGCTGCCCTAGTGCTCGACCCAATAATTGATGGATACCATCTCACCCGAGTCCTTGTGGACAGCGGCAGCAGTCTTAATCTGACATATCAGGACACTGTCTGCAAGATGGGGATAGACCCGTCAAGAATCAAGCCAAATAGCACGACCTTTAAAGGAGTGATACCGGGCATAGAAGCCCGCTGCACGGGCTCTTTAACATTGGAGGTCGTATTCGGCTCTCTTGATAACTTTCGAAGCGAAGAGTTAATCTTTGACATAGCTCCATTCCAAAGTGGCTATCATGCACTACTCGGAAGAACGGCCTTCGCCCGCTTTAATGCAGTCCCGCATTATGCTTATCTAAAGCTTAAAATGCCTGGACCACGTGGCGTCATCACGGTCAATGGAAATATGGAGCGCTCTCTCCGTACGGAGGAGGACACTGCGGCCTTAGCAGCCGAAGTCCAAAACGGCTTATTGAAGCCACACAATCTATCGGTCGCGGATATAACTAAACGTGTCTGACATAGGGCTCAGTGCGGCAGCTCAGATGAACCTGAGCTTGATTAGCAGCTACGCCCCTATCGGCTGCCCCATAAGGTGATAGCATATGTGCCTCGAGTACATAATTATGCCTTAAAAATTCCTTGGGCAACGACTGGGGGCGCACTGCATATAGTCCATAGTTCGGCTAGACCCTATTCGTACTCTGAACTTATCTTTTTTAGGTTCATTAAATGAACCGGTCCTGTTATGGCCACATTGGAATTCTTTTTCTTTTCCAAGTTTTTTTTACAGATGGCCATCATACTCCCCCCTTCAAGGACACATGACAGAGGAGGAAACGGCGCAGATGTGAAGCAGGGACCCGCGCTAAAGGTTTCTTTTTAGATTAAGACCATGTGTAAACCTTTTTTCTCTCTCTTGTTATATACCCTTTTGGCATGTAAAATGTCCAAAAAGGTTATCGGCATTATCTGTAAGCTTACAGCTCACCGTACTATAAGGGGATATTAATAGAGCAGCTCGATTCGCATTATGTTTGGAGTTTTATTCACTCACCATAAATGTTCTCTCCCCACAACAGATTGCCATATGTGCCTTGTCAATAAGGGTCTATTACCAGGGGCTGTATTCAGCCCAGTATATGTTGAAAAGACCGAACACCTATAGGGAGTGTTAGGCGTCCTGGATATTTGCCTTATATGCATCAGTTCCAAATCATGTATTGGGTCAATAGTTGGGTTGCCCAGCTCGAATGCTTACCCCTACGTCCCCGATTGTTCAGCTAGGGTGTAAATGGAGAACTACTACGATTGTACTTCTGGCTCGTCCGGTCAAGTACCTCAGTAGAGAAAGCCGAAAACTGACCGTCATGATAGGCGAGAACCTGGTCCGCAATCCGGTGACTTAGTTTTATACTACGATCGATAGAGATCTACCCCGTGTTATACAAAGGGTTGGTTTTTTTGCCCAGCCAGGTGCAATTGGATACCTTAAGTAAGGAATATCATATCCGCACCAAGGGCTAGTACCTGGCCCCACATGTCAAACTACTACAACTAAGTGAAAGCAATAACGCCGCATAGTCCGATTGCTTGGTTCGCTCCGCATACACCTCTTACACGAACCAAGACGTTGGATAAAGAGTGTATATGCGTATGAACGAACACCCCTGTACTATGTGCATGGGGGATGAAGCCAACGACCGGAAACTTTCAGATTTACATAAACAGTCATAGAGGAGGGAAAAGCCGCTTATATTATAATAGCGCAAAACTTATATACATCGGATTCATAAGCTTAAGTCTTTACATCGGATACAATCACTCAAAGATAATATCCTTCGAACACTGGCCTTCTACAAGGCGGGCGCCTTCAATGACATCCTCGAAGTACTTCTCCGGCTTACGGTGCTCCTTGCCGGTGGGTGGACCAGCAGTGGCAATGTGTTGTCACATCCCTAGTTCTAGTATGACTTAGACTAGGTAGTCATGTGTGCATCATGTTTAAATTCAAATGAATTTAAATTAGGGATTTGTGAAACCCTCAGAAATCATTTCTGGAAATGAACCAGATAAAAATTGCTCCAAAAAGGTCCAAGAAAATGTTCACGTTTCTCTCTGAAAATATTGGTCAGTGGTAAAATTCAAACCAATATTTGTAGGAGCTCATAAATATTTATTTTGGGCAATTGGAATTAATGGAATAATTATTTGCATTGGATATATATGTTATATGTTTTATATATGTCCAAAAATTCTGAATTGTTGTGAGGGGCTTGGGAATAATCCTTTTTACTTCCTACAAAAATTATGAGAAGAAATAAAATGATTTAGTTCCTAAAAACTAAATCAAACAAATTACAGAAATAGAAAAACAGAAAGAAATATAAAGAGAAACTTACCTGGCGGCCTGGCACTGTGCAGCCGAGCAACTCCAGCTGGCGACCTAGCCCACCAAGCAAAGCGTCCGTCTTCAACCTCTACCAATAGGCAGAGGCGTGTCAACGCGCGCGTGATCGCCGGGGCGAGCTCCCTGCCTGCCTTCCCTCCCCCTCGTCGCCCTGGACGCCTGGACGACTCCACGCCCCCCGGACTCTCCCTCGCTCTCTCTCTCTCTCTCACGCCCGAGCGCCCCTGTTGCCGCCACTCGTCATTACCATGGCCACCGGCCACCCCACGCCCAGCCGACGCGCCCAGAAGCTCCGCCACGATGTCTGCTACGTCCTCGACGAGCCAGGCAACCGGGGACGCACCGTATCGTCGTCATCGTCGTCGTCTTCACCTCCAGCCGCCGGATATCGCCTCTGCCGCCCTGTTCCCTCTAGTCCTCCTCTGAGCTCGCCATCTGCACCGCTGCAACCACTGTGAGCCTCTCCCTTGGACCCCTCTCTCTGTTGTCTCGTTTGCATGCCGTAGCTGCCTCTTCGTCGACGATCGAGAACTGCCGCCACCTGAGCTCATCGCTGAAGCAACTCCGGTGACCCAATGGTCACTCCGGCATGCCTAGCATGATCCCGGCCTCATGTACCGTCTCCCTAGCACAAAACCCCACCCGTTTGCACACCGCAGCAGCTAACTCGTGGTCGCCCGAACTCCCGCGACCGCAAACGAGCACGCCGGCGATGACTCCAGCCAACCCAGCACCTCCCACTACCACCACTCGACGCGCGCGAGCTCCAGCTACTCGTAGATGGGCTCCGTCGTTGATTTCGTCGCCGGAGAAGCAATCCTGAGCACCACCGTCATTTTTGACCCTGCCGACGGCTAAACGCCGGCGAGTTAGACCCATTTGACCAGCGGTTTAACCCCCCCTAGCTCACTGAAGTGTGGGCACAGGCCCCTGACTAATTATTATTAGGTTTAAATTAGTGTTAATTAACTTAGTTAATTAGTTGAGACATTGACAGGTGGGGCCCACTGTCAGGTTTGACTCCAGTCAGCTCTCTTGACATGCTGACACGGGCATGACGCAGTGTTGACGCAATAAATGATTTTCTGGATTTTAAATAACTCAGGAAATTCCAGAAAATTGTTTAAACTTCAAAACATCACACAAATTCAACCGTATCTCATATTGAAATAATTTATATATGAAAACTTATTAGAAAAATTCAATCTATCCATCTGTGCCATTTTGATGCATGACAAATGAAGTTACACCTACTGAATATATGAAAACACATAAAGGGCATTTAAAATGCTTAAGTTTGGAGTTGCATTTGAATCCTGGATTCAAATAAGCTCCATTGAACTTGTTGCTAGTTGTTTTAGCTCAAACAACATCACATCTTCATGCCATGATCGTGCATCATATTGTTGCATATGTTTGTGTATTGATTGTCGGCACCATCCTTCTCGATAGGTCCTGCTCCGGAGACCGTTCCAGAGTACCTATCAGAGGAGCAGTGCTCTACCGTTGATGTACCAGGCAAGCAAACCCCCGTGTTCATTCCGATACAATCCCACTCTCTCACTCCTGCTCTCTGTTATTACATTAGGACAACAACGATTCAACTGCTACTTTATGCTGTGGTAGTTGAACCCATTCCTCTGCATGACCTGTCATTGCCACAGTATATAGTTGAAACCCACTAGCATCTGTAGGAGTTGACTGAAGCCATGTTGTGTTCCTACCATGCCATGCATGCTATTGCTTAGAGTGTGTCAGGTCTGATTCATTGGGAATGAATTGGAGTGTTATACTATGTTCTGATGCTGAGAGTTAAGTGTGTGAACACAATTTGGTAAAGGTAGCGGTGAGAGGCCATGTAGGAGTACATGGTGGGTTGTCTCACTAGAACCGTCCTTAAGAATTGAGTTATGTGTATGTTTTTTTGATGAAATGACAGTAGGAGAGGCTCCTGCTGTTTTTGTATTTAAATATACAGGGTGTTACAAGTAAGTTACAGATTGCATTGTAGCTACGTGGTCATCCCATCCCATTCATCCCCTCATCTCAAGAAGAGGGGGGGTGAGGTTCTAGATGAGTTCAATGTAGTGTCTACTCAAAGAACAGTCAAGAGAGAGTGTAGAGAGCTAGGGCAGAGAATTACAATAGTCGATCACAGAAGCCTTTTGAGAATCTTTTACTCTGTATTGGAGTAGGCTAAAGTCCTCCTTGAAACGTGTCAACCAGGATGTTGTGCTGGGGTTGATCCTTCTGAAATGCTTATTGTTGCATTCTTTCCAAAGACTCCACGCCGCCGTTAGGAAGATTTCCATGAAGAGGGGTCTCGTGTCCCCCCCATTGGTCTGGTCGACTAAGTCTAGTCTGGAGTCGAACGTGGGCCAATGAATATCAATTTTTTCCCAGCACGCCTTGCTGAATGGGCACGTGAATATCATGTGGTCAACCGTTTCTTCGGTGTTCTGTCCGCAAAGTAGGCAGTCAAGCACATCACCAATGTCATAGTGTCGTCTCTTCAGCATGTTTCTTGTATTAAGTCGATCAAGTAGCATGAGCCATCCGAATACTTTAATTCTCATGGTGCATTTGGATCGCCATAAGAGTTGGAAGGTTGGGTGCCGTGGGGTGTGTCTGAAGCAGAACTTGTAATAATCAGCGGCTTTAAATTCAACTGCTCCCCAGGTGTAATACCATACATCAGTGGATGAAGTGGAGGGGCTCAGGTGATTGGATAGGTGTTGTAAGTTTTGGACCTCCGCGAGTGCTTCTGGGGAGAGAGGCAAGTGAAAGGTATCATGTAGTGTCGTGTTCTCCAAGAAACCTTTGATGGATATGTCTTCATCTCTAGCAAATGAGTAGGCTCGGGGATGTGATGCTTCCAGGACGGTGGGTAACCATAGGTCTTTCCACAAGAGAGCTGTTGTTCCATCGACCACTTGTATGCAGGAAATCCCACGATATTGGGGTGTGAGTTTAAGTATGTCACACCACCAAAAGGATCCCATTGAATCGAGGGCATGAGGGATTTTGCCTTGATAGTATGTATCCCAAATGAGGTGTACCCATGGCACATCAAGCTTGTTGTAAAATTTATGTAAGAACTTCATGAGGAGGGCTTCATTTTGGAGTTTGATATTGAGGACTCCCAGGCCTCCATATTTCTTTGGTTTGCATACCAAATCCCAGGCAGCCAAAGAGTTGCATTTTTCACCATGTTCTGTCATCTTGTTCCAAAGACATTTGCGCCTGATTTTATCCAGCATCTCAAGTATTTGAGAGTGGATTTTGAGCGTGCACATGGCATATATGAGAATGGAAGTGACAGTTGCATTCAGCCATGAGAGTCTCCCACTGTACGACATCATGGAAATTGTAGCGGTGAGTCTTCGTTCAGTGCTGCAAACTAGGGGCATTAGGTCTTGGACTGTGGGTTTCGACGTACCCATGGGTAATCCGAGGTACGTGAAAGGCATGGTACCGATCGAGCAGCCAAAGATATTAGCAAGTTCAACTGCAGAGCTGCTGTCAAGATTAATAGGGATGAGAGTGGACTTGTTAAAATTAATCTTGAGACCAATGGAGATTGCATAGTCTGATAGGATCTGTTTGATCGTTGCCGCTTGTGTGGGACATGCAAGCAGGGCTAGGATCGTGTCATCCGCATATTGTATAACCGGGTAGTCCGTTTGGCTCGGGCATGGAAAAGGTAGGTTAATTTGCCCCTGCCTGAAGGCTTGGTTGATGGCAGCTTGTAGGAGGTCGGCCGCTAGGACGAATAGAAGGGGGGAGAGGGGATCACCTTGGCGTACGCCGCTCTTACATTGAAATTGTCTGCCTTGCACACCGTTAAGCAGGACAGAAGATCTCACAGTAGAGAAGATACTTTTGATCCAATTAAGCCATTTCTCGTTGAATCCCATATGGCGCATGATATTGATCATAGGGTCGTGTCCAATTGTGTCAAACGCCTTTGCGAAATCCAGTTTAAGGAGGATAATTTTTTCCTTGGAGGCCTGGCATCGATGTATATATTGGAAGGCCCAGGCAAGGCAGTCTTGGATGGTTCGGCCTTTAAGAAAACCGTACTGATTTCGATGAACAAGTGTGAGGATTACCTTTTGAAGGCGATTGGCCAAGAGTTTGGTGATCAATTTCAGGCAGCAGTTAAGGAGTGTTATCGGTCTAAAGTCATTGACTGATTCAGGTGATTGAACTTTGGGGATCAAGGTAATAAGACCATCATTAATGCTTGTAATATCAAGATCCCCCGCATGGAACTGGGAACAAAGGGCATAGAAGTCATGCTTGATCACGGGCCAGCAACTTTTGAGGAATGCCCCACTGAATCCATCAGGGCCGGGGGATCGATCGGCTGGCATTTCTTTAATCACGTCGTCAATCTCCTTGTGTGAGAAGGGTTCGGTGAGATGATCCAGGTTGTTGGATCGTTGTATAAGTGTGGTCAGATCAAATTTCATCTCAGCAGGTGAGATAGTGCCTAAACGACTCTTGTATGCTTGAAAGAGTAGGGCCTCTTTGCTATTATTATCTTCTACCTGATTGCCCTCCTCATGAGAAAAACAGGCAATGTTGTTATGTCGATAACGTTCCGTGGCCACGGCCTGAAAAAATTTCGTGTTTTCATCGCCAAACTTAACCCAACTAATGGTACATCGTTTCTTCCAGTAAAGTTTCTAGTATTGTAGCAGACGCATAGTGTGTTTCTTGAGGATGGTGAGGAAGTTAAATTCAGGGGTAGAAAGGGGTCTCTTGTTCTCAAGTTCATCCAGATGTGCTAAAAAGTTATTGCAGTTGTCAATGGCAATCTTCAGGCGTGAAATGTTTTTGCTCCAAGTCTTGAGAGCATGCCTGAGTCTTTTGAGTTTATGGCAAAGTATAGAGGCAGCGCTGGTCAAATAAACTGGTTTACTCCAAGAGGTTCGCACCGCATCCAAGAATCCGGGGTGCAAGATCCAATACGATTCGAATCTGAAGATTTTGCTGCGTGGTACGTTGGTTTCAATAGTAACAATGCAAGGGGTATGATCAGATGTAGGTTTATCGAGGGGTTTTACCAATGTGTTGGGGTAGATCTGAGTCCAGTGTAATGACGTGAAGAACCAGTCTAACTGAACCAGAAGCGGATCAACTTGCATATTACTCCAAGTGTAGGCGCGGCCCTTTACCGGGAGTTCTATAAGGTTTTGCGTGCGGATAATATCGTTGAACGTAAACATGTCCTGAGTATTACCTCCTGGTTTATTACGATTGTCCGGAGCACGAATATAGTTGAAGTCACCAACCAAAAGCCAGTCTTGTGTCACTGGTATATCCAGGTCATATAGCCAATTAGTGTAAGTTGTGCGATCGTCTCCAGTACACGGCCCATATATATTCGCTAGCGTCCAGGTTTGTTGGGATTGTGTGCTAGTGAAATTGATAACTAGCGCAAATGGTTCTGAAAATAGAACAGAGCCCGTAAACATCGAGCTCTTCCAAATCATAACAATGCCACCCGAAGCACCATGCGAAGGCACGAAAGCAAAACGATCGAATTGGCGTGGACAGCAGGATCTGATAAAAGCCAAATCGAACGAGGTTTTTTTGGTTTCTTGCAAACAAACGATTGCGCATCCGCTAGAAAGGATCGCATTGTGAAGCGCTAAATGTTTGGACTCGGCATTAAGACCTCGAATGTTCCAAGAGAGGACATTCCACGATCGCAAAAGAGACATAATAAAACCGCTTACAGATTAAGCAGAGGGGGGGGCTTCATCGGCTACGGCTTCAAAAGCTTCAGCCTGTTGCATGTCAGGTGTAGGTTCAGCTGGCGCTGGAGATGCAAGTAGGGCCCCTTCAGTCAATTCTTCTGTTGGGATAGCGCATCTGTAAATTCCAATGTCTTGCAGTGTTGAGATTGGTGTTGGCGGAGGGATGTCGTCAGAGTCATGCCTGGAGTGAATAGTTGAGGAGGAACCTATTGCAGGTACGATTCTGGGCTTAACTTTGGACATGGTCTTGCGGCTGTCAGAAGGCATATGCACTTTAAAGCCCTTGTATTTAGTGGAACGAGTGCTGCGACGAACCTCTGTAGTGGAGATGGGCACCATAGGAGCTTTCGCGCGTCGGCCACGGGTTGCCACTGGAGGCTGCACTTCAAGAGTGTCATTGCAGTTCTCAACCTGAGATATGTTAGCTAGGTCTGAAGATGGAGGAGCCGAGTCCATCAGGTGAGTGACAGGGTGGGACAAACCTTGGTGTATAGCACTCACTTCCGTAGCGTCGGGCATCAGGTTAGGGAGGGCATCAGCAGCAAGTTGAGGGGATTGGGGATTGTCCTCCATTGGCAATTCTTGGATGACCACAGATGAAGGAGGCGTGCTGTCAAAACGGATGAGGTTTCAGTCAGCAGGGGTTGCCACGGTCACAGACACTTCCATGCTTGCAGGTCGAATACCAAAAGCAGATCTCCATGGGCCAATGGAAGCAAGTGCAGGTCGGAGGGCATCAAATATGAAAGTATTCAGTCTCTGTCTGGGGATTGGGTTGTCAATCAGTAGAGATAGCAGATCCGAGCCCTGAGAGGACAGTCCAAACTGTATTCCGCGATCATGCAGAACAACTGAAATAGAAAGTGATTCAGCTAGCATTGGGTGGTCCATAGTTGGAGGGTGGGGCTGAGGCACAATGATCATCGCAGAAGTGTCTGAACTAGCGCCTTCGTCAGAAGTAGAGAAGGAGTCATTCCAAGCCTGTGTGGGGCTGTCAATGAGATTGTTTTCAGGTACGAGTCCATCTTGGAATGTCAGGCCCTGAGCTGCAAGCCACGTTTGATAATTGACCAGGTGCGGTGGCAATGGAGGTAGCGGCGGAGATGGCGGTTGCGGCCATGCACCCCAACCAGCGTTGGCATTGATGTGGGCATCAGGGTTGGCATCAGCATGAGGGCCAACAGGAGCTGTGTTCTGAACCAGCCAGTTGTGTACCTGTTGCTGGTATAACTACTCAGCAGTGAGTTCAGGGCCGAATTGTGGGTGAGGATTACCATCAGGCGGCAGCGGTTCCTCGCCAGCAGGCAAGACCTCAGGCAGCAATCCATTCCAGTCGTTGCTGCGGAGGATCGTAACCTGAACAGTCCAACAATCTCTTGCTCCTCCAAGCTGCCAGACAACGAAACTCTTTGGGATTAGACGCAGGCGGAGCACGCGTGCTTTGATCATCATGAAACGTCTGTCCTGGCGGGGATTATACCAGTGCACAAGAGATCCATAACCACCCAGAGCTTTGGTGATGTAACAGTCAGTCTGGTAGTCATAGGGGAAACCAAAGAACATCAACCAAACCTCTGGTCCAAAGGACGTCGTACGGCGATTCAAGGCTTCATTATGTGGTACAAATGTGATGAGCAGATCTTCATATTCAAGCTCAATGGGGGTGTTGACGGCAGTATCCCGCATAAAAGAGTCCACGAATCCAAAAATCCCAATACCGAAAGGGTGGTCCCTGGCTTCAGTGGTAAAGAGTTGAGAGGCATGAAGCTGACCTATAATGGCATTGCGGATGGAGGCACGGCGGTGGAGGGGGACATATTCACTCGCCTCGGCGATTGCCAAGAAATCGTGGTTGAGCGGCGGGATTGGACCCACGATCATGCCGCTGCGAACAACGCGGTCCGCCGGCCCCGGCTCAACGGCAAAGCCCGGGGGGAGGAACGGGACGGGGTTCAGGGGGTAGTTCGCCATGGTCGAGATGGAGGTGAGGGAGTGTGGTGGATCCTGGTCAGTGGGCGGTAATGGCAATGGGACTGGGCAGGAGCGCTGTGGTAGTGGCGATGGGACTGGGCAGGAGCGCGGCGGTTGGAGAACCGAGGTGGAAGGTGGAGCGTGAGGGGCAGGAGTGGAAATCACTGGCGATTTGGGAATCCATTTCCATCTTTGGGCGCGGATGCGTTTGCGGCAGGATTGAGCCACGTGGCCGTAGTATGCACAGGCAGTGCATCGGACGGTAGCTCTGGGGCGTATGCGCGGGTTAACAGTGGGTAGAGGGGGGGCAGGGGAATAAGTTGCCTTAGTGGGGATTTTAGTCTCCAAAACCGTCTCAGTGATTATAGGGGACTTACCAGATTTGGGGCAAAATATTGCCTTGTGATCAGGTGCGGAGCAATTGATGCAAATCAGCCTAGCATGGCAAGCTATTTTATTGTGTCCCCATTGAAGGCAGCGTGAACAAAGTGAGGCCCAATAGGTGGAGAGGTTGATGATATCCTGCATAGTGTATTGGGCTTGGGCCAAATCCGCCTTGTGCTTGGCCTGGAGAGAAAAGGGCCAAAAAACATATTCGGGAGCATATTTGAAAGCTGACCGGAGGAAACATCGCGGCAAGGGCGGATAGGGAGTATTCAGGGGACAATTAAATTCACCCAGCCGGAGGAAATTTGGTGATTGTTTGTCCTCTAATTCAGCCTCAGCAATAAATAGCTCCATTAATGCGATATAATCAAATTTCTCCGAGTAAACTGCGCAGGGTGGTGGAGCAAAATGATCGTTAGAAAGTGATGCATAAGATCCCAAATGAGCATGATCATTCATGTGTTCTTGAGGAACAGCCGGCGCACGCATAGTTGATGAAGAGGCCTCAACAGCATTTTTATTGGAGAAATCCATATGCGATTGTGGAACTGTTTTGGAAGAGGAGATCTTTTCCACTCTAATAGACCTGGTGTTGTTTTCATCATATGAGAACGCCGCAATAGGTTTGATAGCCAGACGTCGGCGCGCCGAAATATCAGAAAGAACCACATCTGCATGCCAACCCGTATTGTGGGATAGAACCTTGGGAGAATTCCTTTTATATAGATGAAAATGGCATATGAAATCCGGCCAAATACGATCTTTGAGTCTGTAGATAAAATGCCCCACTTTGTTGTTTGTCACAGAAAAACGAAAAGAACGAGGGCTGATTTGGAGTACTTTGAAGCCAGTACTGAGGCCACCAATGCAACATTGGAGTGCAATGCCCACAGATTCCACCGTCAGGGGGAAGGAAGCAGAGGAGAAAGAGACCACCAAAAAGAACTCCTTGAAGTCGCGAGAGGGCGAAAAATGGACCGTAGAACCAAAAATTCTTCTCACATGATCAGCCAGGGCTAAGCCTGGTGCAAAATCCTAGTGGAGGAGGCCTTCCATGGTGGATTAGATGGCTAGAGATTGCCATTGTTGGTGGGCAGCAGGTGGAGGGGGGAGGAAGGAGAGGGGGTGGGAGGAGGAGGTGGGAGAGCCATCAAGGTGTAGTTATCCAATGACTAGCTACTACCATACATTGGGTTCCGGTAACTCGACCCCTCTCGACTTATTAATCAACCTGATCTCTGTCCAGGAGTTGCAACTAGTTTTTGGTGTTTGTAGGTAGTGCTAGTAGTCTACCAAGTGCCACCCGGCCAGGTGGACTTCGGACAGACTAGGCACCATGGCACGGTGTACCAAGCGTAGATCGATCCGGCGAGGTTGGCTTGGGAACCCTGCACACATCGTTTGGGGCGTGGAGCGACACCCCGGCCGGATCTCCTTGTGGATGGTACCCGAATAGGCGATAAACCTGGACTAGAGACTTGTGTGGTTAGTCCGGTCGTAGTTGACACCCTCACCAGGCTTCCGCTTGAAGGTTGCCGAGATACACGACGCGTACATGGCGGTAAGTGGTGAGAAAGTGTGTGAAGAAGCACACCCCTGCAGGGTTAACATGATCTATTTGAATAGCCGGGTCCGCGGTTATGGACTTCTTGGATGCTTACGTGGTATGCAAACAACTTGAAGTTGATACTCTAAAATGCTCAAGACAAGTGTAAGTGCTATGGATGGCCTTCTCGTAGGGAGACGGGAATGAATCCATAGTAGTGTATTGTGTGGTGATTAGTGGACTCGTGTGCGCCACCCCAAAAGAGTTACCAGTAGTCGTAGTACAGGATAGCCATTGAGTCAAAGCTGGCTTGCTGCAACTAAACCCCACCTTGCCTTCTTGATACTAATGCATGTATGATAGGATCTGATGTAAGTCTTGCTGAGTACCTTTGTACTCACGTTTGCTTAATTTATGTTTTGCAGATGAGATATCTGTGTCACTAGTAGTTCCGCTTGGACTTCGACAAGTAGCTTGATACCTCTGCTACGATCTTGTACGGGTGTTGTTGATAGTCAGGCTCCTTAGCCTTTTTTATTTGTAGTTGTTTGTACTCAGACATGTTATGCTTCCGCGTGTTGCTTTTATGCTCTGTATGTTGGGTCATGAGACCCGTGTTTGTAATATCTGGCTCTTCGGTGCCTAATGAATAAATACTTTGATTCATAGAGTTTTGTTGTGTTGCCATAATGTATTTGCACATATCGAGCATATTGTGTGTATGTTTTGAAATGCTTGGTATGTGTGGGATCTGACAACCTAGTTGTTTATTCGTGGTAGCCTTTCTTATGGGGAAATATCTCCTAGTGCTTCAACTTAGCCATGGTAGCTTGCTACTGCTCCGGAACACTTAGGATGGCCGGCATGTGTCCTTGTTCGTTCATGTGTCTATCCCTTTCGGGAAATGTCACGCATTGTTCCTTGAAGTCCTTGTAGCTTGCTACGACTTGGGTTCATACGTTGATGACCGACACGTTCATTGATGGGTCATGTATGCATGTCCCTGTAAGTTGGTGCCACCTTGGGTTTACAACTAGTCATGTCGGCCCGGGTTCTCTGTCATATGGATGCTAGCGACACTATCATATACGTGAGCCAAATGCGCAAACGGTCTTGGGCTAGGTAAGGTGGCACCCGTGGGGATACCGTGTGTGAGGCCGTGAAGTGATATGATGTGTTACATGCTAGACCGGTGTGACTTAGGATCGGGGTCCCGATAGCTTTGGTGTCAGAGGCTGACTGCCTGTAGGATTACCAAGCCAAACTGGTTGAAGTTGAGTTTAGAAATTCTTTAGTTATGTAAGGGAATTGATTGTGGAAAGTAATGTAAGGCTCTTTTTACTCCCTATACCTTATGCCCATCTGATCTGAATCATCTTATCTTTCCTACGGGGTTAAGGGACTAGGCTTTCTCTTCCGTCTATCGGGATCACATGTTACTATTCCGTAGTCCCATAGGATTGATTGATCAGAGTCTTATCCCAGCTTTCGAGTACTTCTGGTGTAGTCTGTTTAGTACTATCACAGAACCTTGAGTGATGATGTTGAGTATGGTACTACCCCATCGTTGCAGGATGTCTCATTCTGAGCATCTTACCGCCGTTATGCTGCCGGAATTGTCCTACGAGTTCGAGAGATACTAGTTTCCTTGTGCTACTTTCTGCATCCTATAGTTGATGTTGATTCCGTCCTTGGTTTCATTTCTCAGGAAGTCGTCAGTTACCCAAGGTTCAGTTGCTCGTAGAAAGAACCATGGAGGTGGTAGGGATGAGGAGGATCCTCCCGGCCAGTCTTCGTTGGCAGAGTTCATGTTAGAGATGGAGAGAAACAAGCGAGAATCTAAACGCTTGTTAGCACGTATTGAGGAGAACACCGCACATCAGTGCAAACAGTCAGCGGCAATCCATGACTTCATTGGTCTAAAACCACCCACCTTCCATCATCCCATTGAGCCACTTGATGCAGATGACTGGCTCCGTAGTGTCACTCACAAGTTGCGTTCCGCAAACGTAGCTAAAGGTGACAAGGTCACCTATGCCACATATCACCTAGAAGGTCCTGCTAGTCTTTGGTGGCAGAACTATGAGGCCATGATTCCAACTGGCCAGATTCCTACTAGGGGAGATTTCACTGAGGCTTTTCGCGAGCATCGCATTCCTCAAGCCCTCATCGATCGCAAGAGAGAAGAGTTCTGTAGTCTTACCCAGGCTAAGCTGGATGTTGATGTCTATAGTAGAGAGTTTGAGAACCTCGCCCGCTATGCTATAGAAGAAGTGTCCACGGACGCCAAGAAGCAGGCTAGGTTCCGGAAGGGTCTCAACCCCAAGTTGCGTCGTGATCTCCACTTGCATCATTGCAATACATTCCAGGCTCTTGTGAACAAGGCCATTAATGCAGGGACAGCTCAGCTCACTTATGAGGAGTCTCGTAAGCACACCCGTCATTTGGGATCTTCCTCCGGTTCTAATTCTGGAAGCGTCGGATTTGGGTTCTGAACTCTGTTCTTCCAACCGGTTATACACCGAGGCCATCTTATGTGGAACCTCATCCAGTTCAGCAGTATGCTCCACCCAGGCCTATTGGTGGACCGCCTGCCAGTGCGGGTGCACGTCCTACCCCCAGGATTTGTTACAAATGCGGAGAGCCAGGCCACATTGCCCGTAATTGCACTCAGACCCGTGTTGCTCCACCCCAGCCCGAGAAGTCTGTTCTTCGTGGTAAGCCAACACGCAAGCTGATTAGTGCCAAGTAAGCTCCCACTGAACGTGGACGTGTGCATCACGTCTCAGCTAAAGATGCTCATGATGATCCGTATGTCGTTCTTGGTACACTCCTTGTCAATTTTCATCCAGCATCAGTTCTGTTCGATACTGGAGCGTCTCATTCCTCCATTTCCGAAAGCTATGCTCGCTTGCACGACATGTCATTTTGTGATATGCCCTCCCCACTACTCATTCAAACTCCTGGATCCAATTGGCAAACTTCTAGTGTAAGACATGGTAATGAAATCCTTGTTGATAGACTTGTATTCCTTGCATCACTTATAGCTCTCAAGTATTCAGATATTAACATCATCTTGCGTATGGACTGGATGACAGCTCATCATGCCAAGATTGATTGTTTCACCAGGTCTGTTCACCTTACACACCCATCTGGCAAGATAGTCACTGTCACCACTAGAGTTGCAAAGCGTCAGCTCTATTCCCTTAATGCCAGCTCTCTTCCAGACCTTGAAGATATCCCGGTAGTCCGAGACTTTCCGGATGTCTTTCCAGAAGAACTGCCAGGTGTTCCACCTGACAGAGATGTAGAGTTTGTCGTAGATCTTATCCCAGGAACCGCTCCAATCTCTAGGAGACCTTACAAGATGGCACCCTTAGAACTAGCCAAGCTTAAGAAACAACTTGATGAGTCCTTGCAAAAGGGTTTCATCCATCCTAGTTTATCTCCTTGGGCTTGCCCCGTCCTCTTCGTCAAGAAGAAGGATGGTACGGACCGGATGGTTATAGATTATCGTCCTGTTAATTTGGTCACGATAAAGAACAAATACCCGCTCCCCAGGATCAATGACCTGTAGGATCAGCTCGCTGGATCCTCGGTTTTTTCCAACATGGATTTGAGGTTAGGCTACCATCAAATCAAGATCAGAAACAGAGACATTCCTAAGACGACTTTTGTCACTCGTTATGGCTAGTACAAGTACACCGTCATGTCCTTCGGTCTAACCAATGCTCCAGCCACATTCTCCCGCTTGATCAACTCGATCTTCATGGAGTACTTAGATAAGTTCGTCGTGGTTTACCTCGATGATATTCTTATTTACTCGAAGAATGAGGAAGAGCATGCCAAACATCTTAGACTTGTGTTAAAAAACTCAGAGAGCACCGCCTTTATGCCAGGTTCTCCAACTGCGAATTTTGGTTGCCAGAAGTGACCTATCTAGGCCACGTAATATCTGGTAAGGGCATTGCTGTCACATCCCTAGTTCTGGTATGACTTAGACTAGGTAGTCATGTGTGCATCATGTTTAAATTCAAATGAATTTGAATTGGGGATTTGTGAAACCCTCAGAAATCATTTCAGGAAATGAACCAGATAAAAATTGCTCCAAAAAGGTCCAAGAAAATGTTCATGTTTCCCACTGAAAATATTGGTCAGTGGTAAAATTCAAACCAATATTTTTAGGAGCTCATAAATATTTATTTTGGGCATTTGGAATTAATGCAATAATTATTTGCATTGGATATATATTTTTTATATATGTCCAAAAATTCTGAATAGTTGTGAGGGGCTTTGGAATAATCCTTTTTAGTCCCTCCAAAATTATCAGAAGAAATAAAATGATTTAGTGCCTAAAAACTAAATCAAACAAATTACAGAAATAGAAAAACAGAAAGAAATAAAAAGAGAAACTTACCTGGCGGCCTGGCACTGTGCAGCCCAGCAACTCCAGCTGGCGGCCCAGTCCACTAGGCGAAGCGGCCGTCTTCAACCTCTGCCAGTAGGCAAAGGCGTGTCGAGACGCACACGATCGTCGTGGCGAGCTCCCTGCATGCCTGCCCTCCCCCTCGTCGCCTTGGACGCCTGGACGACACCACGCCCCCCGGACCTCTCTCCCACTCTCCCCCGTGCTTTCCCCTCCTCTCCCTCGCTCTCTCTCTCTCTCACGCCCGAGCGCCGCCATCGCCGCCGCTCGTCGTTGTCGTGGCCACTGGCCACCCCACGCCCAGCTGAAGCACCCAGAAGCTCCGCCACGATGTCTGCTACGTCCTCAACGAGCCAGGCAACCGGGGATGCACCGTATCGTCGTCATCGCCATCGTCTTCACCTCCGACCGCAGGAGATCGCCTCCGCCGCCCTGTTCGCTCCGGTCCTCCTCCGAGCTCGATGTCTGCACCGCTGCAACCGTCGTGAGCCTCTCCCTCGGACCCCTCTCTCTGTTGTCTCATTTGCATGTCGTAGATGTCGCTTCGTCGACGACCGAGAACCGCCGCCGCCTGAGCTCGTCGCCGATGCAGCTCCGTTGACCCAATGGTCACTCTGGCGTGCCTAACGTGATCCCCGCCTCGTGTACCGTCTCCCTAGCACAAAACCCCGCCCATTTGCACGTTGTAGCAGCTAACTCGTGGCCGCCTGAACTCCGGTGACCCCAAACGAGCATGTCGGCGATGACTCCGACCACCCCAGCACCTCCCACTGCCACCACTCGACGCGCGCGAGCTCCAAATACTCGTAGATGGGCTCCGCCGTTGATTTCGTCGCCAGAGGAGCAATCTCGAGCACCACCGCCTCTTTTGACCCCGTCGGCGGCTAAACGCCGGCGAGTTAGACCCAGTTGACTAGGGGTTTGACCCCCCCCCCCCATGCTCACTGACGTGTGGGCCCAGGCCCCTGACTAATTAGTGTTAGGTTTAAATTAGTGTTAATTAACTTAGTTAATTAGTTGAGACACTGACAGGTGGGGCCCACTGTCAGGTTTGACTCCAGTCAGCTCTGTTGACTTGCTGACGCGGGCATGACGCAGTGTTGATGCAATAAATGATTTTCTGGATTTTAAATAACTCAGGAAATTCCAGAAAATTGTTTAAACTTCAAAAAATCACAGAAATTCAACCGTAGCTTAGACTGAAATAATTTATATATGAAAAATTATCAGAAAAATTCAATCTATCCATCTGTACCATTTTCAGGCATGGCAAATGAAGTTATGCATACTGAATATATGAAAACACATAAACTGCATTTAAAATGCTTAAGTTTGGAGTTGCATTTGAATCCTAGATTCAAATAAGCTCCATTGAACTTGTTGCTAGTTGTTTTAGCTCAAACAACATCACATCTTCATGCCATGATCATGCATCATATTGCTGCATATGTTTGTGTATTGATTGTCGGCATCGTCCTTTTCGATGGGTCCTGCTCCGGAGACCATTCCAGAGTACCTATCAGAGGAGCAATGCTCTACCGTTGATCTACTAGGCAAGCAAACCTCCTTGTTCATTCCGATACAATCTCACTCTCTCGCTCCTGCTCTCTGTTATTGCATTAGGACAACAACGATTCAACTGTTACTTTATGTTGCGGTAGTTGAACTCATTCCTCTTCATGACCTGTCATTGCCACAGTAAATAGTTAAAACTCACTAGCATGTGTAGCAGTTGATTGAAGCCATGTTGTGTTCCTACCATGCCATGTCTGCTATTGCTTAGAGTGTGTCAGGTCTGATTCATTGGGAATGAATTGGACTATTATACTATGTTCTGATGCTGAGAGTTAAGTGTGTGAACGCGATTTGGTAAAGGTAGCGGTGAGAGGCCATGTAGGAGTACATGGTGGGTTGTCTCACTGGAACCGTCCTTAAGAACTGGGTTCTGTGTATGTTGTCCAATGACTAGCTACTACCACACATTGGGTTCCGGTAACTCGACCCCTCTCGACTTATTAATCAACCTGATCTCTGTCGAGGAGTTGCAACTAGTTTCTGGTATTTGTAGGTAGTGCTAGTAGTCTATCAAGTGGGACCAAGCCAGGTGGGCTTGGGACAGACTAGGCACCATGGCACGGTGTACCAAGCGTAGATCCATCCGGCGAGGTGGGCTTGGGAACCCTGCGCAGATCGTTTGGGGCCGTGAGCGACACCCCGGCCGGATCTCCTTGCGGATGGAACCTGAATAGGCGATAAACCTAGACTAGAGACTTGCGTGGTTAGTCAGGTCGTGGACGACACCCTCGCCAAGCTTCCGCTTGAAGGTTGCCGAGATACACGACGTGTACATGGCGGTAAGTGGTGAGAGCGTCTGTGAAGAAGTACACTCCTACAGGGTTAACATGATCTATTCGAATAGTTGGGTCCGCGGTTATGGACTTTTTGGATGCTTACGTGGTATGCAAGCAACTTGAAGTGGATACTCTAAAATGCTCAAGACAAGTGTGAGTGCTATGGATGGCCTTCTCGTAGGGAGACTGGAATGAATCCATAGTGGTGTATTGTGTGCTGATTAGTGGACTCGTGTGCGCCACCCCAAAAGAGTTACCTGTAGTCGTAATACATGATAGCCACTGAGTGAAAGTTGGCTTGGTGTAACTAAACCCCACCTTGCCTTCTTGATACTAATGCATGTATGATAGGATCTGATGTAAGTCTTGCTGAGTACCTTTGCACTCACGTTTTCTTAATTTATGATTTGCTGATGAGATATATGTGTCACTAGTAGTTCCGCTTAGACTTCGACAAGTAGCTTGATACCTCAGCTACGATCTTGTACGGGTGTTGTAGATAGTCAGGCTCCTTAGCCTTTTCACTTATAGTTGTCTGTACTCAGACATGTTATGCTTCCGTGTGTTGCTTGTATGCTCTGTATGTTGGATCATGAGACCCGTGTTTGTAATATCTGGCTCTTCGGAGCCTAATGAATAAATACTTTATTTCATAGAGTTTTGTTGTGATGCCATGTTGTATCTGCACATATCGAGCATATTATGTGTATGTTTTGAAATGCTTGGTATGTGTGGGATCCGACAACCTAGTTGTTTATTCTTGGTAGCCTCTCTTATGGGGAAATGTCTCCTAGTGCTTCCACTAAGCCATGGTAGCTTGCTACTGCTCCGGAACACTTAGGCTGGACGGCATGTGTCCTTCTTCGTTCCTATGTCTGTCCCTTCAGGGAAATGTCACGCGTTGTTCCTTTAATTCCTTGTAGCTTGCTACGACTTGGGTTCATATGTTCGTGACCGGCACGTTCGTTGTTGGGTCATGTATGCATGTCCCTGTAACTTGGGTCCACCTTCGGTTTACATCTAGTCATGCCGGCCCGGGTTCTCTGTCATATGGATGCTAGCGACACTATCATATACGTGAGCCAAAATGCGCAAACGGTCCCAAGCCAGGTAAGGTGGCACCCGTGGGGATACCGTGCGTGAGGCCGCAAAGTTATATGATGTGTTACATGCTAGACCGGTGTGACTTAGGATCGGGGTCCCGACAAGTGCCCCGCATTCATCTTCGCCCAGTGCAGTTTCACACGAGCGAAGGCCATCCGAGCATCTTCTATGCAGGTCGACCGCGTCAATGCGTCGACCCGCGGACTCGCCTCAACGAGTCGTGATACGTCTCCAACGTATCTACTTTTCCAAACCCTTTTTCCCTTGTTTTGCACTCTAACTTGCATGATTTGAATGGAACTAACCCGGACTGACGTTGTTTTCAGCAGAACTGCCATGGTGTTGTTTTTGTGCAGAATAAAAAGTTCTCGGAATCGCCTGAAAATCAATGGGGTATTATTTCAAAAAATATAAAAAATATCTGCAAGAAGATACTCACCGGGGGGCCCACACCCTGTCCTCGAGGGTGGGGGGTGCGCCCCCTTCCCAGGGTGCGCCCCCTGCCTCGAGGGCCCCCCCGATGCTCCACCGACGTACCCCCGGGTCCTATATCTTCCATTTTCGGGAGAAATAATCAGAGAGAAGGAATTATCGCATTTTACGAGACGGAGCTGCCGCCAAGCCCTAATCTCTCTCGGGAGGGCTGATCTGGAGTCCGTTCGGGGCTCCGGAGAGTGGAGATCGTTGCCATCATCATCATCAACCTTCCTCCATCACCAATTCCATGATGCTCACCGCCGTGTGTGAGTAATTCCATCGTAGGCTTCATGGACGGTGATGGGTTGGATGGGATCTATCATGTAATCGAGTTAGTTTTGTTAGGGTTTGATCCCTAGTATCCACTATATTCTGAGATTGATGTTGCTATGACTTTGCTATGCTTAATGCTTGTCACTAGGGCCCGAGTGCCATGATTTCAGATTTGAACCTATTATGTTTTCATGAATATATGTGTGTTCTTGATCCTATCTTGCAAGTCTATAGTCACCTACTATGTGTTATGATCCGGCAACCCCGAAGTGACAATAATCGGGACCACTCCCGGTGATGACCATAGTTTGAGGAGTTCATGTATTCACTATGTGTTAATGCTTTGGTCCGATACTCTATTAAAAGGAGGCCTTAATATCCCTTAATTTCCACTAGGACCCCGCTGCCACGGGAGGGTAGGACAAAACATGTCATGCAAGTTCTTTTCCATAAGCACGTATGACTATATTCGGAATACATGCCTACATTGCATTGATGAACTGGAGCTAGTTCTGTGTCACCCTAGGTTATAACTTCTACATGATGAATTGCATCCGACATAATTTCCCATCACCGATCCAATGCCTACGAGCTTTACCTATATTGATTATCGCTTATTTACTTTTCCGTTGCTACTATCACAAAAACTACAAAAACACTATCTTTACTTTTATTGCTGCTACCGCCACTATCATATTACTTTGCTACTAAACTATCTTGTTGCAGATACAAAGTTTCCAGATGTGGTTGAATTGACAACTTAGCTTCTAATACTTAAGAGTATTCTTTGGCTCCCCTTGTGTCGAATCAACAAATTTGGGTTTAATACTTAACCCTCGAAAACTGTTGCGATCCCCTACACTTGTGGGTTATCAAGACGCTTCACCAATCCGATGTAACTACTAGGGATTTGATCAGCGGGCCATAGCCGCACTATCAAGTCCTTCATGGCCACACCCGCCATGTTGTGCACCTCGACCAACTGCTTCATTTGGTCGTTGAGGGGCACCAGATGTTTTGGCACATAGAACTGCAACCAAAATAGCTCCTCTGTGTCGTTCTCCTCCTGGGCTCGGGAGTACTGCGCGGCGTCGGCACTGCTCCTTCGAAGATCATCAAACACGCCTGGAGAACTCCATAACCGTGTCAGCCCAAGATACTTCTGCCCTCCGAAGATGCTCTGTAAGAGAAATATCTTACTAGATGCTATCTGCCGCGCCTCCTTGATTTCCTCACAGGCGTTGCGCACCTCGCCTCGCGCATCATGGGCAGCCTTCACTGCCACAGCAAGCTCGGACACTTGTTCCGAAGTCTTCTTTTCCAATGCCTCACATTTGACAATGGCATCGTTGAGCTCGACCTCGACTTTGGACACCCAAGCCCGGTGCTTATCGCACTCATCCTTTTCAGCCTCCAAACTAGCAGTCGCTTTGTCAGCGGATACCTTGTTCGCCTCGGCCTCCTTCTGGCCTTGGCAACCTCGCCCTTGAGCCTCGAGCTCAGTGGCGCTGTCGGGACCCCGATCCTAAGTCACACCGATCTAGCATGTAACACATCATATCACTTTGCGGCCTCACGCACGGTATCCCCACGGGTGCCACCTTACTTGGCCCGGGACTGTTCGCGCATTTTGTCTCACGTATATGATAGTGTCACTAGCATCCATATGACAGAGAACCCGGGCCGACATGACTAGTTGTAAACCAAAAGTGGTGCTAAATTACAGGGACAGGCATACATGACCCAGCAACGAACGTGTCGGTCATCAACGTATGAACCCAAGTCGTAGCAAGCTACAAGGACTTAAAGGAATAACGCGTGACATTTCCTTGAAGGGACAGACACATGAACGAAGAAGGACACATGCCGGCCAGCCTAAGTGTTCCGGAGCAGTAGCAAGCTACCAAGGCTCAGTGGAAGCACTAGCAGGCATTTCCCCATAGATAGGCTACCAAGGGTAAACAACTAGGTGTCGGATCCCACACATAGCAATACACATTACAAGTACGCATAACATGCTAGTATGTGATGTACAACAAGGCATCACAACATAACTCAACAACTCATATAGATAAAGGCCCAGAAGAGCCATCATAGCATTTATTACAAGCAGGGGGTCTAATGACCCAACATATAGAGCATACAGGCAACAGAAGCATAACATGTCTGAGTACAGACAACTACGAATGAAAAAGGTTGAGAAGCCTGACTATCTGCAAGACCCTCCCAAGGGTACAAGATCGTAGCTGATGTAACAAGCTAAACATCGAAGTCCACGCGGAACCACTAGTGAGACTGAAGTCTCTCTGCAAAAACATAAATTAAGCAAACGTGAGTACAAATGTACCCAGCAAGACTTACATCAGAACTAGTTACATATGCATCAGTATCAACAAAGGGGGTGGTGGAGTTTGACTGCAGCAAGCCAACTTTGACTCGGTGGCTATCCTGAACCACGACTACAAGTTACTCTTTTGAGGTGGCGCACACGAGTCCACATATTCACCAATCAATACAGTACTATGGATCCACTCCTGTCTCCCTACGAGAAGGCCATCCATAGCACTCATGATTATATTGCACATTTTAGAGTATCCACTTTCACTTGTCTATGAACTATACAGGCAACCCAGAAGTCCTTTACCGCGGACACGGCTATTCGAATAGATCATGTTAACCCTGCAGGGGTGTACTTCTTCACACACGCTCTCGCCACTTACTGCCATGTACACGTCATCTATCTCGGCAACCTTCAAGTGGAAGCCTGGCGAGGGTGTCGGCCATGACCTGACTAACCACACAAGTCTCTACTCCAGGTTTATCGCCTATTCAGGTTCCATCCGCAGGGAGTCCGGCCGAGGTTTCCACATACGGCCCCGAACGATGTGTACAAGGTTCCCAAGGCACCAAACGGGCGTCCTGGTACACCGTGCAACGTACCTACCGCATCACAGCCCACCCTGAGGGTCAGTGCTGCGTACGGCCTCCAGTATGCTACAAACACCAGAAACTAATTGCAACTCCTCGACAGAGGACAAGGGCGATTAATAAGTCGAGAGAGTCAATTAAGGATCCCAATGTGTGTAGTAGCTGTTCATGGATCACAAACACAGAACTCAGTTCCTGAGGACGGCTTCAATGAGACAACCCACCATGTACTCCTACATGGCCTCTCACTGCTACCTTTACCAAAACGTGTTCACACACTTTGCTCTCAACAGTAGGACATGTCCACACACCTCCAATTCATCCCCGATGAATTGGACCTGACTCAACTCTAAGAATTAGTAGGCATGACAACAAGCATGAATGAGTAGGCACATCAGGACTCAAACAACTCCTACTCATGCTAGTGGGTTTCAACTATTTACTGTGGCAATGACAAGTCATGCAGAGGAAAGGGGTTCAGCTACCGCAGCAAAAGCAGTTGAAACATTGTTGTCCTAATGCACTAAAAGAGAGCAAGAGCGAGAGAGTGGGATTTTGTCGAAATGTTCAATGGGGGTTTCTTGCCTGGCACTTCTGAAGATATCATTGTGTCTTCATCGGGGTCATCGATCACATATCGTCGGAACGTCGTCTATTGAGAGGGGACAAACACTGGCAAACAGGAAAAGAACACAATCAATGCAATGCAACAATATGATGCATGATCATAACATGGCAACATGCTGTGATTTGAGATAATGCAACTAGAAGTGATTTTAATGAAGTTGATTTGAACCAAAGGTTCAAATTCAAACTCCATATGTTAATATTCAAATGACATTTAATTGATTTGACCAGATCAGCAGGAATAAGTTGCTCAAACATGCATGATAATGCCATAAACAGATTCTTCATATTTTTTTGATCATTTTTCATATATAAATCTATTTCATCTGAGCTACGGTTGATTTTATATAATTTTTAGAAGTTAGGGCATTTTCTGAAAATAAATAATCATTTCTGATTTATTTTAAATCCCAGAAAATACTTACTATGTCAGCATGACTTCATGCTGACGTCAGTAGGTCAATAGGGGTTGGTCCAGGTCAAACCTGACCAGTGGGCCCCACTGGTCAGTCTCTCAGTGCTGGCTCGAGTTACAGAGAGGTGGGACCAGTCAACAACCACGTCAGCAAAGTCAATGCTGACGTGTAGGTCCCACTGGGTTAAGAAATAAACTAAACAGAAAATTAAGCTAACCTAAACAGGCACGGGGGCCCACATGTCAGTGTGTCAGCGCTAAACTACTTGGTAATTAGTGCCTAAACTAACTAGGCCACGTCGGCGAGGAACGCTGGCGACCAAAAACTCGCCGGAGACACGCCGGAGTTGCTCGAGACGGCGCTACGGGGCACCAATTCACACGTGGTTTGCGGCTACGGCGAGTTGGCGGTGCGGCGCATCTTCTATCGCAAGCGCCATGAGCCGGGGCGGCCTACAGAGACGGCAGCGACGACGGAGGCGGCGGTCGGAGCTCGGTCGTGCATGGGGATGGCGCTAGGGTGCGTCTCCGGACGAGCTGGTGGGTGCATTAGGCTCCTGGGAGCACCCCGCGTGCAGTGGTGTGCTCTGCTGCGAGCTGCAGCGGCTGTGTCCATGGCGACGATGAGGCACGACGTCGGCGAGCTTCGGCTCCGATGGAAAAGGCGGCTACGATAAGAAAAATGCCACAGGGTTAGGGGGCAGCGACGGGAAGCTCACAACGCATCCGGTGGAATCATCAGAGAGCTCGAAGACGCGTTGGTGACGACAAATCGATGACGGGGACGCTCGGTGCAGGAGGTTGAAGATGAGCTCCATGGCGGCGTCACGGGGCATCCGGCAATGTGATCTCCGACTTGAGGGTGCGGTATTCGACGGCGGAGCAGTGGGACACGATGGCGGGGCGAGGGAGGCCCGGTGGCCGCGGTGAACGGTGTCGGCGGCGACGAGCTTCGCTCGATGGTGCTCGGAAGAGAGGGCAGGCGAGGAAGAGACACGAGAGAGAGGGGGAGAGTGTCCAGGGGCAGCATGTCTTGTCCAGAGCCGTCCAGGGCAAAGGGGAGGCAGCCAGGCAGGGTGGAGGTGGTCGGCGTGCGGCGACCACGCGTCGGGCACGCGCGCTCATCCTCCTGGCAAGGAGGAAGATGACAGGGAGGAGGTGGTGGCAGGCTGGGCCTGCTTGCTGGGCTGGGCTGCCAACAGTGTTGGGCCACCAGGTAAGCCCAGGTAAGTCTTCTGCCTTTTCTATTTTTGTTTCTGTTTTCTATTTTTGACATTTGTTTTGGCTTTATTAAAAATGCTAAAGCACTTTCATAAATCATGAAACTACTCATGCCCACTGTATATAATATAACCAATAGGGAACATTTTGGTTTATGATTATTTGGGCATTTAAAATATTTTATAGCATTTAAATGCCCAAATGCAAATAACATATGATTTAAACCAATGACCTTAGGATGTCCTAGAAAGTTGTGCACCATTTTTGTCAGAGGTTTAAGACCAAGGCAAAGATGATGAACATTTTACAAGGGCATTTTGGGTACATTGAAAAATATTTTAGTAAACCCTAGTTGGTTTCAGAGGTGCTGGGGGGTATAGGCCATCCCCATTTCAGGTTTCTGGAAAAGTTCAAACATGATGACATTTTAATACATTATAACTGTGCACCTTAGGAGCTCTCTCAGGCTATTAGCATTCACAGCCATCAGATCTTCACTTTTAGAGGTTTCGGGCCGTTCGATGAAACTGTCATGCCACACTTGACGCGACTGAACTGAGCAGCTGCTCCTGCGGCAAAATTGGAGCCGCGTGGTTGATTGGGCCCTCGCCCGCGCGAAGGCCTTTGTGGGCAGAAAACGAACAGCCCATGACTCCTCGAAAAAAAGCAGCGAAGCCGCCCCCTCCCCCTGCCTCGCGTCTGTCTCTCCCTGTCTCGCACGATGTGCCCCGTCGTGCACCGCCGAAATTTCAGTTGCGGGAAGGGAGAAGGGGAGTATCAATTCGGCAGCACATATGGGTATCCTTGTCGCTGACCCCTTATTTATGCTCTCATGGAGATGACGGGGTGAGGCGCATGCGACCTAGGCTCTCTCCTCCTTGATGAGATCTCCTCCCTGATCTCCCCTTCTCTCTACCGAACAGCGAACATGTGGTGGGACGCTGCCATCATGGCGCTAAAGCTGAAGAGTTCCATGTCTTCCCTCCCCTTCGCAGCCCCGATTCCTTGTGCCACCACGACGACCACCACCACCGGGTCTTCATGAAATTCTTAATATGTACTAACTGTAAGAAGGCTTGAAATTTTCTTAATGTGTCATGGCGGCAGGATGGCTTCCTGATGCTCTAACTGGAAGTTATGCCCTTTCAAGATGAAAAGGATACTCAGAAGGCTGGTGCATTTTGATCTTGAGAACAATGCCATCCAAGGTGTAATCATCAGTCCTACTTTCTTGTCAGGCCCAAGATGCAATTCTATCCCAATCACGTGACACTTACGTGATTGGGGCACAACCGCATTTCGGGCGCTTAGCAAGATGGATATCATTACATTGTACCATTACATACATACATGGGCGATACAACAAAACATACAAGTCACATGAATACAACAACATCAATACAAAGCATCCGACTACAGATGCAAACATGAAAACGACAACGACATCCATCTGCTATCCCAGGCTGCCGACCCGGAACCTAACCCAAGACTGAAGAAGAAGAAGAAGAAAGAACTCCAACACACCGACATCGCTCTCACGTCAAGACATCAGAAACCTGCACCTGCAACTATTGTTGTAGTATCTGTGAGCCACGAGGACTCAGCAATCCCATAACCATGGGTAACAAGACTATCAAAGCTAAATGGGTAAGGAGAGGTAAAGTGGTGAGGTTGCAGTGGCGGCTAAGCAAAATATATGGTGGCTAACTTACGAGTACAAGAATAAGATGAGCATCTACGCAAACGGTCGCAACTAGTAGTGATCCCAAAAGATCCTGAACTACCTACGAGTCAAACATAACCCCACCGTGTTCTCTTCTCAAAGTGAAAAGAGACAGTCACGGTTGCTCACATAGTTGTGTGTTTTACTTCGGATCCTCTGTCAGGTTTTCTACAACCGGACATTAACAAATTCCAATCTGCCACATAACCGCGGGCACGGCTTTCGAAAGATCATAACCCTGCAGGGGTGTCCCAACTTAGCCCATCACAAGCTCTCACGATCAGCTGAAGTAATAATAATTATTACCCCTTATCTTAGGGAAATCCGATCAGGCTCGGTATCCCGGTGCACAAGACATTTCGACAATGGTAAAACAATTCCAGCAAGACCTCCCGGCGTGCCGACACCCTGATAGTAGCCGCGCGTATCTCGTCTCAGGCCACGTCCGGATAGGTGAGCCTACGGGAGCCAATCCTCGAGTTTCCCCGTGGTGGCCCCGCAGTCTCCCCATTTGGGACTAACACCATCAGCACTGGCCCCCCCTGTTATGTAGAATTAAGAACCCGGGGACATGACCCCCTATGCAATTAATTAATTAATTAAGTTGTTATTATGAGCAAATTAAAACCAAAGTTGGGCCTTGCTGGAGGAGTTTTATTCAAAGACGAAGTGTCAAGGGGTCCCCATATACCCAACCGTGTAAGGAACGCAAAATCAAGGAACATAATGCCGGTTTATCGGCGCCTAAGGTGGCATGAGTGGATCAAAACACCGAGCAGAAGGCCAAGCCTTCCACCCATGCCCAGTATATAGGTGTGTTAATATTAATAATAGATATTGTGATATTCCAACAACAAGTTCCCTCATGGAACGATCTTCATCTTCACCTGCAACTAACAACGCTATAAGAGGGGCTGAGCAAGTGGGTAACATAGCCACACAATGGTTTTGCTAGGAAGGTTTCAAAGGTTAGAGGTTACATGGCAACAAGGGGAGGCTGACAATAATGATGGGTAGCGTGACATGTAACGATAGCATCGAGACAACTAAGCAAAGGCAATGATTGTAAAGGCATCCAAGGGTATGGTCATCTTGCCTGAGATCCTGCAAGGAAGAAGAACGAATCCATGAAGAAGACAAAGAAGAAGCCTTGAAGAAGAACCACGGGTAGACGAATGAATCCTCACGATCGCAACGAAACAAGCACTAACGAGAAGAAGCAAGCAATACGGTAAACACACCACACGAGTCATGACAATATGCTCAACCAAGTATGATGCAAGACAGTTCTATATAGGATGCGCCACAAGTCTATACAGGAAGCAAAACATGGCAAGGTAGGAAGCACAGGAAAACAACACAAGTCTATATATGATGCAATACATGGCAAGGTATGATGCATGACAAGTCTATACAGGAAGCAATACATGGCAAGGTAGGAAGCACACAAAATAACACAAGTCTATATATGATGCAATACATGGCAAGGTATGATGCATGACAAGTCTATACAGGAAGCAATACATGGCAAGGTAGGAAGCACAGAAAACAACACAAGAACATGACAGTATGCTCAAGCAAGTAGGATGCAAGACAAGTCTATATATGATGCAAAACATGGCAAGGTAGGAAGCACTCAAAAACAACACAAGTCAACAAGTTTAAATGAGGCTGGAAACTACATATTACACATCCGGTAAGTCCTCATATGCATAGTTTGAAATTAGTCCAGAACTGAACAAACCTTATGTTCAAGTTGTTAAACAGCATGTTAACATGCACCATGATGATCTACACGAAATTCTAGTCAAGTTTCATATAAAGTTTGTTTAATTCGGAGCTACGGCCTAGAAGATATGATCAAAATAAGATAAGCATGGCAACGGTGCAAGATGCACCCAAACATCAAGCAAACATACTCCAAACATGTTAACAAGATGATATTATGAATCTACTTGCAAAACCACATAAGTTTCATGTAGGGCACGTTCAAAACGGAGCAACAGACTAAAAGATACATCCGAAACAAGAAACAATGCAAAGCTGAAATTAACAGCCACATAGCCACTTTGGAGCAAGAAATATATACTCTACAGCACTCAAACATGGTGACAAGAAGCATGGCATTGAAGTGGACATATCCTACAGCAAACAACTCCATTGGAACAACTCCATAGGAGGCATGGATCAATAGCAACAAGCTACAACATTTTGATCATGACACTAAAAACCTGACAGTAATATTTTATAGCAACTTGGGAGCTAGAATTAAATAAGCTACAGCAACCCAAATGAGCAAGTGAGGCAATGGATGGATAGACAACAACATATACAACAAGGAATGATCAAAGCCCACCCCAAAACTAACATGGATTTGCCTAGGGCATCAAGCAAACATAGCATCAGGATATGACAGATTCCAGACTTAGTGAAATTTCACTAAGTGTTAAAACAGCAATAACAACATGGCATGTTTACAAGCATGTTTAAGTAAACACAAGGCATATCATGGAAACTTAAATGCACCACAGGAAAGAACACATGATGGGGAATCTAAAACATATGAGCATGCGACATGGGGACAAACACATCAATAGCAACGAGCTTCTCAACTAGACATCTCGTAACAAGTTACAGAACCTAACAGCCACATGCACTTTTGCAACAGAGATAAACATGGCAAAATGAACTCTAACAATCATGCTACAGCAACCATCATGTAGTACATTTCATAATGAACATTTTGACATCTCATATGCATCATTTGGATAAACATGCACCAAGTTATCACATCTCAAACATGGCATGAAAATAACAAGTAGCAGCAGTTTATAACAAGTAGCACTCTTGCAACAGGGATTAGAGCATCTAGATGAACTCAAATGAGCATGGCACAATGGAACAAAGTGTAGAGCATCTCACCACGATCATTTTGACATATTATTCACTCAAAACGGATAAGCACACAAAAAGTTATCACTATGCAAAGTATGCAACATTATAACAGTTTTCAGGGGACTTAGCAAAAAACAGCACCTCGGGAAATGGACATGTCCGAAGTGGGGCGGACACTTCTGGTGAACTGGGGGCCGCTGGCAGCGTCACAGAGAGGTCAACGCGGACCAGATCGACGAAACGGGTCGGGCTGCAGCGGATCGGGTCACGGATCCTGCAACCCGTCAAGGCAGAGGCGGCCTGCAGCGGGCGGCGACCTCGCGAGCGGTGGCCGAGCGAGTCCATGGCAGCACGGCGGCGGCTGCCCTGGTCCGGCGAGGGATCTTGGCAGGGACCCGCCAGATCCGGAGAGGAGGAGGCCGGGACGGCCGGATCCGACGGCGGGGCACTCACCGGCGACGACGAGGCGTTGCGGGGCGGCTGGCTTGCTGGATGGTGGTGCTGGCCGGCGAGGGTGGCGCAAGGCGGCGCAGTTCCGGCACGGCGGCGGGGCAACAACCGGCGGCGGGGAGCTCGTGGAGTCGGGGACAAAGCATCGGTCGAACCTGCGGGGTGCGGGGCGCTCGGCCCCGGTGGGCGGCAGCGGCGGGCCTGGCCCGGGCTCCAGAGGGCCGCGGCGGCGAGGGCTCTGGGGATGACTTGGCGGGTGCCACATGGCGCACAGCCACTGGCTGCGGGCGGTCTGCGGCTGAAGTGGACCTATGGCAGCACGACAAGTGGCGGGAGGCGACCAGCCGGCGGCGGATTTCGAGGGAAGAGGCGCTGGAAGGCTCAGGTGGCAGCGGGGCTGATTGGGTGGCACGGAAAAAGAGGAGAAGGGGGGTAGGAGCCAGATTAGGAATGTCTAGCCTTCCTTATATAGGCAGGGTTAGGGTTTGAGGGGTTAGGAGGGGTTTTTGGACCCTCCGATCGTGATCCGACGGATCCGATCGCGAGGGGAGTTTAGGTGAGGCCTAGGTGGGCTGTGTAGATGACCTTGGGCTTAGAGAAGAGAAGAGAGGGAGAGGCCCGCGGATGTTTTCGGAGACCGAAAACGTCCGACGAATTAACCGGCGACTAGTGCTGCTATATATATCCGTTGGGCTATCAAACGGACTCCGAATGCAACGAAATTTGGCAGGCGGCCTATCTACACTAAAATAAGACCACACGCCAAGTTTCAACCCATTCCAAGAACGTTTTTCGGCCACTCACAAAATAAATATTCAGAGGCGCCGCGGGCGCGTGTGAGTGTGTCTGGGCTCAGAACGGACAACGGAAAGGACGAGGAGACTCGGGCGGATGCAAGTTTTGAAAACATGCTGATGCAACACACATAATGACATGGCGAGATGCAACACGCAAGAAGATGACATGGCAAAGGCAACGAATAACTGGCTGACACCTGGCACATCGGTCTCAGGGTGTCACAACACTCCCCTACTAACAAGAGATCTCGTCCCGAGATCTTAGGAACGAGACGGAAGGGAAAAAGGGAAGAACAAAGTTCATCGAGGGCAAAGAGTGAAAACCAAAGAATATCGAGAGGTTGAACAATATGAAAGAAGGATCCAACGGAGATGAACGAAGTTGCACAGACTTCGTTAGACAAGAGGAAGAAGGAATATGACGAGAACCAAAAGGTTGAAGGATATGAAACATGGTTGAAGGAATAAGAATAAATTCGAGACCACTCCGGTTAAAGAGATAGAAAAGGAATCTCCACGACGGAATTCGGGCAGCACTCCGGCTGAAACTGAAAGAAATAGCACACTGGTTGAACAAGAATGGAATAGGACAAGAACCTGAGAAGATGGAACACAACATGACGAAATGAAAAAGATATAGCCTCCGGAAGAATTTAGATGATGGAATTAAAAGAACGGATAAGAAAAAGAACAACTTCCACCATGATGAATTAAAAAGAGCATCCTGAAAAGAAAGGCTTGAACGAAGTTGTTGAGAAAATCAACAACAAAAGAATAAGCTTGTTGTGGACTTATTTTAACATCTCAAGACTTGAGGTGAATTATGCCGCAACCAAAAGTATTGATGAGCTGAGAGGGTGAAGAATGCAAAACTCCACTTCAAAAGAATACGAAGGATTATTTGCACTCGAGAGGCAAAAGCGTAAAATTCTTGAGCTGCTCCAGAAGAATCGGATGAACGTTTGAAGAATGATTTAAATGATTGAGAACCACCATGAAGAACTCCGGTAAAATGAAAGGATGATGATATAGAAATGACGGGCGAAAAGAATAAGATTAAAGCCTTGTGATGATTATTCGGGGTTCCGACGAGATAACCGAGGAAAATTGAACTCCGGAAAAGAAAAGAATAAAACACTTGGAACTAGAATTTATTCATCAAGAATAAATTACAAAGGAAGGAATAACTCAACATGATATAAAGAATAAGAATTATGTTATGCTTATCCTCCATCAATTAAATTGATGAGAAGCAATGGATTTGCATATCACTTATTCTCGTTGAAAAGATTAAAGAGGGATATATCGCGAACTTGCGAAAATCTCCCTGAAACACCGGTAGAATTGGAAAGAACAAATAAATTTATATGATAGCACCGGAAAAGAACTCTTGAGCGAACCACCGTAACAAATTAAAGCCGAGTGAAGAAAGAGAATGACCACCATAAGGAATGAAATTGAACGATGCAAGAGGACAAGCCACCATGAAGAATTAAGATTGAGTGAACACAAGAGAATGAATCTCCGGGGAGAATAAAGCACTTGCGGGAACTTGAATGACAAGAACGAAGAGATCGTGAACTGATTAAGAATGCTTGAATGAAGCACCGGACGAATGTGAGACGAACGAAGAGGCATCACTTGAGAATATTGGAGGACGAAGTTGAAAACTGAGAACGAAGAAATCTTCTGAAATGATGGCCTTCGGAGGAACACAAAGAAAAGAATTCATGAAAATACTCCGGATGGGTATGGAAAAGAATTTATGACAATTAGAATAATTCGAGAGGATAGCGTTAAGCTAGAAGCATGAATCTCCGAGAGAACGGACAAGACTCAGGGGAAAACGCGTCTTCGGTCTTCAAATGACGACAAGGAACACAACCAAAATTATTAAGTCACTCCAGAAGAATTAAAAGAGGAAAGGTTGAACCAAACATGAAAAGAATTTGCAAAAAAAACTTGGAGAAGGCATATGACTGATGGAATCCATACTTATGTCACACTTGAAAGAATTTCGGAACACTCCGGGAAAGTAGAAGAGTCAGGTAAGATCCTGGGAAAGACATGTGGGTTATGAGCCCACCGAAGGGAGAACTCCGTTGAAATGGAATGCAAAGGAGATGATGCACCAGAATGGATGAAAAACTCGAATGAGGTGACGACCTCGAATTAATCGGAAGACAGACGAATATCCTGATATTTCTTCAGAACTCCGGAATAATTAAATGGCGAGAGATGAACGAGCAAGGTGAAGCAATTGAGCCGAGGAAAAAGAATATGAACAACACCGAATACTTGAATTGAATCCACCAGAAAGAAGAAGAGGTGAAGAAAATCAAACGAGAATGCAAAGGATTCACACGAGTAGGATGGATACTCGATTAAGGACTCCGGTTCCGAGAAACAAAAAGGGTGGGCGGGTGGGAAAAAGAAAGACAACTTCGGAAGGTGAAACAACACCGGTTGGAAAGAACTGAGGATTTCACTTGCAAAGAAGAAGAGGGTTGAATCCACTTGACGAGAGATGCACCAGATGAAAGAACTAACAACGCAACGAACGAAAACTATCCACGTGATCCTAAAAAAAATTGAAGGGGAAGAGGGGGTAATTCAAAACACCTACGTTAAGATTCCTCACCAGAGCGACGAAGGACCTGAGGAGTAAAAAGAATTCCTACTCTCCGATATAACTAGACTCCGAAAAAGTTTTCTGCTAGACTCAACAACGGCCAAGCTACGACCAATCAAGCGGGCTCCTATGGTCGGTCGAGGCTCTGATACCAACTTGTCAGGCCCAAGATGCGATTCTATCCCGATCACATGACACTTACGTGATTGGGGCACAACCGCATTTCGGGCGCTTAGCAAGATGGATATCATTACATCGTACCATTACATACATACATGGGGGATACAACAAAACATACAAGTCACATGAATACAACAACATCAATACAAAGCATCCAACTACAGATGCAAACATGAAAAGGACAACGACATCCATCTGCTATCCCAGGCTGCCGACCCGGAACCTAACCCAAGACTGAAGAAGAAGAAGAAGAAAGAACTCCAACACAACGACATCGCTCTCACGTCAAGACATCAGAAACCTGCACCTGCAACTATTGTTGTAGTATCTGTGAGCCACGAGGACTCAGCAATCCCATAACCATGGGTAACAAGACTATCAAAGCTAAATGGGTAAGGAGAGGTAAAGTGGTGAGGTTGCAGCGGCGGCTAAGCAAAATATATGGTGGCTAACTTACGAGTACAAGAATAAGATGAGCATCTACGCAAACGGTCGCAACTAGTAGTGATCGCTAAAGATCCTGAACTACCTACGAGTCAAACATAACCCCACCATGTTCTCTTCTCAAAGTGAAAAGAGACAGTCACGGTTACTCACACAGTTGTGTGTTTTACTTCGGATCCTCTGTCAAGTTTTCTACAACCGGACATTAACAAATTCCAATCTGCCACATAACCGCGGGCACGGCTTTCGAAAGATCATAACCCTGCAGGGGTGTCCCAACTTAGCCCATCACAAGCTCTCACGATCAGCTGAAGTAATAATAATTATTACCCCTTATCTTAGGGAAATCCGATCAGGCTCGGTATCCCGATGCACAAGACATTTCGACAATGGTAAAACAAGTCCAGCAAGACCTCCTGGCGTGCCGACACCCTGATAGTAGCCGCGCGTATCTCGTCTCAGGCCACGTCCGGATAGGTGAGCCTACGGGAGCCAATCCTCGAGTTTCCCCGTGGTGGCCCCGCAGTCTCCCCGTTTGGGACCAACACCATCAGCACTGGCCCCCCTGTTATGTAGAATTAAGAACCCGGGGACATGACCCCCTATGCAATTAATTAATTAATTAAGTTGTTGTTATGAGCAAATTGAAACCAAAGTTGGGCCTTGCTGGAGGAGTTTTATTCAAAGACGAAGTGTCAAGGGGTCCCCATATACCCAACCGTGTAAGGAACGCAAAATCAAGGAAGATAATGCCGGTTTATCGACGCCTAAGGTGGCATGAGTGGAACAAAACACCGAGCAAAAGGCCAAGCCTTCCACCCATGCCCAGTATATTGGTGTGTTAATATTAATAATAGATATTGTGATATTCCAACAACAAGTTCCCTCCTGGAACGATCTTCATCTTCACCTGCAACTAACAACGCTATAAGAGGGGCTGAGCAAGCGGGTAACATAGCCACACAATGGTTTTAGGAGGAAGGTTTCAAAGGTTAGAGGTTACATTGCAACAAGGGGAGGCTGACAATAATGATGGGTAGTGCGACATGTAACGATAGCATCGAGACAACTAAGCAAAGGCAATGATAGTAAAGGTATCCAAGGGTATGGTCATCTTGCCTGAGATCCCGCAAGGAAGATGAACGGATCCATGAAGAAGACGAAGAAGAAGCCTTGAAGAAGAACCACGGGTAGACGAACGAATCCTCACGATCGCAACGGAACACGCACTAACGAGAAGAAGCAAGCAATACGGTAAACACACCACACGAGTCATGACAATATGCTCAACCAAGTATGATGCAAGACAGTTCTATATAGGATGCACCACAAGTCTATACAGGAAGCAAAACATGGCAAGGTAGGAAGCACAGGAAAACAACACAAGTCTATATATGATGCAATACATGGCAAGGTATGATGCATGACAAGTCTATACAGGAAGCAATACATGGCAAGGTAGGAAGCACAGAAAACAACACAAGTCTATATATGATGCAATACATGGCAAGGTATGATGCATGACAAGTCTATACAGGAAGCAATACATGGAAAGGTAGGAAGCACAGAAAACAACACAAGAACATGACAATATGCTCAAGCAAGTAGGATGCAAGACAAGTCGATATATGATGCAAAACATGGCAAGGTAGGAAGCACTCAAAAACAACACAAGTCAACAAGTTTAAATGAGGCCGGAAACTACATATTACAAATCCGGTAAGTCCTCATATGCATAGTTTGAAATTAGTCCAGAACTGAACAAACCTTATGTTCAAGTTGTTAAACAGCAGGTTAACATGCACCATGATGATCTACATGAAATTCTAGTCAAGTTTCATATAAAGTTTGTTTAATTCGGAGCTACGGCCTAGAAGATATGATCAAAATAAGATAAGCATGGCAACGGTACAAGATGCACCCAAACATCAAGCAAACATACTCCAAACATGTTAACAAGATGATATTACGAATCTACATGCAAAACCACACAAGTTTCATGTAGGGCACGTTCAAAACGGAGCAACGGACTAAAAGATACATCCGAAACAAGAAACAATGCAAAGCTGAAATTAACAGCCACATAGCCACTTTGGAGCAAGAAATATATACCCTACAGCACTCAAACATGGTGACAAGAAGCATGGACATGAAGTAGACATATCCTACAGCAAACAACTCCATTGTAGAAACTCCATAGGAGGCATGGATCAATAGCAACAAGCTACAACATTTTGATCATGACACTAAAAACCTGACAGTAATATTTTATAGCAACTTGGGAGCTAGAATTAAATAAGCTACAGCAACCCAAATGAGCAAGTGAGGCAATGGATGGATAGACAACAACATATACGACAAGGAATGATCAAAGCCCACCCCAAAACTAACATGGATTTGCCTAGGGCATCAAGCAAACATAGCATCAGGATATGACAGATTCCAGACTTAGTGAAATTTCACTAAGTGTTAAAACAGCAATAACAACATGGCATGTTTACAAGCATGTTTAAGTAAACACAAGGCATATCATGGAAACTTAAATGCACCACAGCAAAGAACACATGATGGGGAATCCAAAACATATGAGCATGCGACATGGGGACAAACACATCAATAGCAACGAGCTTCTCAACTAGGCATCTCGTAACAAGTTACAAAACCTAACAGCCACATGCACTTTTGCAACAGAGATAAACATGGCAAAATGAACTCTAACAAGCATGCTACAGCAACCATCATGTAGTACATTTCATAATGAACATTTTGACATCTCATATGCATCATTTGGATAAACATGCACCAAGTTATCACATCTCAAACATGGCATGAAAATAACAAGTAGCAGCAGTTTATATCAAGTAGCACTCTTGCAACAGGGATTAGAGCATCTAGATGAACTCAAATGAGCATGGCACAATGGAACAAAGTGTAGAGCATGTCACCACGATCATTTTGACATATTATTCACTCCAAACGGATAAGCACACAAAAAGTTATCACTATGCAAAGTATGCAACATTATAACAGTTTTCAGGGGACTTAGCAAAAAACAGCACCTCGGGAAACGGACATGTCCGAAGTGGGGCGGACACTTCTGGCGAACTGGGGCCCGCTGGCAGCGTCACAGAGAGGTCAACGCGGACCGGATCGACGAAACGGGTCGGGCTGCAGCGGATCGGGTCACGGATCCTGCAACCCGTCAAGGCAGAGGCGGCCCGCAGCGGGTGGCGACCTCGCGAACGGTGGCCGAGCGAGGCCATGGCAGCACGGCGGCGGCTGGCCTGGTCCGGCGAAGGATCTTGGTAGGGACCCGCCGGATCCGGTGAGGAGGAGGCCGGGATGGCCGGATCCGACGGCGGGGCACTCACCGGCGACGACGAGGCGTTGCGGGGCGGCTGGCTTGCTGGATGGTGGTGCTGGCCGGCAAGGGTGGCGCTAGGTGGCGCAGTTCCGGCACGGCGGCGGGGCAACGACCGGCGGCGGGGAGCTCGTGGAGTCGGGGACAAAGCATCGGTCGAACCTGCGGGGTGCGGGGCGCTCGGGCCCGGTGGGCGGCAGCGGCGGGCCTGGCCCGGGCTCTAGAGGGCCGCGGCGGCGGGGGCTCTGGGATGACTTGGCGGGTGCCACATGGCGCACAGCCACTGGCTGCGGGCGGTCTGCGGCTGAAGTGGACCTATGGCAGCGCGACAAGTGGCGGGAGGCGACCAGCTGACGGCTGATTTCGAGGGGAGAGGCGCTGGAAGGCTCAGGTGGCGGCGGGGCTGATTGGGTGGTGCGGAAAAAGAGGAGAAGGGGGTAGGAGCCAGATTAGGAAGGTCTAGCCTTCCTTATATAGGCAGGGTTAGGGTTTGAGGTGTTAGGAGGGGGTTTTGGACCCTCCGATCGCGATCCGACGGATCCGATCGTGAGGGGAGTTTAGGTGAGGCCTAGGTGGGTTGTGTAGATGACCTTGGGCTTAGGGAAGAGAAGAGAGGGAGAGGCCCGCGAATGTTTTCGGAGACCGAAAACGTCTGACGAATTAACCGGCGACTAGTGCCGCTATATATATCCGTTGGGCTATCAAACGGACTCCGAATGCGACGAAATTTGGCAGGCGGCCTGTCTACACTAAAATAATAGCACACGCCTAGTTTCAACCCATTCCGAGAACTTTTTCGGCCACTCACAAAATAAATATTCGGAGGCGCCGCGGGCGCGTGTGAGTGTGTCTGGGCTCAGAACGGACAACGGAAAGGACGAGGAGACTCGGGCGGATGCATGTTTTGAAAACATGCTGATGCAACACACATAATGACATGGCAAGATGCAACACGCAAGCAGATGACATGGGAAAGGCAATGAATAACTGGCTGACACCTGGCGCACCGGTCTCGAGGTGTCACATTTCTTTATTTACAAGAGGTCATTTTCATTGCTGCTACCTAAGATGTATTGTACCTATATCATCAATGAACGACATGCTCATTCTCATTTATAGGATTCATCCATTCATGTAAATGCATTTGATATGCCAATTTTATACCTGTCTAAAGAAGTAAAAATCACACTTTACCCTTCCACGTGTGCCATAGATCAGGTGAGCTACATTTTGTTAAATAATTGCGACGATCACTATTGTGTAACATTGACACTGATCAGGCGTCATCCATTCTGACTTTCAGGCAAGGAAGCAAAATTCTCAATGTAGCCAAAGGTGGATAGTGGACGGTGGTCATGAAAACATAGTGAACCTAGACTGCAAGTTCCAGCTATTGATGAATCCTCAAATATTTCTTTTGACACATGTGAGTGATCACTTTAATTTTTATTATCTGCAAACTCTAGCTATTGATGTATGATATTTCTTGATAGGCTTTGTTGACCTAGAATGTTGATGAGCCTTTTTATCCGAGAATATGCAGTATTCTTCATTAGAACTTGATACAAATGGATGTATATTTGTTGCATTGAGACCGTGTGGCCATAGGTCAACACAAGGGATCTACGTTGATTGTCCCCGTTGAGCCGACCTTTTACACAACACGACACTCATCATGTATTCCATTTTCCCTTTCTTCCTCTGTTATTTCCACATCTTTGTTCTTTCCATTTTTTCTTGTTATTCACCGTATAGGTCAATTGCTTAGGCCTTTTGAGTTTTGGTGACTCGCATCTTTCCATACGTGTTCTTTATTTTCATTAGAACCTGTTTGGTTGCTGCCTTGAGAGACTTTCCTTGATACCTCCCAAAGTTGGTTATTAATCGGTTGCCTAAATATATGTTATGTTCATTCTTGTCACTATTGGACTTTTGACATGGTAGTTTCTTCCCTTTTTATCTATGCTAAGTACAAGTTTTATGTTGATGGTTATGTTGATATTGGCAATATTATTTCTTGCATTTTTTTCTTTCTTTTGTACCCATGCATAAACAAACTTGTTAGTTCTAACTTTTAGCTAGTTTGAAGTCACATATTTGTTTTAGATTTGTTCCAAAATTGATTAAAATAGTAGTAAATATTTTTTTTCAGTTCATCAAAATATGTCAATTCAAAATAAACTCTTCTATGTTAACAAATATACAAATATGTTTGTGCAAATTTAACATATATGTTTCATGTCTCCAAATGTCAATTATCAAATAGATGGGCGCAGCAACGCCCGCCTTAAACGATCTAGTGATGATCAAGCAAAGACAAGCAAGGACTGATCTAGGGCTATGACCCAACTATGTAATACAGAATACAATATCAGAGTTTATAAACATACTCAATCAATCCTAATTAGTCTTATTGACATCTTAAAATCCGCATACCTTGCGTTTCATCTAAACGCTGATTGACGCGGTCGAGGTCCGCATTGGCCAACAAGAGCTTCCGGTTTAGTTCGGCAACCTCCGCATCTCGCGCAGTTGCCGCAACTAGTGAAGCATGCACAACAGTTTAGCTCTGTAAGTATGCTATATTCTGAATACTTCGTCCGATTCTTTTCAGAATCACACAAAGCATCAGGGGCTACTGGTTATATATGTGTATTTAAAACAAACAAAGTTATATAAAGAACATTACATTGCTTACCTCAAAGCCCGTTAACAAGCTGTTGAAGGCTTCATTCAGTCCGCCTTTGACGGACTAAATCTTCTTCATCACCGCACCCATCACGGTGCGATGCTCCTCCACGATGGAAGCACTTTGAAGTACCCCCTCCATACAGTCTGGTGCTCCCGGATTGACTCTGGGCGCTATCGTACCCTCCTCCATTTGGGGAGTCTAGTCTCCGCACCCCGGAGCTGTGCTAGGTTCGGGGCAGTATTCGGTGGGGCCCCGGATTGTTTGGGACCCACGTCTTTGGTCTCCATGGGGACTGTTTCCCCATGGTCAGTAGCTGCCAAGGTATTATCCTCGGTCGCCCTGTCACCTGCCTCGCCCTCATCTCCCAGGGTAGAGGACACCCGCTGCGAGGACACTTCGGTGTCCCCGCCAATCATCGGCGATGGAGCTCGGACCAGCAGGTCACTCTCCGTCTCTCCGGGCGCTAGAGAGTTCCCCTCTGATAGGGAGGCGTCGGGGTGTCCTCCGGGAGGGTTGTAGGTCAGCAGGTGAGAAATACCAAGTAAGCATAAAAATGCTAAACAAATAAAGGTGCATCAATTAATCCGTACAAACTTACGATTCGGGCAGGGGTTTCTCCCTGGGCTTCACCACGAAGCTATGTTCGGATGAATCCGAACTAGCAGCGAGGTTCAGTTTCCTCTGGGGTGCGGCCGTGCCTGCGTCAGCAGCGGGCCCCCTCTTCGTCCCCCGGCCTTGCACAGGGGGCTCCTCCTCCTCTTCTTCCTCTTCCTCGTCATCCTCCTCCTCTTCGGAGGAGATGTTGATCTTCTCGGACTTCTCGTCCGTAGGGAGGGGGTTGTCTCCGGCCCCCTTGCCCTTCTTCTTGGGATTCTTGACTGGCGCCTTGTACGGTGTCAGGACCAGCTTCGTCGTCAGTCTAGGCGATTTTGGGTCTTCGGGCAAAGGCATCGGATACTTGATCCGGGTCGCCTTCTTTGTCCAACCCTGTATATCACGCAAAAACTCCAATTCATGTTATCATTAAATAACAGGAAAGGCATATGTTCGGCGAGAATTTTTACTACCTCTCGGGTGGAGAGCACGGTACTATAGCCCGCGTCCTCGGTTTTTGCTGGCCACTCCTTCTGGCTCTTAAAGAGATGCTTCCAGATTTCTTTTGTGCGTAAAGCTGAAGATATGCTTCAGCGGCTTATCTCCTGCTGGATCGAACTCCCATAGGGAGGAGTCCCGGCTTTGGCAAGGGAGAACAAGCCGGGCCAGCATTACCTGGACCACGGATGAGAGCAGGTGCCCCTTGGAGATCACGCCGGACACACGACCCTGGAGTGTCGTCACCTCAGTTTGAGACCCCCAGTCTAGGCCCTTTTTGGTCCGGGAGGTCAACCTCTCTGGGAGTCCGGATCTGAAAGCAGGTTTCGCCGCCCATTTGGTGTTGCGGGGTTCGGTGATGTAGAACCACTCCTGCTGCAAGACCTTATTTGTCTCTATGAATGACCCTTTGGGCCAAGTCGCATTCGGGAGCTTGCTAATCATGGCGCCCCCGCACTCCGCGTGATGTCCATCCACCACCTTCGGCTTCACGTTGAAGGTTTTGAGCCATAGGCCGAAGTGTGGAGGCATACGAAGGAAAGCTTCAGACACCACTATGAAAGCAGAGATGCGAAGGATTGAGTTCGGGGCTAGATCATGGGAATCCAGCCCATAGAAGAACAGTAAGCCTTGAACAAAGGGGTGGAGCGGAAACCCTAGCCCCATAACAAAGTGAGAAGTGAACACTACCCTCTCACCCGCCTCGGGGACAGGAATCACCTGACCCTTGGCAGGAACTCGGTGCGCGATATTAGTGGCGAGATAGCTCGCGCTTCACAGATCCTCGACGGTTTTTCAGTGACCATGGAGGCCTCCCACTTGCCCCTGGCGCCGAAACCAGCCATTGCTGGGGAAGGAGATGGTGGTTGAGGAACGTAGAGCGGTGGGCGCAGGAGCTGGGAAAGCTAGGGCTAGGGAGATTAGAGAGTTCGAGCTTGAGGAAGGTGTGGGGCTGATGAAAGGGATTGTTGTCCTTTTATAATGCTATGAATATAGAACGTCACCCCACTTTAGCCTTAAACCTCACCGGTTCCCAAAGTGGTCATGCGTAATGCACGGCATGGGTGCTCACGTCATATTGATAAGGACCCCATAATAAGCGGGCACGATATCTATTCTGATAAGACGTGTCGATGAGGATATGCCTCGAAACACGAAACCAGGGCCAAATAAAATGGTTCGATATGTTAGTGGGTTGGACGTGATGCTTCGCCAAAAGTTGTCAGTAGAGACACACTATTCATTTTCTATTAAGAGCCTTGCCTTCGAGGCTAAGGGTTGTACTAACCTTGCAGAGCCGAACACAATACATCTGTTTGCAGAAGATATATTCGGAAGAAGGAACCCGCCTTGCAATGCCGAAGACAATACAGAAGCCGAACTCATCGTCATCGAAGTCAGGTTCACGGGCTATTGAGGGAGTCCTGGATAGAGGGGTCCTCGGGAGGCCATATAACTCTTGGTGGGCCGGACTGGTGGGCCGTGAAGATCATAGTCGAAGATCATCACTCGTATCCGGATAGGACTCTTGTATTCGTATAATGGCAAGTTTTAGGTTCGGGTGTAATCTTTCCTTCCTCTGCAAGATGGTATGTACAATCCCTAGGCCCCTCCGGTGTGTATATAAACCGGAGGGTTTAGTCCGTAGAGGCTAATAGAGAACCACAAATCCTTATAGGGTTTAGCCAATACGATATCGAGGTAGATCAACTCTTGTATTCATATTCATCCATATTAATATAGTAGGAAGTAGGGTTTTACCTCGATCGAGAGGGCCTGAACCTGGGTAAACATCGTGTCCCCAGCCTCCTGTTACCATCGATCCTCAGATGCATAGTTCGGGACCCCCTACCCGAGATCCGCCGGTTTTGACACCCACACCCGTGCCCGAGGGGCGCTACGCCCGGGCGCGGGCAGAGGCCGTGGCCTCGACGAGGCCAGCGGTGGCGCGGCGCAGCCAGGGGGCGCTGCCGGCAGCCATGGCCCGCTGGAGCGAGCGCGACAGGGAGGAGGGACGGGGCGGGTGCGCGAGCGGCGACGGGGCCGCGCTCTCGCGCAGGCGTGCGCTTGCAGCAGCCACCAGCGGGCGGAGTCGGAGGAAGACGTGGCAAAGTGGCGGCTGCAGCGGCTCGGCAGCGACGGTAGGCAGCGAGAGGCGCAAGAGCGCAGGCGATAGTCGGTGATGGGTGCAGACACACCATTCAGCCCAACGTTCAGAGATGGAGAATGGAGAGATACTTTCAAGACAAAGCTGAACCATCTCAAGTTCAGAATCAAGAGAAAGCACCATAGGTATTTCTCTTAGTGGCTAGACCACCTGCCTTTCTGATTGTTTTGTTGCCTTTTTTGCAGTATTGTGCTTAGGTTAGTTCTTTAGTTGTATAGCTCTTTTCCATTTCTTTCTTTTTCTCTCCTTTTCTTCTTCTTCTCTCTTTCCTGGAATTTCTCAAGCCATGTAAATAATTTTAAATACTCTCTTACTTAATATAAAGATTGCAGTGGAGATTTTTCCTACTATGTATAGTCAAAAAAGCAATAAATGGGTTACAGATATATTCAGTTAAAAGTCTGATTCACTTATTAGTCCCTTATCAGCCCCCGACATATATGGTACCAGCTACTGATATCCTGAATAGTGAGTATATATAAGCCATGGGATGAAACTAACCTCGATGGAAAACAACAGTCGTTCCCAAAATTGTCTTGTGTAAGTACATCGAGAGGCATGTTAAGAACAACATGCTAAACATCAACCAAATATATCCATGACAGATAAAATAATCTCCAAAAGATAGCTTCAGTGTGAAGGTTTAAGCATGCTAGTTAAGCAAAACAAGTGGAAAGGTGTGTTAACTACAACAGGCCTAACATTTAACAACAAGCAAACATAGTCATTCAAACTGGTATTGTGCCAGTCTAAGTACACTAGTTATTGTTAAATAAAAATGGAAAGGCATGTTAACTACAACATGCAGCAACCAAATGTAGTCATTCATAGTGGTATTGTTGAAACTGGTATTGATGAAATTGAATTGCACAGTTGATACTTACACATATAGAACATGACGTTGTGAATAACTGGAATAAACAAGGCATACTACGAGCAACCAAAGATAGCATTTGAAACTGGTCATATGCTAACAACAAACAACAGAACAACCAAAAAAACTTGAAAAGAGGCATATGCTAGCTATAACAGGCATATCGGCAAGCAAATATATGCATTCCTATCGGTATGTTTAAAACTGGTATTGATGAAAATGTACTGCACATTGAATAGTTGCACATATAGAGCATCACATTGTGAACAACTGAAATAAACAAGGCATACTACAAACAACCAAATATAGGAATTAAAACTGGACATATTCTCACTACACTACAAAAGGGACTTGACAAAACAAATCATGGGTTCCCCCCAATGAAGAGGCACAGAAAAACAAATCATGGGTTTCCTCACTTGTCACAGATGGACTCGTTCCCGTGGGAAGAGAACGGACCCTGGGTGCGCTCCACGTTGTCGCAGATGGGCTCCTTCCCCTTGGAAGAGCGCGTCTATAGGGTCCCTCCCTGATGTCGTCGACGGGCTCTTTCTCCTTGGAAGAGAAGATTGGCTCCTTCCCCTTGGAATAGCTGGAGAGGGTGCCCTCCTCATGGTCGTCGTCAATGAGGTCTGACTTGGAAGCTGTGGATCCCAAGCCAGCGTCACAGAATGTGTCCTTCAGAAATGACAAAAGGGGCTCGATGGCGATAGAGGATGGCAAATTCTTGACAGCGAGCCAGATGAGATCAGTGGCGGGGCCATGGGTGAGATCAATGGCGGTTGAACCTAAGGGGGTGGGGTGGGCCACTTAACCTGTGACATAGCCCGCGTCAGGCCGTCGCTACCGATGACCTCGATGTCGTAGCCGGCGTCCGCGACATACCTGCATACTCTAGCCCACTAATTGAGTGCCTGCGACCAGTAATGGTCGTCAGCTTCCTCGGCAGCCACCTCTGCGACGTCGGGCGAAGAGGCTGCTATACACCTCTTTTGGGCTAGTCGCTCCTCAAGCTCCACGGGAAGCGTAGCCAGGCTTAGGTTGCGACGCTCTGGAGTGGGGGAATGGGGATCTATGGGAAATGGGGCACTTTGCAGCGTCATCTAAGAAACTTAGGGCGGCCTAGGTATGGAGATCGGTGGGTAAACTACACGGGCAAACCGGCAGATGTTGACAATGGAGGCCTTGTGGCGGTGGCGACGACCTTGCTATGGTTTTGAGCGAGGGAGGGGTTGTGGGGTGTGTGTGTGTGTGTGTGTGTGTGTGTGTGTGTGTGTGTGCGCGCGCGCGCGCGCGTGTGCACGCGCGCGCGCCCGGGGAGGTTTTGGGGTGTGTGTGTGTGGAGGGGGTGTTTGAGGAAACGACATGGCTACTGAAAATTTTACTACGTGGGAGTCAAACGCGGGAGTGAAATGCCGGGGCTATTGAAAATTTGGATGATGGCGCTTCGCACACAGTCCGAAAATAACAATTGTGTGTTATGAAATAGAAAAACCCTCGAGCCGGGCAGATATTTTCGAGGGATGCAGGCGGGAGCGGGAACAACAAACATCACACAGGGTCGAAACATAATAACTGTGTGTTATCAAACAGAAAAAACCTACAGGCAGGTAGATATTTTTGAGAGTGGAAGCCTCGTAGAGTCCAATGTACTGTGCTGATGTGCGTGACGGGGGAACCGGCGTGGCACACCGTTAGTGTGAGTGAACCATGTCTGTTGCGTCATCCGACTTCTCTAATGTTCATAAATTTGGCGAAAATGACGCGGGAAAGGGTCAGAACACGAACACACTTGCATGTGGACCAAATATATGTATGAAAATGGTGGTTTGATGTTCAAATACCGAATGCTTGATGTGGCACCTATCTCGCAAAGCGCATGGTATTGCTTGCCCCTCCCCTCATATCGGTAGGAGGGGAATCCTAAGTTATGAACGCATGCCTGCCCCTACGGAGGTTCACCTAGCAAAGTGTGAAGTAGTTATCCCCCCCCCCCATCACACAGGCACACACACGCGCACGCACACACACACACACACACACTTTCAGTTGGCGGGAGAGGGCATCTCACCAAGATGTATCATAAAATGGACCAAGAATAATCCACCTTGTTCGTAGAACCTCTCTCTTATTGTTGGTCAAAGTGATGGCCGTCCATGTGACCATAGAGATGGGCTAGCTCGCCAATAATCACGTAAGTAGCTAGTCCCCAAAGACAACAACTGCCTGCCTGTGGCCCAAACATATGTATGGAGGTGTTGAAGTTTGAATACACAATTGAACAACTTTGATGTGGCACCGTGCTTCGGAACCAGAATTCCCCACATGGGGCGAGGGTTGGTTGACGATGCATATGTGTCACACCACACTTCGAGCCGATGATGGGGATTCATGCATGCATGCATAGTACGCACTCAAACTTAATTAGGTCTAAATCTCACCATGACCTACTACGATAACACGAACCAAAGGAAGAATCTGACATGGTAACCTATCTTGTTGTCGGTCAAAGTGATCATGGATGTACACGCGGGCCCACGAATATATAGTCTTGTCGCCGATAACCACGCGAGCGAGTGTACCGTTCGAGGACAACCACTACATGCATATGTATGTATGGAGGTGATGCGTGCATGCATGTTTGAATACCATTCAAATCATTGATGTGGCGCGTGCGTCGAAAATCGTACAGTCCCCACACAGAGTGAGATCGGTTCATGACGAGTCATGGTACTAGCCACTTCGACTCGATGGGAGGGATTCATGCATACACATGCATGTGTGCTCAAACTGTATCATGTCATCCCAGAGCATGTCCTATATACCGTAATAAAAACAAAAGAATAATCCCCTCCTAAGTCAAATAGCCTCTCTTGTTGTCAAGCAAAGTAGTGATGGACCAAGCAGGCCCATAGATGGAAAGCATCGATATCGCTGATAACCACGTGATTGGTTGCGAGAGGACGACCACCATCGCTTTACATGTGGGCCAAACATATGTTGAATACCAAAAATGCACAACTTTGATGTGGCACATGCCTCAAAAACCATAAAGTCCCCACACAGAGCGAGGTTCATGAAGCGTACTACATATGTTGGATCCTCCCACTCTTGACGCATACTATATGCTCCTACCGTAATACAACCCAAAAATAATCCTCCTTGATGTTGAAATTAATTAACCTCTCCCGGTGTAGGTCAAAGTGATGCACGCATCGACGATGACCTCGCGTGCCCACAGATGGAAGCGTCACACGTGAGTGTCCTAGGATAACCATCTCGTGTATGCATGTGGCCCAAAGAGGTGTTGTGTGATGTTTGAATAGCCAATGCACAACTTTGATGTGGCACGTGACTCGGAAACCGAAAAGTCCCGACACTAAGTGAGGTGTACGTGTTCACGGACGCGTACATGGTATATATGCTAGTCCCCTCCCACCTATTCGACGTGCACTATATACTCCCACCATAACACAAACAAAAAAGATTCTACCTTGTTGGTCAAATTAACCTCTTTGTCGCCTGTTGGTCAAAGTGGTGGACGACGACCTCGCAGGCCCACAAAAAGCGTCACACGCTAGTGAGTGTCGTGTAGGACAACCACCGACTGCATGTGGCCAAATCATGTATGTATGAAAGGGTTGTGTAATGTTTCAAATAACGATTTCATGAATCTTATGTGGCACTGCCTCACAAAACAGCCAACGCACATGGTGGCTCGTGACTCGTAGTGTACTGCCAGCCAGCCACCACCCCCCAGACATGCACGTGTGCACGCGCGCGCGCACACACACACACACACACATCGTGCATCCACCGCAACTATGATGCATATTAAATCTTCCCGCGGTGAACATATGTTACCAAAGGAGGGACGTTTTAATTTTGAAAAAAAACAAAGATCATTAAGGTGTTTTAGTACATTGATTGATTTTCTAGGGGTATAATGTGCAAAAATCAGATTTGAGCTAGATTTACACGTGACAGTGCACCTGAATGGATTGGAAAAACACATGTGTCTCAGTGGTTGCATGTTTACTCCCCGTGCAAGAAATTTCAAACATTGAGAATCTTGATATTTAAAATCTAGTACATCCAAAACTTATTTGAAATTCATGAAACTTATCGTGTTGTCATATGGACACCAATACACAGTGGCATTGTACTTTTTTGTCAAATTTGAGACAAGTTTTGATGTAATGTTGCCTTCTTTCAAACGGGAGATTATTAGTAATTGGGAACCAATATCGCAAACGGATTATTTATTCGAACCATGGGCATTAGACCAACAATGGATACGTGTCATGCTTTTGTTAAGCAATAAAGCAGCAGCATAAATCATCTAAATAGAAAAACAATATATGTGTCGCCACGCGACCTATGTGCCGTGCGAGCAAACGTGAGTTGACGGCACGCATCTGAGCAATCCGCCGTGCAGGCAGATCGGGAGGCGTGAGTGCAGGTGTGTGAATTGACGGGAGGCATGCTCGCTGCGCAGTGTCATCGGGAGGCGTGCGAGTAGTTATGTGAAATGACGGTAGGCATGCCAGCAGTCCAGAGCGCAGGCTCAACGGGAGGCGAGCCAGCGGATTGACCGCCGCTCGCCTCTCTCCCACTACTCCATATTAATGACACACCCGAGCGGCTGCACCGCCATCCTCTCCACACGCACAATCCTCTCTCTCCGCTTGCATCCTCGATGCCGCTCTCAGTCCTCAAAGCCGTCAGTGTGTGAGGATGTCGCCGAAGCGCCCCATCAGAGGGAGTGGCGAAGCCGGGGCTGCTGAAGCACCGGAGCATGGCGAGGAGATGGAGACAGAGGTTGTCGTCGCTGTCGATGAGGTATCGCTGCACCCTCACATTGCCGACGGTGTCATGCTTCCACAACCGGAGCCGGAGGTCCACACCGACTCCGGTGAAGACTCGGGTGACAACTCCGACGACGACGGAGAACCGGATAGTCATCTATACCCATTTATGTGTCAAATACATCCTAGGGTTCCTCTGGTTACTCCTGCGTCCTGCCTCACCCTTTTTGGAATAGAAATCCTATGGTTAGTTCTCCCAATCCACGAAATCTAAGTAAGTTTCATTAGATCCATGTAGTGTATTGATTGTTTGAATGGTACAAGTGATAAGTAATTAGTTGTTTCATCTGTGCAAATGATTTCTGCTAATAATCCTACTAGGGTTAGTGTTCGTGCTAATAATTCCTAGCCAGGTTTTGAAAATTGATTTTGAATGGCCTACATATATGTTTGTGTCATTATTTTCTTCAAGATTGGTCTGTACATAGACGATTGTGCTTAAAAATCAAACCATAATCTCTGGATTTGTCTATAAAATAGCCATAAATTCCTAATCCTACTTTACGGCACATAAACATTGATTTGAACTGCCAAATGTTCACTAGAGATTAGTTTGTATTCCAAATTTGACGCCACGTTTATTTACTATATGTATAGGTGCTATATGACGATGTTGACGGCGAGGATGAAGATGGCCAGAGGAGGTACAAGAGGAAAATCCTCAGGGAGCTTTATACGGGAATGCATAACAGGCATATTAGGACCCGGAACTAGGGCTATCGATGCCCATTTTGCAACCAAAAGCTTCATCACGCATATCAAAGTGTTATGGCGCATCCAAGAGGATGAGCCATTGGCTCCTTCAAGCAGAAGTATTCTCGCAGGGTGGCGCATGCCGCGTACGCCGAGTAACTGGAGAAGCTTCAGGATCGTGCTGGCTGATGAGATGAGATGTGGAATCGAACTATGTATGGCTGTGTAGTGTCTTAATTATAAATGTGCTTGAGTATGATTAATGACGGTTGAACTATATACTTATGGTTGAACTTTGCGTGTGTACGCTTATTATGTATGTCTGAGTATGTTTAATCTATGTTTACTTATGTCTAAATATGGGATATGTATGCAATCAGTTCGGTTGATGGAATCTACCCCCGTCCTGGTTTATTGGTCACCTTTGTAATTTGTATTAAATTTTGACCAAAGATTTAACTAACAAAATGTTAGTGCAGGTCAGCAAAAATTATATCGTTGGATGCGTATTTGAACATAGTGTTCAGTGATATAATTTTTGCTGACATGCATAAACATTTGTTAGTTAAATCTTTGGTCAAAATTTGGCACAAATTACAAAGGGGACCAATAAACCGGGACGGAGGTAGTACGTCAATCACACGCGATTCCCAAAATTGGAACAGTGTGCAATGACTTTCATTTTCCCTGTTACGTCAATCACACACGGTTAGCTCTAGCAAACCGTTGCCTCCAAAACTCTTTGTGGGACAGAAAACCCTCGCCACACAATTCAAAAAAAAAACTACACCATCCCCACATCACAAAAACCCTCACACCACCCGCCACCCCCTCCGGTCCACATTCACACCTGCACAAGCTCCTCTGCGACTATGTATGGCACTGCCTATCGCCATGGCAACCACTTAGCTCGACGAATGTCGCCGCCGCCAGGATACTGGCAAACCCCACCGCATTTCGCCACTTCTGCTTGCCGCCGCCTATCGCCATCGACTTTCTCGACGCTCCTCGTGGTCGACCCAGCTCCATCCGATTGGGGAATCCATCGTATTGAGGGTTTTTCTCATGGACAACAAGGTAAATAATTTAATGAGATATTATATCATCTCTTATCCCAGTTCATGTGCCTCCTTTAATAACCCTGCCGAAATCACCGTGAATTCATTTTTATTCTAGCTGATTTGAGGATTTTCTTTAATTCATAGAGTGTACAGTGCGTGGACACATCGGGATTTTGCGGCCTCGGCCAGACATCCATGGAGTTCCATCTCACCGTACCAGATGACTTGAGGATGCCGGCGGTATGTTCAATCTTACCCGAAATCGGTTGGCGTGGCCTACTTTCCTGAACATATACTATATATTGCTATATTTCGATAAAAGGTGCCACATGCAGCATAGACGTCAAAGGCTTTTTTCCCTCTTCTTTCTAAATTAGGAAAATTAATGATGTATTGTTCTTTCAATTACTCTCATATTTCCATGACATCATGGTTACCCTATTTGTTTAATTATAGATTTTTGTCCTTTGATTTCAACTGATGTACAGTTCTTTCAATTCGTCCATATTTTCATGTTACCATATTCTTTAACAATCCTACCATTTTCTGCAGCGCGTCCCTTGCTATGCAACAGAATCTGTAGTACACAAGCTTTCCCTTTAGATAAATCAAGACTGCAGGGATGTCATACTGAACACAAACCATGGATTTACAATCATTGCTTCTGTAAGACTTGATGAATGTGGTCACTCCTATTTTGCCATGGGCCTTTGTACAGAAATTTCTAAGATTTATGTACTGAAAGCTGGCACTAAAATTGCACTGTACATAAAAGAGCCTAGTCATGAGATATATGCTAACTTCCCTGACAATATCATCCGTCCAGACTTTTTTTGAAGTAAGTGTTCTTTTCAAGTATCTGCATGTTGACTTACCCAGCAATACCAAAGGAATTGTGTAGTATTTAAGTAACCAATTGTTATTCCATTTACTTACTCTATTCCTACCTGCTAACTTCAGTTACCAATACACTTTTATATTGCCCTGTTTTAACCAAATATTCCCTCTACTCCCACTTCTATCAGAAAGCGTCGCTGATGAGGAGACTCTGGAGCTGGAGAACGGGGCTGCCAACAAGCGGAGGTGGGTCGAGCAAGAACCGCAACGACTCCAGTGGGCCTAGACTTCATTAGCAGACTCCCCGATGATATGTTGATAGTCATCATCTCCCTCCTCCCAATCAAATATGGGGCACGGACAACCGTCCTTTCCAAGCGGTGGCGCGCCCTATGGCACTCCACCCCTCTTGACCTCATCGACACTCACAAGCTCTGCCATGGCTATCGTAAAAGCTAGGATGTGTTCTCCCAGATCCTCAGCAATCATCATGGCCCAACCAGAGACCTTAGCATGGGCAAGTTCTATTCCAACGGCAAGGACCGAGCCAAGCTTGATGAGTGATTCCGATCCGCACCCCCCCCCCCAGATCAGCTCGAGGAGCTCACTTTTGATGATGGGCATATGCGCTCGCTGCCAACGTCCGCGCTCCGCCTCGAGCCCATGTTGCACGTCGCCAAGTTCATGAACTGCCATCCCCCCTTAATGACACGCCCACTCTTAGTCTACCACGACTGAAGCACCTCAAGCTCATCGTTGTCTGTCTCCCAAACGGTAACATAGAGCGCCTGCTCCGTGGATGTATTGCACTCGAGTAACTTCCTCTACAGGCAATCAATGGGTTGAGTAGCATCCACATCACCTCCATGACTCTCTGTACTATTTATGTGTGTTGTTGGTGCTGCAACAAGACATCACAAAATGTGTACCGCGGTATGGTCATTGAGGACATACCTTCACTTGAGAGATTACTTGTAGTTGATCAATAAGGTCCAACAAGAATCAACGTCATTTTTGCGCCGAAATTGACAGTGGTGGGCTACTCGTCTGGCAAATACTCCAAACTTGTTATTGGATCCACACCCGTTCAGGTACAATAGCCGCCTTCTGATACGTCTCCAATGTCTATAATTTTTTATTGTTCCATGCTGTTATATTATCATTCTTGGATGTTTTACAATAATTTTATATCATTTTTGGGACTAACCTATCGACATAGTGCCCAGTGCCAGTTGTTGTTTTTTGCTTTTTTTTACATCGCAGAAAATCAATACTAAACAAAGTCCAAATGCAGCGGAACTTTTTGGAGATTTTTCTGGGCCAGAAGACACAACATGGGCTGAAGAAGTACCAGAGGGGGGCTCCAAGGGGAGCACAACCCACCAGGGCGCACCTGGGCCCCCTGGCATGCCTAGGTGGGTTGTGCCCACCTTGGTGGCCTAACGCACCGTGTCTTCACTCTGTAAATACTCCAATATTCCAGAAACCCTAGGGGAGTTGATGAAATTTTATTCCAACCGCCGCAAGTTCCAGAACCACGAGATCCAATCTAGAGCCCTTTTTCGTCACTCCACCGGAGGGGAACTCGATCACGGAGAGGTTCATCATCCTCATTGGTGCCTCTCCGATGATGCGTGAGAAGTTTACCACAGACCTACGAGTCCGCAGGCAGTAGCTAGATGACTTCTTCTCTCTTTGTATCTCAATACAATGGTCTCTTGGAGATCTATTTGATGTAATGACTTTTTGCAGTGTGTTTGTTGGGATCCGATGAATTGTGAGTTTATGATCAGATTTTACTTGATTTAATATCCATTCTTGATTATTATAGCCTAGTATTTTTTCTCCGATATTTGGGTTTTCTTTGGCCAACTTGATTTGTTTATCTTGCAATGGGAAAAGGTGCTTTGTAATGGGTTCGATCTTGCGGTGTCCTTTCCTAGTGATAGAAGGGGCAGCAAGGCATGCATGTATTGTTGCTATTAAGGATAAAAATATGGGGTCTATTCCTACATGAATAGCTCTTGTCTACATCATGTCATCGTTCTTATTGCATTACTCCGTTTTTCCATGAATTTAATACACTAGATGCATGTTGGATAGCGGTCGATGTGTGGAGTAATAGTAGTAGATGCAGGCAGGAGTTGGTCTACTAATCCTGGACGTGATGTCTACGTACATATTCATTGCCTTGGATATCGTCATAATTATTTGCTTTTCTATCAATTGCCCAATAGTAATTTGTCTACCCACTGTATGGTATTTTCTCGAGAGAAGCCACTAGTGAAATCTACGACCCTCGGGTCTATTTTCCAATCATATACTTTCAGATCTATATTACCATTTGCCTTCTCCTTTATTTGCAACTTTTATTTTCAAATCTATATTATCAAAAACACAAAAATACCTTGCTGCATTTTATTTGCATGTTTCAATCTAGTACAATTTTATCCCATCAACCCATCAATTTCTGGCACCGTTACCCGAAAGGGATTGACACCCCCTTTAACGCGCCGGGTTGCAAGTATTTATTCTTTCTGTGCAGGTACCATTTACATAGTGTTGTGTGGTTCTCCTACTAGTTCGATAACCTTGGTTTCGTAACTAAGGGAAATACTTACCGTCGTTGTGCTGCACCATCCCGTCCTCTTTGGGGAAATCCCGACGCATCTCAAGTGCACATCAAAGGAATTTCTGGTGCCATTGCCGGGGAGACATCATCAACATCTATCAAGTTCCTAATCACAAATCTCATCTCCTTGCAATTTACATTATTTGTCATTTGCCTCTCGTTTTCATCTCCCCCACTTCACAAAAATTTGTCGTTTTTATTTGCCTTCTTTCTCGTTCGCCATTTTCTTTCCGGATCTAATCATGTACTTGCTTTCTAGTCATCATGGCAAGTTCTCCCCTCATCGTTTGCACCCCCGAGAATGAAGTTCTTAATTTTAAGCAAAGAGGAGGAGAAAGTCTGAAAGATGCTTGGTTTAGGATTTTCAATGCTAATAACAGATCTATTCATCCACAAACCATTGTTGTTCTTCTTTGAAATTTTTACGTGGGAATCACCACTTGGTTTAGATTTGTTCTCGATACCATTACTGGAGGAAATTTCGTAAGTTGTCCTCCTCTTGATGCTTTTGTTAGGACCCCGATCCTAAGTCACACCGATCTAGCATGTAACACATCATATCACTTTGCGGCCTCACGCACGGTATCCCCACGGGTTCCACCTTACCTAGCCCGGGACCGTTTATGCATTTTGGCACACGTATATGATAGTGTCGCTAGCATCCATATGACAGAGAACCCGGGCCGACATGGATAGTTATAAACCAAAAGTGGCACTAAATTACAGAGACAGGCATCCATGACCCAACAACGAACATGTCGGTCATCAACGTATGAACCCAAGTCGTAGCAAGCTACATGGACTTAAAGGAACAACGCGTGACATTTCCCCTAAGGGATAGACACAGGAATGAAGAAGGACACATGCCGGCCAGCCTACGTGTTCCGGAGCAGTAGCAAGCTACCAAGGCTCAGTGGAAGCACTAGGAGGCATTTCCCTGTAAGATAGGCTACCAAGGGTAAACAACTAGGTGTCGGATCCCACACATATCAAGCATTTCAATAACATACACACAATATGCTCAATATGTGCAAATACAACATTGCATCACAACAGAACTCTATGACTCAAAGTACTTTATTTAAGAGGCTCCGAAGAGCCATACATAACATATCCATACAGATAGGGGTCACAAGACCCAACACTCAAGTCATACAAGCATACAAGCACAAGCGGAAGCTAACTTGTCTGAGTGCAGACAACTTGGAAAGAAAACAGGCTTGGTGTAGCCTGACTATCTACAAGGCCCTTCACAAGCTCAGGATCACCGTCTGGGTAGTAAGCTACTCATCGACATCAACATCTATGTAGAACCCATCAGAGGGGGCGGGGTTCTCCTCTGCAACAGTTATTAAGCAAACATGAGTACAAAGGTACTCAGCAAGACTTACATCAGATCCTATTATACATGCATCATTATCAACAAGGGTAGTGGAGTTTATTGCAGCAAGGTAGCTCTGACTCTTGGCTAACCTATACTACAACTCTCAGCAGGTTGCAAGATGAGACTACGCACATGAGTCCACTATTCACCACTACAAAACACTACCGTGGATCCTCTTTCGTCATCCTACGGAAGGGCCATCCACGGCACTCACACTTGTCTTGAGACTTTTAGAAGTAGCCATTAACTTATCTATGAACTATATAAGCAACCAAGTGGTCCTTAACCGCGAACAACGGCTATTCGAATAGATTGGTAACCCTGCAGGGGTGTACTTCTTCACACACGCTTCCACCACTTATTGTCGTTTACTCGACGTGTACTCGGCAACCTTCAAGCGGAAGCCCAGCGAGGGTGTCGGCCACGACCTGACTAACCACACAAGTCCCTAGTCCAGGTTTATCGCCTATTTGGGTTCCATCCGTGGGGAGATCCGGTCGGGGTGTCGCTCACGGCCCCAAACGATGTGTACAGGGTTCCCGAGTCACCAAACGGGCGACCGGTACACCGTGGCACGTACCTGCCGCGTCACAGCCCACCCCGAGAGTCAGCGCTGCACACGACCACCAGTATACTACAAACACCAGAAACTAGTTGCAACTCCTGGACAGAGGACAAAGGCAGTTAATAAGTCAAGAGAGCTTGGAGCTCCCGGAGCCCAATGCGTGGTAGTAGCTGATCTTGAATCACACATACAGATCTTAGATCCTATGGACGGTTCTAATGAAACAACCCACCATGTACTCCTACATGGCCTTTCATCGATACTTTTACCAAAACACATTCCACACTTCACTCTCATTACCAGACATGATCATTTCACTCTGATCCATCACCCAGATGAACCAGACCTGGCACAACTCTAAGCATAGCAGACAGCATAAATAAATAGCATGGTAGGAAACACATCAACATGGCTCAATCAACTCCTACACATGCTAGTGGGTTTCAACTATTTACTGTGGCAATGACAGGTCATGCAAAGGAATGGGGTTCAACTACCGCAGCAAACAGCAGTTCACACGTTGTTGGCTTAATGCAGTAAAAGAGAGCAGGAGGGAGAAGATGGGTTTGTATCGGAATGTTCAATGGATTGCTTGCCTGACAGATTGGTTGTCGGGTACTGCTCTTCAGTTGGATACGCAGATGTATCCTCGGGAGCAGAACCTACCACGGAGAACACCGGTAATACAATCAATACACAACCAAATGCAACAATATGATGCATGTTCATGACATGGCAAGATGGATGTGTTTTGAGCTAATGCAACTATAAACAGAAAGGTTTGAGCTTATTTGAATCAAAGATTCAAATTCATGCCCAAGCTATTATTATTTAAAGTGCATTATCATGTTTTGATGTGAACAAAAACGTTAACTTGCTCAAACATGCATGAAACCAGTACCAATGGAAAGATTGGATTTTTCTGATAATTTTTCATATATAAATCTTTTTCATCCGAGCTATTGTTGAATTTATATGAATTTTTGAAGTTAGGGCATTTTTTGAAAATAAATAAATCATTTCTGATTTATTTAAATCACAGAAAACACTTACTGCGTCAGCATGACCTCATGCTGACGTCAGCAGGTCAACAGGCCTGGTCCAGGTCAAACCTGACGTGTGGGGTCCAGACGTCAGTCTAACAGAGTTAACTAACAGGGTCAATTTAAACTAACTACTAATTAACAGGGTCGGGCCCACATGTCAGTGGGTCAGGTAATTAGTAGAATTAACTTAACATTAACTAATCCTAAACTAACACAGTCAACGACTGGGCCCACATGTCAGTGGCACAGGGGGAGGTCAAACCCACTGGTCAGCGGGTCAAACCCGCCCGCGGCTAGTCGCCGGCGAGGCCAGACGCGGCGGAGTGCCTCAGGTTTTGTCCTTCGATGACCAAAACGACGGCGCAGCACATCTACGGGAAGGTGGGAGTGAGCCGCGTCGAGTGGTGCTCGACTTGGAGCTCAAGGTCGCCGAAAACGATGCCGGCGACGAGTCCAGCGGTTGCCGGAGTTCGGGTGAGGCCAAACTCGTGGCTGCGGTGCTCATGGAGGCGCGTGGAGTGGTCCTACAGCATCTACGCGAGGCGGTGGAGATGATGGGCACGACGGCCAGGCCGTTAGCTGGCCAGAGACACGTCGGCGGCGAGCGTGTGCGGCGGAGCGTGCGGGTGAGCGAGGTGCAGTCACTATGGTGCACGGGAGCGAGAATGGAGAGGCTGGGGAGGGGCAGGAGCCCACGGCGGTTGCAACGAGCTAGACGACGGGCTCGGGGATGAGCAGGTGCGGTAGCAACGGCGAAGGGGATCTCTGGCGGCCGAAGGTTGAAGACAACGTCGACGGTGGCGGAGCAGAGCGTGCGAGCGCTCGGGGCTCGGCCTTTTCGACGTAGCGGACGACGGCGGTGCTCCTTGACACGGCGAGGCGACGGTGGGGTGACGGTGGCTGCGGTTACGACGGCGGGGAGCTCACGGGCGCGTCGGCCATGGCGAGGAGAGGGCGAGGGAGAGAGGCAGGGGGAGAAGTGAGACGTCCAGAGGGTTCGGGCGACGACGTGGAGGCGAACCAGGGCGTCGTGGAGGCGGGGAAGTGAAGCAGGGCGGCGGGCAGCTGCGTGGCGCCCGCAGGCTCGCCGGCGTGCTCCTCTCTGCCTGCCTGGCGAGAGGAAGCAGCTACATGGAGTGGCTGCTGGGCTGGGCTGCCAGGTGGGCCGGCCAGGTAAGTCTCTCTCTCTCTCTCTCTCTCTCTCTCTCTCTCTCTCTCTCTCCTCTTTTCTATTTAGTTTATGTTTGGTTTTCTTTTGCAACTGTGTTGAATTATTAAAAATCCTAGAACATTTTTATAAATCATGAAACTGACCATGTCCACTGTATATAATATAAACAACATGGAACATTTTAGTTTATGATTATTTGGGCATTTAAAATATTTTATAGCATTTAAATGCCCAAATGCAAATACAATATGATTTAATCCAGTGACCTTAGGATGTCCTAGAAAATTGTGCACCATTTTTGTCAGAGGTTTAAGACCAAGGCAAAGATGATGAAAATTTTTGAAGAGCATTTTGGGTACATTTGAAAAGATTTTATTAAACCCTAGTTGAAAGAAGAGGGGTGTTGGGGTTTCTGTCATCCCCATTTCAAGTTTCTGGAAAAGTTAAACATGATGCACACTCTAGGTAGTCCTAATGCAAGCACTGACTAGGGATGTGACAGCTTTGAATGCTATGGGAAGTTTAGTGGGTTCTCCTCCTATTATTATCAATGAAACAGTATTGAATCTTGAGCATGTTATGCAATGATTAGATGTTATTGAAAAGGGAATGCTCACTAAAGAACATATTAAAAATTTGGATAAAAAGATGCACAATCTTGCTAATAAATTTGGGTCTAAAGTAGGTGATGGTTTTGAATTGTTAAAAGAGAAGGAACCCCTAGTCAATGAAAGAATTGAAGAAAGTCCTTCTCGGATTGATAAATTGGAAGAAGTTTTTAGTAACTTGAGCACCGCTCCCATTAATACTACCGAAAAAACACCCGTAAAAGTTCGCAAGAACAAGGGGGCTACTTCTAGTAACAACAAAGGGGATCTTAAAATGATTAGTATTCATCCCAATTTTATTGAAGTAATAAAAAGCCCCCTTTACAAAAGAAAATTCCTTGATCATGTCCCTGGAAATATTATTGTTGAGGAAATGTATGCCAAATCTTCGAAAAATGTGTGATTGAGGAGTTGGAAAACAAGGATGACAACACTTGACATCTTGGTATTATGCTTAGCTAAGGGCGTAAACCGATAGCGCTCGTTGGGAGGCAACCCAACTTGTATATTTTTGCTCTTTGGTTTTCTTGTTGTTTTCAATAAATTACCCAATAATACCTCTAGTTTTATGTGTTTTTGTGGTTTAAATAAATGGTTGTCCCAAGCAAAGCCCTTGGGATGATTTGGTTGATAGTTGATTTGATTGTACTGAAATACAGAAACTTTTGCGTCCAGAGTTAGAATTTCTGACGATTACTGGAGCGTGATAAACTCTTGAATTGTTTTCACATTATCTGGATACAAATTGTCCACATTATCCTAATTTACCAGAATTTTCAGAGCTATAGAAGTATGGTCAAAATTAGATATTTACAGATTGTTCTGTTTTGACACATTCTGTTTTTGTTGTTTTATATGCTTGTTTTGATTGATCTATGGTTTCTTTTGAAGAGTTTTTGGCACAGAAAAGTTAGAATACAGTAGATATAATACAATTACAAAATATGAATTGGTTTGCTATAGTACTTAGAGTAAAGATTGGTTTTTTTATACTAACGGGTCTCACGAGGTTTTGTTAAGTTTTGTGTGATTGAAGTTTTCAAGCTTTGGGTGAGATCATGATGGATGAAGGAATAAGGAGTAGCGAAAGCCTAAGCTTGGGGATGCTCAAGGCACCCGAAGATAATATTCAAGAAGTATCAAGCAACTAAGCTTTGGGATGCCCCGGGTGGCATCCCCTCTTTCTTCTAACAACCATCGGTATTTTACTTGAGACTATATTTTTATTCGTCATATATTATGAGTTTTGATTGGAGCGTCTTGTATGATATGAGTCTTTGCTTGGTTTTCTTTTTATTTTTTTAATAAGTATCTTTACTGTACACCTATTTGAGAGAGCCAAATTATGCTATGCTTGCTCTTATACTTCACTTAAATTTTCAAGAGCTATGGAATTGCTCTAGTGCTTCACTTATATCTTTTTGAGCACGGTGTGCTTTGTTATTTTTGAAGAAATTATCTCTTCTTCACTTAGACTAATTTGAGAGAAGAAATATTATGCTCGTGGTCTTCACTTATATTTGTTTGAGCTATTTAAAAGCAACATATGAAACTAGTCCCGAAGTGATAGATATCCCAGGGGGATATAATAAAAACTTTCATGAAGATCATTGGACAAAATAAACTTGATTCTTTGTAATAGTTTTGAGATATGATGATAGTGATATGTGAGCCATGTTAATGAGTAATTATTTTTAGTAAGAATATTGATGTTAAGGTTTGTAATTCCCTCTGCAAGCATGAAAGTCAATAGTCATGCAATGAAATTACATCCTACTTGTGTTGCATTATTTGGTGTTAGTTATGTTTAATGTTCTCTTATGATGGTTTTGTTCGGGAACGTAGTAATAATTCAAACAATTCCTACGTGTCACCAAGATCAATCTAGGAGATGCTAGCAACGAGAGAGAGGGAGTGCATCTTCATACCCTTGAAGATCGCTAAGCGGAAGCATTGCAAAGAACGCGGTTGATGGAGTCGTACTCGCGGTGATTCAAAAAGCAGAAGATCTGATCTAGCGTCGAACGGACGGCGCCTCTGCGTTCAACACATGTACAGCCCGGGGACGTCTCCTCCTTCTTGATCCAGCAAGGGGGGAGGAGAAGTTGAGGGAGAGCTCCGGCAGCACGACGGCGTGGTGGCGGTGGAGCTCGCTGTTCTCCGACAGGGCTTCACTAAGCACTACGGAGGAGGAGGAGGTGTAGGAGGGGGAGGGCTGCGCTAGGGGGAAGGGTGCAGCTGCCCTCCCACACCCCCCACTATTTATAGGCTAGAGGGGGAGGGGTGAGCCCCCTAGATGCATGTACATGGGGGCGGCCAAGGGGGAAGCCTTGCCCCCAAGTTGGTGGGGGGGCCCCACCCCTAGGGTTTTCAACCCTAGGCGCCTTGGGCCTCGGGGCGCACCAGCCCACTAAGGGGATGTTTCCCACCCATATTCACCCCATTGGGACCCCGGGGTAGGTAGCCCCTCCCGGTGGTCCCGGTACAATACCGATAACCCCCGAAACTCTTCCAGTGACTGAAACTGGACTTCCCATATATAAATCTTCACCTCCGGACCATTCCGGAACTCCTCGTGACGACGGAGATCTCATTCGGGACTCCGAACAACTTTTGGTAACCACATACAATTCCCATTACAACTCTAGCGTCATCGAACCTTAAGTGTGTAGACCCTACGGGTTCGGGAACCATCCAGACATGACCGAGACACCTTTGTGGCCAATAACCAATAGAGGGATCTGGATACCCATATTGGCTCCCACATGTTCCACGATAATCTCAACGGATGAACCACGATGTCGGGGATTCAATCAATCACATATACAATTCCCTTTGTCCATCGGTATGTTCCTTGCCCGAGATTCGATCATCGGTATCCCTATACCTTGTTCAATCTCGTTACCGGCAAGTCTCTTTACTCGTTCCGTAACACATAATCCCGTGACTAACTCCTTAGTCACATTGAGCTCATTATGATGATGCATTACCGAGTGGGCCTAGAGATACCTATCCGTCATACGGAGTGACAAATCCTAGTCTCGATTCGTGCCAACCCAACAGACACTTTCGGAGATACTTGTAGTGCACCTTTATAGTCACCCAGTTACGTTGTGACGTTTGATACACCCAAAGCATTCCTACGGTGTCCGGGAGTTGCACAATCTCATGGTCTAAGGAAATGATACTTGACATTAGAAAAGCTCTAACAAACGAACTACTCGATCTTGTGTTGTGCTTAGGATTGGGTCTTGTCCGTCACATCATTCTCCTAATGATGTGATCCCATTATCAACGACATCCAATGTCCATGGTTAGGAAACCACAACCATCTATTGATCAACAAGCTAGTCAACTAGAAGCTCACTAGGGACATGATGTGGTCTATGTATTCACATGTGTATTACGGTTTCCGATTAATACAATTATAGCATGAACAATAGACAATTATCATGAACAAGGAAATATAATAATAAACCTTTTTTATTATTGCCTCTAGGGCATATTTCCAACAATCTCCCACTCGCACTAGAGTCAATAATCTAGTTACATTGTGATGAATCGAAGACCCATAGAGTTCTGGTGCTGATCATGTTTTGCTCGTGGAAGAGGTTTAGTCAACGGATCTCCGACATTCAGATATGTATGTACTTTATAAATATCTATGTCTTGATCTTGAATATAACCACGAATGGAGTTGAAGCAGCGCTTGATGTTCTTGGTCTTCTTGTGAAACCTGGGCTCCTTGGCAATGGCAATAGCTCCAGTGTTGTCACAGAAGAGAGTCATCGGGCCCGACGCATTGGGAATTACTCCTAGGTTGGCGATGAACTCCTTCATCCACACTCCTTCTTGCGCTGCTTCCGAAGTAGCTATGTACTCCGCTTCACATGTAGATGCCGCCACAACGCTTTGCTTGCAACTTCACCAGCTGACTGCCCCACCATTCAAAATATACACGTATCCGGTTTGTGACTTGGAGTCATCCAGATCTATGTAAAAGCTAGCATCGACGTAACCCTTTACGACGAGCTCTTCGTCACCTCCATAAACGAGAAACATATCCTTAGTCCTTTTCAGGTACTTCAGGATATTCTTGACCGCTGTCCAGTGTTCCATTCCAAGATCACTTTGGTACCTCCCTACCAAACTTATGGCAAGGTTCACATCAGTTCTGGTACACAGCATGGCATACATAATAGAGCCTATGGCTGAGGCATAGGGGATGTGACACTCATCTTTTCTCTATCTTCTGCGGAGGTCGGGCATTGAGTCGCGCTCAATCTCACACCTTGCAATACAGGCAAGAACCCCTTCTTGGATTGATCCATGTTGAACTTCTTCGATATCTTGTCAAGATATGTGCTTTGTGAAAGACCAATGAGGTGTATCGATCTATCTATATAGATCTTAATGCCTAATATGTAAGCAGCTTCTCCAAGGTCCTTCGTTGAAAACACTTATTCAACTAGGCCTTTGTACTTTCCAAAAATTCTATATCATTTGCCATCAACAACATGTCATCCACATATAATATGAGAAACACTACAGAGCTCCCACTCACTTTCTTGTAAATACAGGCTTCTCCATAAGTCTGTATGAACCCCAAACGCTTTGATCACTTCATCAAAGTGAATGTTCCAACTCCGAGATGCTTGCACCAACCCATAGATGGAGCGTTGGAGCTTGCATATCGACAAAACCTTCCAGCCGCATCATATACAATTCTTCCTTAAGGAAACCATTAAGGAATGCCGTTTTGACGTCCATTTGCCAGATCTCATAATCATAAAATGCGGCAATTGCTAACATGATTAGGTCGGACTTCAGCGTCGCCACGGGTGAGAAAGACTCATCGTAGTCAACTCCTTGAACTTGTCGATAACCCTTAGCGACAAGCTGAACCTTATAGACGGTCACATTACCATCCGCATTAGTCTTCTTCTTAAAGATCCATTTCTTCTCTATGGATTGCCGATCCTTGGGCAAGTCCACCAAAGTCCATACTTTGTTCTCATACATGGATCCTATCTCCGATTTCATGGCTTCAAGCCATTTGTTGGCATCCGGGCCCGCCATCGCTTCTTCATAGTTCGAAGATTCACCGTTGTCTAACAACATGATTTCAAGGATAGGGTTGTCGTACCACTCTGGTGCGGAACATGTCCTCGTGGACCTACGAAGTTCAGTAGCAACTTGGTCCGAAGTTTCATGATCATCATCATTAAGTTCATCTCTAGTCGGTGTAGGCACCACAGAAACATCTTCCAGCGATGCGCTACTCTCTGGTTCAAGAGGGGGTACAATTTCCTCATCAAGTTCTATGTTCCTCCCACTTACTTCTTTCGAGAGAAACTCTTTCTCCAGAAAGGATCAATTCTTGGAAACAAAGATCTTGCCTTTAGATATGAGGTAGAAGGTATACCCAATAGTTTCCTTAAGGTATCCTATGAGTACGCACTTTTCCGATTTGGGTTCGAGCTTCTCAGGTTGAAGTTTCTTGACATAAGCATCGCATCCCCAAACTTTCAGAAACGATAGCTTAGGTTTCTTCCCAAACCATAATTCATACGATGTTGTCTCAACGGATTTAGATGGTGCCCTATTTAAAGTGAATGTGGCAATCTCTAAAGCATAACCCCAAAATGATAGCGGTAGATCGGTAAGAGACATCATAGATCGCACCATATCCAATAGAGTGCGATTATGACGTTCGGACACACCATTACAGTGAGGTGTTCCAGGCGGCGTGAGTTGTGAAACAATTCCACATTTCCTTAAGTATGTGCCAAACTCGTGACTCAAATATTCTCGTCCACGATCAGATCGTAAGAACTTTATTTTCCTGTCATGTTGATTCTCTACCTCACTCTAAAATTCCCTGAACTTTTCAAAGGTCTCAGACTTGTGTTTCATTAAGTAGACATACCCATAACTACTTAAGTCATCAGTAAGGGTGAGAACATAACGATAGCCACCGCGAGCCTCAACGCTTATTGGACCGCATACATCAGTATGTATTATTTCCAACAAGTTGGTTGCTCGCTCCATTGTTCTGGAGAATGGAGTCTTGGTCATCTTGCCCAGGAGGCATTGTTCGCATGTGTCAAATGATTCATAATCAAGAGACTCCAAAAGTCCATCTGCATGGAGTTTCTTCATGCGTTTGACACCGATATGACCAAGGCGGCAGTGCCACAAGTATGTGGGACTATCATTATCAACCTTACATCTTTTGGCATTCACACTATGAATATGTGTAACATCATGTTCGAGATTCAATAGAAATAAACCATTCACCAGCGGGGCATGACCATAAAACACTTTTCTCATATAAATAGAAGAACCATTATTCTCGGATTTAAATGAGTAGCCATCTCGTATCAAACGAGATCCAGATACAATGTTCATGCTCAAAGCTGGTACTAAGCCACAATTATTGAGGTTTAAAACTAATCCCAAAGGTAGATGTAGAGGTAGCGTGCCGACGGCGATCACATCGACCTTGAAACCATTCACGACGCGTGTCGTCACCTCATCCTTCGCCAGTCTCTGCTTATTCCGCAGCTACTGTTTTGAGTTACAAATGTGAGCAACTGCACCAGTATCAAATACCTTGGAGCTACTACGAGCGCTGATAAGGTACACATCAATAACATGTATATCATATATACCATTGACGTTGCCGGCCTTCTTATCCGCTAAGAACTTGGGGCATTTCCGCTTCCAGAGACCATTTCCCTTGCAATAAAAGCACTCAGTCTCAGGCTTGGGTCCATTCTTTGGCTTCTTCCCGGCAACTGGCTTACCGAGCGCGGCAACTCCCTTGCCGTCCTTCTTGAAGTTCTTCTTACACTTGCCTTTCTTGAACTTAGTAGTCTTATTCACCATCAATACTCGATGTTCCTTTTTGATCTCCACCTCCGCTGATTTCAGCATAGAATATAACTCGGGAATGGACTTCTCCATCCCTTGCATATTGTAGTTCATCACAAAGCTTGTGTAGCTAGGTGGAAGCGACTGGAGGATTATGTCAATGACTGAGTCATCTGGAAGATTAACTCCTAGCTGAGACAAGCGGTTGTGCAACCCAGACATTTTGAGTATATGCTCGCTGACATAACTGTTTTCCTCCATTTTACAACTAAAGAACTTGTCGGAGACTTCATATCTCTCGACCCGGGCATGAGCTTGGAAAACCATTTTCAGCTCTCGGAACATCTCATATGCTCTGTGTTGCTCAAAACGCTTTTGGAGCCCCGGTTCTAAGCTATAAAGCAAGGCGCACTGAACCAGGGAGTAATCATCACTACGCGACTGCCAGACGTTCATAACGTCTTGAGTTGCTGGGAAAACGGGTGCGTCACCTAGCGATACTTCAAGGACATATGCTTTCTTGGAAGCTATGAGGATGATCCTGAAGTTACGGACCCGGTCTGTATAGTTGCTTCCATCGTCTTTTAGTTTGGTTTTCTCTAGGAACGTGTTGAAGTTAAGGGCAACATTAGCATCGGCCATTGGATCTACAAGATAGATTGTAAAGACAATTTTAGACTAAATTCATGATAATTAAGTTCATCTAATCAAATTATTTAATGAACTCCCACTCAGATGGACATCCCTCTAGTCATCTAAGTGATCCATGATCCGAATTGACTAGGTCGTGTCCGATCATCACGTGAGACGGACTAGTCATCAATGATGAACATCTCCATGTTGATCGCATCTACTATATGACTCATGTTCGACCTTTCGGTCTGTCGTGTTTCGAGGCCATGTATGTACATGCTAGGCTCATCTAGTCAACCTAAGTGTTTTGCATGTGCAAGTCTGGCTTACACCTGTTGTATGCGAACGTTAGAATCTATCACACCTGATCATCACGTGGTGCTTCAAAACAATGAGCCTTCGCAATGGTGCACACTTAGGGAGAACACATTTCTTGAAAGTTTAGTGAGGGGTCATCTTATTTATGCTATCATCGTTCTAAGAAAAAAAGATGTAAACATGATAAACATCACATGCAAATCATAAAGTGACATGATATGGCCAATATCATCTTGCGCCTTTGATCTCCATCTTTGAGGTGCGGCATGATCACCATCGTCACCGGCATGACACCATGATCTCCATCATCGTGTCTTCATGAAATTGTCTCGCCGACTATTACTTCTACTTCTATGGCTAACGGTTAGCAATAAAGTAAAGTAATTACATGGCGGTTTTTATTGACTCGCATGTCATACAATAAATTAAGACAACTCCCATGGCTCCTGCCGGTTGTCATACATGAAAGTCATGATTCCTATTACAAGAACATGATAAATATCACACATCACATATATAATTCGTCACATCCTTTTGGCCATATCACATCACATAGCATACCCTGCAAAAACAGGTTATATGTCCTCTAATTATTGTTGCATGTTTTATGTGGTTGCTATGTGTTTCTAGCAAGAACGTTTCTTACCTACGCAAAAGCCACAACGGTGATTTGTCAATTGCTATTTACCCTTCATAAGGACCATGTTCATCGAATCCGATCCGACTAAAGTGGGAGAGACAGACACCCGATAGCCACCTTATGCAACAAGTGCATGTCAGTCGGTGGAACCTGTCTCACGTAAGTGTACGTGTAAGGTCAGTCTGGGTTGCTTCATCCCACAATGCTGTTGAATCAACATAGGACTAGTAACGGTAAGAAAATTGACCAAATCATTGCCCACAACTACTTGTGTTCTACTCGTGCATAGAATCTACGCATAGACCTAGCTTTGATACCACTGTTGGGAAACGTAGTAATAATTCAAAAAAAAATCCTATGTGTCACCAAGATCAATCTAGGAGATGCTAGCAACGAGAGAGATGGGTTGCATCTTCATACCCTTGAAGATAGCTAAGCGGAAGTGTTGCAAAGAACGTGGTTGATGGAGTCATACTCGCCGCGATTCAAATCGCGGAAGATCCGATCTAGCACCGAACGGCCGGCGCCTCCGCGTTCAACACAAGTACTGCCCGGGGACGTCTCCTCCTTCTTGATCCAGAAAGGGGGGAGAGAAGTTGAGGGCGAACTCCGGCAGCACGACCGCATGGTGGCAGTGGAGCTCGCGGTTCTCCGGCAGGGCTTCTCTAAGCACTACGGAGGAGGAGGAGGTGTAGGAGGGGGAGGGCTGCACCAGGGGGAAGGGTGGGCTGTCGTCCCACCCCTCCCCCCACTATTTATAGGCTAGAGGGGGAGGGGGCCGGGCCCCTAGATGCATCTACATGGGGGCGGCCAAGGGGGAGCCTTGCCCCCCAAGTTGGTGGGGGGCGCCCCACCCCTTGGGTTTTCAACCCTAGGCGCTGGTCGCCCAAGGGGGCACACCAGCCCACTAAGGGGCTGGTTCCCACCCATATTCACCCCATTAGGCACATAGAGCTCATTACGATGATGTCTTACCGAGGGGGGCCAGAGATACCTCTCCGTCATACGGAGTGACAAATCCCAGTCTCGATTTGTGCCAACCCAACAGATGCTTTCAGGGATACCTGTAATGTACCTTTATAGTCACCCAGTTACGTTGTGACGTTTGCCACACCCAAAGTATTCCTACGGCATCCGGGAGTTGCACAATCTCCTGTAATGTACCTTTATAGTCACCCAGTTACGTCGTGACGTTTGCCACACCCAAAGTATTCCTACGGCATCCGGGAGTTGCACAATCTCATGGTCTAAGGAAAGGATACTTGACATTAGAAAAGCTTTAGCATACGAACTACACGATCTTGTGCTATGCTTAGGATTGGGTCTTGTCCATCACATTATTCTCCTAATGATGTGATCCCGTTATCAATGACATCCAATGTCCATGGTCAGGAAACCGTACCCATCTATTGATGAACGAGCTAGTAAACTAGAGGCTTACTAGTGACATGGTGTGGTCTATGTATTCACACGTGTATTATGATTTACGGATAATACAATCATCATGAACAAGGAAATATAATAATAACCATTTTATTATTGCCTCTAGGGCATATTTCCAACAGTCTCCCGCTTGCACTAGAGTCAATAATCTAGTTACATTGTGATGAATCGAACACCCATAGAGTTCTGGTGTTGATAATGTTTTGCCCGTGGAAGAGGTTTAGTCAACGGATCTATGACATTCAGATCCGTATGCACTTTACAAATATCTATGTCTACATCTTGAATATAATTGCGAATGGAGTTGAAACGGCGCTCGATGTGCTTGGTCTTCTTGTGAAACCTGGGCTCCTTGGCAATGGCAATAGCTCTAGTAATATCGCAGAAGAGAGTCATCGGGCCCGACACGCTTGGAATAACTCCTAGGTCGGTGATAAACTCCTTCATCCAGACTCCTTCATGTGCTGCTTGATACGTCTCCAACGTATCTATAATTTTTTATTGTTCCATGCTATTATTTATGAAGTCTTGGATGTTTAATGGGCTTTATCATTACTTTTATATCATTTTTGGGACTAACCTACTAACCCAAAGGCCCAGTCCAGATTGTTGTTTTTTGCCTATTTCAGGGTTTTGCAGAAAAGGAATATCAAACGGAGTCCAAACGGAATGAAACCTTCGCGAGAGATATTTTTGGAGGAAATCACGCTCGGGAAACGTCAGGACCAAGTCAGGGGACGAAGGGCCAGCCCTCGAGGGTGGGGGGCGTGCCCGCCTTCCCAGGGCGCGCCCCCCTGCCTCGAGGCTGGCCCACACGGCCCCCGGTGCCCTCCTTCTTCCTATTTATACCTACGTACCCCAGAAACTCCATACGCAGATAGAAAACCCTAATTCCACCGCCGTAGCTTCTGTCCCCGTGGAGATCTCATCTTGGAGCCTGTTCCGGGAGGGGGATCCATCACGGAGGCCCTCATCATCATCATCATCGCCCTCACCATGAGTTGTGAGTAGTTTACCACAGACCTACGGGTCCATAGCTAGTATCTAGATGGCTTCTTCTCTCTCTTTGGATCTCAATACAAAGTTCTCATCGGTCTTCGAGGAGATCTATTCGATGTAATCTCTTTTTGCGGTGTGTTTGTCGAGATCCGATGAATTGTGAGTTTATGATCAAGGTTATCTATGAAAGACATTTGGTTCTTCTCTGAACTTTTTATGTGTGCTCATAATATTCTTGCAAGTCTCTTCGAATTATTGGTTTGGTTTGGCCTACTAGATCTATAGTTCTTGCAATGGGAGAAGTGCTTGGCTTTGGGTTCTATCTTGCGGTGTCCTTTCTCAGTGACAGTAGGGGTAGCAAGGCACATATTGTATTGTTGCCATCGAGGATAAAAAGATGGGGTTTTCCTCATATTGCTTGAGTTTATCCCTCTACATCATGTCATCTTGCTTAAAGCGTTACTCTGTTCGTATGAACTCAATACACTAGATGCATGCTGGATAGCGGTCGATGTGTGGAGTAATAGTAGTAGATGCATGCAGGAGTCGGTCTACTTGTCTCGGACGTGATGCCTATATACAATGATCATGCCTAGATAGTCTCATAATTATTCGCTTTTCTATCAATTGCTCGACAGTAATTTGTTTACCCGCCGTAGAATACCGCTATCATGAGAGAAGCCACTAGAGAAAACTATGGCCCCTGGGTCTATTCTCAACATATCAATCTACATCTACTTTACTTTTCTTGCTTTTATTTGCTGTTTTATTAAACTAAAAATACCAAAAATATAATTATCATCTCTATCAGATCTCACTCTCGTAAGTGACCGTAAAGGGATTGACAACCCCTTATCGCGTTGGCTGCGAAGTTTTTATTTGTTTGTGCAGGTGCGAGAGACTGGCGCGTGGTCTCCTACTGGATTGATACCTTGGTTCTCAAAAACTGAGGAAAATACTTACGCTATTCTGCTGCATCTTCCTTTCGTCTTCGAGGGAATACAACGCAAGCTCAAGAGGTAGCACTGCTTCGGAAGCAGCTATGTACTCCGCTTCACATGTAGATGCCGCCACGATGCTTTGCTTGCAACTGCACCAGCTGACTGCCCCACCATTCTAAATATACACGTATCCGGTTTGTGACTTGGAGTCATCCAGATCTGTGTCGAAGCTAGCATCGACGTAACCCTTTACGACGAGCTCTTCGTCACCTCCATAAACGGGAAACATATCCTTAGTCCTTTTCAGGTACTTCAGGATGTTCTTGACCGCTGTCTAGTGTTCCATTCTGGGATCACTTTGGTACCTCCCCACCAAACTTATGGCAAGGTTCACATAAGGTCTGGTACACAGCATGGCATACATAATAGAACATATGGCCGAGGCATAGCGGATGACACTCATCTTTTCTCTATCTTCTGCCGAGGTCGGGCATTGAGCTGTGCTCAATCTCATACCTTGCAATACAGGCAAGAACCCTTTCTTGGACTGATCCATATTGAACTTCTTCAATATCTTTTCAAGGTATGTACTTTGCGAAAGACCAATGAGGCGTCTCGATCTATCTCTATAGATCTTGATGCCTAATATGCAAGCAGCTTCTCCAAGGTCCTTCATTGAAAAACACTTATTCGAGTAGGCCTTTATGCTTTCCCAGAGTTCTACATCATTTCCCATCAACAATATGTCATCCACATATAATATGAGAATTGCTACAGAGCTCTCACTCACTTTCTTGTAAATACATGCTTCTCCATAAGACTGTATGAACCCAAACACTTTGATCACTTCATCAAAGCGAATGTTCCAACTCCGAGATGCTTGCACCAGCCCATAGATGGAGCGCTGGAGCTTGCATACCTTGTTAGCATTCTTAGGATCGACAAAACCTTCTGGCTGCATCATATACAATTCTTCCTTAAGGAAGCCGTTAAGGAATGTCGTTTTGACGTCCATTTGCCATATCTCAAAATCATAGAATGCGGCAATTGCTAACATGATTCGGACAGACTTCAGCATCGCTACGGGAGAGAAAGTCTCATCGTAGTCAATTCCTTGAACTTTTCGATAACCTTTAGCGACAAGCCGAGCCTTATAGATGGTCACATTTCCATCCGTGTCAGTCTTCTACTTAAAGATCCATTTATTTTCTATGGCCTGCCGATCATCGGGCAAGTCAACCAAAGTCCATACTTTGTTATCATACATGGATCCTATCTCGGATTTCATGGCTTCAAGCCATTTGTTGGCATCCGGGCCCGCCATCGTTTCTTCATAGTTTGAAGGTTCACCGTTGTCTAACAACATGATTTCCAGGACAGGGTTGTCGTACCACTCTGGTGTGGAACGCGTCCTCGTGGACCTACGAAGTTCAGTAGCAACTTGGTCTGAAGTTTCATGATCATCATCATTAAGTTCATCTCTAGTCGGTGTAGGCACCACAGAAACATCTTCCTGCGCTGCGCTACTCTCTGGTTCAAGAGGGGGTACAATTTCCTCATCGAGTTCTACTTTCCTCCCACTTACTTCTTTCGAGAGAAACTCTTTCTCCAGAAAGGATCCATTCTTGGCAACGAAGACCTTGCCTTCGGATCTTAGTTAGAAGGTATACCCAATAGTTTCCTTAGGGTATCCTATGAAGACGCATTTTTTTGATTTGGGTTCGAGCTTTTCAGGTTGAAGTTTCTTGACATAAGCATCGCATCCTCAAACTTTTAGAAACGACAACTTAGGTTTCTTACCAAACCATAGTTCATACGGTGTCGTCTCAACGGATTTAGACGGTGCCCTGTTTAAAGTGAATGCGGCAGTCTCTAAAGCATAACCCCAAAATGATAGCGGTAAGTCGGTAAGAGACATCATAGATCGCACCATGTCCAACAGAGTACGATTACAACGTCCAGACACACCATTACGCTGAGGTGTTCCAGGCGGCGTGAGTTGTGAAACAATTCCATATTTTCTTAGGTGCGTGCCAAATTCGTGACTTAAATATTCTCCTCCACGATCTGATCGTAAGAACTTTATTTTTCTGTCACATTGATTCTCAACCTCATTCTGAAATTCCTTGAACTTTTCAAAGGTCTCAGACTTGTTTTTCATCAAGTAGACATACCCATATCTACTGAAGTCATCAGTGAGGGTGAGAACATAATGATAGCCACCGCGAGCTTCAACGCTCATTGGACCGCACACATCAGTACGTATGATTTCCAACAAGTTGGTTGCTCGCTCCATTGTTTCGGAGAACGGAGTCTTGGTCATCTTGCCCAAGAGGCATGGTTTACACGTGTCAAATGATTCATAATCAAGAGACTCCAAAAGTCCATCTGCATGGAGCTTCTTCATACGTTTGACACCAATATGACCAAGGCGGCAGTGCCACAAGTATGCGGGACTATCATTATCAACCTTACATCTTTTGGCATTCACACTATGAATATGTGTAACATCACGTTCGAGATTCAATAAGAATAAACCATTGACCAGCGGGGCATGACCATAAAACATTTCTCTCGTATAAATAGAACAACCATTATTCTCATATTTAAATGAGTAACCATCTTGCATTAAACAAGATCCAGATACAATGTTCATGCTCAAAGCTGGTACTAAATAACAATTATTGAGGTTTAAAACTAATCCCGAAGGTAGATGTAGAGGTAGCGTGCCGACGGCGATCACATCGACCTTGGAACCATTCCCGACGTGCATCGTCACCTCGTCCCTCGCCAGTCTCCGCTTATTCTGGAGCTCCTGCTTTGAGTTACAAATGTGAGCAACTGCACCGGTATCAAATACCCAGGAGCTACTACGAGCGCTCGTAAGGTACACATCAATAACATGTATATCACATATACCTTTGATGTTGCCGGCCTTCTTATCGCTAAGGGCATGTACAATGGTTCTAGCTTAAGGATGCCACGTAAGATAAATGATGAGGTGGAGGAGAGAGAAATCATAAGAGAAGGCTTGTCTTATCTTATTTAAGAGAAGACAAGAGATGATAGCTTAGCACAATTTGTCTCACCATGTTTTTAGGAATAACTAATTATTGAAGATAAGGCTAAGAGATGACCCATTGTAGACTTGTTTTTTTTGTCATCTCTAATTTACATGCAAAACTTAAGATAAGACTATCTTAGCAACCATTGTACATGCCCTAAGTATTTGGGGCAATTCCACTTCCAGTGACCCGTTCCCTTGCAACAAAAGCACTCAGTCTCAGGCTTGGGTCCATTCTTTGGCTTCTTCCCGGCAACTGGCTTACCAGGCGCGGCAACTCCCTTGCCGTCCTTCTTGAAGTTCTTCTTACCCTTGCCTTTCTTGAACTTAGTGGTTTTATTCACCATCAACACTTGATGTTCCTTTTTGATCTCCACCTCCGCTGATTTCAGCATTGAATATACCTCGGAAATGGGCTTCTCCATCCCTTGCATACTGAAATTCATCACAAAGCTCTTGTAGCTAGGTGGGAGCGACTGGAGGATTCTATCAACGACCGCGTCATCTGGGAGATTAACTCCCAGCTGAGACAAGCGGTTGTGCAACCGAGACACTTTGAGTATATGTTCGCTGACAGAACTATTTTCCTCCATCTTACAACTGTAGAACTTGTCGGAGACTTCATATCTCTCGACCCGGGCATGAGCTTGGAAAACCATTTTCGGCTCTTGGAATATCTCATATGCTCTGTATTGCTCAAAATGCTTTTGGAGCCCCGATTCTAAGCTGTAAAGCATGCCGCACTAAACCAGGGAGTAATCATCACTACGCGACTGCTAGGCGTTCATAACGTCTTGAGTTGCTGGGAAAATGGGTGCATCACCTAGCGGTGCTTCAAGCACATATGCTTTCTTGGTATCTATGAGGATGATCCTCAAGTGACGGACCCAATCTGTTTAGTTGCTACCATCGTTTTTCAGCTTGGTTTTCTCTAGGAACACGTTGAAGTTGAGGGCAACATTAGCGTGGGCCATTGATCTACAAGACATATTGTAAATATTTTAGACTATGTTCATGATAAGTAAGTTCATCTACACAAATTTAATGAACTCCCACTCAGATAGACATCTCTCTAGTCATCTAAGTGATATGATCCGAATCGACTAGGCCGTGTCCGATCATCACGTGAGACGGACTAGTCATCAACGGTGAACATCTTCATGTTGATCGTAACTTCTATACGACTCATGTTCGACCTTTCGGTCTTCTGTGTTCCGAGGCCATGTATGTACATGCTAGGCTCGTCAAGTCAACCTAACTGTATTGCGTGTGTAAATCTGGCTTACACCCGTTGTATGCGGACGTTAGAGCCTATCACACCCAATCATCACATGGTGCTTTGGAACAACGAACCTTAGCAACGGTGCATAGTTAGGGGGAACACAATTCTTGAAATTTTAGTGAGAGATCATCTTATTTATGCTACTGTCGTTCTAAGCAAATAATATGTAAAACATGATAAACATCACATGCAATCAAATAGTGACATGATATGGCCAATATCATTTTGCTCCTTATGATCTCCATCTTCGGGGCTCCATGATCATCATCGTCGCCGGCATGACACCATGATCTCCATCATCATGCTCTCCATCATCGTGTCTTCATGAAGTTGTCTCGTCAAACGTTACTTCTACTACTATGGCTAACGGTTAGCAATAAAGTAAAGTAATTACATGGTGTTTTCAATGACACGCAGGTCATACAATAAAATAAGACAACTCATATGGCTCCTGCCGGTTGTCATACTCATCGACATGCAAGTCGTGATTCTTATTACAAGAACATGATCAATCTCATACATCACATATATCATTCATCACATCCTTTTGGCCATATCACATCACATGACACATGCTGCAAGAACAAGTTAGACATCCTCTAATTGTTGTTGCAAGTTTTTACGTGGCTGCTAAAGGTTTCTAGGAAGAACGTTTCTTACCTACGCCAAAACCACAACGTGATATGCCAATTACTATTTACCCTTCATAAGGACCCTTTTCATCGAATCCGATCCGACTAAAGTGGGAGAGACAGACACCCGCTAGCCACCTTATGCAACTAGTGCATGTCAGTCAGTGGAACCTGTCTCACGTAAGCGTACGTGTAAGGTCGGCCCGGGCCGCTTCATCCCACGATGCCGCCGAATCAAGATAAGACTAGTAACGGCAAGTAAATTGACATATCTATGCCCACAACATCTTGTGTTCTACTCGTGCATAGAAACTACGCATAGACCTAGATCATGATGCCACTGTTGGGGATCGTTGCAGAAATTCAAAAAAAATTTACGCATCACCAAGATCTATCTATGGAGTTACTAGCAACGAGAGGGGAGTGCATCTTCATACCTTTGAAGATCGCGATGCGGAAGCATTGCAAGAACGCGGTTGGTGGAGTCGTACACGAAGCGATTCAGATAGCAGCGGAAACCGATCTAAGCACTGAACAACGGTGCCTCCGCGTTCAACACACGTGCAGCCCGGTGACGTCTCCCGCGCCTTGATCCAGCAAGGGGAGAGGGAGAGGTTGGGGAAGACTTCGTCCAGCAGCAGCACGACGGCGTGGTGGTGGTGGAGGAGCGTGGCACTCTAGCCATCTATATATAGGGGGAGGGGAGGGGCTGCACCCCCATCTAGGGTTTCCCCCCTAGGGGGTGCGGCCAACCCTAGATTGATCTAGGGGGCGACCAGAGGGGGAGAGAGGGGGGGCGCCCTAGGTGGGCCTTAGGCCCATCTAAGCCTAGGGTTTCCCCCTCTCCTCTTCCCTGCGCCTTGGGCCCCTTGTGGGAGGCGCACCAGCCCACCTAGGGGCTGGTCCCTTCCCACTCTTGGCCCACGCAGGCCTTCGGGGCTGGTGGCCCCTCCCGGTGGACCCCCGGAACCCTTCCGGTGGTCCCCGTACATTACCGATGATGCCCGGTACACTTCCAGTGGCCAAAACCTCACTTCCTATATATAATTCTTTACCTCCGAACCATTCTAGAACCCCTCGTGACGTCCGGTATCTAATCCGGGACTCCAAACAACATTCGGTAACCACGTACATATATTCCCTATATCCCTAGCGTCATCGAACCTTAAGTGTGTAGACCCTATGGGTTCGGGAACCATGCAGACATGACCGAGACATCTCTCCGGCCAATAACCAACAGCAGGATCTGGATACCCATGTTGGCTCCCACATGTTCCACGATGATCTCATCGGATGAACCACGATGTCCAGGATTCAATCAATCCCGTATACGATTCCCTTTGTCTACCGGTATAGTCCTTGCCCGAGATTCGATCGTTAGTATACCGATACCTTGTTCAATCTCGTTACCTGCAAGTCTCTTCACTCGTTTCGTAACACATCATCATGTGACCAACTCCTTAGTCACATAGAGCTCATTAGGATGATGTCTTATCGAGTGGGCCCAGAGATACCTCTCCGTCATACGGAGTGACAAATCCCAGTCTCGATTCGTGCCAACCCAACATATGCTTTCGGGGATACCCGTAATGTACCTTTATAGTCACCCAGTTACGTTGTGACGTTTGGCACACCCAAAGTATTCCTACGGCATCCGGGAGTTGCACAATCTCATGGTCTAAGGAAAGGATACTTGACATTGGAAAAGCTTTAGCATACGAACTACACGATCTTGTGCTATGCTTAGGATTGGGTCTTGTCCATCACATCATTCTCCTAATGATGTGATCCCATTATCAATGACATCCAATGTCCATGGTCAGGAAACCGTAACCATCTATTGATCAACGAGCTAGTCAACTAGAGGCTTACTAGGGACATGTTATGGTCTATGTATTCACACATGTATTATGATTTCCGAGTAATACAATTAAAGCATGAACAATAGACAATCATTATGAACAAGGAAATATAATAATAACATTTTATATTGCCTCTAGGGCATATTTCCAACATGTGGTTCTCCTACTGGTTTGATAACTTTGGTTTCATAACTGAGGGAAATACTTACCGTCGCTGTGTTGCATCATCCCTTCCTCTTTGGCGAAATACCGACGCATCTCAAGTGCACGTCACCGTCTACCTCTCCTTCTGGAAATTTACATTATTTCTAATTTTGAAGGTGTATGTTCGTGTGTCATCCAGAAAATGATTCCGACAAGCTTGACCCCGAAATTGCGCACAGTGAAGGTCTTCGCACTAGAATCTATCGGCCCCAACCTAGACCAAGTTGCCAGTTTCCTGAGATGCTTTTTGTGCCTGGAGAAGCTATCTATCGAGGTGATGTTCCTTTCCTGTTAAATGTTAACCATAAGGGAGTTCAATTTTTGACACCTTTTTCCAAGTTACAATGACAATGTACTACGATTTCTGAAGGATTTTTGGAGGATTTCAGTACATACATGCCCCCCCATATTGGTTGCTTGATCCATATGGTTAAAATCCATAAGCATGTCTACTTTGGATCCATCTGTACTAGTTTCTTAGGGAACTTTTCATCCACTCCAACCTCTTGTGAAGAAGGCTACATTTTTCTAGGTTGTAATCAAATTCCCATGTTAATCATGTCAGATCGAAGATGGCACGTTAGTGCATTTTACAAATCATGCAAACCAAATAGGCATGCAGTAGTGTTCAAAATTTCATGTAGGCACTAACACGTTTTCTTCTTTTGCAGATAATATTAGGCCTGGTGGTGGATAATGTGATACAATATAACAATCATATCAAATGCCTAGATCTGCATTTCTCAAATTACTTTGAACTCCTACTGAGGGACCTTACCGAAGATTATATTCGCTAGGTTCTTTGTTGTCAAAGCAAGGGTGCTGAAGGTAATGAGGTTTGCCCTGCATTTATTTCGCAAAAATGAATGGTTTGTTGATTAGCGTCGGTGGCTGCGGCATAATGGAATAGGCTCCGAAAAAGCTAAATTTCATTTTGGAACTTCAGATGACAAAGTAATCGGAAGTCATCGTGTCAACCCCATACATGAATTCTCAGTGGCTGGCCCCTTTGCAAAAATTATGAGGTTTTGAAACCAGCCTTACAAGTGGTAATATTAGTTTGAACTTCTCTTATATCCATGTTTAGCGGATCAGTGCGGGCGTTTGCTGTTGATGAGCTGAATTTCATTTCTAATATCAGTTTGAACCTTGTAATATTCGAATTTGAGCCATATTACTCTAGAATTTGAACCTTATAATATTTCGAGCTTTTGTGGTACAATCATCGAAATGGCATTGTATGAGAGTCGCATATTGGTAGCACTATTTTGACCTTAATATGCAATGGACTTACATTTTATTAAACAATGCTCGAATTTGTTTCCCTTGTTGATCTCATAGCACACGATCTGTATAGCTAACTCGATTGCAATCTTTGACATTATTGCACATAGTTGGTTTCTTCAACCATGTGCCCTGTAGAGCGCAGAATTAATTATCGCACACGAGTGTCCATCATCACCCTTCTGTGTAACTTTGACCTCATCACCCACGGGTAAACTTATGACCGAAGTCATTCCACACACTTCGTTTTTACATAGCTTTTTGCCAATGAACGCCCATGATTTGTCCTTCTTCTAGCCGATGTGTGGCCAAACTAGCCGTGTGGCGCGGTTGCACGGGAATAGGCTCATCAATGATACATTTGGCGCATCTTCGAGCCCACGTGTGGTCAAACGAAACGCGTGCGGTGTTCTCAAGAGTGCACTGGAATCCTCCACTATGAACACGGTGACAGGACATGACGATTACTGGTCGTCTGGAACCCATTTATTACAGCGGCCATTTAACCCTTGTGTCTCTTCAACCTTTCGATCGTGCCCCACTATTGCAAGAAGCACACCCACCACAAAAAATTATTAGAGGGTATCCTGCGCGGCTCCAATGGCGCTCCGAGTGGCTGCCGACGACGAGCAGCAGTTCACCATGCATGCCATGGTGGACACTCACAGAAGGTTGACGGAGCTCTCGGTGGTGTACACCAACAACCCGGTCTGGGTGGAGCACTCCATCCACATCATGGAGCTGTTGCTTACTAAGGAGAAGTACAAGGTGGTCGGGTTCGACCTCGAGTACACCCGCGCTTGTGCCGGGTCTCGTCCCAAGGTCGTCGTCGCCCGAATGGGCGTGCGCAATCACGTCCTCATCTACCACTACTGCCTGGCCACAAGGCCTTGCGAGCATTTCGTCAGGTTTGTCAACAGCCCCCACTACATGTTCACTGCGGTGGACATCACTAATGATGTAAAGGTGCTCAATAATTCGGCATCGCCTTCCAAAATCATCTCGACATCCAGGGCCAATACAAGATCTGGGGCAGCAACGAGCATGAGAAGGACTCACTGGTTCACCTCACTAATGCCATCATCGATCCCTACTACAAAGACATGAAGGATTCCTGCAACAAGGACAAGCGTGCCTGGCACTTGGCCTAGATGGAGAAACTCGACAATGCTCACGTCGTGTACGCGGCCAAGGAGGCGTACATGAGCTACGAGATGTACAGGAGGATCGTTAACATGAGGAAGTGCCTCCTTCTGCAGAGCAATGGCAAGCGTCGTCGCAACAAGTAGATGATTAGATCCTCGTTTCTCCTAGTTTGTATGCATGTAATTGCTTACTTTGGTGCGTGCAAATGTTATGTGTGTAGTCACTTGTGTAAGTGTATTCTTAATTTGGTTATGCAATGTTTTTTAAGTATATATGTTGATGCTCTGTAGGCAGAGCGTAGATGTTGTGCGGACAGAGCAAATCACATCGCACACGGACTAAACAATGAAACCCGTCGGTGATGTTTTCATCAATCCTCACCATTGTATACCAGCAATCGTTTGCTCACAACACACAAGGCTTGTTAACAGGAATCGTCTGTGTTGTTATCGGTCTTCCCACACATTTTCAATCGCAGACCTGTTTGCCGCTTATCACACACATCTTGTTAAGTTGAACCGTTTATGTTATCTTGGCTCAACGCAAACAGTTCATCCAAGTGAACTGTATATTGTATATCGCACACACATTCATTGGGCTGACCGTTTCTTTTCTGTTGCATAATCACATCTGAGTGAACTGTATGTCGTATATCGCACACACCTTCATCTGGTTGCCTGTTTCTGTTGTTCTGCCTCATCACAAACAGTTTATCGGGGCGAACTATATGCCGTATATCGCACGCACCTTGATCTGGCTGTCCGTTTCTGTTGTTCTGTCTCATTGCAAACAGTTTGTATGGATCAACCGTATGCCCCGCATCGCACACGCATCTAAAATCTGAACTGTTTGATGTATCCACCATCGAAAATGTTTTGCATCTTTTTTTACGGGTTTTTTTACATCAACGTTTGCGATTAATGCATCGCACACAGTTTCCTCGAAGGGTCTCTGATTGTAGCTTCGCGTTAGCAGCATCCTGCACTAGTGGCAAGCTATAAAATTATTTTCACAACTCATCAGACATTCGCTAAACTTGTAACTCAAATATTCATTTCTGCAATCTAATTGTAGAAACACAAAATGTGTTACAGTAAGTTCTACTTCATTCTAAAAACCTTTTCAAACATTTCAAGGGATCCAGATCTATGTCTCAATAAGTAAATATAAATATCTACGTGAGTCATCCTTGAAGATAGATAAGTCCACTTCTTGCAACAACACATATTGGATACACACATTAATATGTATGTTCCAATTATTTTGTTGCTCGTTCTTTATGGCATGTGAACGGTATTTTAGTTTAAATCACTATTTGGATGAAAGTTGCAAGTGTCAGATGATTCATAATCAAATGACTTCAAAATCCATCACTATGGAATTTCTCCATGCTAGTTTCTCCAATGTGACTAAATGCAGTGCCATGCATACGTGGTATTCTTGGTCTTGCGACATTTAGCGTCGGTGTTATGGATGTTCAATTTTATCATCAATATTCATAACATGCAACCTATTCACAATTATGAACAAATAATTATTCTCTTATTAACAACCCCTTTTGCAATAATCATTATGCAATAGGCTAGAGTATATAAAACTCTAAAATGAATTATGAAAATAAACATAAAGGTAATACACTGATGCGAAGTATTATAACTTTTACAAAATTTCCATCGTCATTGTGAGATAGAGAGAACTGACGTGTGGGTCTAGGGGTATTTTTTGTCATATAACATGGTCTACGGGTTTGAACTGACAACAAAGATGTCTAATGACATCTTTGAGCAAACATCTTGTCACAACCCTAGTTCTGGTATGCACTAGGCTAGTCTTGATGTTTGCATCATGTTTAGATTTCAAATGAAATTGAATTGAGGACTTGTGAAACCCTCAGAAACCCTTTTGAAAAATGACCCAAATAAAAATTGCTCCAAAAAGGTCCAAGAAAATGTTCATGATGCTCTCTGAAAATATTGGTTAGAGATAAAAAATCAAACCAATATTATTAGGAGCTCATAAGTATTTATTTTGGGAATTTGGAATTAATGCAATAAATATTTGCATTGGATATATATAT
>LR738711.1:509885362-509909581 GCA_902687465.1 Secale cereale
TATATATTATATTTTATAGATGTCCAATAATTCTGGATTTTGTGTGGGGCTTTGGATCAATGTTGGGGATATCGCTTATCGGGAACTTATCGGTCGACCCATGATAAGGGGTAAATCGGCCAGTTTATCGGCATATCGGCCGATTTATCGCCATATCGGCTCATTTATCGGCCAATTTATCTTATCGGTCAGACAGCGGTAAGCGATAAATCGGCCGATTTATCGGCATATCGGAAGATATCTTGAACAGTGCTTTGGATTACTCCTTCTAGTCCCTACAAAAAAAATGTCAGAAGTTTTTAAATGTTTTAGTTTAAATCAAACAAATGGCAAAAAAATAGAAAACAGAAAAGGAAAGGAAACTTACCTTACCTGGGCCACTTGCTGGCCTGGCACTGGGTCGGCCCAGCTGCCAGTCATCGTCCTCCTGGCGACGACAGGAGGCAGGGGCACGCGCCCGCCGCTCTCGCGCATGGCCGCCATGCCTCCTGCCTGCCTACCCCTCCACCTCGCCGCCTCGAAGCTCCGGACGATGCCACGCACCTCCCCTTACCTCTCTGGCTCTCTCTCGTCGCCCCTCCCCTCCTCTGCCTCTCTTCCTCGCTCGGACCCGACCGCCGTCGTCGCCGCCGATCGCAACCACCGCAGCCACAGCCACCGCACCGCCTCCCCGAGCTGTCCCCGAGCTCCGCCTCGCTGCCGTGCATCTCCAAGCCGAAGGAATCAACCCCGGACGCCCTGAGGCCTCGTCCTCGAGCTCGTCTTCACTGCCGGCCGCCGTGGATCCCCCTCGCCGCCCAGACGGCTCCAGGACCTCCCCGAGCTCGCCGTTCGTCGCGTTGCAATCGCCGTGAGCTCCTCCTTCTTCCCCCTGTCCCCTCACTCTCGCGCGTGCCGTAGCCCCGATCCCCTCCGTGACCGCAAGCTCACTGCCGCCGGCGATGCCGCCGCCGTGGCCACAGCCACGCACGCTGAAAACCGAGCACGTCACCGCACTCAGTGCCTCACCAGGAGGCACCCATCCGTTGGCCTCCCCGTGCCCTGAAGCGCCATTTCCGATGAGGCCCGAACTCTGGCGCCGCCGCAAGCTTCGTTCCGGCCAGCTCCGGCGCCCCCGCACCCTCCCATCGGCGTGAATGGATGCGGGCGAGCCTCCGCTGCCTGTAGATGGCCTCGGCCGTCCATTTGGACGTCGGGGGCCCATTCCCGACGCCCTCCGCCGCGTTTACTGCCGCCGGCGGCTAAACGCCGGCGTGTTAGCCGGGGGTTGACCAGGATTTGACCCCCTGGGTCAATGACAGGTGGGCCCCCACCCCTCCAGTTAGTTGACCGTTTAGTTTTTAATTAAGTAATTTTGTTAATTAGATTAGCCACTGACATGTGGGCCCTGCCCAGCTAATTAGTTGTTAGGATTAGTGTTAGTACTAACTAACTTAGTTAGGTTAGTCCTACAGTCACTGACTAGTGGGCCCTGCCTAGTTAGTTAGGGCTAACTAACTCAGTTAGTTTACTAAAGCCACTGACGTGTGGACCCCACACGTCAGGTTTGACCTGAGTCGGCGCTGCTGACTTGCTGACGCAAGCATGACGCAGTGCTGACGCAATAAACAATTTTCTAGAATTGTTTTGTTTAGGAAAATCCAGAAAATTGTTTAAACTTCAAAAAATCACAGAAATTCAACCATAGCTCAGAATGAAATAATTTATATATGAAAACTTATCAAAAAAAATCAATCTATCCATCTGTACCATTTTCATGCATGATAAATGAAGTTATACCCACTGTTTATATGAAAACACATAAATGGCATTTAAAAATGCTCATTTAGAGTTGCATTTGAGCCCTTGGTTCAAATGGAATTCAACCAAATAAAATGCTAGATGCATTAGCTCAAACAACATCATATCTTCATGCCATATTCATGCATCATGTTGTTGCATATGCTTGTGTTTGATTGTCGGCACCGTTCTTCTCGATAGGTCCTGCTCCGGAGACCGTTCCAGAGTACCTGTCAGAGGAGCAGTGCTCTACACGTTGTTTTACCAGGCAAGCAAACCCCTTTGTTCATTCCGATACAATCCTACTCTCTCGCTCCTGCTCCCTGTTATTGCATTAGGACAACAACGTTTCAACTGCTACTTTATGCTGCAGTAGTTGAACCCATTCCTCTGCATGACCTGTCATTGCCACAGTAAATAGTTGAAACCCACTAGCATGTGTAGGAGTTGATTGAAGCCATGTTGTGATCTTACCATGCCTTGCTTGCTATTGCTTAGAGTATGTCAGGTCTGATTCATTGGGAATGAATTGGAGTGCAGTGATATGTTCTGATGTTGAGCGTTAAGTGTGTGAACACGATTTGGTAAAGGTAGCGGTGAGAGGCCATGTAGGAGTACATGGTGGGTTGTCTCACTGGAACCGTCCTTAAGCACTGAGTTCTGTGTATGTTGTCCAATGAATAGCTACTACCACACATTGGGTTCCGGTAACTCGACCCCTCTCGGCTTATTAATCAACTTGATCTCTGTCCAGGAGTCGCAACTAGTTTCTGGTGTTAGTAGGTAGTGTTATTTCTCTACCAGGTGGCACCCGACAGGGTGGGCTTGGGACAGACTAGGCACACGTGGCCCGGTGTACCGAGTGGCACCCGGATGGTGGGCTCGGGAACCCTGTACACATCGTTTGGGGCCATGATGGAAACCTCGGCCGGACTCCCTTGCGGATGGAACCCGAATAGGTGATAAACCTGGACTAGAGTCTTGTGTGGTTAGTCAGGTCATGGCCGACACCCTCGCCAGGCTTCCGCTTGAAGGTTGCCGAGATACACGACGTGTACATGGCAGTAAGTGGCGAGAGCGTGTGTGAAGAAGTACACCCCTGCGGAGTTTTATCATGATCTATTCGAATATCCGGGTCCACGGTTATGGACTTCTTGGATGCTTACGTGGTACATAGACAACTTGAAGTGGATACTCTAAAATACTCAAGACAAGTGTGAGTGCTATGGATGGCCTTCTCGTAGGGAGACGGGGATGAATCCATAGTGGTGTATTGTGTGGTGCTTAGTGGACTCGTGTGCGCCACCTCAAAAGAGTTACCAGCAATCGTAGAATAGGATAGCCACTAGTCAAAGCTGGCTTGCTGCAACTAAACCCCATTTTGCCATCTTGATACAAGTGCATGTATGGTAGGATAAGATGTAAGTCTTGCTGAGTACCTTTGTACTCATGTTTGCTTAATTTATGTTTTGCAGATAGGATTGATGTCTCACTAGTAGTTCCGCTTGGACTTCGACAAGTAGCTTGTTACCTCAGCTACGATCTTGGACGAGTGTTGTAGATAGTCAGGCTCTTCAGCCTTTTTCTTTTGTAGATGTCTGTACTCAGACATGTATGCTTCCGCTTGTCGCTTGTATGCTCTGAATGTTGGGTCATGAGACCCATGTTTGTAATATCTGGCTCCTCGGAGCCTAATGAATAAATACTTGTTTCATAGAGTCTTGTTGTGATGCCATGTTGTATTTGCACATATCGAGCATATTGTGTGTATGTTATTGAAATGCTTGGTATGTGTGGGATCCGACACCTAGTTGTTTACCCTTGGTAGCCTATCTTACAGGGAAATGTTTCCTAGTGCTTCCACTGAGTCTTGGTAGCTTGCTACTGCTCCGGAACACTTAGACTGACCGGCATGTGTCCTTCTTCGTTCCTGTGTCTGTCCCTTAGAAGAAATATCACGCGTTGTTCCTTTAAGTCCTTGTAGCTTGCTACGACTTGGGTTCATACGTTGATGACCGACACGTTCGTTGTTGGGTCATGTATGCATGTCTTTGTAATTTAGTGCCACTTTTGGTTTATAACTGGTCATGTCGGCCCGGGTTCTCTGTTATATGGATGCTAGCGACACTATCATATACGTGAGCCAAAATGCGCAAACGGTCCCGGGCCAGGTAAGGTGGCACTCGTGGGGATACCGTGCGTGAGGCCGCAAAGTGATATGGTGTGTTACATGCTAGACCGGTGTGACTTAGGATCGGGGTCCTGACACATCTAACGGAACGATGGCATTTTTAGATATCTAATGGCATTTTTGAGCAAGCATCTCACAGAACGATGGCATTTTTTAGTAGTTGTAACTTGTAATGGCAAAATTTAGTGGAACACAGCATAAATGATTAAAGAAAATACGCGGCTAGGGTTTCGGTATAACACTAGCTACCTATGTCCATCATTTCTTTTTTCTAGATTAACTTTCGGGGTGTGTGAGGGAAGGGACTCAATTAAAATGAGGGAAGGGACTCAATTAAAAATCTCTAGCCCCACACTAAACTTCATAAATACACATGACCCACCATAAGATCGAAAATTCATCGCCATCTCGTGTTTGCGATATTTCACAATTCTTGAGGAAGCCCAAAGAACTGTTAGCAGATCGTCCACAGCCAGAGTCGATCAACTGTCAGAACTTTGTACAAAGCTACATCATGTCGTCAATGAACTGAAATGAAGCAAGACTCGACAGAACTTTGTACAAAGCTACATCATGTCGTCAATGAACTGAAATGAAGCAAGACTCGACGGAAGCATAACAAGGACATCAAACCCTCGCATCCAAATGTGATAGAGATCGAAACCTGCATCTACTAATAGAATCGCTCTGGATGCCACTATTGAAAAACATAGTAGAAAACAAAAAATAGAAGGTGCACTTTCAAAATTTAAATTTTTTAGAAGTTCTTGTTAGTGTACAAACGTGCTTGACATTTTTCCATGCGCAAGTTCTATAACTCTGTATTTAGAGCATCTCTAGTAGAACCCTCAAATCCTTAAATGTAAAACCAGTTTTAAGGTTTGAGAATTGCCCAATTTTAACACTTTTAAGGGTTGAAAAACATGGGCAAATAGTAGAACCCTCAAACCCAACCCTTATAACGGAATATTCCGTTATAAGGGTTGGGTTTGAGGGTTCTACTCTTTGCCCCAACCCCAACCCTTAAAACTGTCATTTAGCATTGCATAATTTTCACTAGAAAAACATAATAAACCTCCAAACAAACACGGAAATAAAGATCATTGATGCATGGTTTAATAGTTTTTACATCACACAATCATCATCTTCCCCATCTACTCGGCACCATCACCAAAAAATTACACTTGGCACCATTTCCTAGACCACTTCCACGTCCATCAAGCACCTCCATCGGTGGTGGAGTCTTCCACACCGCCATCGCCACCACAACTCATCGGAGTGTCACCTCGAAGAGTAGAGGATGCACCACGGAATATCCTCTTCCTCTCCGCGATGTCCTCCTTGTAGTCCTTCCACCATTGCAATTGTTCTTGATCCATGTCCTTCTTGGACATCATCATGTGCTCCTTCTCTTCCACCATGAGTTCTTTCCATACCTTTGCCTCTTTCACCTTGATCATCCTCTCCTCCAAGTCGGCCTTGCGCTTTGCTTCTTCACGCTTTGCTTCCACTTGTGCAAGCTTGACCTCTTTCTTCTTCTCGGTGATAAGAAGCTTCGTCTCCAATGTCTTCTTTGTCAATTCCTCTCTTGCCTTCATCATTTGCTCCATCTTCTCCCTTAGGCTTGACGCCTCTCCTTCCATCTTCACCCTTACCTTGCCCTTCTTGGTTCCCTCGGGCTTGCCCAAGTTCCTCTCCCCCTCCTCATCTTCACTATCATCCATCCTAAGCATTGCCGACCTCTTGGGTGCGGTCTCTTGATCCCTCAACTTCCACTTGTCAAAGGTTTGAAGAATTGCCCAAGCATGTTTAAATGGGAATGGCTTGCCCTTGGAAGCGGCCATCTCTTTGTACCTCATGCCGGCAATTGTCTCCTATCAACCACACATAATCACATAAGAACAATAGCCACACATAATCACATAATCAAAATAGTGAAGATATGTACTCACATAGTCACTCTCCACGGTTCCACTAGGTGGTGCTTCCCTCACTTGGTCCATGGCCGCACTCCAACGAGCACAAGCGGGCTTCATCAACTCCCACCTGCCTTGAAGCGACCGGTAAGTGCGAGAGATGAACCCACTATTCTTCGGCTTGATCCTACAATAGGTGTCCTCGATCCTTTGCCAATAACGTTTACCGGTTTGGTCGGTGCGGTGGTTGCATCCATCCCCACAGCTGCCCAAGCACGAACCAAGAGGATATCTTCCGCCTCAGTGTAGTTTGTCGACCGCGCGTGTGGGCGGGAAGCGGCGGTGAATGCCTCCTCCCCTATCTCGGCCACCTCCTCCTCGTCATCCCCTTCATCCTCCTCATCTTCCTCCAAGTCATCACCAACCCTAAAGGGTTCTAGAGGCGGAGCCCCGAGGTCCACCTCCGCGTCTTGGAGGAGGTTCATGAACGAGGATGGGGTTGCCATTTCCTCGAACACCTCGTGCGCGACGGGAGGAGGTTCCGCGGGCATGGCAGCGGGCTTCTTCCGCGTCACGGTCTTCTTCCGCGGCTTGGCCACGGCGGAGGACTCGCCGGCGGCCTTGGAGGCAGCCCCTCGCGGCCCACGGGAGGCCGCCTTCGGCCGGCTCTTCTTGAGGGCCGGAGCGGCGTCGGGGACGGTAGCCGGGGCGATGGCCGGGGCGGGAGCGGCGGCCGGCGCTGGCGCGGACGGAGGCCGTGGCAGGCCTGCCCGCCGCCGCTTCGCCCCGAGGGTGGCCGTGGCGGGGACGGGGGCGGCCGGGGCGGACGCGGCGGCCGGCGGAGGCGGGGCGGCCGAGGCGGGCGCGGCGGGGAAGTCCATGGCGCGGGCGGCAGCGACGGTTGAGCGGGATCGCGATCCAGCGCTTTGGCTGAAGTTGAGTGCGGTCCTCCCAACCCTCACTTCTACAGGCTCAAAACGAGTTTGAGGGTTGGACCACTAAAAATATTTACAGGTTTAAGGGTTTAAGGGTTCTAGTCTATGTGGTTTTTCGGACGAAACCTGTAAAAAAAACGATTATTTTTAAGGGTTTGAGGGCTCTACTAGACTTGCTCTTACCCCCCCTACAAAATAGAAGGTGCACTTTAAAATTTTGGATTTTTAGAAGTTCTTGTTAGTGTAATTTTCTGCACGCAATTTCTATATGTACTTACCTTCAATAAAAAAAGAAGGTGCACTTTAAAAATTCAGATTTTTTATAAGTTAACATGTTTAAGCATAATACTAAGGTAACAGGTCAAAATGTTTCTCCCATAAAAATTTGCAGATAGTGCTTGGGTGTAACAATGAACACACATACCTTTTTCTAAAATGACATTGGCAAAGAAACATTTTTTATTAACAGGAGCATATGCTCCCAAGAGCCGAATTGGATTGCTGACACACCACCCTCAACCAAAGCCCAGAAGTAGCTTCGCCATGTTGCGCATTCAGGTAAGCAAATCCAGTTCAGTAAAACTTGTAATGAAAGTTTCATCAATATTCATTCACTGGGTTCTACAGGTCGTCAACAAAACTGCAATGGTACGGCGTAACTTGATTGATATATGGATGTATACATCAAGCATACAATTTTTTCTGCCAGCCGTCTAGCCCAAATTTTCAAAGTCCAAAAGCCAAACAACATTGCCGCGCAGAAGTGAACGCGGTACAACTTGCTTCTGCTCGAAGCTAGCACCAACAAAAACTACCTCAACCACCTTCCCATCTTCATCGCTGTTATCTTCCGCTTCTTGTGTTCTCGGTGCTTGGCAGACATACGCAACTTCCTCTTGGCGTGCCGCGCTGGGTCGACGGCTGCAACAAGCTTCTCAGCCTGCTTTCTGCTCTCCCTCTTTGCTTTCAGGTCCTTCCGGACACTGTTGTAAATTTCCACAAATTTCTCAACACCAATGAGATCACGTAGTTTGTCCCTGGTCACCTCTGCTGACTGATTAACTTCATCTATAAAACAACACAGCAAAATATTATTATACCTTGGGCAAGATTACATCTAAGCTGTGGAAAATACTGGCATGTCTCATTTGGCAGTAGCACAAGTTTTGGCTAAGAAAGTTAACCTCAAAAGCCAAGGGAACAGAAAAATAGGAAACTGGTACAAAAATATGCAACACGCCCCCATTTATATGGAGAAGAAAAGGATCATACCACTGATGACTTTCCCAGCAAATCCTTCAGCAACTTTGTACAATGGGGCCAACATGTGAACAGCATAGGTTGAAAATTCAGCTTCAGTGCTTAGTTTTGGTGAAATCGTACTGAAACAACTGAACACGATCTTCATCTGCAAACACAGAAAATATACAGTAAGTATTAAATATCATATGCAATCGCAGGAATAATATTTGCAACGGACAATGACTTATTGACTTGTGTGATGATGATATGGTGCTTACATGTGTGTCCTCCATCTGCATTGCAATTTTTCCCATTTTCTTCAGGAGAGAAGAAACAAAGAAAGATGCAAGTTCTTCGCTGCTGTCAAGGCCAGATCCATCTACGTCAGTGCAAGAGGCAGTGCAGAGGAGAAATGTGTTCTTTGCTTTTCTGGAACCAAGCAATTCAAAACCCTCCAGGAAGGCACCATGATCGCGAGAACCAAGGCTAGACCAAAACTGATGCGATGAAGTTGTTTGCTTAACCAATACATGCAAGTTACAGATTGAGTACGCAAGATTGTGTACAATTTTCTTATTTTCTCCAGTATCACTTAGCTCCATCCTCAACTGTTTCAAGAAAGCAGTAGCAATTAGGAATAGCCTGCTTGGTTGGACAAGGAACGATGATGTGACATCCAACTTCTCTTTTTTCCTCTGCTCTACAGAAGCAAAATACTTGAATACCAGAACGCTAGAATAATAGCGTAACTTCGAATGGGGATGTATCAGCAGCTTGCAAATTGTCATCCATATCGCCTGCAAGTAAAGTGCGTCATGGTAGCACAAAAATGTATGGGCAATAAAGGGGTAGTGATCTTAAGGGATGTGGAGTATGAGTTGGCTACAGAACTCTGTTTCTGCTATTCTACAAGTTAGCCATGAACAAGGTTTGCTTTCTGTGAAGGGACATAGTATTACACCAGCTGTGAAATGACAATAAGAGCACCACAACAGCTAGTAAAAAAATCATGACAAGATATAGACAGAAAGAATGCTTAATACAGCTGCAATTAAAGGGTTTGCTTTCAGTCAAGGAATATAGCATTACATCAATAGCAAAACGTGATATTTCTGGAAATAAACTATTAAGAGCTCTGCAACAGCTAGTAAAAAGAACACATGATAGCATCTAGTAGTGCTCAAAAGGTAATCATACCTCTGTATTCTGTTTGAAATACAACTCTGGGAAGTGTTCAAGTAAGTTATCCATCATTAGAATAGAATAGTAAGCCTCTTTCCAAAATGGCAGACCAGTTTCCCCAGTTAAGTCTAGTTGTACTCCTCCAGAAGCGGTGCAAGAAGATTCCATTATTCGCTTCGCAACAGCCAAAATACTTTCAAGATGTTTACCAATTCCTAATGAGCGATTCCCAACAAGTAGACCAATAACCTGTAAAATACAATGAGACTTCTCCAGTTCATGAAAAGGAAAAAACTAAATAAATGCAATAATCACAGATGGAAGTGCTTCTATGCCCTCCAAATATGTGAAAACGAATTGAGAGCACCATTTGCAATGCGATTTCAAATTCGTTGCATATAGTGTTTGAGAGATCATAAAGGTAATAATCATTAACCTGGGCTGAAGCGCTCCACAAATTCTGTTTTTCACCAGTGTACCAGGAAAGAGAGTACTCAAAAATAGAATTCTTTCCCTGATCACCAATGCGCGCTAACAGCTTCTTGATTGCTACGACAATCATTGAAGACACCTTCTGGTGCTGTTCATTTGCCAAGGCAACTACCAGATGAAGAAAAAAAGTTTGACCCTGGTCATCAATAATCCTCTGAGGGAATCTGGTAAGAATATCATGGAGCATTTGGAGCACCGCTTCTCTTCCTGATGCATGCTCATAACTGCAAATTTTCATAGAGTTAGTACGTCACGCATGCAGTGCCAGAGGCAAGTAGTAGTAGCTGTTGGAGATTCATGCATACCTCAGGTTTGTCAGGAAAAAATCAATATGCTGTTGTAAGCGCTTCCCTGAGAGTGGGTAATTTAGAAAAAACTGTAGCAGAATTTGCATACATTGCTGACGTATAGACTCTGTTTGAGTTGTGACCATCACTTCTCCTATCCCAACTACAATATCATAAATCTCAGGGGAAACCAATTTTCTTTTGACAATTGCTTTCAGAAGCGACAAGGCAACAGGTGATGGGTTTGTCTGGAGATCAACAAAAATAGGGAAACGGACAAGCATCTGGAGTTGATCATCTGAAAGTGAAATTCTAAATCCTCTAAGCAGATGAGCAAGTAGTTTCAAACAAGATGTGACCAAATGGCCATTAGAATTTCCAGTTCTCTGAGCAATCTCCATTAGTACACTCTTGATAGAATTTGCATTGTCCCTGAGAGATGGCAAAGGTAGTTTCACCAACATGGCAAGACATCTAAAAGTGACAGAAAGGACACTTTCATACTTGGAACTCAGACATTTTCCCAAAAGGTTGACAAAAGGATCTAACATAGACAATAGTTGCTCATCTTCCTTGTGCAGCTTGATGCTCTTCAACCGATTGCGCAGCAAAGAAAGTGCAAACCTGGTAAATATATAGGAATTATGTAGCCCACTCTCGCCAAGTTCTAGGAAATTCATTCTGAGAATGTTTTTCTGACCAGAACCAGATTCCATATTCTTTTTGCGTTGAGATTCATTCCCTTCAATGGTATCCTCAACAAGGCCATAAACAAATATAAATAAGTTTGAAGTTTCAGTTGATGGGTTGCACTCAACCCCCAAGGCTATACTGTGTAACATCGCCTCAAGTTTTGTTCTTAATTTTGGAGTAAGGTGCTTCCGAAGATGTGCAGAAATCGGCAAGATTAATTTCAAAGAATGTGTCCTGAATGTAATACTCTGAGCAATCAACTTAAGAGTCTCAAATGACATTCTCTTCTTTGTCTCTTTCATTTTGGAGGCAATCTTTTCAACTTCCTTTTGTTCCGCAATATCTCCAAGTATATCACTCTCAACTACAGACAACAAATCTTGTAAGCAATAGTCAAGACTACCATTCATCTCAGCAGTCACAGTTTTTGATAATAAAAAATGAAGGGTGTAGCCCAGAACATGTAGCTCATAACCCCTTTTCAGTATCGCCCTCAATATCTTGACCACAAACTGCAGGTAACCAATCCCAAGTTCCTTAAGTGATGCAGCTAAAGCTGACCTTGCTTCATCACGTACGCTTTCAAGACGATTCTTGAGAAAGTTGCAGATTCGATGTATGATGCTTGAAAGTTGTGACTCAAAATAATCCACCGGTAGTAACTTGAGTATTTTGAGTGCTACCAGGTTTATGCTTACATTGACTTTCTCTGGATCAGCTCCTAATAACTTATGGACCTGTGGAAATACTACCTTTCGCAGGTATTGTTGCTTCTCCAAAGAGACTATGGTTGAGGAGAATGTAATGGAAGAATGAGAATCTCCAATCATACCATCAGAATTACTCGAGATATCAGTTGCGGGTTTCATGAAATGGAACACATCTAACACAGCACATATTAGCCTCAAAATGACTTTCTGCTTATCAGGCTTGAGACTCAACTCACGGAAGCATCTCATCAATATTGTTCTGTAATGCTCCCACTGCACTTTGGCAGCAACAGAAGAAAGTGTATCCAAACATACGTCTCTTACATGTTCACCCTTCCCAGCTTTGACATCAAAAAACATATTGAAAAACAGTGGAACAAAGACTTTCATAGTCACGTCCTAAACCAAAAGCAAAAGAACTGAAGTTAGTGGATTAAAAAAGGAGACAACGCGAATCAGATGCTTCATCCATTGGAATTTGTTGTGTCAGCTAATATTGTGTGAGAACTAATGAGCGATATTAGCTTCATAAAGCCAAGAAGAAATAATCCTGCAGCCAAGCAAGATAGTGCACATTGCACCATGGTTAATGTGCTATTTCATACTAAATGGGGTGAGATGCACCCCACAAACACCCATTATGGTAATCAATAGCAAAAGATATAGTCATTGACGGACTGAACTTTGGACTAAACATTCAAACAAATAAGCAGTCATCTGTGGCAGCTATTCATTTCATCTGATATCATTTCCACCAATAAAAACTTGGCAATATTTAATATTTACCTCTGAAAAGTTGGTATCTTTCATTGCCTGCCTGAAAAGAGATAACGCTTTGGATCTTTTACCAGCCTGCATTAATAGATGCGACCATACAAATAAGAACTACTGTTATTTGTTTGGAACTTTGGACTCTGAGGTGAACGAATGAGTAAAATTACCTGTAAATGAATTATGTTGTGGAAAAAATCTTCATCCAGATCGTCTTTACAGAGAGACCCGAAGGAGTTTAAGGATGGTACATGATCAAAATTATAGACCATCTCCCGAAGTAAAATGATCCACTCCTGAAATTACAAAAGCATTAATTTCTTCTTTTTAGTTAGTAACATCATATAGTTTATACAAAAGGTAGCCAGAATTTACACCTTTTGAACTGATATGTCTTTAGACATTGCTGCTCCCATATTATGAAGGTAAGTTCTCTCTAATATTTGTTGAATACGGCCTTTCATGCAAATGTTTCTGGAACTATTGTCTCCAGGTTTTACGGTGACTGTTTCAACAGAGCCGCCAGTGTCACTGTTCATAACTGATGCAGAGAATCCCAGGAATGATTGAAGAGCCCTGGATGCGCTTTGCCGGAAAATTAGCTCGTCGGATGACATATCATACACGCAGTGAGATAATATGGCACCTATATGTTCTTCTTGCATGCCGTGAAATAACTGCGGCTGAACCGTATCATATGCTCTGATTCTCATGTCATAATCTAGTTCACCTAGTTCTGAGGTTGAAACCGCATTCAGATCTCGCAGTAACCGAGCCTGTAAGAAGGACCAACTATCACAACTACTGTAAATAGGAAAGGAACAGGTACTGGGGCAAAGCTGACTCAGATGACATTACATCACGAGAAAAGCAATAATTACCAGAGAGGACATTGAAGACTCATGCAATGAAAGCCCATCATAAATATCACAGATACACAGCCGCTGCTCGAGTCCAACAGTCGCAAGCAATGGATTGAGTGCATTTACAATTTTTACACACGCACCATGTCGTAGATTTTGTATTAATCCCCTTACAACATGTAGAGCTTCCAGACACTCATCTGTTGTATAAAAGACACGATACAGAAGAGGGCAAAACATGTCAAGGTTGCTAGAAGCCTAGAATGTTGCAAGCGAGGTGAAAAATAATGAATGATCTCATGTCCCATTTGTGCATGTTGAAATACAAATCAGATGTGTGCACAGGATAAACTTGACTTGAAGATAGGCTTACCAGAGTTCAAATCCTTCTTACTGAAAAACGGAAGGACGAGATCTACAACATGCTCTGCGGCTGAGGGATCTGTGATGTAATTTAGCAATAGTTTAAACAACCTAAGTTCACGTTGCCCAAGCCATCTCCCAGATCTCCTGTAGAAATCAAAAGGAACATTCTGAACATAAGCTCCAAAAATGAGTAATAACTTCAATGTGAGGCATCTCCAGGCAAGAAACAGAATGCCCCGAACAATGCACAATTGATGTGACTAATTTGTATCTTCCACTAACATGTTCAAATGAACTCGAGAGAAGTGCTTGAACCAAAATAAGTTTAGTGGTCTAGTGAGTTCTTTTTCTTGAAGTTCATAGTTTCTCTCCAAACAATATGGATAAGGTCCAAGCAGAGTTTTCAAAAGAAAAAAACATGCATCGCATCAAGGGAATGATGGTATCTAAGTTAGTAAGAAGACAACTTTAAGGCCCTGACTACTCATAAGAGATTCTCGACCATAAAATAGATCAATACAATAATAAGACATGAGCAATTCAGTGCCATTTGTCAGACTCCACACAAAGAAAAGCATATACCTGTGAAGTTCTTTGCGATAATTAACAAAATCATGGAGACTGTTGAGAAGAACATCCATATGTTGAGCAAGAATTTTCTTCACCGAGTGATCTTCTTGCTGCTCCAAATCATTATCCAGCCTCAACAGATTCTCAATAAACTCAAGAGCATAGGAGGTGATAGATTCTGACGCAGTCCTCACAGTCAAAATAGAAAATATAGCCGGTACAAGGTTATTTGTCCCTAATAGTGATGCTAATTTTGGGCTCTGACTCATAACCATGAAGCAAGAAAATAAAGAGCTCGGTTTCTCACTACTGGCAGCCTCCTGTCTGAAGCAGTCAATCAGAGGCTTCACAGAAGCAAAAAAAGTACTCCAGAAGTACTCTCCAAAGTGATGACTTTCATACTGACCAAGTGCCAAGGAAACGATTCTAATAGATAAGGACCTAAGATCCTTTAATTGCTTGACTGAGGCACTTGCCTGCATAAAAGAGAGACAGGGATTAGTTCAGAGAAGATATTCATGATTTGTCAACACAGTGTACGCTACTTTAATCGAAGAAATGATGACGGGTACACACGATAACTTTGAGTAAGACTTTGACAGAACCATCATAACAAACAGTAACAGAGAAGATATTCATGATTTGTCAACACAGTGTACGCTACTTTGATCGAAGAAATAATGACGGGTACACATACGGTAACTTTGAGTAAGACTTTGACAGAACCATCATATCAAACAGTAACTACATTTGTTGTTATATGCTATAAAATATGTTTAATTAGTTTTTCCCTAAAATATCAGATACTTCTAGGTTAAATTGGGCAAATCATCAACAACTTCTTTTCCAGGAAGAACGGAATAGCTATTTGGTAGTTCCGCCAAACAACATGGTACAGATCTGTAATAACTAACCCAATATTAAAGGTGACAGCACTGCATATTTTTGCAGGTGATGTTTATTATAACATGACACACCTCAGTATCGTCGGCTACTGTCATCTTGTTTGGGCATTCATTCAGATCTATGGAATTGTCAGCTTCCTGGTCATTGGAACAACCATTATCAGGGTGATTTGATTGTTTACAAGGACCTTTCTCATCGCTGCTGCTTCCAAGATTCCGCATGCAACTCTCCAGCAACCGAACAACAATGATCAATAGAGCATCAAGAAATGGACCTATATGTGTCATGCCGAAAGTACTAAAAATCTCTTCAACTAAATGAAGAAAACCATTTGCCCTTTTCCATGTAAGACTCTCTAGACAGATGCTGGGTGAAGTTCCCACGACATCAGAAATACTTTCAAGTAGGTTGCCGGACTGACAAGAGAACATTTCAAGTTGAAGGCTCCCAGGGATCAAGGACTTTAGTAGTAACGAGAAAAAGAGCTGAAGCTCCTTTGCATCAAACTGCAGAAGGAAACGGAGAATGGCCTTTCGATGGCTAACCCCCGTGTGCTGCACAACAATACAAAACGTATAGAAGTTAGCTCTCACGTGAACTGAAATACAAATATTTCTTTTGCTAACTAAAGATACCAACCTTTCGAGAACCAAGCAGCTTCAGTTTCCTTACTTTAGGTGTTAACACACGAATAACCAAAGGAACAACACGACTTCTGTGACATTTCTGGATAGACAAAGAGTCATGTGAAACTGCCCAAGTGGTGATTTCTTCACGGAGAGTTTTCAAGCCGATCAGATTCTTAAGGTTTTGACTGTATGGGATTAAGAATTCATCCTTCCAGTTCAGAATGCAATCCAATGCTTTTGCCTGTATATCAGGATCACTCTCATCAAGGACCCTGGCAATAAATGTTAATTAGTCATAAATTTCCATGCAGCACCTCACATGCAGGAAATTCATATTAGCAACATTACAAAATTCACAAACCTTTCAGTTAATATTTCCTGAATAATCTTGCTCTGGGACAGTGATCCAGCATTGCGCATTGCTCGCAACAAGTTCAGCCATTCTTTCAGAATTATTTTCCATTGTTTGCCTTTACACTTGTCAGACATATATGAATCAACACTGTCAAAATCAAGATTAAAAAGGGCATTAATAAGGATTGGAGATTCCGTATTCAAGTCTGAGCTGCATAAAAAATGTCTTTCATAAATACCTAGTGATGCTGCCATCGGTATAGCCCATGAAGTTTAGAAATAATGGAACAACATGTCGAGAGCAAGACTCAGCAACATCAGGTATCTTTTGGAGGGCTTGAAGCAATAGTGTAGCAATTGTCTCAAGGGGTGTATAATCAAAATCCGTAGCAAGGTATAAGCTGAAGCAGTCAATAATAGCTGCAAAAATCAAAGATAGAAATAAGAAATGGTAAAAGCACTTAAGCATATAAACTTGACTTCAAGATAATTACTTAACCATAAGTCCATAACAAACAAAAGGTCTGCAGTCACTATGGTTGCATGCTTATTGACATCCAAATACCATAAAACTTAATTAATCCACCAAGCATCGTTTCACAAGTTTGGGTCGGCCAAATAGTAGGAAATAAAAACATGGTGAAAGCTTGAAAAGCTATATGTGTAGTTTACCAAGACAGAGGCACAAGCACAACAGTCTCAACACAACGGGATGCAAAGCAGCAGTGTCTCAACATACTCATCAACTCCCATATAGAGCAATAAAAATTATTTCTTTCTATTTGTCCTCTTAACATAAATAGAGTCAGAAATACAGCAATACAAGAGATGGACAGGAGAAACTCAAAATGAAACATGCAGTGAATGAGGACAAAGGTAAATGGAGCATATGGGTGGGTTTACATAGAAGAAAATACAAACAGAAAATTACAGATGGATGAGACATACATTCTGGGTGGGACACAGTTTGCAGCTTCTCTTGGTTTCTCACGGTCAGACCCTTTGACTGGTAAACTGTGATAAACTGAATAAACTGACTCCAGACAAGTTCCTTGTATTTACTAACAAGGACAGCAAGACAATCCAGTGCTGGTGGCCACAGATCACTAAATCGATTGTATAAGATGCCAATAATCCCATGCAAGAGAAGAGGTATGTAATCATCATGAACCGTATTAGAAGATAGACTCATTTGTATCCGAGAAACAAAGATAGCAATTTTGCGGCTAGTAGATACTGAAACTGGAGTTGACTCAACAGCGAGAAGAGTATCCACAACCTGATTTCAAGGGAGATATTAGAATTAGAACAGAAAATAGCAACTGAAATATTAGCTGCCAGAACATACATTGGTGTATTTAGGTTCAAGAGTTTCCTCTGCAGAATCTTCTGCTTTTCGCCTCTTATGTGGCCGCTCATCATCTAAGCCTAGGCGTTGATCCATCTTTGCATAATAAGATAAAATCCTCAATGTCAAAACCCGGACATTCTTATTTGGACTGCTCAAGCTAGCACCAAAGATACAGAATGAATTCAAGAGATTCTGTGGATCGAATTCTTCCGTCATCCCCAGGGAAGTTGCTCTGCTCACAGAAACAAAGAGAATTGGATAACCGTGAAAACTGATCAAAATAAGTACTCCCTCTGTCTCAAAATATAAGTGTCAAAAACGTCTTATATTTTGAGACAGAGTGAGTAGAAAGTTAGAGCGGAAACAACTTTACCCATGTAGGGAATCCAAATATTCAGCTACAGCAGAGAGCACTTGCGGACATGTGCTGTGCCTCTTGGCAAGAGATAGGAAGAAACTTAATTCTGATTTTTTATTGACATTAACCAGCAGTAGTTCATGGTATGATAATAATGCTGCACCGAGTAGACTTCTCCAGGTATTCTTCGGAAGACCGCTAATGCTATCTGCATGTCAACAAAAATTGTGCCTTTTCAGAAGACTGCAGATGATTATTGTAACAAAGTACATAAATATTCAAGTGCGATCACCTTCTTCCACCTCAAGTAATAGATCAAGGCTGCAAATAAACTTATTCAGCATTGCTAAACTATCTTGAGGGGCGTCTTTAGTATTTGAGTAGCAGCGAACAGATCCCCATAGTATAGCAGCTTCCTTTACACTGATCAGATTACTCCAATGATTGCCTGTCTTGACTATATCATCTACTAACTCTATCCATAAACGGACATTTGAATCACAAAACTTGTACACTTTCTTCTCCCGATCAAGATGACTACCATCAATGTCATGAGGAGTTACTCCATCTGTTGCTTTCTTAAATAAATGCAGAAGGATAAAGAGAACTTCCTCAGGTGAAGTCTCAAGAAAATTATCCATTGCACTGCAAGGCATCAAATTTCAGGGTCAAATCTTCATGTGTGGAATTGTACAAGTACTTTTTAAAGTAATAACAACAACTACTAGCGCACACCTCAGTATCTGACTTTCAAAAGCTTGTATAATTTGTGGGCCTTTCGTGAAAAGCTTTTTTATAAAGGCAACCGCGCTGAAAATGTCAGAATTAAACCATGAGCGGTGCTAGATTGCTTTTGGAATATAAAAAAATATGAACATGGGTTCTACAGGCATAATTTACCTCAAATTGGTTAGCTCAAATACAGGGGCGTATATGATGGATAAATTGCAAGAAATAACTGGAACATCCAAAACACAAAGAAGAAAGTCCAAGATACTCCCAAGAAACTCGGATGAAGAAGCCTCTTCTGTGCTGCTACCAGGCTTAACATACTTATGGATCAGCAACTTAACAAGTTCAAGAACATTAGCCTTGTCTGAAAAGGGGGGAAATACAGAAAGATATTCTAATTAAAACTACCAACAGAACTCAAAACAATAAAAAAGCATATGGATGGTGACACAAGCTCTTACCAAGCATATCACTCTGCTTGCTGTTTTCTAGAGCAAATGTAAGAAAATCAATCAAGTGTTTCAAGTGCCCCAAATAGTCATCTTCAATGCAGCTGTTGATTTCTTTAAACAAGCAAGTATATATCAACGCCAACTCTTTCTGATCCACTTCGTTGCATAATCTATGGATAAGACCAGTTATGACCTCACGAGTAGTAGAAGACCCTGCATATTGTGTTAACCCAATGATTACATTACTTAATAATGATGACAATATAAACAAAATTAGCCATTTGCAATACAAACATAGCCATTCGTATAATTCACAAAGGATATTTTCAGTTACTAAATCATGGTTAGAACGGTAGACAAATCTAACTCAGTGAATCAACAATAGATGCGTACAGTTCAATTAAACTGAGACGATAATGAGGTAGCCAATAAAAGAACATATAGGATCAGTGAAAGTACAAGGCAATGCAGCTAATGGGCATAAAAATTACAACAGTATATCATCTATAAAATGTTATCTGACCATCTGGGAATTTATTGTCGATAGTGGTAAGTATTGACTTGCTCAACAAGAACTCCATGACATTTCCAGCTCTTGAGTGAAGCTTTGTGTAAGTTCCTCTCATTACGTGCCACAGCAACGCAGTCACCCCATCTATCCGTATAGGTGACGATCTTTTAGCAGCCTCAAACAGAGCTTTCCTTAAACCTAAGAACCAAAAGGGGGAGATAAAGGTAGTTAATATAACAGAAGATAATATACCTCATAACAAGGTCTGGCATCGTAGCAGCATTCCCCACACCTGCCCTTCCCAACCCAAAAATATAAATACTTGGAGGCTGAGTTTAGAGTGTCTGGCTTAACTGGTGGGGCTGAAGCAAACAATATGAATTTCACAAAGGAAGTGATCTAGATATGACTCTTACATAAAATAATGTGCCTCAACAAAAATAAGCCACTGAATTGCCGAATACTTGCATACAATATGAAGCTAATTCTAAGAAAGATTAAACTCAAAAATCTGGTAATCCACCAAATTGGAGACAAGATTTACACTATCATTGCACAGTAGGCAGGCAGAAGCATCACCACTCTTCTCTAATCGAGCAAAGGCGGGACTATTCCCACGGTTAAACATGCTATCCAGTTCAGAGGACAGAAAAAGATAAAATACCTTGTGTTAGTTGATCGTTACGTGCATTCCTCAGCAAAAATGAAACAGATTCAGCCATAAATTCTCTCACATAATCCTTTGGGAAAAATCTCAGCGGAGATGTGATCCTTCAGAGATGATAAGGAATTTGCAGTAAGTTTGATGGTGGAAAAAAATGATAAACGCAAGTTGTTTACATGCAGGTTCGAGTTTTAAAAACATACGTATATCTCATTTCTTGCAGACAAAAACTAACCTGAGAATCTGAACAACATCTTTTACTAGATACTTCTGCAAGTACATCATTATGCGTGACCAAGATGTGAAGACCTGAATTGCAACACATCATTATGTCTTACTGAACCACAATATGTTGAAATAAGAATAATAAGATATTCTACCTGCTCCAGGATTTCAGGGTCACGATCACCCCCATCACTAAGGAGAGCCAAAATAGCACTAGAGTGTCTTTTTAGAAACCTGCAATCAACAAAATGGGAAGAAGTTTAAACCCTCTTAAGAAAAAGAACCAAATAAGAATGCCCACCAAAGTGAACAAGTATGAAGCCATAAGTAATCAATCATGCTAGATGAATATTCATACTATTTGAATTAGGAAACTCACGGCAAAAATTCCTCAAGAATATCCCTGGCAAATTCTGCAATTAACCTGCATGTAAACAAAAAATCACTTTAGACCTCCAATAATAGCTAAAATGGTAATTAACACCAACAAGACACAAGAATGTACTCCCTCCGTTCCTAAATATAAGTCTTTTTAGACATTTCAAATGGACTACAACATACGGATGTATGTAGACATACTTTAGAGTTTAGATTCACCCATTTTGCTTCGTATGTAGTCACTTGTTGAAATCTCTAGAAAGACTTATATTTGGGAACGGAGGGAGTAGAAAACAAACATAACATTCGAACAACCTGACTCTAGTACATGATACTGAAGCCCAGAGCTACGTATTAAAGATACCCACAGTAAATTTGAAAATGACGCCAGAATACTGAACAAGGAAATTCAAGATCCCCGCAGTAAATTTCAAAATCAAAACAGAAATATGGGACTGGCAACCTAAATAAGGGATACTCTAGGTGGAAGTTTACTTTAGGCATCACATAACAAAGAAGTTTAAACATTATATTGCATCAAGCAAGGGCCAACGCATTGCAATTCAGTATAGCCCTGCTGACACTTATTTGAAATCTTTGAAGGCCAGGCTTGGCATCATAACTCATAAGCAAGGAATAAGTTAGTACTTTTGATTGCAGACGATACAATATTTCGACCAATCCACTCATGAGAAAGTAGTTCAGCACACCTTTCCAAAATCCCACGTGTTAATGTTCAAAACAGTTTAAGTGATCCAAAAATATTACATAGCCTCAGTTCAGTAAGCTCAATTTTATCTATGTACCGGAGCATACATACACATGTTGTAGCATATACAACAGCCCATACAAGTATACAACTATATACAAATAAGTCCACAACAACTCCAAAGCAGCAAGTCCTGGCAGATGATCGAAGAGGATGTCAAATTTGAGTTCCTCTCCAGCTTTCTTTGCATGAAAGCTTTTGGAGACAATGTGGGACACAGCATCTAACTTAGATCCCAAATGAAAATATTATTTGTAATACTTGTCATTCTATCTGTGACCCAAACCCAAAAAACATGGAAAGGCAAACGACAGCACATAACATGTTTTATTTAAGTACCACCAAGTCACTCCATTCAAATAGATTCGTGAAACGATGACCCACTTACATGAATATTGGCTCGAGGGACAATCGTGCCGCCATATTTACTCGTTGTAGCAGCCCAGAAAATATTTTCTCACGGTGCAATACGATTTGTGGCAGTGTCTGCACCAATGGTATCATCTCATCGTAAAATGAGATGAAATCTTCTGCGGTATTCAGCTCCTAAATCACAAGAACAAGACAAAATTAAGAGGGTAGCAGAATGTTTGTCATCAATAAAGATGTACGATTCACGGAATAAACTTCCACAGAAGCTAGACAGAATACAAACTCAGAAATGTCTCCACGTGTTAGGAACCTTAATTCTAGATCACTACAGGTCATTGCACAACCAACCACAATAGGTATAAATGAGCAAACATCATCGTCACGGCAACTTCTCACTCTCACGGTCTCACAATTATACAAACCTAAACTCCAGACATTCAAAAATCACAACCAACAGCTGACAAAAATTTCAGTAATGACCATCACTTATCATTCCACTTCTAAAGATCTGAAAAGTAGTTCCTCAGCCTCCTATGAAAAATATAGATGTTGACAGAGCATTTCAGATCCTAAATGCAGAATCTAAACTATACCATTGACATCGACCGATTGGAAGATTAAGGACGTCCTGTGAAATTTGAAACACTTACTCCTGAAGTCTACGATTATAAGCTTAGGGAGCTAAGGACATTTCTTTGAAATTCAGAAGTCTACAATTGCTCCTGAAGTTCCAAGCTTCATCATCTGGAGTTGAATAGGGGTATGGGGCCTAGCATATTTCCGCCCAGGTTATACTTAAAGTTTGGTGTGTGCGTGAAGTGCAGATAAGAAGATATTTGGGTTAAATTGATATTTATTTTAATTTGTTCTTTTTGGTTTCGCATTGGCATGGACTTCTCAGTTAGCTGGGGAGTCATCTACAATTTGCAATGTAGAGTTTAACACATCCTCAGGTGTAGGTCTTTAAGTGCTTAGAAAGTTTGAAGTGATCGACAAATGACACGCTGGCCACAGTTTTCATGGATCAGTGTTTTATAATGGCAACTGGCAACTTGAGTTTTTAACGCCTTGGCTCAGGTTAGAGCTGCTGACCGCAATAAACAAATCATGGTACCAACGAAGACTGAACGGGTGATCTTCTTCATTTACTTTGTTTTTTTATTATTATGTGTTATGTGTAATATGTAACATGAGTTATGTTTTTTTATAGTTAATATGTAACATGAGTTATGTTTTTTATAGTTATGCCACGAAGTCTTTGTGTCATCAGTATTCTGGAAGACTGAAAAGTAAGATGAATCATTAAACTGTTCCACAGATTATGTGGGCTTAAAGGAGCGTGGAATGGGACAACAAATGAGTTGGAGTGGACGAGTGGCTGTGAGGAGTTTTGCATGTTGGTGAATTACTGTTGTTATTGGGGGATGGTTAGGACAGAGTATATGCATGGTTATGGCTTCTGCAAAGATATATACATAATATATATTTCTCCCATTTTGATGTATCCCTTCTCTTGGATTATTAGTTTGTGTGAAGAAAACAGTTTGAACTGGTTCCTATGTTTGGGAATCAAAAGGATGTAACTTTCAGACAAGTCAACTGCTGGGTGGATATTTAATTGCGGACATTGAAACAACAAAGGGATGATCATTTGTCCATTTATGTTCCCTTAGTGGTTTGGATTTCATTGTTATGTGTAACTGAAACTCTGCAGTAGATCTAGGATCATGATGTGGCATGAGTAGTTGCAGCTTTTGGACGTCACCATAATGTATCATACAAGGTTTGTGATCTCCTGAGATTCGAAACTTTACCGATAATATGCAAGGCACATAATAGAAATACCATAATATATGTCAAATACTCCCTCCGTACCATAATACATGTCGTTTTAGCAGTTCAATTTGAGCTGCTAAAACGACATATATTATGGTAAAGAGGAAGTACATACAAAGCAGGTAAGAAAATTTGTCTTGGCTGGTGGGATTTAAATCTTTTGAGTTCTGTTTCCACTAATATCCAAATTGCAAACTGTCAACATTCAAGTGCATCTATCACAATAACCGAACTATATGAGAATTATCAAAAAAATTACTAATTAAGGTGGTTAAGCTTTCCCAATGTTCTAGTCAGCAAATTAGCTTTCCCGTTGCTCCAGGAGTTGAATTTTGCACATACAAAATACATAAAAAGCAAGAGAAAGAACGAAAAATGCATACCCTCCACTCCACCAGAGCGTCGAGGAAAAACGAGGAACCGCTCGAGGGCTCCGCCTTAACCTTATCGATGCTACGGTACACATCGATGACTATGTCCCCCACCCGCTCCGAGAAGGTTTTGAACTGCACGAACCCACACAGACCTCATTAGCAGCCGTAAAACCCATCCATGAGCTCGATTTGCCGGGGAGCGAAAGCGCGGCGGATGCTCTTACCACGAAGCGCTTGTTGCTAGAGGAGGACGTGTTGAGGCACTTCACGGCCGCGTACGACGGGGTCGCCATGGTCGCGGCCGACCGGGG
>LR738711.1:509909684-509928170 GCA_902687465.1 Secale cereale
GGGGGGTACAAGGGGGAGAGGAGAAGGGAGGCGCGTGGGAACATGTGGGGGCGGAGGTTTAAGTGACGAGGACGAGCAGCCTTAGGGTTTTGTGGCGGTGGATAGGAAGAAGACGAGATGGACTGTCACACCTACGCGGGCTTCGTGACTGGGCTTTGATGAATGAGCTTTACTAGCTCTAAGGCCCAACAGCTATTTTACAACAGTTTTGAAAAATCAGTCAGAAGTTTTTTTTTAAAAAAAGAAGGATGACCCCCGGCCTCTGCATCTGGGCGATGCATATGGCCACTTTATTAATTATTCTCACAAGACCTTACAAAGTCATACAACAACAAGAATAAAGACACCGTCTAAGCAACAACTGTAGCTACACCTATCCAATTGATGAAGGGGCGTAGATAGTCTGGGCCTAATACATAATAGACATCGCAGCCAAATCTAAACATCTAAGACCTGAGGTCCCAACCAGGACGCCTGCCGGGTATGGGGCACCTACCAGTCCGGCGCACTCCTCAACCAGGACGCCTGCCGGGTATGGGGCATCTACCAGTCCGGCGCACTCCTCAACCAGGACGCCTGCCGGATATGAGGCTACCGCAGCCACCTGCCACCAATCCATCTTCAGAGCTGTACTGTTGCATGTACCATGCCATGTCTCTCTGCCATCGACGCCACCACGACGCCCGACAGCGTCGTCCTCCTGCGCGAGTCCATCCTCCCACAGCGAACTTCGAATTTGCACGGCGCCACGCCGTCAAGATCCGTCGCCATCAGTGTGTAGGATGAAGCATCGTTTCACCAAAGAGTCCGTCCTATGGTCCCTCGATCATGTGTGTACCTCCAAGAATGACGCCCCCAAGGGAGGAACGACACCAGAGCGCCGCCGCATCCGATCATCCGATCTGGGGGTTCCCCCGGAGGTAGCAGAGAGTGGCCTTGAACTTCTCCACAGCGATGCCTTCAAGAAGGGAACGACGCAGATAGCGCCGCCACCGCCGGCCTTAGCACAAGCCGAAGGCAAGTTTTCACCCAGATCAGTTCGAAGGGATCCAACTCTCGTGCCCGGGCCGCCGTCAGCACTAGCACCACCAGGCAGACCCTGCAGTACAGGCAGATCAGCGAGCCGCCGGCACCACCACATCCAAATCGCCGGCCACGTCGGGCCACCGCCATCCCCCGCGTCGTCCGGGTCAGAGACGGAGTCTTCGACCGCGCACAGGGACCGCCGCCGCCTGCATACGCCGGAGCGCCGCCGAGAGCCCAGCGCTCGCCCTCGCTTGCCGAAGCCAACCGCCCGAGCACTGGCGCCACCGTGGAGCCATCAGATCGGGGAGAAAGACGCGCGCCGACCACCCTCACGGACCCCGCCACACGCCCGAGCGCCGGCGCCACCGCGGTGCCATCAGATCGGGATGTGGAGGAGCCCGCGCGCTCGCCGCCCCGCGCAGACCACGCCGCCGCCAGCGCCGCAGCGCCACCAAGTTATCCCGATCAGAAGTTGATCGAGATCATTGATTAAGATATCCTTACAAGGTCGCTTCACCTTCTCTAGTGCTACCCCTCAAAAAAAACTTCTCTAGTGCTAACAAGTGACAAACTGGCAAACTGCATTTATGTCAAACGTTGCAATTTGGCAGTTTTTTTTTCTTTTTTGTAGATTCATTTTTTTAAATGGTTTATCTCTTGAATAGTGCGCCCAAATCACAATCATTTTTATCGTTGGATTTCTCGCGTTGATACCTTCAAAATTGAATCTCACGTTGATAGGTTTTGACACAAAAAAATCACCAAAACCAGAAACCAGAAAGAAAAAAAAAAGAAAAAGAAAAATTGAAATTGAAAGAAAAAAGAACTGAAGAAAACAAAATTGCACTAGAAAAAAAGGAACCCAAAACAAAATTGTGATTTTAAACTTTTTTAAACACAGCTATTTATTTCCCTTTTGGGAAGTATAGGTTGTGTTTTTCCATTGTCGAAAAGTACAAGCACAAACAATGTTTCTTTTCTTTTGGAAGCATGGTCTTTCCCGTAAGAACACTTTGTACTTCTCGTGAAGAATACTAGTGCTTCTTATGGAAGCAGAGGTTGTCCTTCTCACAGAAGCATGGATAGGGATGTGATTTTCCCTTTCGGGAAGTAAGGTTGTGCATCTCGCACAAACACTTCGTGTGTTTCTCGCGAAAAAAAAACACCGCTTCCCGAAGAAATAATTGTTTTCCCTTCAAAACCAGAGTAAACTAGGCAAAAAACAAAAATAGCATCTAAAACATGAAAAGTGTACAGAAAAAATACAGAGGAAACGTCCAACATGCGACATATGGCGGCCGCTAGGCACACCATTTGACGCGCTTCCATAGCCAAAAAAGTGACCTCTACAGATGCCCTTGAAAGGGTACATGTTAGATAATTGCTCCTGAAGTTGATTTGGGTTAATTCTAGTGTATTGCCGATGAGTCCAAATTATGTGATGTTTTTAGTTTTTATTTTGTGCCTATTCGGTAGGCGTTGTGGAATTTTATTGTGTTCGCGCACTGGTTTTTGACGATTTTCCCTAGGATGTGTCTTCTGAAGCAATTGGAGCATTAAGAAGATAACTCCGGAAAATGATGATAAAATCACGTCAATCAAAGTTATTATAATCTACCATAAAATAATGAAGCAAATGGGAGGAAGTTGGAGGCCGCGCATGACCTCCAAAGCGCAATACGGTCTCTTGTACGAGCGCGAGCACTCGTCCAGTGGTCGCACAAGTGATGTTGCCTTCTCCTAGTCGACTACTTCCACCTGAAGGAAATATGCCCTAGAGGCAATAATAAAGATGTTATTTGTATTTCCTTATATCATGATAAATGTCTTTTATTCATGCTAGAATTGTATTAACCGGAAACTTAGTACATGTGTGAATATATAAACAAAACAGTATGTCCCTAGTATGCCTCTACTAGACTAGCTCATTGATCAAAGATGGTTATGTTTCCTAGCCATAGACATGAGTTGTCATTTGATCAACGGGATCACACCATTAGGAGAATGATGTGATGGACAAGACCCATCCGTTAGCATAGCACTATGATCGTTTAGTTTAACTGCTATTGCTTTCTTCATGACTTATACATGTTCCTATGACTATGAGATTATGCAACTCCCGAATACCGTAGGAACACCTTGTGTGCTATCAAACGTCACAACGTAACTGGGTGATCATAAAGATGCTCTACAGGTGTCTCCGAAAGTATTCGTGGTGTTGGCATAGATCAAGATTAGGATTTGTCACTCCGAGTGTCGGAGAGGTATCTCTGGGCCCTCTCGGTAACACTCATCATAATAAGCCTTGCAAGCAAAAGACTAATGAGTTAGTCACGAGATGATGTGTTACGGAACGAGTAAAGAGACTTGCCGGTAACGAGATTGAACTAGGTATAAAGATACCGACGATCGAATCTCGGGCAAGTAACATACCGTTTGACAAAAGGAACAACGTATGTTGTTATGCGGTTCTGACTGATAAAAGATCTTCGTAGAATGTGTAGGAGCCAATATGAACATCCAGGTTCCGCTATTGGTTATTGACCGGAGATGAGTCTCGGTCATTTCTACATAGTTCTCGAACCCGTAGGGTCCGCACGCTTAACGTTTGATGACGATCGGTATTATGAGTTTATGTGTATTGATGTACCGAAGGTAGTTCGGAGTCCCGGATGAGATCACGGACATGACGAGGAGTCTCGGAATGTCCGACACATAAAGATTGATATATTGGACGGCTATATTCGGACACCGGAAGTATACCGAAAAAGTTTCGGATTTATCGGGAATGCCGGAGGGGGTTACCGGAACCCCCTACGAGAGGGGATGGTCCATAGTGGGCCTAAAGGGAAAGAGAGAGGCAGCCCATAGGGCTGGCCGGCGCCCCCACCTAGGGTTCCTAGTTGGACTAGGATTGGGGGGGGGCCACCTCTCCTATTCTTTTCCCCCTTCTTCCTTTCGGTGAATCCTACTAGGAATAGGATTGCAATCCTATTCCTAGTAGGACTCCCTCCCTAGCCGCACCAGGAAGGGCCGGCCGGCCTCCCTCCCCTGCTCCTTTATATACGGGGGCAGGGGGCACCCAAAGACACACAAGTTGAATTGTTTTAGCCGTGCGGTGCCCCCCTCCACAGAACGACACCTCGGTCATACCATCGCGGAGCTTAGGCGAAGCCCTGCGCCGATGAACACATCATATCCGTCACCACGCCGTCGTGCTGACGAAACTCTCCCATGAAGCTCAACTGGATCAAGAGCTCGTGGGACGTCATCAAGCTGAACGTGTGCTGAACGCGGAGGTGCCGTACGTTCGGTGCTTGATCGATTGGATCGCGAAGAAGTTCGACAACATCAACCGCGTCACTTGACGCTTCCGCTCCCGGTCTACGAGGGTACGTAGACACACTCTCCCCTCTCGTTGCTATGCATCTGGTAGATAGATCTTGCGTGATCGTAGGAAAATTTTAAAATACTACGTTCCCCAACAGTGGCATCATGAGCCAGGTCTATGCGTAGATGATATGCACGAGTAGAACACAATGAGATTGTGGACGATACTAGTCATACTGCTTACCAGCATGTCATACTTTGCTTCGGCGGTATTGTGAGATGAAGCGGCCCGGACCGACATTACGCGTACGCTTACGCGAGACTGGTTTCACCGTTACGAGCACTCGTTGCTTAAAGGTGACTGGCGGGTGTCTGTCTCTCCCACTTTAGCTGAATCAAGTGTGGCTACGCCCGGTCCTTGTGAAGGTTAAAACAGCACATACTTGACAAAACATCGTTGTGGTTTTGTATGCGTAGGTAAGAACGGTTCTTGCTAAGCCCGTAGCAGCCACGTAAAACTTGCAACAAACAAAGTAGAGGACGTCTAACTTGTTTTTGCAGGGCATGTTGTGATGTGATATGGTCAAGACATGATGAGTTATACGGTTTTGTATGAGATGATCATGTTTTGTAAAGTTATCGGCAACTGGCAGGAGCCATATGGTTGTCGCTTTATTGTATGAAATGCAATTGCCATGTAATTGCTTTACTTTATCACTAAGCGGTAGCGATAGTCGTGGAAGCAATAGTTGGCGAGACGACAACGATGCTACGATGAAGATCAAGGTGTCAAGCCGGTGACGAAGGTGATCATGACGGTGCTTTGAAGATGGAGATCAAAAGCACAAGATGATGATGGCCATATCATGTCACATATTTTGATTGCATGTGATGTTTATCTTATTATGCTTCTTATTTTGCTTAGAACGACGGTAGCATTATAAGATGATCCCTTACTAAATTTCAAGCTATAAGTGTTCTCCCTGAGTATGCACCGTTGCGAAAGTTCGTCGTGCCGAGACACCACGTGATGATCGGGTGTGATAAGCTCTACGTTCAAATACAACGGGTGTAAGCCAGTTTTGCACACGCAGAATACTCGGGTTAAACTTGACGAGCCTAGCATATACAGATATGGCCTCGGAACACTGGAGACCGAAAGGTCGAGCGTGAATCATATAGTAGATATGATCAACATAAGATGTTCACCATTGAAAACTACTCCATCTCACGTGATGATCGGACATGGTTTAGTTGATTTGGATCACGTGATCATTTAGATGACCAGAGGGATGTCTATCTAAGTGGGAGTTCTTTAAATTAATATGATTAAATTGAACTTTAATTTATCATGAACTTAGTCCTGATAGTTTTGCATATCTATGTCGTTGTAGATCAATGGCCCGTGCTACCGTTCCTTTGAATTTTAATGCATTCCTAGAGAAAGCTAAGTTGAAAGATGATGGTAGCAATTACACGGACTGGGTCCGTAACCTGAGGATTATCCTCATTGCTGCACAGAAGAATCATGTCCTTGAAGCACCGCTAGGTGACAAGCCCCCTTCCGCTGATGCAGACGCTTTGAACGTCTGGCAGTCGCGGTCTGATGACTACACGATAGTTCAGTGTGCCATGCTTTACGGCTTAGAACCGGGACTTCAACGACGTTTTGAACGTCATGGAGCATATGAAATGTTCCAGGAGTTGAAGTTAATATTTCAAGCAAATGCCCGAATTGAGAAATATGAGATTTCCAATAAGTTCTACAGCTGCAAAATGGAGGAGAATAGTTTTATCAGTGAACACTTGCTCAGAATGTCTGGGTACTACAATCATATGACTCAACTTGGTTGCAAAGTTGACGAGGATAGTGTTATTGATAGAGTTCTTCAATCACTGCCACCAAGCTATAAAGGCTTCGTGATGAACTATAACATGCAAGGGATGCAAAAGACAATTCCCGAGCTCTTCGCTATGCTCAAAGCTGCGGAGGTAGAAATCAAAAAGGAGCATCAAGTGTTGATGGTTAACAAGACCACTAGTTTCAAGAAAAAGGGCAAGGGAAAGAAAGGGAACTTCAAAAAGAATAGCAAGTCAGTTGCTACTTCAACGAAGAAACCCAAATCTGGAGCCAAGCCTGAAACTGAGTGCTTCTACTGCAAGGGGACTGGACACTGGAAGCGGAACTGCCCCAAGTATTTGGCGGATAAGAAGGATGGCAAGATGAACAAAGGTATATGTGATATACATGTTATTGATGTGTACCTTACTAATGCTCGTAGTAGTACCCGGGTATTTGATACCGGTTCGGTTGCTAATATTTGTAACTCGAAACAGGGACTACGGATTAAACGAAGATTAGCTAAGGACGAGGTGACGATGCGCGTGGGAAACGGTTCCAAAGTCGATGTGATCGCCGTCGGCACGCTACCTCTACATCTACCTTCGGGATTAGTTTTAGACCTAAATAATTATTATTTGGTGCCAGCGTTGAGCATGAACATTATATCTGGATCTTGTTTATTGCGAGACGGTTATTCATTTAAATCAGAGAATAATGGTTGTTCCATTTTAATGAATAATATCTTTTATGGTCATGCACCCTTGAAGAGTGGTCTATTCTTATTGGATCTCGATTGTAGTGATACACATATTCATAATATTGAAACCAAAAAGATGCAAGGTTAATAATGATAGTGCAACTTATTTGTGGCACTGCCGTTTAGGTCATATTGGTGTAAAACGCATGAAGAAACTCCATAAAGATGGACTTTTGGAATCACTTGATTATGAATCACTTGGTGCTTGCGAACCATGCCTCATGGGCAAGATGACTAAAACTCCGTTCTCCGGAACTATGGAGCGAGCAACAGATTTGTTGGAAATCATACATACTGATGTATGTGGACCAATGAGTGTTGATGCTCGTGGCGGGTATCGTTATTTTCTGACCTTCACTGATGATTTGAGCAGATATGGGTATATCTACTTAATGAAACACAAGTCTGAAACATTTGAAAAGTTCAAAGAATTTCAGAGTGAAGTAGAGAATCATCGTAACAAGAAAATAAAGTTCCTACGATCTGATTGTGGAGGAGAATATTTGAGTTACGAGTTTGGTCTTCATTTGAAACAATGTGGAATAGTTTCACAACTCACGCCACCTGGAACACCACAGCGTAATGGTGTGTCCGAACGTCGTAACCGTACTTTATTGGATATGGTGCGATCTATGATGTCTCTTTCCGATTTACCACTATCGTTTTGGGGTTATGCTTTAGAGACAGCTGCATTCACGTCAAATAGGGCACCATCTAAATCCGTTGATACGACACCTTATGAACTATGGTTTGGCAAGAAACCAAAGTTGTCGTTTCTTAAAATTTGGGGCCGCGATGCTTATGTGAAAACACTTCAACCTGATAAGCTCGATCCCAAGTTGGAAAAATGTGTCTTCATAGGATACCCAAAAGAGACTGTTGGGTACACCTTCTATCACAGATCCGAAGGCAAAATATTCGTTGCTAAGAACGGATCCTTTCTAGAAAAAGAGTTTCTCTCGAAAGAAGTGAGTGGGAGGAAAGTAGAACTTGATGAGGTAATTGTACCTTCTCCCGGATTGGAAAGTAGTACATCACAGGAAATTGTTCCAGTGATTCCTACACCAATTAGTGAGGAAGTTAATGATAATGATCATGAAACTTCGGATCAAGTTTCTACTGAACGTCGTAGATCAACCAGAGTACGTTCCGCACCAGAGTGGTACGGCAACCCAGTTCTGGAAATCATGTTACTAGACCATGATGAGCCTACGAACTATGAGGAAGCGATGATGAGCCCAGATTCCGCAAAATGGCTTGAAGCCATGAAATCTGAGATGGGATCCATGTATGAGAACAAAGTATGGACTTTGGTTGACTTGCCCGATGATCGGCAAGCCATCGAAAATAAATGGATCTTCAAGAGGAAGACCGACGCAGACGGTAATATTACTGTTTACAAAGCTCGACTTGTTGCGAAAGGTTTTCGACAAGTTCAAGGAGTTGACTATGATGAGACTTTCTCACCTGTAGCGATGCTTAAGTCTGTCCGAATCATGTTAGCAATTGCCGCATTTTATGATTATGAAATCTGGCAAATGGATGTCAAAACTGCATTCCTAAATGGATATCTCAAAGAAGAGTTGTATATGATGCAACCGGAAGGTTTTGTCGATCCAAAAGGTGCTAACAAAGTATGCAAGCTCCAGCGATCCATCTATGGACTGGTGCAAGCATCTCGGAGTTGGAATATACGCTTTGATGAGGTGATCAAAGCATATGGTTTTATACAGACTTTTGGAGAAGCCTGTATTTACAAGAAAGTGAGTGGGAGCTCTGTAGCATTTCTAATATTATATATAGATGACATATTGTTGATTGGAAATGATATAGAATTTCTGGATAGCATAAAAGGATACTTGAATAAAAGTTTTTCAATGAAAGACCTCGGTGAAGCTGCTTATATATTAGGTATCAAGATCTATAGAGATAGATCAAGACGCTTAATTGGACTTTCACAAAGCACATACCTTGATAAGATTTTGAAAAAGTTCAAAATGGATCCGTCAAAGAAAGGGTTCTTGCCTGTTTTGCAAGGTATGAAATTGAGTAAGACTCAATGCCCGACCACTGCAGAAGATAGAGAGAAAATGAAAGTCATTCCCTATGCCTCAGCCATAGGATCTATCATGTATGCAATGCTGTGTACCAGACCTGATGTATGCCTTGCTATAAGTCTAGCAGGGAGGTACCAAAGTAATCCAGGAGTGGATCACTGGACAGCGGTCAAAAACATCATAAAGTATCTGAAAAGAACTAAGGACATGTTTCTCGTATATGGAGGTGACAAAGAGCTCGTCGTAAATGGTTACGTCGATTCTAGCTTTGACACTGATCCGGATGACTCAAAGTCACAAACCGGATATGTATTTTTATTGAACGGTGGAGCTGTCAGCTGGTGCAGTTCCAAGCAGAGCGTCGTGGCGGGATCTACGTGTGAAGCGGAATACATAGCTGCTTCAGAAGCAGCAAATGAAGGAGTCTGGATGAAGGAGTTCATATCCGATCTAGGTGTAGTACCTAGTGCATCGGGTCCAATGAAAATCTTTTGTGACAACACTGGAGCCATAGCCTTGGCGAAGGAATCCAGGTTTCACAAGAGAACAAAGCACATCAAAAGACGCTTCAATTCCATCCGCGATCTAGTCAAGGAGGGAGACATAGAGATTTGCAAAATACATACGGATCTGAATGTTGCAGACCCGTTGACTAAGCCTCTTCCACGGGCAAAACATGATCAGCACCAAGACTCCATGGGTGTGAGGATCATCACTTTGTAATCTAGATTATTGACTCTAGTTCAAGTGGGAGACTGAAGGAAATATGCCCTAGAGGCAATAATAAAGATGTTATTTGTATTTCCTTATATCATGATAAATGTCTTTTATTCATGCTAGAATTGTATTAACCGGAAACTTAGTACATGTGTGAATATATAAACAAAACAGTATGTCCCTAGTATGCCTCTACTAGACTAGCTCATTGATCAAAGATGGTTATGTTTCCTAGCCATAGACATGAGTTGTCATTTGATCAACGAGATCACATCATTAGGAGAATGATGTGATGGACAAGACCCATCCGTTAGCATAGCACTATGATCGTTTAGTTTAACTGCTATTGCTTTCTTCATGACTTATACATGTTCCTATGACTATGAGATTATGCAACTCCCGAATACCGTAGGAACACCTTGTGTGCTATCAAACGTCACAACGTAATTGGGTGATCATAAAGATGCTCTACAGGTGTCTCCGAAAGTATTCGTGGTGTTGGCATAGATCAAGATTAGGATTTGTCACTCCGAGTGTCGGAGAGGTATCTCTGGGCCCTCTCGGTAACACTCATCATAATAAGCCTTGCAAGCAAAAGACTAATGAGTTAGTCACGAGATGATGTGTTACGGAACGAGTAAAGAGACTTGCCGGTAACGAGATTGAACTAGGTATAAAGATACCGACGATCGAATCTCGGGCAAGTAACATACCGTTTGACAAAAGGAACAACGTATGTTGTTATGCGGTTCTGACCGATAAAAGATCTTCGTAGAATGTGTAGGAGCCAATATGAACATCCAGGTTCCGCTATTGGTTATTGACCGGAGATGAGTCTCGGTCATTTCTACATAGTTCTCGAACCCGTAGGGTCCGCACGCTTAACGTTTGATGACGATCGGTATTATGAGTTTATGTGTATTGATGTACCGAAGGTAGTTCGGAGTCCCGGATGAGATCACGGACATGACGAGGAGTCTCGGAATGTCCGACACATAAAGATTGATATATTGGACGGCTATATTCGGACACCGGAAGTATACCGAAAAAGTTTCGGATTTATCGGGAATGCCGGAGGGGGTTACCGGAACCCCCTACGAGAGGGGATGGTCCATAGTGGGCCTAAAGGGAAAGAGAGAGGCAGCCCATAGGGCTGGCCGGCGCCCCCGCCTAGGGTTCCTAGTTGGACTAGGATTGGGGGGGCGCCACCTCTCCTATTCTTTATATACGGGGGCAGGGGGGCACCCAAAGACACACAAGTTGAATTGTTTTAGCCTTGTGCGGTGCCCCCCTCCACAGAACGACACCTCGGTCATACCGTCGCGGAGCTTAGGCGAAGCCCTGCGCCGGTGAACACATCATATCCGTCACCACGCCGTCGTGCTGACGAAACTCTCCCGTGAAGCTCAACTGGATCAAGAGCTCGTGGGACGTCATCAAGCTGAACGTGTGCTGAACGCGGAGGTGCCGTACGTTCGGTGCTTGATCGGTTGGATCGCGAAGAAGTTCGACAACATCAACCGCGTCACTTGACGCTTCCGCTCCCGGTCTACGAGGGTACGTAGACACACTCTCCCCTCTCGTTGCTATGCATCTGGTAGATAGATCTTGCGTGATCTTAGGAAAATTTTAAAATACTACGTTCCCCAACACCACCCCGCTAGATCGGTCGGAGGTCAGGCGCACGAAGACACCAGAAACCCGTCTAGAAGTTAGAACCCTAGCCTCCGAAGGGGGCAATTGGCAAAGAGGAGATCACCATCTTCACCACCACGTGCAAAGGGGACGTGGCATCATCACCCTCCATCAACCATCATGATAATCATCATCCACATCCATCTTGTTGTAATACCGAACCCTTGTGTATTGCTACATGTATTACTCGTTTGATCCATCCATGTTTACCGCATCAGTGTGATGATTGATGTTCCTATGTACAAGTAGAACCCCTGGTTATCAGGAATATGGATGAACATTGGCATGTTTATGTTGAAACGGTAACAAGGATTTGAGATTCTTTGTTGGATGCTTAGTTTACTAATCTTCGTGAATGTTGTGAAGTGATCCCACTCAACATTTTCGTCGTAAGGCCACGAAGGGAATTAGTGTCGTTGTAAAGATTAGAAAGTGGAGGTAATTCGAGATGATAGTAAAAGCCTGCACACCTATTCTTTGCAGTCGATAGCGGAATAATGGAGAACCCTTAGAGAGGTCGCGTCCACAGGAAACCCTTAATTACTGTAGTGGTAACCTGCAGGGGGATTGCGGTAATGGCGTGTATGGCATGAAGTGTCAAAAAAATCTACCTAGAGTAGAATGTATTATATACCCGGATCAACCCAACATAAACATTAAGAGTGGCTCGAGTATCCAGATAGTATTATGCCATATCATAAGTCGTGATAGAAACATACTAATGAGAATTACAAACCAATAACGCCTTACTCTTATGCCAATTCACGTTGCTCTCACTACTTTATTTTCATGTTATTTAGTTTGCGCTCGCTTATTCCTGCCCTCACTATGCTTTTAGTCAACAATTACTTACAGACATAATTCCATAAGTCACCACAAGAGACAAAACCCAATTCATGTGCTCCCAGTGGTATCGATACTCTTACTTCAAAAAAATCTACGACTAAAACATGTGCACTTGCAGACCATTAATCGAGCCGAAGCACGTCTCGATATACTTTAGTGTCAAATCAACTTCACCGGCACAACAAATCCACAACTAATCTCCGTCGAAGTTGAATGTTCGGACACTTTAAGTCTTTCAATGACGGTCATCAATTTTGTATGGACCGGTTTAGACGTCTGAAATCCATAAATCAACACCAAAATGGGAAGAGGTTTGGGGGCATCCCGACGTCCGCCACGTCGGGCTCCGACAACCTGGACCTTCTTTTGCCTATCTTGATGGGTCCGCTCACTCTCGACCCCGGCCACAACGAACATGATCGAATAGGATTCCAAGCCTACCCGCATTCATGTCGGTTGACAGCTCGTCCTCCTACCTGGCATTCACAATGGTCCGGAAAACGAGAAGCCTACTCCGATCACCCGCATTCAACCCACCGCTCCACCTACATGGGCTATGTAAAGTCGGACGATAACGCCCCAAAACTCTACCCTTCTGAGCTCCTTCTCCCATCGTCCGAGTCACCGACTTACCACCCCACATGTTTGCATCCTCATCTGCCATCTACCGTTGCAATGGTTGGGGCCTCTCATGGGTGGTGGATGCGATTGTCGCTGCAGCGTCGCGCTCTCAGGCCCGCATTGGGGCGGGCCAACCTCCAAGCTATATGGAAAAGAGCTTGGTCGACTGAGAGATGGAGGAGGAGGAGGCAATCCCATGGCGATGAAGGACGTCCCCATGGAGGAGGTGGAGGATCAGGCGCATGCGCTCGTGTTGGACTCATCGGTGCGCGAGTTCAATTTGCTAAGGCGGAGCAGCTCTACAACCAGGTGCTGGCGGAGGCGGAGCAAGCGCCGATGCAGAAGCCGTCAGTGTCCGCATCCCGGTTGCTACAAGAGGAATAATGATACAATCTGGCACTCCCCGAGGAGCACCGGCTGGCGGAGGACCAGCTCTTGGTGGAGTGCACACCCGAAGATGCCATCCCGTACATGGCTGCAGCGGACCTATGCATTGTCAAGAAGTAGTGGGCGGCGCTCGTTTCCGTGCACAACGTCCGCACCATCCACCGTAAGCGTCAGGGAGCTCCGCATCAACGAGGGGGCTGGAGGTGGAGGACGACAACGAGCCGGAGTAGCACAACAGCGATGACAAGCAGGCCAACATGGTAGCTTTGCCTCGTTCACGTCGGTCAGCAACGATGATAAGGTCGAGACTGTTTGGCGTGAGGGTCGTAGACCTCACCTCACATGGCTCGGGCGCTGACCAAGGCTCTCGCAACGAGGAGTATATTTAGGTTTTTTAAAGATGTTTTCAGGGTCATTTGCTATGTTTTTTTTAATGTTAATGAAAATGCGGTGTCCGTTTTTTTTGTGACTCCGGTTGGATGGTCGGCTTTCTGTTGGTGATTTGCGTCAGAGTTGCCCTCAGCCCGACCAGAAGAAGGGCTTTGGCTTTACATCTGGTGTTGCCTTTTGGTCTTGTACTTACGAGCAAACTGCAAAAGCAATGACTTTCGCATGATAATTCTCGATTATGCTGAAACTCCCAGAAAAACTTGCATCAGTTTGCATGAACTGTGCAAAACAAATTGGCAAATCGGTATTAAGTATGACTTGCTAAGTGATAAAATAATAGTCAACCGAGATGTAAGCACATGGAGAGCTGATTATAATTCCCTTCAGCCCCTAGATATCACCGATATGTAACTCATTTTTCGCTAGCAATTTTTTGAAGCGATGACCATATCGTAGAACAATTGTTTTCTCACTAAAACAAACCTGCAAAAGTATTACAGAAACACAAAAGAAACAAAACAGAGAGGCCAGAGGTTCAGCCAATTCCTTGTTTGGGAAACATTGAGAACTTCATGTAAACTATCAATCCAGTCAATAAGAGTCTGAAGCTTGCTGTCTACAGTAAGCACTGGCAATTCACAGATGATCATCCACTGTACTAGTTCCAGGAGGAGTACCATCAGAAGAAGCTACAAACATCAGCGTGGTCTGGTTTTACCAATCTACTTATTGAATTTGCAACCTACATAATTCGAGTTTGATTTACTCTGTTTATTAGATGAAATTAAATACTCCCTACCTATCAATGCAATGATCCGCACCAAGGCTTTTGTGTATTCATGAATAAAATAAGATCAAATTAAATGACATGTCTGACGAGAACACCAAAGAGCCTGCGGAACACAAATTGCATGGAGATTTTTCGGTTGTACACCTGCAAAACTGCCATTTCTGGTACCAGCAACATCGCCACTGCACAGCAAAGTACTCCCTCCGTCCCAAAATATAAAAACGTTTTTAATACTAGCATAGTGTTAAAAACGTTCTTATATTTTGGGACAGAGGTAGTACTAAAGTAACCTGAACAGATGGCAGGCAACATGAGAGCTGACAATATCCACTAGCACCCAAAATAGCTTGCAGCAACATGCACATAGTGATCAGAAACTGAATGGGAATTTCCAGTTGCAACAACCAGAATCTGCAATGTCTACTGATGCGAGACAGGAGCATCACATTTGTGTTCCAAGAATATACAAGAACATGAAAACTGCCAACAAGAAGCCAAATATAGCAAGTAACGCAAGATTGCATTGCATTGGAGCCTTATATGCAGATCGAACCTGAACAGAATGAAAGTGGCTAGAGTATATATGTAGGAGGGTGGTAAATATCCCTCCCCTACTAGTACTACCAGTGTTACCATCTCACAACACCAAATGCAGCAGGACAGGTACAATCTCAGCACCACGTACCCATCAAGTTCGAGGAGGAAACAACAGAGTAGCATGCAATGTACTATGCAAGTATCAGTAAGCCTCAAGAGCAAAAACAATCACCAGCCGGTCGCCTGGTCGCGTCAATGGAGCCACCAAGTGGGAGGAGCCTTGTCCGACCTCGCCGGGCGACGATCCACCGGAGGCCAGGGCTGGACGCCCCCCTGCTCATCCTGCAATGAGTACTTGCCCATGTCGATGAAGGAGTACGACCTCCTGTTGTCCACCGTCGGCTCGGGGTCGGGGATGAAGCGGTCGTCCGGGAAGTAGATCGTGGAGCCCTCGAACCCCTCGAACTGCGCGACCTCGATGGACCTGGAACAGCCTTGTCCCAGGAACAGCATCTGGCCATCCAACTCGCTCACACTCAGCCAGGTACCAGTGGGGGGCACGCCGTCGGCCACCTGCGGCAGGACCTGGAACTTGAAGACCCGGAGCCTAGTCGTCCCTTGGTTGTTGTAGATATACCTGAGGACCATGTGCAGGGCACCCCTGGAGTCCACGAGGTACCGCGCTATCGAGGCATTGCCTTGAAGATCGTCTGCGTAGTCGTCGCGCTGCAGCATGTCGCAGTCGAAGCGCCTCATGATATACTGGTTCTCGTCCCCGGCGAGCGTTGGAATGTACATGACGATTTTCTCGTCCGCCGTGACGAAGAAGAAGACGCCGCCGGCAAACTTGACGTCCTGCGGCGGCCGCCTCATCCACACGTCATCGGACTCGGACGTGATCCAGTTGGGTAACCCCTCTCGCCAGAAGGCGGCGCACCACTTGGCGCAGACGAGAACGATGGCACCGATCATGTAGCCATTGGGACCAGGAGACGTCGGCGAGGATGTGAACGTGGCGGCGCGCAAGACCAAGGGGAGATTCCCGGCACCATCAGGGATGGTGAGACCCCCAGGGAGGGGGATGCGCTGCCCGAAGTAGAGGTTGTAGAGAGCGTACTGCGTGGGGCGCGTGTCGAGCGCGAGGACGAGCCAGCCTCCATCACAGGAGCCGCAGAAGCGCGCGTTGCGGACGTCGCGCGGGAGGCGGAGGGGGTAGCTCATGCGGTCGATGGCGCAGAAGAGGGAAGGCTCCTCGGTGTTGGGGAAGGCGAGCCACGGGAGCACGGGCGGCAGAGGCGGCAGAAGGGGGAGCTGCGGGGGGCGCCCCTGGCCCCGCCCGCACAAGGCACGGCGCCAGTGTGGGTTGACAAGGGACATGCGGAGACGGTCGAGGCGGAAGGGGAGGCAGGCGGCGACGCGGAGGAGGATGTTGTCGGGGGCGTCCTCCCATACGTTGGACGCCGGCTCCACCTCCATGGCCGCCGATCCGCCCACGGGAGGGAGGGAGGGAGGGAGGGAGTTTACGCCTAGCTAGGCCGATGAAGTATCTCTCTCTCCCCTTGTGTATTGTGCGCCGAGAAAGGTTTCGTTGCGGCAGTTGTGTCGGCGTCGAGAATATATACTAAGAGCATCTCTATCGAAACCCTCAAACCCTTAAATGTAAAATCAGTTTTAAGGGTTGAGAATTGCCCAGTTTTAACACTTTTAAGGATTAAAAAACAGAGGTAAAGACTAGAACCCTCAAACCAAACCCTTATATCGGAATATTCCATTCTAAGGGTTGGGTTTGAGGGTTCTAGTTTTTGACCCAACCCCAACCCTTAAAACTGTCATTTCATATATCACACATTTCATCACATTTCATCATATGACATATCACAAATTCAATCACATTTGACATAAAACAATAATCATTCTAGTTATTATTACAGCACCGAATAAAACAATAATCATTCAAATTATTACAACAATTGTTCGAATCAAATAGGACATAGAAAAGTAAAACAAAGATACATCATGGGCCAGTACGCCGTCCATCCAACTGCCAGTAGTGCTCAACTAGATCATCCCGGAGACGACCATGAGTGCTTGCATCCTCAATCTCACGATGTGCTTCAAGAAAGGCGTGTATGCGAGAAGGGTTTCTTTCCGGTTGCACACGCGTACCAACATTGTCATAGAAACAAGGGAGGTTTAACCCTCTCTCATCCTCTAGGATCATGTTGTGTAGAATCACACAACATTTCATGATGTTCACCAAGGTTTTCTTGTCCCAAAACCGAGCTGGACCCCGAACTATGGCAAACCTTGCTTGTAAAACACTAAAAGCTCTCTCAATATCTTTGCGGGCTGCCTCTTGTGCCTTGGTGAAATGAGCCTCTTTTCTTGTTAAGGGCACCCCATTTTTCTCCTTGATGGACTTCACAAGAGTTGCCCATTCGGGATAAATGCCATCGGTGAGATAGTATCCCATTGAATACTCATTGTTCATGATTTTGTAGTTGCAAGCTGGAGCATCCCCAGAAATTAATCTTTTGAACAATGGAGATCTATTGAGGACATTGATATCATTGAGTGTTCCCGGCAACCCAAAGAATGCATGCCAAATCCATGTGTCCTCCGATGCTACGGCCTCAAGCACAATGGTAGCATCACGGCTTTTACCGCAATACATTCCATGCCATGCCTTTGGACAATTTTTCCACCTCCAATGCATGCAATCAAGACTACCAAGCATCCCCGGCCATCCCCTTTTTTCATTCATTTCCATTAATCTCTTTGTATCTTCCTCGTTTGGTGCCCGAAGATACTTCTCACCATACAACCGGATGACCAACTTGGCAAACCTACGGACGGACTCCGTGGTTGTATCTTCCCCAATGCGAAGATACTCGTCGGTATAATCCGCGGGTATGCCATAAGCGAGTACCCGCATTGCCGCCGATATCTTTTGATATGCACTAAACCCCATGATACCGGCGGCGGATCAACGACGCGTAAAGTAATAGGAGGCAGCCTCACAATCGTTGACAATCTTCACAAACAAACTACGACGCATTCGGTACCTTATGCGAAAGAGACGAGCAGGGTATGTAGGTACCTCCGCGAAGTAGTCTTGCATCAAATGCTCGTGTCCGAGAGCACGGTTCCGGTAGATGGTGAGTCGCCCCATCGTCGACCCTCTCCTCTGATCCATAAGTTTCACGCGATCTTCAAACGCTTGCACATCGACGAGGAGGCTCATCATCTCAACGTCGTCGTCTTGCAACAACTCGTCAATGTCCGAATCATCGGATGACGACCAATCCGATGCATCGGACAACGAATCCATGTCGACGTTGTTCAACACCATCTACAATGTGAGTGCCAAAATGTAAAAATGAAGAAAAAAGCAAAAATGTAAAAATGGAAGAAAAAAAATCAAAAAATCAAACCTGGGCGGGGCGGCGGAGGGCCGGCTTCGCGGCGGCGCTGGGAGGGGCGGTCGGGG
>LR738711.1:509929403-509942592 GCA_902687465.1 Secale cereale
CGGGTCGGGCGGGCGGAGGACGGGGCGGGGGGAGGCGGCGGAGGGCGGCCGGGGCGGGCGGAGGCGGCGGCGGGCGGGCCGGCGGCGGCGGATCGAGGGCGCGCGGGCGGAGGGCGGGAGGAAATTCCTTTCCGCGCTCGGAGGGAAATGGAGTGCAGGTCGGGGGGAGAAACTCCCCCCAACCCTCACTTCTACAGGCTGCTGTTGCGTTTGAGGGTTGGACCTCTAAAAAAATTTACGGGTTTAAGGGTTTAAGGGTTCTAGTCTACGACGTTTTTCGAACGAAAACTGTAAAAAAGCGGTTATTTTTAAGGGTTTGGGGGTTTGAGGGCTCTACTAGACTTGCTCTAAGGCAGGCAAGGGCAGCAGCGGGTGCGGCATCGAGATGGTGCGTTTGCCACCGCGCTTTGCCGTTCCAGTTACGACGCCGCTTCCTCTTCGGGGCGCCTCCACGTAAAAAGTCCAAAATAAATCTTGAAATAGTAGATGAAAGCTAAATCAAATCCTGAATTTTGAATTCCAAAAATTGGCACCCTGAACTTATAATCCCGGTCTATTTTGGATCCTACACCTGTTTGGCACATCGGGAATACTACAATCCTGGTCGGGATAACCAGCGACTCTCACGGGCACGAATTTGGGCCGGCCCACTATAACACAACAAGAATTTGTGAAGCTTAAAAAATGTTCGCACATTTATAAAATTGTTTGGAAGTGAAAACATGTTCCTGTTTTATATTTCTGGCACGAATTCAATTCATTTTTTGTTTTTTAAAATTATTTGGAATTCTGAAATTCTATTCGCATTTTTAAAAACTTTTCGCATCTTGTATTTATTGCTGAAATCTTTGAACATTTTATAAAGTGCGTTTTTGAAAATTTTGATACTTTTAATAAACCAACAACTTTCAAAAGGAGAACACCTTTTGAAACATAAACATTTTTTTAACCTGAACAAAATTTAAAGTGCAAACACTTTTTGAAACATAATTTTTTTTTCTGAAATCTGAACAAAAGTTTAAAGTGCAAACACTTTTTGTACAATGTAAAAAAATGTTTGTGTGTTGTAAAAAAATGTGGCATGTGTTTGCAAAAATTGTATGCAAATTAAAAAATGTTGAACCATGTAAAAGAGTGCTCGTGTAGTTTTATAAAATGTTTATTGTCATTCAAAAAATGTAAAACATGTATTGTATTTGGAAAAATATTACCATGTATTCAGAAAAGGTTTTAATTTTTTTTATTTAAAAATGTCCACAATTTATTTGAAAATATCAAAAGTTTATCAAATATTTATGTATGCGTTAAAAATGTATACTGAGAAAAAATTAGACATGTGTAAAAATGAAAAATGAGATGAAAACATAAAAGAAAAAATAAGAGAAAACAAATTAGTGCGCGTGTGAGAGCGATTGCGCTACTTGGCTGGCCCAATTCAGCAAATACCGACGAAGTCCTCTCAAGGTTTAAAATAGACCGGGATTAGAGAGTTTGGTGTGCTGATTTGAGGGACTGAAAGTTCAGGGTTTGGTTTAACTTTCGTCTATAAATTGAAGGTTTGTTTTGGACTTTTTCCCGCCTCCGCTTCAATAACAGTGGGCCCGGACTCCGGCGCTTGCTGCAGCGCGCGAGCGGAGCCGCCATAGCGGGGTGCCAGCCAGCCGTTCGGCGAAATGTCGGCACAGGTTTTTCTTTTAAAGCGTAAAGACTTTATTTCTCAGATGAATGGAGTAGGTCATTTATAATAGTTTGAGAAATAACCAGCGATCATAGAGTCATAGAAAGCAGAACATTTTCCGCTAAAGAATTCATCACTAACACACCAACAACTTCATTTGCTTATCGGAGACAGAGAGCATACAATATCTTCAAAAATTCAGGGCTAGCTCCTTGCATTCGAGCACTATAGCCACGATAGAACCCAAATAGTCGTCTCCCTGTTGAACTGAAATGCCAACGTAAAATTACAGTCTGCACTAATCTATCCAACTACTTCGATGGCAGCAATATATTGGCCAATGAACAGAGTTTGAGCTAGATAGGTGCACCCATTAGAGGCGAACTAAAGACTTTTCTTAGTGGAATCGGTTTCTACCGGTTAGTCGCGAACCATCGGATGACGGACAGATTCGTGCGTATCCCCTACGACCATGCTTCGTATTTATCATGTAAACCTATCTTCCTATTTTCCGTTGTTCGGTATTTCAACTTTCTGTAAGTAGACCCATACAGAGGCACGCACATTCATCAAACTGGGCTATCTCGTCCCTTCCTCTCTCTATTCGTTGCTGCCATCCTGTAGTGCTGCCACTGCGACAAACCCTAGCCGTTGCACGTCGTCGTGATGGCCACTTGGTGTCCGTTGGCGTCGCTGGCCAGGCTCCACCTCTACCTTGTGGTCTTTGATGGCTCGAGAATTTGTGATGCTTTTCGAATGATTCTTAGTTGATTTTCACCAGATCTTTGTCACTTCTCGGATATTTCTAACGCTAATCCCTCAAAAGAGAATAAAATCTGTTTTCTCCATTGTTTGGCAGGAAATATCATATATGAAAGTAAACCAAGGAGGATTATTGCAAATCAAGCCAAATGGAGCAACTTCCATGTGGAGAGACAAGCCACCAGGAGCAACAGAGCAGAAGACGGCGTTCCATACGACCGCGAGCGGTCGTATGGAGTGCCAACAACTCCACCACGTCTACACATGACACTTCCGTGAAGGGACCCAGAGGAGAAGAGAACCCTAGCCACCGCCACCATAGCTAGAACATAAGAAGAGATCCGGAGAACCTTCAGAGATCTTCTTGGTTTTGGTCTTTTCATCTCCATCATCATCACCCCTTCACCATTCTAAGAGGAATGCCAAGTTGTGAGAACAATTGTAACTCTATTCAATCTCATCTAGAGATTAAGTCTGTTTGAATTATCCATTTCATCTTATTGTGAATTCTCCCGGTATTATCGATATGGTTTTCACGGGTTCTATATATGTTGTGATGGATTTCTCTCTTATGATGCGTGGGTAATCCCCCATAGGCGTGGGAGATGTAGGTGAGTGGTAAGATTCATCTGTCCCGAATCTATATATTCTCATTTGTATTTGTAGTAGTATGTTCTGTCTAGTACGTTGTTATACTTTGGTGAACCCTATGCGTGTTGTCTAATTTAAGGGCTCAGGCAACATGATCTCAAGACCTACACGGGTAACACATATTGTTTAGGAAATCTATGTCCTCTGACGTCATAGGTGGAGATATCTATGAGGACCAAACACAATATGAGATAACGGTGATCAATTGAACCTAATGCTTGGCTTCGGTCCATGGACCTTAACTGCGAAAATGACCAATCTCTGGCAACAGTGAAACAGTACCATGGAATGAAATATAATCTCGCGAGGAGGAGTTTCATACTCCCACCTCCCACCACGGCGCTGACCTCCTCACTGTCGATCTTCACACCCCTCCGATAATCTTTGGATCTTCTCCAGCGTTCTTCTCCGACGTCTTCTCTGGTTCAAGGCAATACCCATCTTCTATGGGTTCCATTGGTGGATCTACCCTTGGTTTGGATTTCTCCAAGGGTAGGGTTTTTGTGGATGAGGTTTTCAAATCTACGGGTCATATGGTTCATCCGTTGGGGCGACGGAGGCCTTTCACATTGGTTGTCTCTTTTAGTCGTCATTATTTCCGTTTATCGAAAGATTCTGTGGTGGCGGCCTTGGAAGCCGCAATTGACAGTTCTGCTATAGATCTCGGGGTGGCTCATCTCAAAGATAAGGTCTATTCCTTTCAAGCTCTTGCAAGCAAGTTGGTTTTCTTATCATGGATCTTCGCTCTTTTGATTGTGATATGTTTAAATGCCATTTTAATCTCTGGGGCAATGGGGGGTCTAATTAGGTTAGAGATCTTAAGATCTGTCGGAAGGAATGTGATGCTGAATGGATCTTGGTTAGTCCAACTAAACGTCGATCTTCCTTGGGTCTCTTAGCCATGCATAAACCTCCTTTTAGACCATCTTTCAAATCGGCTAATTCTGCTAAGAAACTCTCTTTTGCCATCTTTGAGAAATACACCCCTTGCAAAGGTTATAGATACCCTGCTACTCACAGCTGCATTGATTCTGTGTTAGAGGGAGGTTATGATCTTTCTGCTCATGAACGTGTTGTTATCCGGCAACCACCTCCCGTGGAGTTGAATTGGACGGTGGCTAGGCCACCGATAGTCTTTGGTACGGTATCTCTGTTGCCGGATTTGTGCCGGCCGACAATCTTGTCGGATTTCGGGTTCCGCAAACCCTCGAGAGGTTCGAACCCTGGGGTGCGCATGAAGAACACTCTCTCCCCAGCGCGCTCGCCCTACGATTCCGCAACCTAGCTCGACGAACTCAAAGAACAAGGGACACAAGGGATTATACTAGTTCGGGCCATCTTGCGGTGTAATACCCTACTCTAGTGTGTATGGTGGATTGCCTCGTGGGGCTGAAGATGAACTAGTACAAGGGATGAACAGCCTCCGGAGGAGGGGTGTTCTTGGGCTCGATTAAGCTTGTGGTGTGCGTAGGGTGGAAATGGATCCGATCCCTTCCAAGGTTGGATCATCTCAAGATCATGTCCCCCGCTCTATGGTGGTGGCTAGGTCCTATTTATAGTGGTCTTGGTCCTCTCCCCAAATATTGGTGGGAAGGGATCCCACAACGGCCAAATTTGAAGGGGAACAGCTAGTACAAGCTATCCTGACAAAAGTGGTCTTGCCTGCCAAAGGCTCTGGTGGTGATGCCGCGTTGGGCTCCACGATGACCTCCATTATGCCGCCCCGACGGACCTTGGTCTTGTTGCACCAATATGGAAACCTTTGCTTGATCCCTCGGGACTCCGCGCCCGCACTTGCCTCCTTGGCACCAAAGGGGAAACTTGTACATTGTGCCCGCCGGAGCCCGCCTGGCCTTGGTCGTCATGGCTCATGTCACGTGAACCTAGCGAGGTGCGCCTTGCATAGATATCTCCTCCCCTTGGGAGCCAGCCTAGAGAGGCTGCCCCCAGGGAGGTCTTGCTGTCGTCCGCCTCGCGAGGCTTGGCCCCTCGCGAGGGTCTTAGAGTTGTGGTTGCTGAAGCTGGGCCGCACCAGGCCGCCAATGGAGCCACGTCATGGGCCGCACGTAGGCAAGTCTGGGTACCCTCCTTCCCAGAACACCGACAAATCTCCCTCTCGCCGGAGATTTCTTTGGGATCTTCAGAACAAACCTCGGTGCATGATGGGGATCAACAGGCGCTGATCGCAGAAGCGGGATTGCTTCATATTCAAAATTGCAAACCTTCGTTCGGTGCTTGCCAGTTGGGCGGAGGCCCATTTGGGCAGTCTTGCCATTTTTCTGGTGGGTCGTCTGGCTCGTCTGGACCGGGCCCATTGCCCATTTCTCAGGAGATTCTTTCTTCACAAGAGGCTACTAGGCAATTTTAAGAATTGGTCGATGACATGGTGGACCGCATTTTAACATGTACTATTTGCTCCCATAAGGGCCACCTGTCATCTGCTTGTGGAATGCAAGCGGTCTGCATGGCTTGCTCTCGCCCGGGTCACTCTAGGATTGACTGCAATGATTTTGCGCGCTCCAATGGATTGGGTTGGAAGACAATTTCTCTACAACAAAATACGAGTATTTCGGAATCCTCCGCCAGTCATGGGAAGGGAGCCGGAGTTACTAGGATAGACTATCCGGTTACAACATCAAGGCCCGCATTGCTACAATCTCCCTCTCATCCTTCCAAAGAAAACCCCAGTCTAGCCTCTCCACCCTCGACCATGGCGAACTTCGTGCTGGACCCTCAGCGCTTTGTGCCAGCCGGCCACCACATCATTGATGGCGGCGACCGCCGTCTTCCTCGCACCTTCTTCACGCCTGCTGCTCGTCCGCCTCGCTGCCATGAGGATTATGTTGGAAATATGCCCTAGAGGCAATAATAAAATGGTCATTATTATATTTCCTTGTTCATGATAATTGTCTATTGTTCATGCTATAATTTTATTATCCGGAAATCGTAATACATGTGTGAATAAATAGACCACAACATGTCCCTAGTGAGCCTCTAGTTGGCTAGCTCGTTGATCAATGGATGATCACGGTTTCATGGCCATGGTCATTGGATGTCATTGATAACGGGATCACATCATTAGGAGAATGATGTGATGGACAAGACCAAACCTAAGCATAGCACAAGATCGTGTAGTTCGTCTGCTAAAGCTTTTCTAATGTCAAGTATCATTTCCTTAGACCATGAGATTGTGCAACTCCCGGATACCGTAGGAATGCTTTGGGTGTGCCAAATATCATAATGTAACTAGGTGGCTATAAAGGTGCACTACAGGTATCCCCGAAAGTATCTGTTGGGTTGGCACGAATCGGGACTGGGATTTGTCACTCCGTGTGACGGAGAGCTATCTCTGGGCCCACTCGATAAGACATCATCATAATGAGCTCAATGTGACTAAGTAGTTGGCCACGGGATAATGTGTTACAGAACGAGTAAAGAGACTTGCTGGTAACGAGATTGAACAAGGTGTAGGGATACCGACGATCGAATCTCGGGAAAGTATCATACCGGTAGACAAAAGGAATTGTATACGGGATTAATTGAATCCCCGACATCGTGGTTCATCCGATGAGATCATCATGGAACATGTAGGAGCCAACATGGGTATCTAGATCCCGCTGTTGGTTATTGACCGGAGAGATGTCTCGGTCATGTCTACATGCCTCTCGAACCCGTAGGGTCTACACACTTAAGGTTCGATGACGCTAGGGTTATAAAGGAAATATGTACGTGGTTACCGAATGTTGTTCGGAGTTCCAAATGAGATCCCGAATATCACGAGGAGTTCCAGAATGGTTCGGAGGTGAAGAATGATATATAGGAAGTGAGGATTTGGCCACCGGAAGTGTTCCGGGCATTACCGGTAATGTACCGGGACCACCGGGAGGAGCCACCGGCCCCGGAGGCTTGCATGGGCCAAGAGTGGGAAGGGGCCAGCCCTTGAGTGGGCTGGTGCGCCTCCCACCAAGGCCCAAGGCGCCGCAAGGAGGAGAGGGGGAAACCCTAGGCGCAGATGGGCCTAAGGCCCACCCTAGGGCGCGCCCCCTCTTCGCCGCCGCCCCATCCCATCTAGGGCTTCCGCACCCCCTAGGGTGGGAACCCTAGAAGGGGCGCAGCCCCCTCCCCTCCTCCTATATATAGTGGGGGTTTTGGGGTTGCCAAACACACGAGCCCCTCTCTCTCTCTCGGCGCAGCCCTACTTCTCCACCTCCTCATCCTATGTAGTGCTTGGCGAAGCCCTGCTGGAGAACCACCCTGCTCCACCACCACCACGCCGCCGTGCTGCTGCTGGAGTTGTCTTCCCCAGCCTCTCCCTGCTCCTTGCTGGATCAAGGCGCGGGAGACGTCACTGAGCTGCACGTGTGTTGAACGCGGAGGCGCGGTTGTTCGGTGCTTAGATCGGAATAGGCCGCGACTAGAATCGCTGCTTGTACGACTCCACCAACCGCGTTCTTGTAAAGATTCCGCTTAGCGATCTTCAAAGGTATGAAGATGTACTTCCCCCTCTCGTTGTTGGTTTCTCCATAGATTGATCTTGGTGATGCATAGAATTTTTTTGATTTCTGCTACGATCCCCTATAGTGGCATCATGAGCTAGGTCTATGCGTAGATTCTATGCACGAGTAGAACACAAGTAGTTGTGGGCGATGATTTGGTCAATTTGCTTAGCGTTACTAGTCTTATTTTGATTCGGCAGCATCGTGTGATGAAGTGACCCAGACCGACCTTACATGTACGCTTACGTGAGACAGGTTCCACCGACTGACATGCACTAGTTGCATAAGGTGGCTAGCGGGTGTTTGTCTCTCCCACTTTAGTCGGATCGGATTGGATGAACAGGGTCCTTATGAAGGGTAAATAGCAATTGACAAATCACCGTCGTGGCTTTTGCGTAGGTAAGAAACGTTCTTGCTAGAAACCCATAGCAGCCACGTAAAACATGCAACAACAATTAGAGAACGTCTAACTTGTTTTTGCAGGGTATGCTATGTGATGTGATATGGCCAAAAGGATGTGATGAATGATATATGCAATGCATGAGATTGATCATGTTCTTGTAATAGGAATCACGACTTGCATGTCGATGAGTATGACTACCGGCAGGAGCCATAGGAGTTGTCTTAATTTATTGTATGACCTGCGTGTCAATGAAAATGCCATGTAATTACTTTACTTTATTGCTAACCGTTAGCCATAGTAGTAGAAGTAATAGATGGTGAGGCAACTTCATGAAGACACGATGATAGAGATCATGATGATGGAGATCATGGTGTCATGCCGGTGACGATGATGATCATGGCGCCCCGAAGATGGAGATCAAAGGAGCAAAATGATATTGGCCATATCATGTCACTGTTTGATTGCATGTGATGTTTATCATGTTTTACATCTTATTTGCTTAGAATGACGGTAGCTTAAATAAGATGATCTCTCACTAAAATTTCAAGAATTGTGTTCCCCCTAACTGTGCACTGTTGCTAAGGTTCGTTGTTCCGAAGCACCATGTGATGATCGGGTGTGATAGGCTCTAGCATTCACATACAACGGGTGTAAGCCAGATTTACACACGCAATACACTTAGGTTGACCTGACGAGCCTAGCATGTACATACATGGCCTCGGAACACGGGAGACCGAAAGGTCAAACACGAGTCGTATAGAAGACATGATCAACATGGAGATGTTCACCGTTGATGACTAGTCTGTCTCACGTGATGATCGGACACGACCTAGTCGATTCGGATCATGTATCACTTAGATGACTAGAGGGATGTCTATCCGAGTGAGAGTTCATTAAATAATTTGATTAGATGAACTTAATTATCATGAACATAGTCTAAATATCTTTACAATATGTCTTGTAGATCAAATGGCCCATGCTAATGTTGCCCTCAACTTCAACGCGTTCCTAGAGAAAACCAAGCTGAAAGATGATGGTAGCAACTATACAGATTGGGTCCGTAACTTGAGGATCATCCTCATAGCTGCCAAGAAAGCATATGTCCTTGAAGCACCGCTAGGTGACGCACCCATTTTCCCAGCAACTCAAGACGGTATGAACGTCTGGCAGTCGCGTAGTGATGATTACTCCCTGGTTCAGTGCGGCATGCTTTACAACTTAGAATCGGGGCTCCAAAAGCGTTTTTGTGCAACACGGAGAATATGAGATGTTCCAAGAGATGAAAATATTTTTCCAAGCTCATGCCCGGGTCGAAAGATATGAAGTCTCCGACAAGTTCTACAGTTGTAAGATGGAGGAAAACAGTTCTGTCAGCGAGCATATACTCAAAATGTCTGGGTCGCACAACCGCTTGTCTCAGCTAGGAGTTAATCTTCCAGATGACTCGGTCATTGACAGAATCCTCCAGTCGCTCCCACCTAGCTACATGAGCTTTGTGATGAACTACAATATGCAAGGGATGGAGAAGTCCATTCCCAAGTTGTATTCAATGCTGAAATCAGCGGAGGTGGAGATCAAAAAGGAACCTCAAGTGTTGATGGTGAATAAGACCACTAAGTTCAAGAAAGGCAAGGGTAAAAAGAACTTCAAGAAGGACGGCAAGGGAATTGTCGCACCCGGTAATTCAGTTGCCGGGAAGAAGCCAAAGAATGGACCCAAGCCTGAGACTGAGTGCTTTTATTGCAAGGGAACATGTCACTGGAAGCGGAATTGCCCCAAGTACTTAGCAAATAGGAAGGCCGGCAACGTCAAAGGTTTATATGATATACATGTTATTGATGCGTACCTTACCAGCGCTCGTAGTAGCTCCTGGGTACTTGATGCTGGTGCAGTTGCTCACATTTGTAACTCTAAGCAGGAGTTGCGGAATAAGAGGAGACTGGCAAAGGACGAGGTGACGATGCGCGTCAGGAATGGTTCCAAGGTCGATGTGATCGCCGTCGGCACGCTACCTCTCTATCTACCTTCGTGATTAGTTTTAAACCTCAATAATTGTTATTTAGTGCCAGCTTTGAGTGTAATGCCCAGGATGGGACTATACCTCCTACGTGTCGAGGCACGACTTAAAGGTATAAGCCCATCCTAGAATGATCTCAAGTTTGGTATCTTTGCACGACTCATGTAAAAGAGGGATTAAATTGCAAAAGGAGATAGTTGGCTTACACTCGCCACTTCACACAATACATTACATAAGCAAAACATCATACAAAACATCACAACCCGACTACGGGTGAAGATCCAAAAGAAAGATACCAAAACAACATAAAGCCACAGGCCAGGATCAAATCCTAGTAGAAACCACTACTGATCGTCGAAACGTCACAAGCATATGGCCACTCTCTTCATGGAACTCCTGGAAGTACTTGAACCAGCTCCTGCGTCAAACTCGGCTGAACCTGCATCTGGTGTTGTAGTAACTGTGAGCCACGAGGACTCAGCAATCCCATAGCCATGGGTAACAAGACTAGCAAAGCTTTGTGGGTAGGAAGAGGTAAAGTGGTGAGGTTGCAGCAGCGGCTAAGCAAAGCATATGGTGGCTAACTTACGAGTACCAGAATAAGAAGAGCAGCTACGCAAACGGTCGCAAAAGTAGTGATCGCTAAAGATCCTAACTACATACGAGTCAAACATAACCCTACCGTGTTCTCTTCTCAAAGTGAAAAGAGACAGTCACGGTTACTCACACAGTTGTGTGTTTTACTTCGGATCCTCTGTCAAGTTTTCTACAACCGGACATTAACAAATTCCAATCTGCCACATAACCGCGGGCACAGCTTTCGAAAGATCATAACCCTGCAGGGGTGTCCCAACTTAGCCCATCACAAGCTCTCACGATTAGCTGAAGTGATTAATATAATATCATCACCCCTTATCTTAGGGAAAATCCGATCAGGCTCGGCATCCCGGTAGCACAAGTCATTTCGACAATGGTAAAACAAGTCCAACAAGACCTCCCGGCGTGCTGACACCATGATAGTAGCCGCGCGTATCTCGTCTCAGGCCACAACCGGATGTGCGATTCTACAGGTATACCAGATACCCCGGGTTTCCCCAAGGCGGCCCCGCAGACTCCCCGTTTGGGACCAACACCATCAGCACTGGCCCCCCCTGCTATGTAGAATTAAGAATCCTCGGGGACGCGACCCCCTATGCAAATTTAATTATTTAATTAAGTTGTTATTATGAGGCAAATTAAAACCAATGTTGGGCCTTGCTGGAGGAGTTTTATTCAAAGTCGAACTGTCAAGGGGTCCCCATTTCACCCATCGTGTAAGGAACGCAAAATCAAGGAACATAATGCCGGTTTATCGGCGCCTAAGGTGGCATGAGTGGAACAAAACACCGAGCAAAAGGCCAAGCCTTCCACCCATGCCCAGTATATAGGTGTGTTAATAATAAAAATAGATATTGTGATATATCCAACAACAAGTTCCCTCCTGGAACGAACTTCATCTTCACATGCAACTAACAACGCTATAAGAGGGGCTGAGCAAGCGGAGCTGAGCAAGCGGGTAACATAGCCAAACAATGGTTTTGCTAGGAAGGTTTCAAATGATAGAGGTTTCATGGCAACAAGGAGAGGCTGACATAAATGATGGGTAGCGCGACATGTAACGATAGCATCGAGACAACTAAGCATGGCAATGGTAGTAAAGGTATCCAAGGGTATGATCATCTTGCCTGGAATTCCGCAAGGGAGAAGAACGGATCCATGAAGTAGACGGAGCAACACAATCGAGCGAATCCTCACAACTTCGGAACTAAACCGAAGCTAACAAGAGAAGCAATCGAAAAGAAGGAAACAACACGGTAAACACACAATTATAAGCATGGCATACGATGCACATCCAAGTATGATGCATGTCCGGTTTAAATATGCATGGCATGGCAAAGTGCACAAACAAGACTACAAGTTAAGTGGAGTTCAATATGCAACGAGTTGCATATTGACGAAACACCACATATTATTTATTTAGTTGACTCTCGTTTATTAACAAGACAAGGTTAAATGTTTTTAACATGGCAAGAGGTGAAGCATAAGTAAACTAACTATTTAGGCATTTTAAATGAGGCCGGAAGATAACAACAACAATTCCGGGAAAAACCCCATAAGCATGTTTAGCAATTATTAAAGCAACAACAATTCACACATATAATGTTGTTATCATGATGCGGATGACATGATCAAGTTTATGCAATTTTATTAAAAGGTTAACAAGAAGAAGATATGAAGTATTTGTCACCGTGGTGGAAGGAAAAGGTGCCACGACAACGATCCGAAAATGATGCAACGACACCATATCGGTTCCGGTAACTCGTTGAGAGTCCGATGCAAAAGATGACGGAAAGCGAAACAAGAAGAAAGGTGGGGTGATCCCGTTGCCGGGTTCCCACGAGTCGGCGACGAGGCAACCGAGGAGCACGACAAAAGACTAAACGGGCACGATGCACACAAGGGAGCATCTCATACATCACAAGCAAGCATTCGTTCACGGGCACGTCTCGGGGTTATACCTTTGGAACATCTGTTCGGTCTCGGAGGGGGTTCGAGATCGTAGTGGAAGTAGTGGTTCCGTTTGTAGTCGTACACGGGTTGACGATAGTGGAAGTGGGCGTTCTCGTAGATGTACATGTCGATGGTAGTGGTACTTGTCGGGATCGTCGTCGACGTAGGGATACACGTTCGTAGTGGGAAGTAGTTGTTCCGGCGACGGTAGTTGTTCACGTTCGTGTCGTGGTACTTGGTGGGTCGCCGTGTAGTCGTACTTGACGCTTCCGGCGACGGTAGTGGAAGTAGGGGTACTTGGCGATTCATCGTGTAGTTGTTCCCGTCATGGCACTTGGTCGTGGTACTTGTCGGTCATGTAGAGGTACTTGACGGAAACCACGTAGTTGAACTTGAAGATCCGACGACGGTCACGGTGTAGTGGTACTTGGCAGAAAACTTGGGCGGTCTTGCGGTTACAACAACAACAAAACACAAGGCCTCGGTCACGGCGCTTCACGAGAGCGGCAGGAGAGCTGCACGAGGGGCTTGCGGGGTCCAGCAGGTGAGACGCAGCATCAGCGATGGAGGGGCTCGGCCTTGGCGCCATGGGTCTTCGGCCTGCTGGAGAACGGAGGGTGCTGCTCGGGGGG
>LR738711.1:509942714-509992048 GCA_902687465.1 Secale cereale
CGCGGAGGGACGAAGCCTCGGCGAGCCAGGCACGGGGCGGCCGAGGCGCACGGCGCGCGGAGGTGTCGCGGGAACCGGCCGGCTCGGCTTCGAGGAGAAGGGCGCTCCAAGGCTGGGTGCGCGGAGGAGAGGTGCGGGTCGGCCTCCTGGCCGAGGCAGGGCGGAGGAGGAGCGCTGGGCACGGGGCGGCACGGCGCTCACGCCAGAGGAGGAGGGGCGCGGTCCATGGCGCGCGGAGGACGGCGGGAGCCACGGGGATCAGGGAACGAGAGGGTGAGCGAGGGGGGTGCGAGAGAAACGGGGCTCGGGGCGACGGGGTTCGGGCTTCGAATGGAGGAAAGAAGCTGGCGGCGGAGGAGGAATCGAAGGAGCGATCCAGTCGGGGATCGGCGCTAGCTAGGGTTAGAGAGGAAATGGGCCAATGGGCCAAGGAGGGAGGCGGTTGGGCCTGAGGAGAGATGGGCCGCTGGAGGAAGGAGGCTGAGGCGGCGGCCTGGTCGCAGGTCGGCTGGGCTCTGCTGGAGGGAAGGAGGAGAGTGAGGCCTGGCGGCTGGGACCCCTCCTTTTAACTGTTTTTTTAAAACAGAAAAGAAAGAAGAAGAAAAGGGAAGAAAAGAAAAGGTCAGGGAAGAGATTTAAACACGGAGTTAAATCTCTGGACTCATACAAAATGTAAGGAATTAAACGAATTTGTTGGAAGACTTTTGGAAGATAAAAATTCAAACGAGTTTGAATAAATGTCAAACTGTTCGAATTTAGAAAAACCCTTTAGATGAAATCCAAATGGGTTGGAATTTCAAGAGATGGCCCTACACATTAGATGTGATTTATGAGAAGATTTGGAACATTTATAGATAAAGTAAAATTGCAACACAATTTTACTAAAGGCTCCAAGAAGGAAAATAAGTAGAGTTGGATGAAAGAAAATTGAAGAAAGGTGCAATTGTGTTATAGGTGATTCCAATGAATGGAATATTTTTAAATATAGCTCCCTAAATATTGAGAGGCTTTTATATGTTATAAAGAGAAGTCACCTTCCCTCGATTTAAATGGACCGAAGGTCCACACGATTTATTTAGGTTGAGATGCAAAAAATTAAAATGACATGATGCAATGCAAAAAATAAATAACACAAGCAAAAAGAAACACACGGGCAACCCGGAACATCTGGAATCTTCTGGGACGTCGGTCTTCGGGCGTCACAACTCTCCCACACTAACAGAGGATCTCAACCCGAGATCCTAGAGATAGCACCGGGTAAAAACGAAAGAAGAGGAGGTAAAACAAAGTTGCTTCTTTGACAGACGAGTGAAACCACGAACCTTGAGAGGTTAAACAATCTTGAAAGGAAGAAAAGAATGGAGATGAACGAAGTTAAGAGCACTCCGGTAAAAGGAGGAACAAGGAACATAAGAGAACCTTGTAGGTTGAAAAACATGAAACAAGAGCTCACGGACCAAAAGAATATGAAACTGCAAGGGTATAGCCAAGGAATAAGAATGACAGAATTTGGACAGCACTCCGTCTGAAAATGGAAGGAATTAACAAGAACTTGAGGAGATGGAAGATAATTGATGAAATCAACAACACACTGCCTCCGAAACAATTAAAGAATGGCACAAGGGGTAAGAAAGACTCAGACAGCACTCCGATTAAAAAGATAGGCAAAACTAAATAAGATGAGGGAACTAGAATGTAGGTGACAACATTCCAGTTAAATGATAAGCAAGGAAAAGAACATGATCTCGATAAAACGATATGATGGTTAAAGAGAGCAATATCACAAGGCCTCCGGAACAAAAGAATAGATGCAAGATCGTTGGGAAGAAAGAACGGAGAAGAAAATGACAACTTCTCTCAAAATTGAATTTGAAAGAGCATCCTTACAAAGAAGGGTTGAATAGAGTTGTTGGAATTTCAACAACGAGAAGAATAAGCTTGATGTGTGCTTATGGAAAACATCTCAAAATTAAGAGGTGACAACCAGCCACTAATGGAAAACAATTTGATTGGATTGAGATCAACAAGGAGACGAAAAAGTTATTTCACCGGAATGATAAATGAAGAACTTGGGTCATTTATAAGCACCACAATAGCAACAATCCTTAGGGAAAGCTTTTAGATGAAATACAACCCAAGATTACTCCAACAAATAAATTGAAAGGTTGGAAAGATCTCCTGAACAAAGAAAATGATGGTTTAATTATCTCATTCTTAATAACTTGTGAATCATAAAACATGAAGGAATTGTCAAGAATGACATAACACCATCTGAAAAGATAAGGTAGAAAGAATTGCACTTCAAAATGCAAGATGGAGAATACTTGAGGTCCAACAAGAATCTTAATGAAGACTTCGAGGATGAATTAAATCTTGATGAACCACCATGAGAACTCCGGTAATGAAAGCATGAGAAGTGGAAGATGAAAAGAATAAGATTCAAGGCCTGCAATGAATTAGATGGAGCTTTAAAATGACATAATTGAAATAACTTGGAACTCCGGAAAACAAGATGAACAACTTAAGACCGAGAATATGATATGATGAACAAGCTCCAGACAAAAGAATTAAATCACCTTGAAGGAAAAGAATAAGATTTATGTCATGCATCTCCTTCACCAATTAAATTGATGACAACCAAGGATTTGGCATACTACTTATTCTCGTTGGGAAGAATTAAAGAGAGATCTAGCACAAACTTGGGTAATCTTCAACGAACCACCGGTAGAATTATGAAAAGAACAAATGAATTAAAACGAACGGAAGAGTAAACTTGAACGAGCCACCGTAAAAATGTGGAGACGAACGAAGAGACATCAATGAAGAATATTTCGAGGACGAAGTTGAAAACTGAGAACGAAGAAATATTCTGAAATGATGGCCTTCGGAGGATCACAAAGAAAAGAATTCATGAAATGCTTCGGATGGGTGTGAAAAGAATTCCTCGTAATCTGAACAATAATGAGGATGGCATGAAGCTAGAACCATGAATCTTCAAGAGAAGGGCCAAGAATTAAGAGAAACACTTCTTCGGTATCCAAATGTTGAGAATGAAGACGAGAAATGCCATGAAGAATTTCGAGATACTCTGGACGAATGACAAGAGGAAGGTGGAGCTAAAGATGGAAATAATTGAAAACAAGCTTGGAGAAGGCATGTGACTGATGTAAATCATTCTTAGGTCACACTTTGAAAAGAATTTGAAAATAACTCCGGAAAAATTAGAAGAGTCAGGTAAGATCCTGGAAAAGACCTGTGGGTTATGGGCCCACTCAAAGAAATCACCGTTGAAAAGATTGCTTAAGAGATATTGCACCGGTTGAATTAAATGGCTTGAATAAGGAGACAAAGCACAAAATAATTTGAACGGAATAAGAATTGAAACACGAATCTTCTAAGATATCATCAGCACTCCGGATTTGAATAGCAAGAGGAGAATGATTTATTGGTGCACCGCAATAAGAGAGCATTGTGAAAAGAGGAAAAGGATAAGATCAACACCGAAATCTTGAATTACATCCACCATAGAATTTGAGAACAAAAGAATGATGAACTTGAAGCTCTTGAGCATCTTCTTGAGAAAACACCGGATAAGAACATTGAAGGAAAAGAATGAAGAAATATCACATGAATAAAATGGATACTTCATCTGAGAATTTCTGGCTCCAAGAAGAAAAAGGGTGGGAGGGCGGGGAAAACAAAGACAATTTGAGATGAATGAAACAGACAAATCGTCAGATTTCTCAACGGTGTCCGTATGGAATAATTTGAAGAGAAGGCACACCGGTTGAAAAGGATTAACATGTAAATCTTGATGGTCAAGAAGAATTAGCACTCCCATAGAAATATGAGAACACTGCTTAGGAAAGGTATGGAATCAACATTTGACATCGAAGCAACTCGAATACTGGAATCAAAACAAGAACAAAGGATAGATGTGTTTATGAAGAAGATTATGTTGCAACATGATCTTCGCAATATCATCCGAACAGAGAATTGAACGAATGAATTCCGTAGGTACATCAACTAGACGAGAAGCCACTTGGGAGAAGGAAAAGGTAAATAAAAAGGAACAAGGATCAGATAGAACAAATACAAGATAGAAGTTTCATTCGACATCTTCGTGCTGAAAGCTCATGGAACATGTTACAAAAGGGTTTTGCAATCCCCGGATCAACATAGCCAAGGACCCTTTAAGATGCAACTCCCGATCAGAACAAGTCCATAAAACCACTTCACTCAATGTAGAACCCCGAACTTCATATCGTGCATCCGTTGGAAGAATGCCTAGAACTACTAGATGAACCCACCTATAGATTTCCGAAAGTTTCCAGTTATGCAATCAGGTGTTGGGGATACGGGGGAAGCACCGCGCAATCAACTCTAAACCTACATCCAGCTGTATCCATCCTTCAACACATAACCAGTTGTTTCCGGAAACCGTTTACCTCGGACCTTCGAAACGCATCCACTATACAAGCTATGGCAATACTCTCGAGCTACCTCCCCAGTACTGGGTGATGTCGGGGTTATCTTGCCACTAACCCTATAGGAGAGTTTTTCGATGTCGGCCGTCTTAAGTATTTAGTACTGCCGCGATATGCTTGTGACGACAATACCCCGAAGCTCAACTCCCCGGGACACTGCCACAACCCCTAATGTCAGGAGGCATCGAGAACAATATTCTCGCCACAAGAACATCGAAAAAATCCCAGAATACTCGCGAGATTCCTAAAAAAAAATTTGTGCCATTTTTGAAGATAGGAGAGACAAGAGTAGTCGTCAGGAGTCCTCACCAGAGAGAAAGGAGATGAGAAGCAAAGAAATCCTACTCTCCGATATAAATATAGGACTCAAAACATTTTCATGTGTGTGCCTAGACTCAACCGTCAACGATTCGATCAATCAGTGGGGGCTTCTAGGTCGGAGAAGGCTCTGATACCAACTTGTAATGCCCAGGATGGGACTATACCTCCTACGTGTCGAGGCACGACTTAAAGGTATAAGCCCATCCTAGAATGATCTCAAGTTTGGTATCTTTGCACGACTCATGTAAAAGAGGGATTAAATTGCAAAAGGAGATAGTTGGCTTACACTCGCCACTTCACACAATACATTACATAAGCAAAACATCATACAAAACATCACAACCCGACTACGGGTGAAGATCCAAAAGAAAGATACCAAAACAACATAAAGCCACAGACCAGGATCGAATCCTAGTAGAAACCACTACTGATCGTCGAAACGTCACAAGCATACGGCCACTCTCTTCATGGAACTCCTGGAAGTACTTGAACCAGCTCCTGCGTCTGAACCTGCATCCGGTGTTGTAGTAACTGTGAGCCACGAGGACTCAGCAATCCCATAGCCATGGGTAACAAGACTAGCAAAGCTTTGTGGGTAGGAAGAGGTAAAGTGGTGAGGTTGCAGCAGCGGCTAAGCAAAGCATATGGTGGCTAACTTACGAGTACCAGAATAAGAAGAGCAGCTACGCAAACGGTCGCAAAAGTAGTGATCGCTAAAGATCCTAACTACATACGAGTCAAACATAACCCCACCGTGTTCTCTTCTCAAAGTGAAAAGAGACAGTCACGGTTACTCACACAGTTGTGTGTTTTACTTCGGATCCTCTGTCAAGTTTTCTACAACCGGACATTAACAAATTCCAATCTGCCACATAACCGCGGGCACAGCTTTCGAAAGATCATAACCCTGCAGGGGTGTCCCAACTTAGCCCATCACAAGCTCTCACGATTAGCTGAAGTGATTAATATAATATCATCACCCCTTATCTTAGGGAAAATCCGATCAGGCTCGGCATCCCGGTAGCACAAGTCATTTCGACAATGGTAAAACAAGTCCAGCAAGACCTCCCGGCGTGCCGACACCTTGATAGTAGCCGCGCGTATCTCGTCTCAGGCCACAACCGGATGGGCGATTCTACAGGTATACCAGATACCCCGGGTTTCCCCAAGGCGGCCCCGCAGACTCCCCGTTTGGGACCAACACCATCAGCACTGGCCCCCCCTGCTATGTAGAATTAAGAATCCTCGGGGACGCGACCCCCTATGCAAATTTAATTATTTAATTAAGTTGTTATTATGAGGCAAATTAAAACCAATGTTGGGCCTTGTTGGAGGAGTTTTATTCAAAGTTGAACTGTCAAGGGGTCCCCATTTCACCCATCGTGTAAGGAACGCAAAATCAAGGAACATAATGCCGGTTTATCGGCGCCTAAGGTGGCATGAGTGGAACAAAACACCGAGCAAAAGGCCAAGCCTTCCACCCATGCCCAGTATATATGTGTGTTAATAATAATAATAGATATTATGATATATCCAACAACAAGTTCCCTCCTGGAACGAACTTCATCTTCACCTGCAACTAACAACGCTATAAGAGGGGCTGAGCAAGCGGGTAACATAGCCAAACAGTGGTTTTCTAGGAAGGTTTCAAATGTTAGAGGTTTCATGGCAACAAGGAGAGGCTGACATAAATGATGGGTAGCGCGACATGTAACGATAGCATCGAGACAACTAAGCATGGCAATGGTAGTAAAGGTATCCAAGGATATGATCATCTTGCCTGGAATTCCGCAAGGGAGAAGAACGGATCCATGAAGTAGACGGAGCAACACAATTGAGCGAATACTCACAACTCCGGAATGAAACCGAAGCTAACAAGAGAAGCAACCGGAAAGAAGGAAACAACATGGTAAACACACAATTATAAGCATGGCATACGATGCACATGCAAGTATGATGCATGTCCGGTTTAAATATGCATGGCATGGCAAAGTGCACAAACAAGACTACAAGTTAAGTGGAGTTCAATATGCAACGAGTTGCATATTGACGAAACACCACATATTATTTATTTAATTGACTCTCGTTTATTAACAAGACAAGGTTAAATGTTTTTAACATGGCAAGAGGTGAAGCATAAGTAAACTAACTATTTAGGCATTTTAAATGAGGCCGGAAGATAACAACAACAATTCCGGGAAAAACCCCATAAGCATGTTTAGCAATTATTAAAGCAACAGCAATTCACACATATAATGTTGTTATCATGATGCGGATGACATGATCAAGTTTATGCAATTTTATTAAAAGGTTAACAAGAAGAAGATATGAAGTATTTGTCACCGTGGTGGAAGGAAAAGGTGCCACGACAACGATCCGAAAATGATGCAACGGCACCATATCGGTTCCGGTAACTCGTTGAGAGTCCGGTGCAAAAGATGACGGAGAGCGAAACAAGAAGAAAGGTGGGGTGATCCCGTTGCCGGGTTCCCACGAGTCGGCGACGAGGCAACCGAGGAGCACGACAAAAGACTAAACGGGCACGATGCACACAAGGGAGCATCTCATACATCATAAGCAAGCATTCGTTCACGGGCATGTCTCGGGGTTATACCTTTGGAACATCTGTTCGGTCTCGGAGGGGGTTCGAGATCGTAGTGAAAGTAGTGGTTCCGTTTGTAGTCGTGCACGGGTCGACGTTAGTGGAAGTGGGCGTTCTCGTAGATGTACATGTCGACGGTAGTGGTACTTGTCGGGATCGTCGTCGACGTAGGGATACATGTTCGTAGTGGGAAGTAGTTGTTCCGGCGACGGTAGTTGTTCACGTTCGTGTCGTGGTACTTGGTGGGTCGCCGTGTAGTCGTACTTGACGCTTCCGGCGACGGTAGTGGAAGTAGGGGTACTTGGCGATTCATCGTGTAGTTGTTCCCGTCGTGGCACTTGGTCGTGGTACTTGTCGGTCATGTAGAGGTACTTGACGGAAACCACATAGTTGAACTTGAAGATCCGACGACGGTCACGGTGTAGTGGTACTTGGCAGAAAACTTGGGCGGTCTTGCGGTTACAACAACAACAAAACACAAGGCCTCGGTCACGGCGCTGCACGGGAGCGGCAGGAGAGCTGCACGAGGGGCTTGCGGGGTCCAGCAGGTGAGACGCAGCATCAGCGATGGAGGGGCTCGGCCTTGGCACCATGGGTCTTCGGCCTGTTGGAGAACGGAGGGTGCTGCTCGGGGGGGCGACCATGGCGAGCTGGGGACGGAGCAGAGCCGAGGTGCACGGAGGGCGCGGACGGGATCCCTGGCGCGGAGGGACGAAGCCTCGGCGAGCCAGGCGCGGGGCGGCCGAGGCGCACGGCGCGCGGAGGTGTCGCGGGAACCGGCCGGCTCGGCTTCGAGGAGAAGGGCGCTCCAAGGCTGGGCGCGCGGAGGAGAGGTGCGGGTCGGCCTCCTGGCCGAGGCAGGGCGGAGGAGGAGCGCTGGGCTCAGGGCGGCACGGCGCTCACGCCAGAGGAGGAGGGGCGCGGTCCATGGCGCGCGGAGGACGGCGGGAGCCACGGGGATCAGGGAACGAGAGGGTGAGCGAGGGGGTGCGAGAGAAACGGGGCTCGGGGTGACGGGGTTTGGGCTTCGAAGGGAGGAAAGAAGCTGGCGGCGGAGGAGGAATCGAAGGAGCGATCTAGTCGGGGATCGGCGCTAGCTAGGGTTAGAGAGGAAATGGGCCAATGGGCCAAGGAGGGAGGCGGTTGGGCCTGAGGAGAGATGGGCCGCTGGAGGAAGGAGGCTGAGGCGGCGGCCTGGTCGCAGGCCGGCTGGGCTCTGCTGGAGGGAAGGAGGAGAGGGAGGCCTGGCGGCTGGGACCCCTCCTTTTAACTGTTTTTTTAAAAACAGAAAAGAAAGAAGAAGAAAAGGGAAGAAAAGAAAAGGTTAGGGAAGAGATTTAAACACGGAGTTAAATCTCTGGACTCATACAAAATGTAAGGAATTAAAAGAATTTGTTGGAAGACTTTTGGAAGATAAAAATTCAAACGAGTTTGAATAAATGTCAAACTGTTCGAATTTAGAAAAACCCTTTAGATGAAATCCAAATGGGTTGGAATTTCAAGAGATGGCCCTACACATTAGATGTGATTTATGAGAAGATTTGGAACATTTATAGGTAAAGTAAAATTGCAACACAATTTTACTAAAGGCTCAAAGGAAGAAAAAGAAGTAGAGTTGGATGAAAGAAAATTGAAGAAAGGTGCAATTGTGTTATAGGTGATTCCAATGAATGGAATATTTTTAAATATAGCTCCCTAAATATTGAGAGGCTTTTATATGTTATAAAGAGAAGTCACCTTCCCTCGATTTAAATGGACCGAAGGTCCACACGATTTATTTAGGTTGAGATGCAAAAAATTAAAATGACATGATGGCATGATGACATGATGCAATGCAAAAAATAAATAACACAAGCAAAAAGAAACACACGGGCAACCCGGAACATCTGGAATCTTCTGGAATCTTCTGGGACGTCGGTCTTCGGGCGTCACATTGAGCATGAACATTATATCTGGATCTCGTTTAATGTGAGATGGCTACTCATTTAAATCAAAGAATAATGGTTGTTCTATTTATATGAGAGATATGTTTTATGGTCATGCCCCGTTGGTCAATGGTTTATTTTTATTGAATCTCGAACGTGATGTTACACATATTCATAGTGTGAATACCAAAAGATGTAAGGTTGATAATGATAGTGCCACATACTTGTGGCACTACCGCCTTGGTCATATTGGTGTCAAACGCATGAAGAAACTCCATGAAGATGGACTTTTGGAGTCTCTTGATTATGAATCATTTGACACGTGCGAACCATGCCTCTTGGGAAAGATGACCAAGACTCCATTCTCTGGAACAATGGAGCGAGCAACCAACTTGTTGGAAATCATACATACAGATGTGTGCGGTCCAATGAGCGTTGAGGCTCATGGTGGCCATCGTTATGTTCTCACCCTCATTGATGACTTAAGTAGACATGGGTATGTCTACTTAATGAAACACAAGTTTGAGACCTTTGAAAAGTTCAAGGAATTTCAGAATGAGGTAGAGAATCAATGTGACAAGAAATTAAAGTTATTACGATCAGATCATGGAGGAGAATATTTGAGTCACGAGTTTGGTACGCACCTAAGGAAATGTGAAATTGTTTCACAACTAAAGCCGCCTGGAACACCTCAGCGTAATGGTGTGTCCGAACGTCGTAATAGCACTCTATTGGATATGGTGCAATCTATGGTGTCTCTTACCGATCTACCGCTATCATTTTGGGGTTATGCGTTAGAGACTGCCACATTCACTTTGAATAGGGCATCGTCTAAATCCGTTGAGACGACATCGTATGAATTATGGTTCGGAAGGAAACCTAAGTTGTCGTTTCTAAAAGTTTGGGGATGCGATGCTTATGTCAAGAAACTTCAACCTGAAAAGCTCGAACCCAAATCGGAAAAATGCGTCTTCATAGGATACCCTAAGGAAACTATTGGGTATACCTTCTACCTCAGATCCGAAGGCAAGGTTTTTGTTGCCAAGAATGGATCCTTTCTGGAGAAAGAGTTTCTCTCAAAGAAGTAAGTGGGAGGAAAGTAGAAGTTGATGAGCAGTTAGTTCCCCCTCTTGAACCGGAAAGCAGCGCAGCACAGGAAGATGTTTCCGTGGTGCCTGCACCGACTAGAGAGGAAGTTAATGATAATGATCATGAAACTTCAGATCAAGTTGCTACTAAACTTCGTAGGTCCACGAGGACACGTTCCGCACCAGAGTGGTACGACAACCCTGTCCTGCAAATCATATTGTTAGACAACGGTGAACCTTTGAACTATGAAGAAGCGACGGCGGGCCCGGATTCCAGTATATGGCTTGAAGCCATGAAATCCGAGATAGGATCCATGTATGATAACAAAGTATGGACTTTGGTAGACTTGCCCGTTGATCGGCAAGCCATAGAAAATAAGTGGATCTTTAAGAAGACTGACGCAGATGGAAATGTGACCATATATAAGGCTCAACTTGTCGCTAGGGGTTATCGACAAGCTCAAGGAATTAACTACGATGAGACTTTCTCTCCCGTAGCGATGCTAAAGTCTGTCCGAATCATGTTAGCAATAGCCGCATTCTATGATTATGAGATCTGGCAAATGGACATCAAAACGGCATTCCTTAACGGTTTCCTTATGGAAGAAATGTATATGATGCAGCCGGAAGGTTATGTCGATCCTAAGAATGCTGACAAGGTATGCAAGCTCCAACACTCCATCTATGGGCTGGTGCAAGCATCTCGGAGTTGGACCATTCGTTTTGATGAAGTGATCCAAGCGTTTGGGTTCATACAGACTTATGGAGAAGCCTGTATTTACAAGAAAGTGAGTGGGAGCTCTGTAGCATTTCTCATATTATATGTGGATGACATATTGTTGATGGGAAATGATATAGAACTTTTGGAAAGCATAAAGGCCTACTTGAATAAGTGTTTTTCAATGAAGGACCTTGGAGAAGCTGATTACATAGTAGGCATCAAGATCTATAGAGATAGATCGAGACGCCTCATTGGTCTTTCACAAAGCACAAACCTTGACAAGATATTGAAGAAGTTCAATATGGATCAGTCCAAGAAGGGGTTCTTGCCTGTATTGCAAGGTGTGAGATTGAGCACAGCTCAATGCCTGACCTCGGCAGAAGATAGAGAAAATATGAGTGCCATCCCATATGCCTCAGCCATAGGTTCTATTATGTATGCCATGCTATGTACCAGACATGATGTGAAACTTGCCATAAGTTTGGTGGGGAGGTACCAAAGTGATCCCGGAATGGAACACTGGACAGCGGTCAAGAACATCATGAAGTACCTGAAAAGGACTAAGGATATGTTTCTCGTTTATGGAGGTGACGAAGAGCTCATCGTAGAGGGTTACGTCGATGCTAGCTTCGACACAGATCCAGATGACTCCAAGTCATAAACCAGATACATGTATATTTTGAATGGTGGGGCAGTTAGCTGGTGCAGTTGCAAGCAAAGCGTCGTGGTGACATCTACATGTGAAGCGGAGTACATAGCTACTTCCGAAGTAGCACATGAAGGAGTCTGGATGAAGGAGTTCATCACCGTCCTAGGAGTTATTCCAAACGCGTCGGGCCCGATGACTCTCTTCTGTGACAACACTTGGGCTATTGACATTGCCAAGGAGCCCAGGTTTCACAAGAAGACCAAGCACATCAAGCGTCATTTCTACTCCATTCGTGGTTATATTCAAGATGGAGACATAGATATTTGTAAAGTACATACGGATCTGAATGTCGCAAATCCGTTGACTAAACCTATTCCACGAGCAAAACATGATCAACACCATAACTCTATGGGTATTCGATTCATCACAATCTAAACTAGATTATTGACTCTAGTGCAACTGGGAGACTGTTGGAAATATGCCCTAGAGGAAATAATAAAATGGTTATTATTATATTTCCTTGTTCATGATAATTGTCTATTGTTCATGCTATCATTGTATTATCCGGAAATCGTAATACATGTGTGAATACATAGACCACAACATGTCCCTAGTGAGCCTCTAGTTGGCTAGCTCGTTGATCAATAGATGGTCACGGTTTCATGGCCATGGACATTGGATGTCATTTATAATGGGATCACTTCGTTAGGAGAATGATGTGATGGACAAGACCCAAACCTAAGCATAGCACAAAATCGTGTAGTTCATCTGCTAAAGCTTTTCTAATGTCAAGTATCATTTCCTTAAGCCATGAGATTGTGCAACTCCTGGATACCGTAGGAATGCTTTGGATGTGCCAAATGTCACAACGTAACTGGGTGGCTATAAAGGTGCACTACGAGTATCCCCGAAAGTATCTGTTGGTTGGCACGAATCGAGACTAGGATTTGTCACTCCGTGTGACGGAGAGGTATCTCCGGGCCCACTCGGTAAGACATCATCAGAATGAGCTTAATGTGACTAAGGAGTTGGCCATGGGATGATGTGTTACGGAACGAGTAAAGAGACTTGCCGGTAACGAGATTGAACAAGGTATAGGGATAGCGACGATCGAATCTCGGGCAAGTATCATACCGATAGACAAAGGGAATTGTATACGTGGTTAATTGAATCCCCGACATCGTGGTTCATCCGATGAGATCATCGTGGAACATGTGGGAGCCAACATGGGTATCCAGATCCCACTATTGGTTATTGACCGGAGAGATGTCTCGGTCATGTCTACATGCCTCCCGAACCCATAGGGTCTACACACTTAAGGTTCGATGACGCTAGGGTTATAGGGGAAATATGTACGTGGTTACCGATTGTTGTTCGGAGTCCCAGATGAGATCCCGGACATCACGAGGAGTTCCGAAATGGTCCGGGGGCGAAGAATGATATATAGGAAGTGAGGATTTGGCCACCGGAAGTGTTCAGGACATCACCAGTAATGTACCGGGACCACCGGAAGGGTTCTGGGGGGTCCACCGAGAGGGGCCACCGGCCCCGGAGGCTTGCATGGGCCAAGAGCGGGAAGGGTCCAGCCCTTGAGTGGGCTGGTGCGCCTCCCACCAAGGCCCAAGGTGCAGCAAGGAGGAGAGGGGGGAAACCTACACACAGATGGGCCTAAGGCCCACCCTAGGGCACGCCCCCCCTCTCCCCCTCTTGGCCGCCACCCCATCCTATCTAGGGCTGCCGCAACCCCTAGGGTGGGAACCCTAGAGGGGGCGCAGCCCCCTCCCCTCCTCCTATATATAGTGGGGGTTTTGGGGCTGCCAAACACACGAGTCCCTCTCTCTCTCTCTCTCTCTCTCTCTCTCTCTCTCTCTCGGCGCATCCCTACTTCTCCACCTCCTCGTCCTATGTAGTGCTTGGCGAAGCCCTGATGGAGAACCACCCTGCTCCACCACCACCATGTCATCGTGCTGCTGGTCGAGTTGTCTTCCCCAACCTCTCCCTCCTCCTTGCACGATCAAGGCACGAGAGACGTCACCGAGCTGCACGTGTGTTGAACATGGAGGCGCCGTTGTTCGGCGCTTAGATCGGAATAGACCGCGATCTGAACCGCTGCGAGCATGACTCCACCAACTGCGTTCTTGTAAAGCTTCTGTTTATTGATCTTCAAAGGTATGAAGATGCACTTCCCCCTCTGGTTGCTGGTTTCTCGATAGATTGATCTTGGTGATGCGTAGAATGTTTTTGATTTCTGCTACGATCCCCTACAGATTGCATGGTTGCTGAGGTGATGCCCGCCCCGGAGGGGCCCCTCGGGCCGGTTCGCGAGGAGGTTGTGCAGTTTCTACATAATAGAGGTATTTTGGTTCGATCTGTTCAGTCGTGGTTTCATGGGGTTGGGTTGTTCCAAGTTAGAGATCTCACAGTCAGATACACACTAGTTCAACATGCTCCTTTTCCTCTTGACAACGATCGATTTGTTAGATTCATGAAGCATGATGAGGGAGAAAATTTCAAGGGGACTCGTGGTTTTCGTAAGGGCTTGCTCATGTTCATTGGCATTCTGCTAGATTATCTCACGCCGGAGTTTATCTCACAAGCGGTAGGCACTTTTGGAAAATTTATTTCTTGGGACAGTGAAGACCCCTATCTTGTGCGAACTTTGGTTGAGGCTAACTTCCCAAATACACCGCTTGTTCCACATGATGTGGTTTTTGGTGATTATGCTGAATGGGGTGGAGCTCAGGTTTCTTTGACTGCAGCATATTATGTTCTAGGAGCAGATTTCGCTGACCAAATGACAAATGATGAGGACCCAATGCCATTGGATGGAAATCCTCATCCTCTGCCTGGAAATCTAGTACCTGATAATCTGCCTTTTGTGCTTCCTCCTTATCCGATGCTAGGATGGAATGATGTGCCGGTGGTTCCTCCACCACCGCCAAAAATATTGTGGATGCTGGTTGGGGCAATGCCCATTGGGGAGACAATGGTGAGGAGCCAGATCAGCCCCCACAACCTGCAGCGCCAGAACAAGACCAAGTGTCAATTGTTATTGATCAACCTGAGGGATTAGTGTGTGTGGAACAGCAATTGCAGGTATAGAATGAACAATAGCAGGAGCAACGGCCATTGCATGATCAGCAGTTACAAGTTGAACAACAGCGTGTACTTCCGGAAAATCCCCTGGCAATTGTGCCCTTTCAGCCCCTAGTCATTCAACTTCATGCTATCTTTATTGGTATGGCTCAGATTGTGGCTATGCCACCTCTTCCACCTGAGATGATATGGAAAAGGTCCTTTCAGAACTTGATGTTGGACTTCTCTGTTAAGGAGGTGCCCAGGTCAATCTTTTTCAAACCCTTGGGTACAGTCACATACTCCAAGCGCACGTGGTCTATTGCATTTGATGAATCTAGGAAGATGTCTCTACTGGTGGCCAGTTTGCCAAGCTCTATGCCTGTGAGGAAATCTATTGTGGCCAAATGCCCAGAGGCCAGAGCTTTGTTTGAGGAGTTAACTGATGATGAGGTTCCTATATCTGAAGATGTTATGCCTTAAGATGCTATGCCTGAAGATGTCATTCCTGAAGTTTCTGATGAGATGCTTATGTCCATACCTGGGGTCTTTACAGCTGAGCCACAGGTCAAGGTAAAGAAGCAGAGAGGGAGAAAGAAGGTATCTGCACCCTGTCTTGGAAATCATGTTGTTAGACAACGGTGAACCTTCGAACTATGAAGAAGCGACGGCGGGCCCGAATTCCAGTATATGGCTTGAATCCATGAAATCCGAGATAGGATCCATGTATGATAACAAAGTATGGACTTTGGTAGACTTGCCCAATGATCGGCAAGCCGTAGAAAATAAGTGGATCTTTAAGAAGACTGACGCGGATGGAAATGTGACCATATATAAGGCTCAGCTTATTGCTAGGGGTTATCGACAAGCTCAAGGAATTGACTACGATGAGACTTTCTCTCCCGTAGCGATGCTAAAGTCCGTCCGAATCATGTTAGCAATTGCCGCATTCTATGATTATGAGATCTGGCAAATGGACATCAAAACGGCATTCCTTAACGGTTTCCTTATGGAAGAAATGTATATGATGCAGTCGGAAGGTTTTGTCGATCCTAAGAATGCTGACAAGGTATGCAAGCTCCAACACTCCATCTATGGGCTGGTGCAAGCATCTCGGAGTTGGACCATTCGTTTTGATGAAGTGATCAAAGCGTCTGGGTTCATACAGACTTATGGAGAAGCCTGTATTTACAAGAAAGTGAGTGGGAGCTCTGTAGCATTTCTCATATTATATGTGCATGACATATTGTTGATGGGAAATGATATAGAACTTTTGGAAAGCATAAAGGCCTACTTGAATAAGTGTTTTTCAATGAAGGACCTTGGAGAAGCTGATTACATAGTAGGCATCAAGATCTATAGAGATAGATCGAGACGCCTCATTGGTCTTTCACAAAGCACAAACCTTGACAAGATATTGAAGAAGTTCAATATGGATCAGTCCAAGAAGGGGTTCTTGCCTGTATTGCAAGGTGTGAGATTGAGCACAGCTCAATGCCTGACCTCGGCAAAAGATAGAGAAAAGATGAGTGCCATCCCATATGCATCAGCCATAGGTTCTATTATGTATGCCATGCTATGTACCAGACTTGATGTTAAACTTGCAATAAGTTTGGTGGGGAGGTACCAAAGTGATCCCGGAATGGAACACTGGACAGCGGTCAAGAACATCATGAAGTACCTGAAAAGGACTAAGGATATGTTTCTCATTTATGGAGGTGACGAAGAGCTCATCGTAGAGGGTTACGTCGATGCTGGCTTCGACACAGATCCAGATGACTCCAAGTCATAAACCAGATACGTGTATATTTTGAATGGTGGGTAGTCAGCTGGTGCACTTGCAAGCAAAGCATCGTGGCGGCATCTACATGTGAAGCGGAGTACATAGCTACTTCCGAAGCAGCACATGAAGGAGTCTGGATGAAGGAGTTCATCACCGTCCTAGGAGTTATTCCAAACGCGTCGGGCACGATGACTCTCTTCTGTGACAACACTTGGGCTATTGACATTGCGAAGGAGCCCAGGTTTCACAAGAAGACCAAGCACATCAAGCGCCATTTCTACTCCATTCGTGGTTATATTCAGGATGGAGACATAGATATTTGTAAAGTACATACGGATCTGAATGTCACAAATCCGTTGACTAAACCTCTTCCACGAGCAAAACATGATCAGCACCACTATGTGTGTTCGATTCATCACAATGTAAACTAGATTATTGACTCTAGTGCAAGTGGGAGACTATTGGAAATATGCCCTAGAGGAAATAATAAAATGGTCATTATTATATTTCCTTGTTCATCATAATTGTCTATTGTTCATGCTATAATTGTATTATCCAGAAATTGTAATACATGTGTTAATACATAGACCACAACATGTCCCTAGTGAGCCTCTAGTTGGCTAGCTTGTTGATCAATAGATGGTCACGGTTTCATGGCCATGGACATTGGATGTCATTTATAATGGGATCACTTCGTTAGGAGAATGATGTGATGGACAAACCCAAACCTAAGCATAACACAAAATCGTGTAGTTCATCTGCTAAAGCTTTTCTAATGTCAAGTATCATTTCCTTAGGCCATGAGATTGTGCAACTCGCGGATACCGTAGGAATGCTTTGGATGTGCCAAATGTCACAACGTAACTGGGTGGCTATAAAGGTGCACTATAGGTATCCCCAAAAGTATATGTTGGTTGGCACGAATCGAGACTGGGATTTGTCACTCCGTGTGATGGAGAGGTATCTCTGGGCCCACTCGGTAAGACATCATCATAATGAGCTTAATGTGACTAAGGAGCTGGCCACGGGATGATGTGTTACAGAACGAGTAAAGAGACTTGCCGGTAACGAGATTGAACAAGGTATAGGGATAGCGACAATCGAATCTCGGGCAAGTATCATACCGGTAGACAAAGGGAATTGTATACGGGGTTAATTGAATCCCTGACATCGTGGTTCATTCGATGAGATCATCGTGGAACATGTGGGAGCCAACATGGGTATCCATATCCCACTGTTGGTTATTGACCGGAGAGATGTCTCGGTCATGTCTACATGCCTCCCGAACCCGTTGGGTCTACACACTTAAGGTTCGATGATGCTAGGGTTATAGGGGAAATATGTACGTGGTTACCGAATGTTGTTCGGAGTTCCAGATGAGATCCCGGATGTCACGAGGAGTTCCTAAATGGTCCGGAGGTGAAGAATGATATAAATGAAGTGAGGATTTGGCCACCGGAAGTGTTCCAGACATCACCAGTAATGTACCGGGACCACCGGAAGGGTTCTGGGGGTCCATCGAGAGGGGCCACCGGCCCCGGAGGCTTGCATGGCCCAAGGGAGGGAAGGGTCCAGCCCTTGAGTGGGCTGGTGCGCCTCCCACCAAGGTCCAAGGTGCAACAAGGAGGAGAGGGGGGAAACCTACACACAGATGGGCCTAAGGCCCACCCTAGGGCACGCCCCCCTCTCCCCCTCTTGGCCGCCGCCCCATCCCATCTAGGGCTGCCGCACCCCCTAGGGTGGGAACCCTAGAGGGGGCGCAGCCCCCCCCTCCTCCTATATATAGTGGGGGTTTTGGGGCTGCCAAACACACGAGCCCCCCCTCTCTCTCTCTCTCTCTCTCTCTCTCTCTCTCTCTCTCTCTCGGCGCATCCCTACTTCTCCACCTCCTCGTCCTACATAGTGCTTGGCGAAGCCCTGATGGAGAACCACCCTGCTCCACCACCATCATGCCGTCGTGCTGCTGCTCGAGTTGTCTGCCCCGACCTCTCCCTCCTCCTTGATCGATCAAGGCACGAGAGACGTCACCGAGCTCCACGTGTGTTGAACATGGAGGCGCCGTTGTTCGGTGCTTAGATCAGAATAGACCGCGATATGAACCACTGCGAGCATGACTCCACCAACTGCGTTCTCGAAAGCTTCTGCTTAGTGATCTTCAAAGGTATGAAGATGCACTTCCCCCTCTGGTTGCTGGTTTCTCGATAGATTGATCTTGGTGATGCGTAGAATGTTTTTGATTTTTGCTACGATCCCCTACAGATTGCATGGTTGCTGAGGTGATGCCCGCCCCGAAGGGGCCTCTCGGGCCGGTTCGCGAGGAGGTTGTGCAGTTTCTACATAATAGAGGTATTTTGGTTCGATCTGTTCAGTCGTGGTTTCATGGGGTTGGGTTGTTCCAAGTTAGAGATCTCACAGTCAGATACACACTAGTTCAGCATGCTCCTTTTCCTCTTGGCAACGATCGATTTGTTAGATTCATGAAGCATGATGAGGGAGAAAATTTCAAGGGGACTCATGGTTTTCGTAAGGGCTGGCTCATGTTCATTGGTATTCCGCTAGATTATCGCACGCTGGAGTTTATCTCACAAGCGGTAGGCACTTTTGGAAAATTTATTTCTTGGGACAGTGAAGACCCCTATCTTGTGCAAACTTTGGTTGAGGCTAGCTTCCCAAATACACCGCTTGTTCCGCATGATGTGGTTGTTGGTGATTATGCTGAATGGGGTGGAGCTCGGGTTTCTTGGACTGCATCATATTATGTTCTAGGAGCAGATTTCGCTGATCAGATGACAAATGACGAGGACCCAATGCCATTGGATGGAAATCCTCATCCTCTGCCTGGAAATCTAGTACCTGATAATCTGCCTTTTGTGCTTCCTCCTTATCCGATGCTAGGATGGAATGATGCGCCCGTGGTTCCTCCACCACCGCCAAAAATATTGTGGATGCTGGTTGGGGCAATGCCCATTGGGGAGACAATGGTGAGGAGCCAGATCAGCCCCCACAACCTGCAGCGCCAGAACAAGACCAAGTGTCAATTGTTATTGATCAACCTGAGGGATCAGTATCTGTGGAACAGCAATTGCAGGTATAGAATGAACAACAGCAGGAGCAACAGCCATTGCATGATCAGCAGTTACAAGTTGAACAACAGCCTGTACTTCTGGAAAATCCCCTGGCAATTGTGCCCTTTCAGCCCCCAGTCAGTCAACATCATGTGATCTTTATTGGTATGGCTCATATTGTGGCTATGCTACCTCTTCCACCTGAGATGATCTGGAAAAGGTCCTTTCAGAACTTGATGTTGGACTTCTCTATTAAGGAGGTGCCCAAGTCAATCTTTTTCAAACCCTTGGGTACAGTCACATACTCCAAGCGCACGTGGTCTATTGCGTTTGATGAATCCAGGAAGATGTCTCTGCTGGTGGCCAGTTTGCCAAGCTCTGTGCCTGTGAGGAAATCTGTTGTGGCCAAATGCCTAGTGGCCAGAGCTTTGTTTGAGGAGTTAACTGATGATGAGGTTCCTATATCTTAAGATGTTATGCCTTAAGATGCTATGCCTGAAGATGTCATTCCTGAAGTTTTTGATGAGATGCTTATGTCCATACCTGGGGTCTTTATAGCTGAGCCACAGGTCAAGGAAAAGAAGCAGAGAGGGAGAAAGAAGGCATCTGCCCCCCTGGTGGACACATCTTTACGGCGATGCACAAGAAGTGCGGCAAAAATTGAGGGTTTCAAATCGGTGGTATTTGAGCAGCTCCCCCTCCAGCTCAGAAAGAAGCATCCTTGATCCAAGCCCATGGAAACCAAGGCCCAGCCCATTTATGAAGTTGCTCGCAGCGAGGACAAGACTGAAGATGTCCCTCCACATACTCCACTCAGGGTGATGCATGCAATTGGCGCGAAGCTGGAGATTGATCCTTCTCTCCCAACTAAGGATAAGCTTATGGCTAATCCCAAGGACAACTCTTCTTCCTCCAACGCTTAAATGTTTATGCTTAGTTCTTTATTCAGGTGTAGTGAGCGTGTTAAATCTGCTTCTTTTTATGTCGTGCTGGAACTTGTGGCGTATGTTGCAGACTGCGTTTGTGTTGTTTGCTATGAACTGGGATGTATGACATTGCACGTCATGCTATTTTGGCTGCAGCTTTATTTGTTTTTCTATGAATCAAGTGTCCATTCGTAACTGGAAAATTCTTTTTTTGAATATCAGAGATTTGAATTCTGATACACGCCAATGCTCACTAAGAGAGAAAGTGATTGAAAGTCAGTGTGAAATTACTTGCAGGAAACTAAGCTCCCTCTATGCTCTCCTGCTTTAATTAAGAGCATTTCCTCGAGAGGAGCTTCTGGAGGAATTTTAACTGTGTGGCGTTCAAATGTTATTTAGGGTACTTTATTGGAAGTAAAAACTTTTGGTATTGTGATTAGTTTCACCTCGGTACACAATAATGAACAATGGTTTTTGGTTAATGTATATGGCCTTGTCAAGGTGAAATGAGGGACAAATTCGTCAACTGGCTATATAATTTGGAGGTGGAACTTGAACAAAACCGGATGCTGCTGGGAGATTTCAACTTTATTAGATCCATGGATAACAGAAATCTTCCTGGAGGAGATGTTAATGACATTTTCATTTTTAATGAGATCATAGGCCATCTGGGACTGCTGGAACTTCCATTGAAAGGAAGAAGATTCACCTGGTCGAACGTGCAGGATATACCACTCCTAGAATAGCTTGATTGGGTATTTACCTCTGCTAGTTGGATCAACCAGTATCCTTTGACACAAGTTACACCGCTTGCAAAAACTGCCTCAGATCATGTCCCTTGTCTAATCTCTATCCGCACCTCTATTCCAAAAGCTAACATTCTCCGATTTGAAAATTACTGGGTACGTCAACCTGGTTTCATGGACTGTGTGCAGGAGGTTTGGGGCAGAACTTCTTACAAGTCCCATATTTCTGCAATTATTGTGGACAAACTGAAAGCTTTGAGGTTTGCTCTCAAGAAATGGCAGAAAGGCATGGCCCACATCAAAAGGTTGATTGAGAAGTGCAGTTGGGTAATCCTTTGGTTGGATAATTTGGAGGATATGAGGCCACTTTCCAAGTCTGAGTCCAACTTCAGGAAGGTGGTCAAGCTGCACCATGAGCATCTATTGTACTTGCAGTTCCTCTACTGGAGGAAGAGATGTACCATTAGATATATCAAAGTAGGGGAAGAAAATTCAAAGTTTCTCCAAGCAATGGCAACTGAAAGGTACATGAATAATTCAATTGCATGTCTGCTGCTGTCTGATGGTACTGTTTCTTCGGATCATGAGGAAATGGCTAAGGAATTCTTGGTGTCCTTCAAGGGTAGAATGGGCACTGTTAAACCAATTTTGTTGGGGAGAGACATTCTCTCTTTAATTCCTAAGGTGCAGGGGCTGGAGACCCTCACAAAACCTTTTGAGGTAAAGGAAATTGAGCAAGTGATTAAGGAGTTGCCCATTGATAAGGCACCTGGGCCTGATGGTTTTAATGTGCTATTCCTAAAGAAGTGTTGGCATATCATCTCTAGTGATTTTATTAGACTGGTACAGGAATTTCATGCAGGAACTGCTCATCAGGAGAACCTCAATGATGTCTTCATTACACTGATCCCTAAAAAACAGTCACCTGAAGTTGTTGGAGATTTTAGGCCAATATCACTAACCAGTGTTGGTATGAAGTTTCTCAACAAACTTGCTGCAAATAGGTTTCAGGATGAGATCACCAAATGTGTTCATAAGAATCAGTATGGCTTCATTAAGTCAAGAACAATTCAAGATTGTCTTGCTTGGACTTTTGAGTATATCCATCAGTGCAATCAATCAAAGAAGCCCATCCTATTGCTCAAGCTTGATTTTGAAAAAGCTTTCGATTCTATTCAGCATGAGGCAATTATAAAGATTCTTGTGGCGAAAGCTTTTGATAAGAAATGGATCACCTGGATTCAGCAACTTCTGTCCTCTGGAACTTCTTCCATTTTGTTGAATGGAGTACCTGGAAAGCACTTTAAGTGTAAATGTGGTGTAAAGCAAGGAGATCCTATCTCTCCTTTGCTATTTGTGATTGCTCCAGATCTTTTGCAAACTATGATTAATAGTGTGTTGCGTTAGGGCTTTCTATGTTTGCCTCTATCAACACATGACCCTGATTAACCAGTGGTGCAGTATGCGGATGATACATTGCTCTTTGTGGCTGCTGATAGCCCTCAGTTGGAGGTTCTTAAAACAATGCTCAATTCCTTCTCTTTGGCAACTAGCCTACAAATTAATTACCACAAATCATCAATGTATCCAATTAATGTGGAGGCTACTGTTGCTTCAGGTCTTGCTGCCCAATTTGGCTGTCAGCTTGGCTCAATGCCCTTTACATATTTGGGGTTACCTGTGGGAACCACTCGACCTAAAATCGTTGATCTCCTACCTTTGGTGGACTGCATGGAAAGACGGCTTACTCCTAGCTCTTGGTTTCTGCCTCAAGGTAGTAGGCTGCAGCTGGTTAATTCTGTAATCTCCTCACTGCCTATATTTTTTCTCTATAGCCTGTCAATACTGCTACTTCTCGAGCTTGCGTTGTATTCCCTCGAAGAGGAAAGGGAGATGCAGCACAGTAGCGTAAGTATTTACCTCAGTTTTTGAGAACCAAGGTATCAATCTTGTAGGAGACCACGCGCGAGTCCCTCGCACCTGCACAAACAAATAAAAACTTCACGGCCAACGTGATAAGGGGTTGTCAATCCCTTTACGGTCACTTACGAAAGTGAGATCTGATAGAGATGATAGTTTATATTCTTGGTATTTTTGATTACAAGAACAGAAAGTAAAAGCAGAAAAAGTAAAGTAGATGTAGATTGATATGTTGAGAATAGACCCGGGGTCCATTGTGTTCTCTAGTGTCTTCTCTCATGATAGCGATATTCTACGACGGGTAAACAAATTACTGTCGAGCAATTGATGGAAAAGCAAATAATTATGAGCCTATCTAGGCATGATCATTGTATATAGGCATCACGTCCGAGACAAGTAGACAGACTCCTGCCTGCATCTACTACTATTACTCCACACATCGACCGCTATCTAGCATGCATCTAGTGTATTAAGTTCATAAGAACAAAGTAACGCCTTAAGCAAGATGACATGATGTAGAGGGATAAACTCAAGCAATATGATATAAACCCCATCTTTTTATCCTCGATGGCAACAATACAATACGTGCCTTGCTGCCCCTACTCTCACTGGGAAAGGACACCGGAAGATTGAACCCAAAGCCAAGCACTTCTCCCATTGCAAGAACTATAGATCTAGTAGGCCAAACCAAACCAATAATTCGAAGAGACTTGCAAGGATATTATGAGCACACATAAAGAGTTTAGAAAAGAACCAAATATTTCTCATAGATAATCTTGATCATAAACTCACAATTCATCGGATCTCGACAAACACACCACAAAAACAGATTACATCGAATATATCTCCTCGAAGACCGAGGAGAACTTTGTATTGAGATCCAGAGAGAGAGAAGAAGCCATCTAGATACTAGCTATGGACCCGAAGGTCTGTGGTAAACTACTCACAATTCATGGTGAGGCGATGATGATGATGTAGAAGCACTCCGTGATGGACCCCCCCTCCGACGGAGCTCCGGAACAGGCCCCAAGATGGGATCTCACGGGAACAGAAGGTTACGACGGTGGAACTAGGGTTTTGTCTGTTGTTCTGATGGTTTCAGGGTACGTAGGCTTATATAGGAAGAAGGAGGACACCGGGGGCCTCACGAGGGACCCACGAGGCAGGGGGGCGCGCCCTAGGGGGGGCGCCCCCCACCCTCGTGGGCACCTCGTGGCCCCTACTCCGTGGTTCTCAAGTCTCTCGTGCGTGATTTTCTCCAAAAATATCTCTCCCGAAGGTTTCATTCCGTTTGGACTCCGTTTGATATCTCTTTTCTGTAAAACCCTAAAACAGGCAAAAAACAGCAATCTGGACTGGGCCTTTGGGTTAGTAGGTTAGTCACAAAAATAATATAAAAGTGTATGACAAAGCCCATTAAACATCCAAAACATCATAAATAATAGCATGGAACAATAAAAAATTATAGATACATTGGAGACGTATCAAGCATCCCCAAGCTTAATTCCTGCTCGTCCTTGAGTAGGTAAATGATAAAAACAAATTTTTTGACGTGGAATGCTAACCAACATAGTTTTTCAATGTAATTCTCTTAATTGTGGCATGAATGTTCAGATCTGAAAGATTCAAGACAAAAGTCTATATTGACATAAGAAATAATAATACTTCAAGCATACTAACAAAGCAATAATGTCTTCTCAAAATACTATGGCTAAAGAAAGTTATCCCTACAAAATTAGTCTGGCTATGCTCCCTCTTCATCACACAAAATATTCATATCATGCACAACCCCGATTTCATCCAAGCACTTGTTTTCATACTCTATTCTTTCAAACTTTCAACTTTCATGCAATACATGAGCGTGAGCCATGGACATAGCACTATGGGTGGAATAGAGAGGTGGTTGTGGAGAAGACAAAAAGGAGGGAGATAGTCTCACATCAACTAGGCGTATCAACGGGCTATGGAGATGCCCATCAATAGATAACAATGTGAGTGAGTAGGGATTGGCATGCAACGGATGCACTAGAGCTAAATATGTATGAAAGCTCAACAAAAGAAACTAGTGGGTGTGCATCCAACTTGCTTGCTCACGAAGACCTAGGGCATTTGAGGAAGCTCATCGTTGGAATATACAAGCCAAGTTCTATAATGAAAATTCCCACTAGGATATAAAAGTGACTAAGCACGAGACTCTCTATCATGAAGAACATGGTGCTACTTTGAAGCACAAGTGTGGAAAAAAAGATAGTAGCAATTGTCCCTTTTTTTGGGCTTTTCTTTTTTTCTTTGGCCTTTTTTTTTCTTTTTTTTGTGGAGGGGCTTTATTGATTTAGCCTTTCCTCCCATGGGACAATGCTCTAATAATGATGATCATCACACTTTCATTACAACTCGATACTACAACAAAGTAGGACTCTATATGAATGCCTCCGGCGGTGTACCGGGATGTGCAATGAAACAAGAGTGACATGTATGAAAAATTATGCATGGTGGCCTTGCCACAAATACGATGTCAACTACATGATCATGCATGGCAATATGACAATATGAAGCGTGTCATATGAACGGAACGGTGGAAAGTTGCATGTCAATATATCTCGGAATGGCTATGGAAATGCCATGATAGGTAGGTATGGTGGCTGTTTGAGGAATATATATGGTGGCTATTCTGAGGAAGGATATATAGTGGGTGTATGGTACCGGCGAAAGTTGCGCGGTATAAGAAAGGTTAGCAATGGTGGAAGGGTGAGAGTGCGTATAATCCATGGACTCAACATTTGCCATAAGAACTCATATACTTATTGCAAAAATCTACGAGTCATCAAAACAAAGCAATCAACGCATGCTCCTAGGGGGGGGGTTGGTAGGAGTTAACCATCGCGCGCCCCCGACCTCCACACAAAGGTTGGCACTTTACAAATACCTCATGCTCTAACTTCGTCACATGGCGGTTCACCATACGTGCATGCTACGGGAATCACTAACCTTAACACAAGTATTTCTCAATTTCATAATAACTCCATTAGCATGACTCTAATATCACTATCCTCATATCTCAAAACAATTACCAAGCATCCAACTTCTCATCATATTCAATGCACTTAGTGTGATTTTTTTACTACATTGATATTGGATCTCTATCATGTGAATACTAGTTTTATAGCCTAAACACATTACCATGCTGTTTTAATAGACTCTCAAAAGGATATAAGTGAAGCATGAGAGTTCAACAATTTCTTCAAAATATTACCACCACCGTGCTCTAAAAGATATAAGTGAAGCACTAGAGCAAAAACTATTCAACTCAAAAGATATAAGTGAAGCACATAGAGTGTTCTGTCAATTCCTAGGCCATATTTTAACTCTCTCAAATAGGTGTGTCCAGCAAGGATAATTGTGGCAAACTAACAAGCAAAGACTCAAATTATACAAGACGCTCCAAGCAAAACACATATCATGTGGTGAATAAAAAATAGCTCTGAGTATAGTTACCGATGGATGAAGACGAAAGAGGGGATGCCTTCCCGGGGCATCCCCAAGCTTAGGCTTTTGATTGTCCTTCAATTTTACTTGGGGTGCCTTGTTCATCCCCAAGCTTAGGCCCTTGCTACTCTTTGTTCCATAGTCCATCAAAGCAATACTCAAAACTTGAAAACTTCACAACACAAAACTTAGACAAAAATCTCATGAGCTCCGTTAGTATAAGAAAGCAAACCACTACTCAAAGGTACTGCAATGAATTCATTCTTTGTTTATATTGGTGTTAAACCTACTGTATTCCAACTTCTCTATGGTTCATACTTCCCAATATTACTCATAGATGCATTGAAATAAGCAAACAACACACGAAAAACAGAATCTGTCAAAAACAGAACAGTCTGTAGTAATCTGCAGGTTTCGCATACTTCTGTAACTCCAAAAAACTCAAACTAAATTAGTAAACTTGAGAAATTTGTCTATTAATCATCTACAAAAAGAATCAACTAAATAGCACGCTCCAGTAAAATCTGATGACCATTCTAGGGAGCGCTAACGATTATGTTTTTCACAGCAAGATCACATAAACTTCACACAAGTCTTCTCAAAGGTTCTACTTGGCACAAACACTAAACAAAACACAAAACCACATCTAAACAGCAACTAGATGCAATATTTATTCCCTAACAGCAGCAAAAACAAAAAATATAAAATTGGGTTGCCTCCCAACAAGCGCTATCGTTTTACGCCCCTAGCTAGGCACGATACATGGATAGTTCTAGGTATTGCCATCTTTGGAAGGCAATCCATAAGTGGCTCTCATGATAGATTCATATGGCAATTTTAGTTTATTTCTAGGAAAGTGTTCCATGCCTTTCCTTAACGGAAATTGGAATCTAATATTTCCTTCCTTCATATCAATAATTGCACCAATTGTTCTACGGAAAGGTCTACCAAGAATAATAGGACATGAATGATTGCAATCTATATCAAGAACAATGAAATCTACGGGCACATAATTCCTATTGGCAACAATAAGAACATCATTAATCCTTCCCATAGGTTTCTTAATAGTGGAATCCGCAAGATGCAAATTTAAAGAACAATCATCAAGCTCATGGAACCCTAGCAAATCACACAAAGTTTTTGGGATAGTGGAGACACTTGCACCCAAATCACACAAAGCATAGCATTCATGTTCTTTAATTTTTATTTTAATAGTAGGTTCCCACTCATCATAAAGCTTTCTAGGGATAGAAACTTCTAACTCAAGTTTTTCTTCATAAGATTGCATCAAAGCATCAACTATGTGTTTGGTACGGATTGCAACAAGGAAATACAATCAATCAAAGAGCAATTATCATAATTGAATCCCTTGAAATCCAAAGTAGTGGGTTCATCACTATGCAAAGTTTTAATCTCTTCACTCCCACTTTTAATAATTTTAGCATCAAGATCAAAAACTCCGAATCGTTGGGGCACCTTAAAGTAGAATCATCTCCAATCCTATCTTCATCAAGATTTATACTAGAAAACAAGGATCTAATAGGAGACACATCAATAACTTTTAGATATTCATCTTTATTTTCATTATAACTAGAAGAACACGCTCTTATATAATTTTCTCTTTTAGCACGCATCCTAGCGGTTCTTTCTTTGCATTCATCAATGGAAATTCTCATGGCTTTGAGAGACTCATTGATATCATGCTTAGGTGGGATAGATCTAAGTTTCAAAGAATCAACATCAAGAGTAATTATATCCACACTTCTAGCCAATTCATCAATCTTAAGCAATTTCTCTTCAAGCATAGCATTGAAATTCTTTTGCGAGATCATAAACTCCTTAACACTAGTTTCAAATTCAGAAGGCATCTTTCCATAAGAGTTGTTGTAGGAATTACCATAATTATTAGAGGAATTACTAGCAAAAGGCCTAGGATTAAAATTCCCTCTATAAGCATTGTTACCAAAATTATTCCTACCAACAAAATTCACATCCAAAGATTCATTGTTATTTTCAATCAAAGTGGACAAAGGCATATCATTAGGATCAGAAGAAGCACTCTTAGCAGCAAATAATTTCATAAGTTCATCCATCTTTCCACTCAAAACACTAATTTCTTCAATAACATGCACTTTTTTACTAGTAGATCTTTTGGTGTGCCATTTAGAATAATTGACCATAATATTATCTAGGAGTTTGGTAGCTTCTCCTAAGGTAGTTTCCATGAAAGTGCCTCCTGCGGCCGAATCTAAAAGATTTCTAGAAGCAAAATTCAAGCCAGCATAAAAGTTCTGAATAATCATCCATAGATTCAAACCATGTGTAGGGCGTATCATTAGTTTCATTCTCTCCCAAGCTTGTGCAACATGCTCATGATCTACTTGCTTAAAGTTCATAATGTTGGAAATATGCCCTAGAGGCAATAATAAAATGGTTATTATTATATTTCCTTGTTAATGATAATTGTCTATTATTCATGCTTTAATTCTATTATCCGAAAACAGTGATACATGTGTGAATACATAGACCACAACGTGTCTCTAGTAAGCCTCTAGTTGACTACCTCGTTGATCAATAGATGGTTACGGTTTCCTGACCATGGACATTGGATGTCATTGATAACGGGATCACATCATTAGGAGAATGATGTGATGGACAAGACCCAATCCTAAGCCTAGCACTAGATCGTGTAGTTCGTTTGCTAAAGCTTTTCCAATGTCAAGTAACTTGTCCTTAGACCATGAGATTGTGCAACTCCCGGATACTGTAGGAATGCTCTGGGTGTAACAAACGTCACAACGTAACTGGGTGGCTATAAAGGTGCACTACGGGATCTCCGAAAGTGTCTGTTGGGTTGGCACGAATCGAGACTGGGATTTGTCACTCCGTGTGACGGAGAGGTACCTCTGGGCCCACTCGGTAGGACATCATCATAATGAGCTCAATGTGATCAAAGAGTTTTTCACGGGATGATGTGTTACGGGAACGAGTAAAGAGACTTGCCGGTAACGAGATTGAACAAGGTATCGGTATACCGACGATCGAATCTCGGGCAAGTATCATACCGATAGACAAAGGGAATTGCGTACGAGATTGATTGAATCCTCGACATCGTGGTTCATCCGATGAGATCATCGAGGAGCATGTGGGAGCCAACATGGGTATCCAGATACCGCTGTTGGTTATTGACCGAAGAGTCATCTCGGTCATGTCTGCGTGTCTTCCGAACCCGTAGTGTCTACACACTTAAGGTTTGGTGATGCTAGGGTTGTAGAGATATTAGTATGCGGTAACCCGAAAGTTGTTCGGATTCCCGGATGAGATCCCGGACGTCACGAGGAGTTCCTGAATGGTCCGAAGGTAAAGATTTGTATATAGGAAGTCCACTTTCGGCCACCGGGAAAGTTTCAGGGGTCACCGGTATTGTACCGGGACCACCGGAAGGGTCCCGGGGGTCCACCGGGTGGGGCCACCTATCCCGGAGGGCCCCATGGGCTGAAGTGGGAAGGGAACCAGCCCCTGGTGGGCTGGTGCACCCCCCATGGGCCTCCCCCTGCGCCCTGGATTGGAAACCCTCGGGGTGGGGGGCGCCCCACCAAACTTGGGGGGTAAGTCCCCCCTTGGCTGCCGCCCCCCTTGAGATGGGATCTCTAGGGGCCGGCCCCCCTAGGGCCCCTATATAAATAGGGGGGAGGGAGGGCTGCGCAACCAAGCCCCTGGCGCCCCCCTCTCCCCCGTAACACCTCTCCCTCTCGCTGAGCTTGGCGAAGCCCTGCCGAGATCCCCGCTGCTTCCACCACCACGCCATCGTGCGGTTGGATCTCCATCAACCTCTCCTCCCCCTTGCTGGATCAAGAAGGAGGAGACGTCTCTCCCAACCGTACGTGTGTTGAACGTGGAGGTGCCGTCCGTTCGGCGCTCGGTCATCGGTGATTTGGATCACGACGAGTACGACTCCATCAACCCCGTTCTCTTGAACGCTTCCGCTCGCGATCTACAAGGGTATGTAGATGCACTCCCCTCTCCCTCGTTGCTAGACGACTCCATAGATTGATCTTGGTGATGCGTAGAAAATTTTAAAATTCTGCTACGTTCCCCAACACATAATATCGTTTCTAAGAGAGATGATCTTAGCAGGAGGGAAATCCTTAGAGATAAAAGCATCTTTGCACTTATTCCACGAATCAATACTATTTCTAGGCAAAGAGGAAAACCAAGTTTTAGCATGATCTCTAAGTGAGAACGAAAATAACTTCAATTTAACAATATCGTTAACTGTATCCCTTTTCTTTTGCATATCACACAAATCAACAAAGTTGTTTAGATGGGTAGCGGCATCTTCACTAGGAAGGCCGGAGAATTGATCTTTCATGACAAGATTCAACAAAGCAGCATTGATCTCACAAGATTCAACATCGGTAATAGGAGCAATTGGAGTGCTAATAAAATCATTATTGTTGGTATTGGAGAAGTCACACAATTTGGTATTGTTCTGAGCCATAGTGACGAGCAAGCAATCCAACACACACAAGCAAACAAGAAGCAAGCGAACAATAAACACACGACAAAAGAAGGGCGAATAAAACGACAAGGGTGAAGTGGGGGAGAGGAAAACGAGAGGCAAAAATGTAATGCGAAGGGTAAGGGTTTGTGATAGGTACTTGGTATATGACTTTTGCGTAAGCCTCCCCGGCAACGGCGCCAGAAATTCTTCTTGCTACTTCTCGAGCTTGCGTTGTATTCCCTCGAAGAGGAAAGGGAGATGCAGCACAGTAGCGTAAGTATTTCCCTCAGTTTTTTAGAACCAAGGTGTCAATCCAGTAGGAGACCACGCGCGAGTCCCTCGCACCTACACAAACAAATAAGAACTTCCCAGCCAATGTGATAAGGGGTTGTCAATCCCTTTACGGCCACTTACGAAAGTGAGATCTGATAGTTTATATTTTTGGTAATTTTTATTATAAGAATAGAAAGTAAAAGCAGAAAAAGTAAAGTAGATGAAGATTGATATGTTGAGAATAGACCCGGGGGCATAGTGTTCTCTAGTGGCTTCTCTCATGATAGCGATATTCTACGGCGTGTAAACAAATTACGGTCGAGCAATTGATGGAAAAGCGAATAATTATGAGATTATCTAGGCATGATCATTGTATATAGGCATCACATCCGAGACAAGTAGACCGACTCCTGCCTGCATCTAGTACTATTACTCCACACATCGACCGCTATCCAGCATGCATCTAGTGTATTGAGTTCATAAGAACAGAGTAACGCCTTAAGCAAGATGAAATGATGTAGAGGGATAAACTCAAGCAATATGATATAAACCCCATCTTTTTATCCTCGATGGCAACAATACAATACGTGCCTTGCTGCCCCTACTCTCACTGGGAAAGGACACCACAAGATTGAACCCAAAGCCAAGCACTTCTCCCATTGCAAGAACTATTGATCTAGTAGGCCAAACCAAACCAATAATTCGAAGAGACTTGGAAGGATATTATGAGCACACATAAAGAGTTCAGAAAAGAACCAAATATTTCTCATAGATAATCTTGATCATAAACTCACAATTCATTGGATCTTGACAAACACACCGCAAAAAGAGATTACATCGAATAGATCTCCTTGAAGACCGAGGAGAACTTTGTATTGAGATCCAGAGAGAGAGAAGAAGCCATCTAGATACTAGCTATGGACCCGAAGGTCTGTGGTAAACTACTCACAACTCATGGTGAGGCGATGATGATGATGTAGAAGCACTCCGTGATGGACCCCCCCTCCGGCGGACCTCCGGAACAGGCCCCAAGATGGGATCTCACGGGAAGAGAAGGTTACGGCGGTGGAAATAGGGTTTTCTCTGTGGTTCTCATGGTTTCGGGGTACGTAGGATTATATAGGAAGAAGGAGGACACCGGGGGCCTCACGAGGGACCCACGAGGCAGGGGGGCGCGCCCTAGGGGGGGACCCCCACCCTCGTGGGCACCTCGTGGCCCCTACTCCGTGGTTCTCAAGTCTCCCGTGCCTGATTTTCTCCAAAAATATCTCACCCGAAGGTTTCATTCCGTTTGGACTCCGTTTGACATCCCTTTTCTGTAAAACCCTAAAATAGGCAAAAAACAGTAATCTGGACTGGGCCTTTGGGTTAGTAGGTTAGTCCCAAAAATAATATAAAAGTGTATGAAAAAGCCCATTAAACATCCAAAACATCATAAATAATAGCACGGAACAATAAAAAAATATAGATACGTTGGAGACGTATCAAATACCACAGGGTATCTTGACGCAGTTGGAAAGAATTTAGAGACAGTGCTTATGGAGGAAATATGGTCAGAAGAAGGGGCATTCTTTGGCTGCCTGGCCTCTGGTATGCAGGCCCAAACTTAAGGGAGGTCTTGGAGTTCTCAATGTAGGGCTGCAGGACGAAGCTCTGCTTCTCAAATACCTCAATAAATTTTTCAACAGAGAGGATGTACCATGGGTTCACTTGTTTTGGGACTCTTATTACTATCAGAGAGTTCCTCATGACACTACAATACGTGTTTCCTTTTGGTGGAGAGACATGTGCAAATTAATGGACAAATTCAGGGCTGTTACTTCTGTCACAGTAAGTAGAGGGGACACGGTGCTCTTATGGTCAGATCATTGGGAGATTAGCAATTATTGCACCCCTCTTCAGGATAGATTCCCAAGGTTGTTACCCTTTTGCATGCACAAGAATCACTCAGTTATGGAAATGTGTGATGCCCGAGACCGACGTCCCAGAAGATTCCAGAAGTTTCCAGAAGATTCCAGATGTTCCGGGTTGCCCGTGTGTTCTTTTGTGCTTGTGTTATTTATTTATTTTGCATTGCATCATGTCATCATGCCATCATGTCATATTTAATTTTTTGCATCTCAACTTAAATAATCCGTGTGGGCCTTCGGTCCATTTAATTCGAGGGAAGAATGTCTTCTCTTTAAAACATATAAAAGTCTCTCATTATTTTAGGGAGCTATATTTAAAATATTCCATTTGTTGGAATTCACCGTAACACACTTGCACAATTTCCCCATGTCTTTTCCGCTTCGAGTTCTCCTACTAAAACCTTGCCGATAATTCTTTTCCGTTGTTTCGAGGTTCCTCCAAAATTTGGACATTTTTGGACACTTCAATAATCAAGTTTTAGTTCAAAACTATTTGAATTAAATTCAAACATGTTTGAATTATTTTCCGATCATGCCTTGTATATTTTTCTCGGACCGTGCTCATTTTATGAGGCCCGAGAAAAAAAATCACCTCTTGTTCAACCTTTGTCTTGACCCTTCCTTCTCTTTTATCTTCTCTCTATTTCTTTTCCCTTTTTCTTCTTTCCTTCTGTTTTTATTTATTCTTCTTGGTTTTGTTAGCAGAGCCCAGCAGAAGAAGGAGAGAGCCCAGCAGCTCCTAGCCTCTTGGGCCGACTCCCTCCCAGCGCCAGGCCGGCCCAACTTCTCCTACAGCCCGTTCTTCCCTCCAACCCTAGCCCGACCGAGAGCCTCACCCTCTCTCCCCATCGCTCTCCCCTCGTCCCCCTCAGCCGCCGCAGCCTCCCTACGATCTCAAACCCCATCGACCCCGCACCCCGTGCCCGAACCCTCGTTCCCCTCGAGCCCCTTCGCCCCTCGCACTCCCTCTCTTCCCGACGCCTTCCTTCCGCGCCTCGGCGCCCTTCCATCGCAGGCCCAGCGAGGCCTCGTCCTCTGCCTTCTCTCCAAGCCCGCGACTTCCGCCCTTTTTCCTCGCTCCGCGACGGCCCTTGCCGTTCGCTGGTCCGGCGAGCCGAACACCTCCGGCCGCCCAAGCCTTCGTCTTCAGCCGCGGCTCCCTCTTGCGTCGCCAGCACGACGAGAGTCGCCCCGAGTGCCTCCCCGCGCCCGCCGCGCAGGCCTCTCTGCTCTGGCCCGAGCGAGCTCCTCCGGCCGCCTCTTCCCTGCCTCGTCCCTCCGGTGCGCCGAGCATCGCAGCGCCAGGAGCTGCGCCTCGCCCTCATCCCGTCCTCCTCCGACCTCGCCAAGGCAGCAGCAGGCCACGCCCCTCCTTCGGGCCTCCATCCCTCCGACCAGTTCAGACGCCGAGGCCCTGCCTCTGTTTCCGGCGCCGCCTAGCCCCGTGCTGCCTTTTTTTTGTTCTGCTGCTGTGAGATGTTTGTGTACTGTTGTTTTTTTTGTCAAGTGCACCGCAGGCAAGACCCGATCTCCGAATGCGCCAAGTACCTCTCCTCGCGACACGAACATCTACGGATATGTGTACATCTACGGAAACGAGTACCCCTCCGATGGCATGTACCTCTACGAACGGGAACACCTACACGACATGACGGATGAACATCTACAAACGTGTACCACGACGACCGAGTACATCTACGGCCCGAACGTCTACCGTCGCCCGAACGACTACCGTCGCCCGAACGTCTATCGTCGCCCCGTGTACCTCTACGTCCAAGTACCACGACACCGACCCGAACATCTACTTCCACTACACCCCATGAACGACTACTTCCTCCACGACCCGTGTACGACTTCCGGGAACGACTCCTTCCTCTACGTCTCGAACCCCTCGAAACGCACGCTTCAAAGGTATAACCCCGAGACGTGACCCGTGAATGCTTGTTGTGGTTGTATGAAATGTCTCTCGTGTGTGCTCCGTGCTGTTTCACCTTTTGTCTTGTTCCTCGGTTGCCTCGTCACCGACTCGTGGGAACCCGGTAACGGAATCACCCCATCATCTCGTTTGACTCACTCCGCCATCTATCTTTTGCACCGGACTCTCAACGAGTTACCGGTACCGATATGTTGCCTTTGCATCATTTCGGATCGTTGCCGTGGCACCCTTGCTATCCACCACGGCGACAAATGCTTCATATCTCTCTTGTCAACTTATAATCTAAATTGCATAAACTTGATCATGTCATCCGCATCATATTAACAACATTAATATGTATAATTGTTGTTTGCTTATAATTACTAAACATGCTCATGAGGTTTTTCCGGACATGTTGTTGTTATTTTCCGGCCTCATTTAAAATGTCTAAATAGTGTAGTTTTATTATGCTTCACCTCTTGCCATGTTAACAAACATTTAATATTGTTTTGTAAATAACGAGATTCAACTAAATAATTAAATGTGGTGTCTCATCAATATGCAACTCGTTGCATATTGATCTCCACTTAACTTGTAGTATTTGTTTGTGCACTTTGACATGCCATGCTTATTTAAACCGGACATGCATCATACTTGTTTGTGCATCGTATGCCATGTTTATGATTGTGTGTTTACCGAGTTGTTTGCTTCTTTCCGGTTGCTTCTCTTGTTAGCTTCGGTTTCGTTCCGGAGTTGTGAGGCTTCTTCTTCGTCTTCTTCATGGATCCGTTCTTCTCCTTTGTGGAATCCCAGGCAAGATGACCGAACCCGGATACCATTACTATTTTTGCCTCTTGCTAGAGTATCGCTCTATAGTTTTGCCTCGATGCCCATGTTCTTCTTGTCAGCCTCCTACTTGTAACCAATTGCCATGTTTATCCACCCTACCTATGCAAACCGTTGCTTGGCTATACGTAGGCTTCGCTCAGCCCCTCTTATAGCATTGCTAGTTGCAGGTGAAGATTGAAGATGCTTGCTTCATGTTGAAGTTTGGTTGGGTTATATCACACTATATAAATGCTTAAAATGAAATCATCTATATATTGGCAAGGGTGGAAGGCTAAGCCTTTTGCTTGGTGATTTGTTCCACTCATGCCGTTAGGGACCGTATAAACCGGTGTTATGTTCCTTGATTTTACGTTCCTAACACGGTTGGGGTGTATGGGACCCCCTTGATAAACCTCTAAGTGCTAAGTCTTTTCCAGCAAGTCCCAACATTGGTACTATTTGCCTAATAACAAACTAATAAAACTTGCATAAGGGCCTTGCAAACCCTCTTTCTTAATTCTACATAGCAGGGGGGGCCAGTGCTGATGGTGTTGGTCCCAAACTAGAGTCACTTGCGGTACCACCCAGTTATCTGGGGTCTTCGGTACTGTACGTAGCGCTCATCCGGTCGTGGCCTGAGACGAGATACGCGCGGCTACTATCAGGGTGTCGGCACGCCGGGAGGATTTGCTGGATTAGCCTTACCTTAGTTCGGTTTAACTTGAGCACGGGATTCCGAGAATACTCGGGTCTTCCCACCTATGGAGTTGCGACTCCGCGGATCGTGGGCTTGTGATGGGCCAAGTTGGAACACCCCTGCAGGGTTTGAACTTTCGAAAGCCGTGCCCGCGGTTATGTGGCAGATGGGAGCTTGTTAATTCCGGTTGTGGATAACTTGACACAATGTTTCAATACACTACCAGCGTGTGTACCGTGACTGTCAATTTCCGAATAGGGATTCGGGAGTTGAACACGGTGGGGTTATGTTTGACCGGCTTTAGCTAGGATCACTTCGTGATCATCTTTCGACCGATGCTCTTCTCTTCTCGCTCTCTATTACGTAAGTTAGTGCTAGTTGCTGCTGCAGACTCTTGTTTTGTTTCCTTCACCTCTCGTTCTTTCTTCAGCCTTATCCTCACCCAAGGCTTAAATAGTCTTGTTACCCGGGAACGGGATTGCTGAGTCCTCTGTGGCTCACAGTTACTTCACCACACCAGATGCAGGTTCAGCCGAGTTTGATGCAGGAGTTGGATCAGTTCTTCACCGGGAGCTCGATGAAGAGTTTGGCTGTTTGTTTGTGACGTTTCGATGTCAGTAGTGGTTTCTACTAGGATTCGATCCTGACCTGTGGCTTTATGTTGTTTTGGTATCTTTCTTTTGGTTCTTCACCCGTAGTCGGGTTGTGATGTTTTGTATGATGATTGCTTATGTAATGTATTGTGTGAAGTGGCGAGTGTAAGCCAACTATCTCCTTTTGCATTTTAATCCCTCTTTTACATGAGTTGTGCAAAGATACCAAACTTGAGATCATTCTAGGATGGGCTTATACCTTTAAGTCGTGCCTCGACACGTAGGAGGTATAGTCCCATCCTGGGCATTACAAGTTGGTATCAGAGCCTTCTCCGACCTAGAAGCCCCCACTGATTGATCGAATCGTTGACGGTTGAGTCTAGGCACACACTAAAAATGTTTTGAGTCCTATATATATATCGGAGAGTAGGATTTCTTTTGCTCCTCATCTCTTTTCTCTCTGGTGAGGACTCCTGACGATTACTCTTTTCTCTTCTACTTTCAAAAATCGCACCAATTTTTTTTAAGGATCCCGCGAGTATTCTGGGATTGTTTCAATGTTCTTGTGACAAGGATATTGTTCTCGATGCCTCCTGTTACCGAGGAGTTGAGCTTCGGGGTATCATTGACACAAGCATATCGCGTCAATACTAAATACTTAAGACGGCCGACATCGAAAATCTCTCCTATACGGCCAGTGGCAAGATAACCCCGACATCACCCAGTACTGGGGAGGTAGCTCGAGAGTATTGCCATAGCTTGTTATAGTGGATGCGTTTTCGAAGGTCCGAGGTAAACAATTTCCGAGAAAGACTGGTTATCTGTTGAAGGATGGATACACCTGGATGTAGGTTCAGAGTTGATTGCGCGGTGCTTCCCGTGTATCCCCAACACCTGATTGCATAACTGGAATCTTTTGGAAATCTATAGGTGGGTTCATCTAGTAGTTCTAGGCATTCTTCCAACGGATGCACGATATGAAGTTTGGGGTTCTACATTGAGTGAAGTGGTTTTATGGACTTGTTCTGATCGGGAGTTGCATCTTAAAGGGTCCTTGGCTATGCTGATCCGGGGATTGCAAAACCCTTTTGTAACACGTTCCATGAGCTTTCAGCACGAAGATGTCGAACGAAGCTTCTATCTTGTATTTGTTCTATATGTTCCTTGTTCCTTTTTTTTATTTACCTTTTGTTCTCCAAGTGGCTTCTCGTCGAGTTGATATGCCTACGGAATTCATTCGTTCAATTCCTTGCTCGAATGATGTTGTGAAGATCATGCTGCATATCTATCCTTTGTTCTTGTTTTGATTCTGGTATTCGAGTTGCTTCGATGTCAAATGTTGATTCCATACCTTTCCTAATCGGTGCTCTCATATTTCTATGGGAGTGCTAATCCTTCTTGTTCTTCAAGATCTTCTTGTTTATCCTTTTCCAACCGGTGTGCCTTCTCTTCAAGTTTTTCCATACATACGTCGTTGAGAAATCTGACGATTTGTCTGTTTCAATCATCTCAAGTTGTCTTTCTTTTCCCCACCCTCCCACCCTTTCTTCTTCCTGGAGCAATAAATTCTCAGATCAAGTATCCATTTTATTCATGTGATGTTTCTTCATTCCTTTCCTTCAATGTTCTTATCCGGTGATTTATCGTGAAGATGCTCAAGAGCTTCAAGTTCATCATTCTTTTGTTTTCTAATTCTGCCGGTGGATGTAATTCAAGATTTCGATGTTGATCTTATCCTTTTCGTCTTTTCATAATGCTTTCTTATTCTGGTGCACCAATTATTCATTCTCCTCTTGCTATTCATATCCGGAGAGCTCAAGATATCTCAGAAGATTCATAATTCCATTCTTAATCCATTCAAGCTATTTTGAGATTGTCATCTTACTCAAGCCATTTAATTCAACCGGTGCAATATGTCTTAAGCAATCTTTTCCAACGGTGATTTCTTTGAGTGGGCCCTAACCCACAGGTCTTTTTCCAGGATCTTACCTGACTCTTCTTTTCCGGCGAATTCCTTTCAAGTGTGACGTAAGAATGATTTCCATCAGTCACATGCTTTCTCCAAGATCGCTTTCAAATTCTTGTTCATCATTGGTTCAACCTTTTTAATTCTTCATTCCGGAGTGCTCAACAATTCTTATAGCTTTTCTCGTCTTGTTTTTCAACATTTGGAGACCAGAGAAGTGTTTCTCTTAAATCTTGGCCGTTCTCTCAAGATTCTTCATGAATTCTTTTCTTTGTGTTCCTCCGAAGGCCATCATTTCAGAATATTTCTTCGTTCTCAGTTTTCAACTTCATCCTCCAAATATTCTTCATTGATGTCTCTTCGTTCGTCTCCCTGTTCTTACGGTGGTTCATTCAAGTTTACCCTTATGTTGTTATCGTTTTAATTCATTTTGTTCTTTCATAATCCTACCGGTGGTTCGTTGAAGATTTACCCAAGCTTGTGCTAGATCTCTCTTTAATTCTTTGCAACGAGAATAAGTAGTATGCCAAATCCTTTGGTTGTCATCAATTTAAATTGGTGAAGGAGATGCATAACATAATTCTTATTCTTGTTCCTTCAGGTGATTTAATTCTTTTGTTTGGAGTTTGTTCATCATATCATATTCTCGGTTCTAAGTGGCTCATCTTGTTTTCCGGAGCTCCAAATTATTTCAATCATATCATTTCAACCCCCATCTAATTCATCGCAGACCTTGAATCTTATTCTTTCATCTTTCACTTCTCATGCTTTTGTTACCGGAGTTCTTCATGGTGGTTCATCATGTTTTAATTCATCCTCGAAGTCTTCATCAAGATTCTTGTGGAGCTCAAGCATTCTTCATCATGCTTTCCGAATGCAATCCTTTCTACCTTATCTTTTCAGATGGTGTTATGTCATTCTTGATATTTTTCCTTCATGTTTCATGATTCACGAGTTATCAAGAATGAGATATTTAAAACCATCATTTTCCTTGTTCAGGAGATCTTTCCAACCCTTCAATTTATTCGTTGGAGTTATCTTGGGTTGTATTTCACCTAAAAGCTTTCCCTGAGAATTGCTGTTATTATGGTGCTTATAAATGACCCAAGTTCTTCATTTATCCTTCCGGTGAACTAAGTTTTTCGTCTCCTTGTTGATCTCTATCCAATCAATTGTTTCCATTAGTGGCCGGTTGTCACCTCTTAATTTTGAGATGTTTTCCATAAGCCCACATCAAGCTTATTCTTCTCGTTGTTGAAATTCCAACAAATCCGTTCAACCCAATTCAACCCTTCTTGGTAAGGATGCTCTTTCAAATTCAGTTTTGGGAGAAGATGTCTTTTTCTTATCCATTCAATTCTTTCTTGGATCTATATCCTATTCTTTCATTCCGGAGGCATTGTGGTATTGCTCTCTTTAACCATCATCTCGTTTTTATCAAGATCATATTCTCTCTTGCTTATCATTTAACCGGAGTGTTGTATTCTCCATTCAAGTTCCATCATCTTATCTAGTTTTGCCTATCTTTTTAAACCGAAGTGCTGTCTGAATCTTTCTTACCCCGTGGGCCATTCTTTTAATTGTTTCGGGGGCAATATGTTGTTGTTTTCATCAAGTATCATCTCATCTCCTCAAGTTCTTGTTCAATTCCTTCCATTTTCAGACGGAGTGCTGTCCAAATTCTGTCATTCTTATTCCTTGGCCATACCATTGCGATTTCATATTCTTTTGGTTCGTAAGCTCTCCTTTCATGTTTTTCAACCTTCAAGGTTCTTGTAATGCTCCTCCTGCTTACCGGAGTGCTCTTAACTTCGTTCATCTCCGTCGAATTCTTTCTTTCAAGATTGTTCAACCTCTCAAGGTTCTTTGGTTTCACTCGTTCGTCAAAGAAGCAACTTTGTTTTACCTCTTCCTCTTCCGTTTTTACCCGGTGATATCTCTAGGATCTCGGGTCGAGATCCTCTGTTAGTGTGGGAGAGTTGTGACGCCCGAGACCGATGTCCCAGAAGATTCCAGAAGTTTCCAGAAGATTCCAGATGTTCTGGGTTGCCCGTGTGTTCTTTTGTGCTTGTGTTATTTATTTATTTTGCATTGCATCATGTCATCATGCCATCATGTCATATTTAATTTTTTGCATCTCAACTTAAATAATTCGTGTGGGCCTTCGGTCCATTTAATTCGAGGGAAGAATGTCTTCTCTTTAAAACATATAAAAGTCTCTCATTATTTTAGGGAGCTATATTTAAAATATTCCATTTGTTGGAATTCACCGTAACACACTTGCACAATTTCCCCATGTCTTTTCCGCTTCGAGTTCTCCTACTAAAACCTTGCCGATAATTCTTTTCCGTTGTTTCGAGGTTCCTCCAAAATTTGGACATTTTTGGACACTTCAATAATCAAGTTTTAGTTCAAAACTATTTGAATTAAATTCAAACATGTTTGAATTATTTTCCGATCATGCCTTGTATATTTTTCTCGGACCGTGCTCATTTTATGAGGCCCGAGAAAAAAATCACCTCTTGTTCAACCTTTGTCTTGACCCTTGCTTCTCTTTTATCTTCTCTCTATTTCTTTTCCCTTTTTCTTCTTTCCTTCTGTTTTTATTTATTCTTCTTGGTTTTGTTAGCAGAGCCCAGCAGAAGAAGGAGAGAGCCCAGCAGCTCCTAGCCTCTTGGGCCGACTCCCTCCCAGCGCCAGGCCGGCCCAACTTCTCCTACAGCCCGTTCTTCCCTCCAACCCTAGCCCGACCGAGAGCCTCACCCTCTCTCCCCATCGCTCTCCCCTCGTCCCCCTCAGCCGCCGCAGCCTCCCTACGATCTCAAACCCCATCGACCCCGCACCCCGTGCCCGAACCCTCGTTCCCCTCGAGCCCCTTCGCCCCTCGCACTCCCTCTCCTCCCGACGCCTTCCTTCCGCGCCTCGGCGCCCTTCCATCGCAGGCCCAGCGAGGCCTCGTCCTCTGCCTTCTCTCCAAGCCCGCGACTTCCGCCCTTTTTCCTCGCTCCGCGACGGCCCTTGCCGTTCGCCGGTCCGGCGAGCCGAACACCTCCGGCCGCCCAAGCCTTCGTCTTCAGCCGCGGCTCCCTCGTGCGTCGCCAGCACGACGAGAGTCGCCCCGAGTGCCTCCCTGCGCCCGCCGCGCAGGCCTCTCTGCTCTGGCCCGAGTGAGCTCCTCCGGCCGCCTCTTCCCTGCCTCGTCCCTCCGGTGCGCCGAGCACCGCAGCGCCAGGAGCTGCGCCTCGCCCTCGTCCCGTCCTCCTCCGACCTCGCCAAGGCAACAGCAGGCCACGCCCCTCCTTCGGGCCTCCATCCCTCCGACCAGTTCAGACGCCGAGGCCCTGCCTCTGTTTCCGGCGCCGCCTAGCCCCGTGCTGCCTTTTTTTTGTTCTGCTGCTGTGAGATGTTTGTGTACTGTTGTTTTTTTTGTCAAGTGCACCGCAGGCAAGATCCGATCTCCGAATGCGCCAAGTACCTCTCCTCACGACACGAACATCTACGGATATGTGTACATCTACGGAAACGAGTACCCCTCCGATGGCATGTACCTCTACGAACGGGAACACCTACACGACATGACGGACGAACATCTACAAACGTGTACCACGACGACCGAGTACATCTACGGCCCGAACGTCTACCGTCGCCCGAACGACTACCGTCGCCCGAACGTCTACCGTCGCCCCGTGTACCTCTACGTCCAAGTACCACGACACCGACCCGAACATCTACTTCCACTACACCCCGTGAACGACTACTTCCTCTACGACCCGTGTACGACTTCCGGGAACGACTCCTTCCTCTACGTCTCGAACCCCTCGAAACGCACGCTTCAAAGGTATAACCCCGAGACGTGACCCGTGAATGCTTGTTGTGGTTGTATGAAATGTCTCTCGTGTGTGCTCCGTGCCGTTTCACCTTTTGTCTTGTTCCTCGGTTGCCTCGTTACCGACTCGTGGGAACCCGGTAACGGAATCACCCCATCATCTCGTTTGACTCACTCCGCCATCTATCTTTTGCACCGGACTCTCAACGAGTTACCGGTATCGATATGTTGCCTTTGCATCATTTCGGATCGTTGCCGTGGCACCCTTGCTATCCACCACGGCGACAAATGCTTCATATCTCTCTTGTCAACTTATAATATAAATTGCATAAACTTGATCATGTCATCCGCATCATATTAACAACATTAATATGTATAATTGTTGTTTGCTTATAATTACTAAACATGCTCATGAGGTTTTTCCGGACATGTTGTTGTTATTTTCCGGCCTCATTTAAAATGTCTAAATAGTGTAGTTTTATTATGCTTCACCTCTTGCCATGTTAACAAACATTTAGTATTGTTTTGTAAATAACGAGATTCAACTAAATAATTAAATGTGGTGTCTCGTCAATATGCAACTCGTTGCATATTGATCTCCACTTAACTTGTAGTATTTGTTTGTGCACTTTGACATGCCATGCTTATTTAAACCGGACATGCATCATACTTGTTTGTGCATCGTATGCCATGTTTATGATTGTGTGTTTACCGAGTTGTTTGCTTCTTTCCGGTTGCTTCTCTTGTTAGCTTCGGTTTCGTTCCGGAGTTGTGAGGCTTCTTCTTCGTCTTCTTCATGGATCCGTTCTTCTCCTTTGTGGAATCCCAGGCAAGATGACCGAACCCGGATACCATTACTATTTTTGCCTCTTGCTAGAGTATCGCTCTATAGTTTTGCCTCGATGCCCATGTTCTTCTTGTCAGCCTCCTACTTGTAACCAATTGCCATGTTTATCCACCCTACCTATGCAAACATTTGCTTGGCTATACGTAGGCTTCGCTCAGCCCCTCTTATATCATTGCTAGTTGCAGGTGAAGATTGAAGATGCTTGCTTCATGTTGAAGTTTGGTTGGGTTATATCACACTATATAAATGCTTAAAATGAAATCATCTATATATTGGCAAGGGTGGAAGGCTAAGCCTTTTGCTTGGTGATTTGTTCCACTCATGCCGTTAGGGACCGTATAAACCGGTGTTATGTTCCTTGATTTTGCGTTCCTAACACGGTTGGGGTGTATGGGACCCCCTTGATAAACCGCTAAGTGCTAAGTCTTTTCCAGCAAGTCCCAACATTGGTACTATTTGCCTAATAACAAACTAATAAAACTTGCATAAGGGCCTTGCAAACTCTCTTTCTTAATTCTACATAGCAGGGGGGGCCAGTGCTGATGGTGTTGGTCCCAAACTAGAGTCACTTGCGGTACCACCCAGTTATCTGGGGTCTTCGGTACTGTACGTAGCGCTCATCCGGTCGTGGCCTGAGACGAGATACGCGCGGCTACTATCAGGGTGTCGGCACGCCGGGAGGATTTGCTGGATTAGCCTTACCTTAGTTCGGTTTAACTTGAGCACGGGATTCCGAGAATACTCGGGTCTTCCCACCTATGGAGTTGCGACTCCGCGGATCGTGGGCTTGTGATGGGCCAAGTTGGAACACCCCTGCAGGGTTTGAACTTTCGAAAGCCGTGCCCGCGGTTATGTGGCAGATGGGAGCTTGTTAATTCCGGTTGTAGATAACTTGACACAATGTTTCAATACACTACCAGCGTGTGTACCGTGACTGTCAATTTCCGAATAGGGATTCGGGAGTTGAACACGGTGGGGTTATGTTTGACTGGCTTTAGCTAGGATCACTTCGTGATCATCTTTCGACCGATGCTCTTCTCTTCTCGCTCTCTATTACGTAAGTTAGTGCTAGTTGCTGCTGCAGACTCTTGTTTTGTTTCCTTCACCTCTCGTTCTTTCTTCAGCCTTATCCTCACCCAAGGCTTAAATAGTCTTGTTACCCGGGAACGGGATTGCTGAGTCCTCTGTGGCTCACAGTTACTTCACCACACCAGATGCAGGTTCAGCCGAGTTTGATGCAGGAGTTGGATCAGTTCTTCACCGGGAGCTCGATGAAGAGTTTGGCTGTTTGTTTGTGACGTTTCGATGTCAGTAGTGGTTTCTACTAGGATTCGATCCTGACCTGTGGCTTTATGTTGTTTTGGTATCTTTCTTTTGGTTCTTCACCCGTAGTCGGGTTGTGATGTTTTGTATGATGATTGCTTATGTAATGTATTGTGTGAAGTGGCGAGTGTAAGCCAACTATCTCCTTTTGCATTTTAATCCCTCTTTTACATGAGTTGTGCAAAGATACCAAACTTGAGATCATTCTAGGATGGGCTTATACCTTTAAGTCGTGCCTCGACACGTAGGAGGTATAGTCCCATCCTGGGCATTACAAAATGTTTGAGGCTGGAAATCTTCAACAAATGTTCTCTTTGCCTTTGTATGCATTGGATTTTCTTGATCTAAATCAGCTCTCATCTATGATGGAAAATGTCACTTTGGATAATGGATGCAATGACACCTGGGATTCGAGGCATGGGAAGAGGTCTGAATATTCGTGTCGGGACCCCGATCCTAAGTCACACCGGTTTGGCATGTAACAAACCATATCACTTTGCGGCCTCACGCACGGTATCCCCACGGGTGCCACCTTACCTGGCCCGGGACCGTTTGCGCATTTTGGCTCACGTATATGATAGTGTCGCTAGCATCCATATGACAGAGAACCCGTGCCGAAATGACCAGTTATAAACCAAAAGTGGCACTAAATTACAGAGACAGGCATTCATGACCCAACAACGGACGTGTCGGTCATCAACGTATGAACCCAAGTCGTAGCAAGCTACAAGGACTTAAAGGAACAACGCGTGACATTTCCCCTAAGGGACAGACACAGGAACGAAGAAGGACACATGCCGGTCAGCCTAAGTGTTCCGGAGCAGTAGCAGGCTACCAAGGCTCAGTGGAAACACTAGGAGACATTTCCCTGTAAGATAGGCTACCAAGGGTAAACAACTAGGTGTCGGATCCCACACATACCAAGCATTTCAATAACATACACACAATATGCTCAATATGTGCAAATACAACATGGCATCACAACAAGACTCTAATAAACAAAGTATTTATTCATTAGGCTCCGAGGAGCCAGATATTACAAACATGGGTCTCATGACCCAACATTCAGAGCATACAAGCAACAAGCGGAAGCACAACATGTCTGAGTACAGACATCTACAAATGAAAAAGGCTGAAGAGCCTGACTAACTACAACACTCGTCCAAGATCGTAGCTGAGGTAACAAGCTACTTGTCGAAGTCCAAGCGGAACTACTAGTGAGACATCAATCCTATCTGCAAAACATAAATTAAGCAAACATGAGTACAAAGGTACTCAGCAAGACTTACATCGGATCCTATCATACATGCACTTGTATCAAGATGGCAAAATGGGGTTTAGTTGCAGCAAGCCAGCTTTGACTAGTGGCTATCCTATTCTACGATTGCTGGTAACTCTTTTGAGGTGGCGCACACGAGTCCACTAAGCACCACACAATACACCACTATGGATTCATCCCCGTCTCCCTACGAGAAGGCCATCCATAGCACTCACACTTGTCTTGAGTATTTTAGAGTATCCACTTCAAGTTGTCTATGTACCACGTAAGCATCCAAGAAGTCCATAACCGTGGACCCGGCTATTCGAATAGATCATGTTTACCCTGCAGGGGTGTACTTCTTCACACACGCTCTCGCCACTTACCGCCATGTACATCTCGTGTATCTCGGCAACCTTCAAGCGGAAGCCTGGCGAGGGTGTCGGCCACGACCTGACTAAGCACACAAGACTCTAGTCCAGGTTTATCGCCTATTCGGGTTCCATCCGTAAGGAGATCCGGCCGGGGTGTCGCTCACGGCCCCAAATGATGTGCGCAGGGTTCCCAAGCCCACCTCGCCGAGTGGATCTACGCTTGGTACACCGTGCCATGGTGCCTAGTCTGTCCCAAGCCCACTGGCCGAGTGCCACTTGGTAGACTACTAACACTACCTACAAATACCAGAAACTAGTTGCAACTCCTGGACAGAGATCATGTTGATTAATAAGTCGAGAGGGGTCGAGTTACCGGAACCCAATGTGTGGTAGTAGCTAGTCATTGGACAACATACTCGGAACTCAGTTCTTAGGGACGGTTCTAGTGAGACAACCCACCATGTACTCCTACATGGCCTCTCACCACTACCTTTACCAAATCGTGTTCACACACTTAACCCTCAGCATCAGAACATATCGTTGCACTCCAATTCATTCCTGATGAATCAGACCTGACACACTCTAAGCAATAGCAAGCAAGGCATGGTAAGATCACAACATGGCTTCAATCAACTCCTACACATGCTAGTGGGTTTCAACTATTTACTGTGGAATGACAGGTCATGCAGAGGAATGGGTTCAACTACCGCAGCATAAAGTAGCAGTTGAAGTCGTTATTGTCCTAATGCAATAACAGGGAGCAGGAGCGAGAGAGGGGTTGTATCGGAATGAACAAGGGGGTTTGCTTGCCTGGTAAAACAACGTGCAGAGCACTGCTCCTCTGACAGGTACTCTGGATCGGTCTCCGGAGCTGGACCTATCGAGAAGAACGGTGCCGACAATCAAACACAAGCATATGCAACAATATGGTGCATGAATATGGCATGAAGATATGATGTTGTTGAGATAATGCAACTAGCATTTTGATTGGTTGAACTCCATTTGAACCAGGGGTTCAAATGCAACTCTAAAATAAGTATTTTTTAAATGCCAATTATGTGTTTTCATATAAACAGTAGGTTTAACTTCATTTGTCATGCATGAAAATGGTACAGATGGATAGATTGAATTTTTTTGATAATTTTTCATATATAAATTATTTCATTCTGAGCTACGGTTGAATTTCTATGATTTATTGAAGTTTAAACAATTTTCTGGATTTTCCTAAACAAAAACAATTCCAGAAAATGTTTATTGCGTCAGCACTGCGTCATGCTTGCGTCAGCAAGTCAACAGCGCTGGCTCAGGTCAAACCTGACGTGTGGGGTCCACACGTCAGTGGCTTAGCAAACTAACTGAGTTAGTTAGCCCTAACTAACTGGGCAGGGCCCACTAGTCAGTGACTATAGGACTAACCTAATTAGTTAATTAACACTAACTGGAATAATTAGCCGGGCGGGGCCCGCAGGTCAGTGAGAGAGGGGGGGGGGGTCAACTGGGCAGTGGGGGTCAAAGCACGCCGGTCAGCGGTCAAACCCACCAGCGGCTCGACGCCGGCGTCCACAGACGTGGCGGAGGGGTACGGAATCGCCGTGCTGGCGGTCATTTGGGCAGCGGAGACCACGGGCGAGGAGCTGGAGCTCGTCCGCGTCCATTGCAATAAGCAACAGCAGCTAGGGCGTCCGGAGCTCGCCGGAAACGAGCTCGCGGTGGCGCCGGAGTTCGGGCCTCGTCGGAATTGGAGCTATAGGGCACGGGGAGGCCAGGGAGAAGGTGCTACGGGCTCCTGGTGAAACGGCGGGTGCGGTGGCGTGCTCGGTTTTGAGCTTGCGTGGCTGTGGCCACGGTGGCGGCATCGCCGGCGGTGGTGAGGTCGGGCATCAGTGGAGAATAGACCTAGAGGTCGCAAACGACTAGGTCTGTTGGGGGTTCAGTGGGCTCGGGGAAGCTTCTGCTACGGCGAATCGACGGCGGCAATCGTCGGGGCAGAGGATGAAGACGATGGCATTTGCGGCGTTCCAGGGCACCCGGCGTTGCGTGACTCGGCGAGGAAGACGAAGGCGATGAGGCAGACCCCAAGGGCACGTCGGGGAGGCGAGAGGGAGGCGGTGGCCGTGGTGGTTGCGATCGGCGGCGATGACGGTGCTCGGGATCGAGCGGAAGAGAGAGCAGAGGAGAGGGGAGGGGTCCAGAGAGAGTGCGAGAGGGTCGGGGGGGGGGGGGGGG
>LR738711.1:510001463-510198979 GCA_902687465.1 Secale cereale
AGGGGAGGGGGATGAAGCAAGCAGACAGGAGGTGGCGCGGCGCGGCGAAGCACGCGTCGGGCACGCGCCCCGGCCTCCTGGCACGAGGTTGAGGGTGACTGGCGCTGCCAGTCACCTGGGCCGGCTGCTGGGCCAAGCAGTTGGGCCACCAGGGTGGCACAGGTAAGTCCTGCCCTTTTTATTTTCTTTTCTATTTTTCTGACATTTGTTTTGATTTAGTTTATAAATTAAATCAATTATTTTCTTCTGACATTTTTATTTTGTAGGGACCTAGGAATTAATCCAAGCCCCTCAAAATAAAGAATCAGAATTTTGGACATATATAAAATATATAATAAATATATATCCAAGCAAATAACTATTGCATTAATTCCAAATGCCCAAAATAAATACTTATGAGCTCCTAATAATATTGGTTTGATTTTTGTCTCTAACCAATATTTTCAGAGGGCCACATGAACATTTTCTTGGACCTTTTTGGAGCAATTTTTATTTGGGTCATTTTCAAAAAGGGTTTCTGAGGGTTTCACAAGTCCTCAATTCAATTTCATTTGAAATTTAAACATGATGCAAACCACAAGACTAACCTAGTGCATACCAGAACTAGGGTTGTGACAATTCGGCCAAGAAATTTTATGATTTTGTGCACCAACCAGTTTTGGCCAATCCCATATCGAGTTGGGTTTGGAAGAGTTGTTGCACCATGACAATTGAAATGTTTGCCTGGCTAGTCATAATCAACAGAGTCAACACCAAGGGTATGATTCAGCGTAGGTATTGAAAATTGATGATGTGCCTGAGTGTGTTCTCTGCCTGTCTGGAGCGCTTGAAGACAGGAATCACCTCTTCTTCCAATGCAACTTCAGCATGCGAATATGGAATTATCTACAAGTTACCTGGCTGGATAGCAATGACATGGTGGAAATTGCTTTTCATGCTAGGAAGGATTTTAATAAACCATTCTTTTCAGAAGTGGTCTTCCTTGCATGGTGGAACTTTTAGAAAGTCAGGAATGGTAAGGCTTTTAGACACATCAGTCCTTCTTTGAGGCAGTGGAGGAATGGCTTCATACATGACATTACCCTCCTCTCCCACAGGATCAAGAGAAGATTCAAGGATGCTCTGCTAAAGTGGATTGATTTCTTACCTCCTTGATGAGACATCAGATGTACTTTCTTTTACTTTCAGATATAGCCCCTATTTCTTCTCTTGAATAGTTTAGTTGAGCTTGTTTTGTATAGCTCTTTCTTTGTTTGTTTGTTCCTCTCCTTGAGGAACCTTTTGTATTCTTTGTTGGTGAGCTTTAATAAAATGTTGTGGGGTGTAAGCCATGCAGTCTTCAAGGTAAAAAAAATCTATGGTGATCCGCCTACAGAACACACATATCAAATACTCTGAGTATAATACAAGGTACCTAGTAGTACCATATCGTCAGAGTTGAGATATTCTTACCATGAACTGAATTCTCCGGGCCTAATCTCTTCATTGCAGGAAACACCACTCTTATTTTCATTTATATTATTTACTTATAACAGTTTTTACCTTGGCTACTATAAACCATTTACCATTGTTACTCTGGTTTATTCGTCTACTATGGCAGTAACAATATTTACACAAACTCAAGAAGTTACTTCACACAACACTACAAAAAAAGACATCTGTGAAAATATGGCCCGAACGAAAACTTTTTGTGTCATGGTTATGACACTTCTATGATGATAATTTTGACAAAAACACGTATCATCATAGATATGGTGGGCTCCTACTTCCATGACAAAACATTATGACAGAAAAGGGGCTTTTCGTCCTGGGCGGGCCAAAGACACACATGCGTGACATTCTTTGGGCCATCCATGACGTAAAATAAATGTGGTAGAAAGGACGAGGTACATTTTGGGGAGTTCCTGGTTACGGTGGGTGGTCGGGGTCGAACGATGCAGTGTGCTTTGCACATTTCTCTCGTACGCGTGTGTGTGCGAGGCGTTCGCTAACTGAACCCGAGAGATCGATCGATCTGTTGGAAATATGCTCCAAAGGCAATAACAAATTGGTTATTATCATATTTCCAGTTCACGTTAAATTTTTATTATTGATGCTAGAACTGTATTGGTCGAAAACTTAAATACATGTGTGAATACATAAACCACACCATGTCCCTAGTAAGCCTCTACTAGACAAGCTCCTTGATCAAAGATGGTTAAGGTTTCCTACACATAAACATGATTTGTCATTTGATAACGGGATCCCATCATTAGGGTAATGATGTGATGGACAGACCCAACCGTAAGCTTAGCACCAGATCGTTTAGTTATTTGCTACAACTTTCTTCATGTCAAGTATCAGTTCCTTAATAATACTTTGTGTGCTATCAAAGGTCACTTCATAACTGGGTGCTCATAAATGTACTCCACAGGTACCTCCGAAGGTGTCTCTTGGGTTGCATGGATCGAGACTGGGATTTGTCACTCCGTGTGACAGAGTGATATCTCTGGGCCCTCTCGATAATACAACATCATAAGAAGCTTCATGTGACTAATGAGTTTAGTCACAGGATCTTGTATTATGGAACGAGTAAAGAGACTTGCTGGTAATGAGATTGAACTAGGTATGGATATACTGAAGATTGAATCTCGGGCAAGTAACATATCGCCGGACAAAGGGAATTGCATACGGGATTGACTGAATCCTTGACATCGTGGTTTGGTCGATAAAGATCTTCGTTGAATATGTATGAATCAATATGGGCATCTAGGTCCTGTTGGGTAATGTAATAATAATTCAAAAAAATCCTACGTGTCACCAAGATGAATCTAGGAGATGCTAGCAACGAGAAAGAGGGAGTGCATCTTCATACCCTTGAAGATATCTAAGCGGAAGCGTTGCAAAGAACGCGGTTGATGGAGTCGTACTCACGGCGATTCAAATCGCGGAAGATCCGATCTAGCACCGAACGGACGACGCCTCCACGTTCAACACACGTACAGCCCGGGGACGTCTCCTCCTTCTTGATCCAGCAAAGGGGGAGGAGAAGTTGAGGAAGAACTCCGGCAACACGACAGCATGGTGGCGGTGGAGCTCGTGGTTCTCCGGCGGAGCTTCGCCAAGCTCAACGGAGGAGGAGGAGGTGTAGGAGGGGGGAACTCTGGGCCAGGGACTGAGGTATGGCTGCCCTCCCACACCCTCTATTTATAGGGTGAAGGGGAGAGGGGGCCGACCCCCCTAGATGCATCTAGAGGGGGGCAAGGGGGGTGCTTGCCCCCAAGTTGGTGGGGCGCCCCCACCCCTAGGGTTTTAACCCTAGGCACCTTGGGCCCCTGGGGGGGGTGCACCAGCCCACTAGGGGGCTGGTTCCCACCCATATTTAGCCCACTTGGTCCCCCGGGGTAGGTGGCCCCTCCCGGTGGACCCCCGGAACCCTTTCGGTGGTCCCGATACAATACCGATAACCTGCAAAATTTTCTGGTGACTGAAACTGGACTTCCCATATATAAATCTTCACCTCCGGACCATTCTGGAACTCCTCGTGACGTCCGGGATCTCCTCTGGGACTCCGAACAACTTTCGGTAACCACATACAATTCCCATTACAACTCTAGCGTCACCGAACCTTAAGTGTGTAGACCCTACGGGTTCGGGAACCATGCAGACATGACCGAGACACCTCTCTGGCCAATAACCAATAGCCGGATCTGGATACCCATATTGGCTCCCACATGTTCCACGATGATCTCATCGGATGAACCACGATGTCGGGGATTCAATCAATTCCGTATACAATTCCCTTTGTCCATCTGTATGTTACTTGCCTGTGATTCGTTCGTCGGTATCCCCATACCTTGTTCAATATTGTTACTGGCAAGTCTCTTTACTCGTTCTGTAACACATAATCCCATGACTAACTCCTTAGTCACATTGAGCTCATTATGATGATTGAGGGAGTCCTAGACTAGGGGGTCCTCGGGTGTTCGGATTACTCGTTATGGGCCGGACTGGTGGGCCGTGAAGATCAACACAGAAGATTGTCCCTCGTGTCCGGATAGGACTTCTATGTCTATAGAATGGCAATTTTAAGTCCCGGTGTAATGTTTCCTTCCTCTGCAAGATGATTATGTACGACCCTAGGTCCCTCCGGTGCATATAAAAACCGGAGGGTTTAGTCCATAGAGGCAATCACAACTACCATAGGCTAGACATCCAGAATTTAGCCATTACGATCTCGAGGTAGATCAACTCTTGCAATCCTCATATTCATCAAGATCAATCAAGCAAGAAGTAGTGTATTACCTCCATTAAGAGGGTCTGAACCTAGGTAGTCATCATGTCCTTGTTCCCCGTGTTACCATCGATCCTCAGATACACAGTTCGGGACCCCCTACCCGAGATCCGCCGTTTTTGACACTGACATTGGTGCTTTCATTGGGAGTTATGCTGTGTTGTCGACAGAAGGATTGATGGCTCGCTTCATCATTAGTGACGGCGCCACCCCAGGGGAGATCTTCCTTCCTGGTCAGCTTTTCGTGTTTGACGGCTTCGTGCTACACGCCAACTCGGATGGCCACCTTGAGCAGGTTGATAGCTACACCCCTGGCCATTAGATCAGGTTTAGAAGTCTGTATTATGTCGTCGATATCCGAGGAGATCTGATCTTTGAAGGATTCACGCCCTTGGCTGTCGCTCCCTGCCTAGACGATAAAGACATCTCAGATCTATCATCAGATACCATCCAGGGGTCAACATGTTGGGGAACATAGTAATAATTCAAAAAAAATTCCTACATGTCACCAAGATCAATCTAGGATATGCTAGCAACGAGAGAGAAGGGAGTGCATCTTCATACCCTTGAAGATCGCTAAGCGGAAGCGTTACAAGAACGCGGTTGATGGAGTCGTACTCGCGGCGATTCAAATCACGGAAGATCCGATCCTAGCGCCGAATGGACAACGCCTCCGCATTCAACACACTTACAACCCGGGGACGTCTCCTCCTTGATCTAGCAAGGGGGGAGGAGAAGTTGAGGGAGAGCTCCGGCAGCATGTCGGCATGGTGGTGGAGCTTTCGGTTATCCCACAGGGCTTCGCTAAGCACTATGGAGGAGGAGGAGGAGTTGGAGGGGGGAAGGGCTTCGCCAGGGGAAGGGTGCGGCTGCCCTCCCAACCCCTCACTATATATAGAGGGAAGAGGAGAGGGGGTCGGCCCCTCTAGATGGATCTAGAGGGGGGCGGTGGCCAGGGGGGAAACTTGCCCCCCAAGTAGGTGGGGGCGCCCCCACCCCCTAGGGTTTCCAACCCTAGGTGGCTTGGGCCCTTGTGGGGCGCACCAGCCCACTAAGGGGCTGGTCCCCACTCATATTCAGCCCACTAAGTCCTCCGGGACAGGTGGCCCCACCCGGTGGACCCCAGAACCATTTCGATGGTCCCCGTACAGTACTGATGACCCCCGAAACTCTTCCGGAGGCTGAAACTAGACTTCCCATATATAAATATTTACCTCCGGACCATTCCTAAACTTGTCGTGACGTCCGGGATCTCATCCGAGACTCAGAACAACCTTCGGTAACCACATACAATTTCTCGTTACAACTCTAGCATCATCGAACCTTAAGTGTGTAGACCCTACGGGTTTGGGAACCATGCAGACATGACCGAGACACCTCTCCGGCCAATAACCAATAGCGGGATCTGGATACCCATATTGGCTCCCACATGTTCCACGATGATCTCATCGGATGAACCATGATGTCGGGGATTCAATCGATCCCGTATACATTTCCCTTTGTCCATCGGTATGTTACTTGCCCGAGATTCGATCGTCGGTATCGCTATACCTTGTTCGATCTCGTTACCGGCCAGTATCTTTAGTCGTTCTGTAACACATGATCCCGTGACTAACTCCTTAGTCACATTGAGCTCATTATGATGATGTATTACTAAGTGGGCCCAGAGATACGTCTCCGTCATACGGAGTGACAAATCCCAGTCTCGATTCATGCCAGCCCAACAGACACTTTCGGAGATACTTGTTGTGCACCTTTATAGTCACCAAGTTATTTGTGACGTTTGATACACCCAAAGCATTCCTACAGTGTCCGGGAGTTTCACAATCTCATGGTCTAAGGAAATGGTACTTGACATTAGAAAAACTCTAGCAAACGAACCACTCGATCTTGTGATGTGCTTAGGATTGGGTCTTGTCCATCACATCATTCTCCTAATGATGTGATCCATTATCAACGACATCCAATAACCATGGTTAGGAAACCACAACCATCTATCGATCAATGATCTAGTCAACTAGAGGCTTACTAGAGACATGTTGTGGTCTATGTATTCACACATGTATTACGGTTTCCGGTTAATACAATTATAGCACGAACAATAGACAATTATCATGAACAAGGAAATATAATAATAACCATTTTATTATTGCCTCTAGGGCATATTTCCAACAGTCTCCCACTTGCACCAGAGTCAATAATCTAGTTACATTGTGATGAATCAAACACCCATATAGTTCTGGTGCTGATCATGTTTTGCTCATGGAGGAGGTTTAGTCAACGGATCCGCGACATTTAGATCCATATGTACTTTAGAAATATATATATCTCCATCTTGAATGTAACCATGAATGGAGTTGAAGCGGCGCTTGATGTGCTTGGTCTTTTTGTGAAACCTGGGCTCCTTGGGAATGGCAATAGCTCCAGTGTTGTCACAGAAGAGAGTCATCAGGCCCGATGACTTGGGAATTACTCCTAGGTCAGTGATGAACTCCTTCATCTAGACTCCTTCCTGCGCTACTTCTGAAGCAGCTATGTATGTAGATGCCGCCATGACGCTTTGCTTGCAACTGCACCAACCGACTGCCCCACCATTCAAAATATACACATATCCGATTTGTGACTTGGAGTCATCTGGATCTGTGTCGAAGCTAGCATCGATGTCACCCTTTACGATGAGCTCTTCGTCACCTCCATAAACGAGAAACATATCCTTAGTCCTTTTCAGGTACTTCAGGATATTCTTGACCGCTGTCCAGTGTTCCATTCCGGGATCACTTTGATACCTCCCTACCAAACTTATGGCAAGGTTCACATTAGGTCAGGTACACAGCATGGCATACATAATAGAGCCTATGGCTGAGGCATGGGGGATGACACTCATCTTTTCTCTATCTTCTGCCGAGGTCGGGCATTGAGCTGCGCTCAATCTCACACCTTGCAATACAAGCAAGAACCCATTATTTGACAAATCAATATTGAACTTTTTCAATATCTTATCAAGGTATGTGCTTTGTGAAAGACCAATGAGGCATCTCGATCTATATCTGTAGATCTTGATGCCTAATATGTAAGCAGGTTCTCCAATGTCCTTCATTGAAAAACACTTATTCAAGTAGGCCTTTATGCTTTCCAAAAGTTCTATATCATTTCCCATCAACAATATGTCATCCATATGTAATATGAGAAATGCTACAGAGCTCCCACGTTCTTTCTTGTAATACAGGCTTCTTCAAAAGTCTGTATGAACCCAAGCGCTTTGATCACTTCATCAAAACGAATGTTCCAACTCCGAGATGCTTGCACCAGCCCATAGATGAAGTGCTGGAGCTTGCATACCTTGTCAACATTCTTAGGATCGACAAAACCTTCTGGCTACATCATATATAGTTCTTCCTTAAGGAAACCGTTAAGGAATGCTGTTTTGACGTCCATTTGCAGGATCTCATAATCATAAAATACGACAATTTCTAACATGATTTGGATGGAGTTCAGCATCGCTACGGGCGAGAAAGTCTCATCGTAGTCAACTCCTTGAACTTTTCGAAAACCCTTAGCGACAAGCCGGGCCTTATAGACTGTCACATTACCATCCACGTCAGTCTTCTTCTTAAAGATCCACTTATTCTTTATGGCTTGCCGATCATCGAGGAAGTCCACCAAAGTCCATACTTTGTTCTCATACATGGATCATATCTCGGATTTCATGGCTTCAAGTCAATTACTGGAATCCAGGCCCACCATCGCTTCTTCATAGCTCGAAGGTTCACCGTTGTCTAACAACATGATTTCCAGGACAGGGTTGCCGTACCACTCTAGTTCGGAATGTATCCTCTGGACCTACGAAGTTCAGTAGCAACTTGATCCGAAGTTTCATGATCATCATCATTAACTTCCTCCCTAGTCGGTGCAGGCACCACAGAAACATCTTCCTGTGATATGCTACTCTCTGGTTCAAGAGGGGGTACAATTAACTCATCAAGTTCTACTTTCCTCCCACTTACTTCTTTCGAGAGAAACTCTTTCTCTAGAAAGGATCCATTCTTCTCAACAAAGATCTTGCCTTTAGAACTGAGGTAGAAGGTATACCCAATAGTTTCCTTAGGGTATCCTATGAAGACGCACTTTTATGATTTGGGTTCGAGCTTTTCAGGTTGAAGTTTCTTGACATAAGCATCGCATCCCCAAACTTTCAGAAACGACAGCTTAGGTTTATTCCCAAAACATAATTCATACGGTGTCGTCTCAACGGATTTAGATGGTGCCCTATTTAAAGTGAATGCGGAAGTCTCTAAAGCATAACCCCAAAGTGATAGCGGTAAATCGGTAAGACATATCATAGATCGCACCATATCCAATACGATGTTTGGACACACCATTACGCTGAGGTGTTCTAGGCAGCGTGAGTTGTGAAACAATTCCACAATTTCCTTAAGTGCATGCCAAACCCGTGACATAAATATTCTCCTCCACGATCTGATTGTAAGAACATTATTTTTCTAACACGTTTGATTCTCTATCTTGCTGTGAAATTCCTTGAACTTTTTAAAGGTCTAAGACTTGTGTTTCATTAAGTAGACATACCCATATCTACTTAAGTCATCAGTGAGGGTGAGAACATAATGATAGCCACCGCGAGCCTCAACGCTCATTGGACCGCATATATCAGTATGTATTATTTCCAACAAGCTAGTTCCTCGCTCCATTGTTCCAGAGAACGAAGTCTTGGTCATCTTGCCGAGGAGGCATGGTTCGCACGTGTCAAATGATTAATAATCAAGAGACTCCAAAAGTCCATCTGCATGGAGTTTCTTCATGCGTTTGACCCCGATATGACCAAGGCGGCAATGCCGCAAGTATGTGGGACTATCATTACCAACCTTACATCTTTTGGCATTCACACTATGAATATGTGTAACATCACATTCGAGATTCAATAAAAATAAACCATTGACTAGCGGGGCATGACCATAGAACATATCTCTCATATAAATAGAACAAACATAATTCTCGGATTTAAATGAGTAGTCATCTCGCATCAAACGAGATCCAGATACAATGTTCATGCTCAAAGCTGGTACTAAATAACAATCATTGAGGTTTAAAACTAATCCCGAAGGTAGATGTAGAGGTAGCGTGCCGACGGCGATCACATCGACCTTGGAACCATTCCCGACGCGCATCGCCACCTCGTCCTTCGTCAGTCTCCGCTTATTCCGTAGCTCCTATTTGTTGTTACAAATATGAGCAACTGCACCGATATCAAATACCCAGGAGCTACTACGAGCGCTGGTAAGGTACACATCAATAACAAGTATATCATATATATACCTTTGGCATTGCCGGCCTTCTTATCCGCTAACAACTTGGGGCAGTTCCACTTCCAGTGACCATTTCCCTTGCAATAAAAGCACTCAGTCTCAGGCTTGGGTCCATTCTTTGGCTTCTTCCCGGCACTGGATTACAGGGCGCGGCAACTCCCTTGACGTACTTCTTGAAGTTCTTCTTACCCTTGCCTTTCTTGAACTTAGTGGTCTTATTCGCCACCAACACTTGATGTTCCTTTTTGATCTCCACCTCCGCAGATTTCAGCATTGAATACAACTCAGGAACAAAATTCTCTATCCCTTCCATATTGTAGTTCATCACAAAGCTCTTGTAGCTATGTGGAAGCGACTGGAGGATTCTGTCAATGACCGAGTCATTTGGAAGATTAACTCCCAGCTGAGACAAGCGGTTGTGCAACCCAGACATTTTAAGTATATGCTCGCTGACAGAACTATTTTCCTCCATCTTACAATTGTAGAACTTGTTGGAGACTTCATATCTCTCGACCTGGGCATGAGCTTGGAAAACCATCTTCAGATCTTGGAACATCTCATTTGCTCCGTGTTGCTCAAAACGCTTTTGGAGCCCCAATTCTAAGGTGTAAAGCATGCCACGCTGAACCAGGGAGTAATAATCACTACGCGACTGCTAGGCATTCATAACGTCTTGAGTTCCGGGGAAAATGGGTGCGTCACCTAGCGATCCTTCAAGGACATATGCTTTCTTGGCAGCTATGAGGGTGATCCTCAAGTTATGGACCCAGTCCGTATAGTTGCTTCCATCGTCTTTCAGCTTGGTTTTCTCTAGGAATGCGTTGAAGTTGAGGGCAACATTAGTGTGGGCCATTGGATCTACATTATAGATTTGTAAAGACAATTTTAGACCAAGTTCATGATAATTAAGTTCGTCTAATCAAATTATATAATGAACTCCCACTCAAATAGACATCCCTCTAGTCATCTAAGTGAAACATGATCCGAATCGACTAGGCCATGTCCGATCATCACCTGAGACGGACTAGTCATCAATGGTGAACATCTCCATGTTGATCGCATCTACTATACGACTCATGTTCGACCTTTCGGTCTCTTGTGTTCCGAGGCCATGTCTGTACATGCTAGGCTTGTCAAGTCAACCTAAGTGTTTCACGTGTGTAAATCTGGCTTACACCCGTTGTATGCGAACGTTAGAATCTATCACACCCGATCATCACGTGGTGCTTCAAAACAACGAACCTTCGCAATGGTGCACACTTAGGGGGAACACATTTCTTGAAATTTTAGTGGGGGATCATCTTATTTATGCTACCATCATTCTAAGCAAATAAGATGTAAACATGATAAACATCACATGCAATATCATCTTGCGCCTTTGATCTCCATCTTCGAGGCGTGTCATGATCACCATCATCACCGGCATGACACCATGATCTCCATCATCATGATCTCCATCATCGTGTCCTCATGAAGTTGTCTCGCCAAATATTACTTCTACTACAATGGCTAACGATTAGCAATAAAGTAAAGTAATTACATGGCGTTTTTCATTGACTCGCAGGTCATACAATAAATTAAGACACTCCGATGGCTCGTGCCGGTTGTCATACTCATCGACATGCAAGTCGTGATCCCTATTACAAGAACATGATCAATCTCATACATCACATGTATAATTCATCACATGCTTTTAGCCATATCACATCACATAGCATACCCATCAAAAACAAGTTAGACGTCCTCTAATTTTTGTTGCATGTTTTACGTGGCTGCTATTGGTTTCTAGCAAGAACGTTTATTACCTACGCAAAAGACACAATGGTGATTTGTCAATTGCTATTTACCCTTCATAAGGACCCTATTCATTGAATCCGACCCGACTAAAGTGGGAGAGACAGACACCCACAACTACTTGTGTTCTACTCGTGCATAGAATCAACGCAGAGACCTAGCTCATGATGCCACTATTGGGGAACGTTGCAATAATTCAAAAAAAATTCCTACTTGTCACCAAGATCAATCTAGGATATGCTAGCAACGAGAGAGAAGGGAGTGCATCTTCATACCCTTGAAGATAGCTAAGCGGAACCGTTACAAGAACACGGTTGATGGAGTCGTACTCGTGGCGATTCAAATCGGGGAGATCCAATCCAAGTGCCAAACGGACGGCACCTCCGTGTTCAATACACATACAACCTAGGGATGTCTCCTCCTTCTTGATCCAACAAGGGGGGAGGAGAAGTTGAGGGAGAGCTCCGGAAGCATGACGTCGTGGTGGTGGAGCTTGTGGTTCTCCGGCAAGGCTTCGCTAAGCACTACAGAGGAGGACGAGGAGTTGGAGGGGGGAAAGGCTGCGCCAGGGGAAGGGTGCGGCTGCCCTCCCACCCCCTCACTATATATAGGGGGAAGAGGAGAGGGGGTCGGCCCCTCTAGATGGATCTAGAGGGGGGCGGCGGCCAGGGGGAAAATTGCCCCCCAAGCAGGTGGGAGGCGCCCCCACCCCCTAGGGTTTCCAACCCTAGGCGCCTTGGGCCTTTGGGGGCGCACCAGCCCACTAAGGGGCTGCTCCCCACCCATATTCAGCCCAGTAAGTCCTCTGGGGCAGGTGGCCCCACCCGATGGACCCCAGAACCCTTTCGATGGCCACGGTATAATACCGATGACCCCCGAAACTCTTCTGGCGGCTGAAACTGGACTTCCCATTTATAAATCTTTACCTCTGCACCATTCCGGAACTCCTCATGACGCCCGAGATCTCATTTGGGACTCCGAACAACCTTCGGTAACCACATACAATTTCCCGTTATAACTCCAGCGTCATCGAACCTTAAGTGTGTAGACCCTACGAGTTCGGGAACCATACAGACATGACCGAGACACCTCTCCGGCCAATAACCAATAGCGGGATCGGGATACCCATATTGGCTCCCACATATTCCACCATGATCTCATCGGATGAACCACGAGGTCGGGGATTCAATCAACCCCGTACGCAATTCCCTTTGTCCATTGATATGTTACTTGCCTGAGATTCGATTGTCGGTATCCCTATACCTTGTTCAATCTTGTTACCGACAAGTCTCTTTACTCGTTCCGTAACACATGATCCCATGACTAACTCCTTAGTCACATTGAGCTCATTATGATGATGCATTACCGAGTGGTCCTAGAGATACCTCTCCGTCATACGGAGTGACAAATCCCAGTCTCGATTCATGCCAACCCAATAAACACTTTCGGAGATACCTGTGGTGCACCTTTATATTCACCTAGTTACGTTGTGACGTTTGATACACCCAAAGCATTCCTACAGTGTCCGGGAGTGGCACAATCTCATGGTCTAAGGAAATGATTCTTGACATTAGAAAAGCTCTAGCAAACGAACTACTCGATCTTGTGCTCTACTTAGGATTGGGTCTTATCCATCACATCATTCTCCTAATGATGTGATCCCGTTATCAACGACATCTAATGTCCATGGTCAGGAAACCACATCCATCTATTGATCTACGAGCTAGTCAACTAGAGGCTCACTAGGGGCATGTTGCGGTCTATGTATTCACACATGTATTACGGTTTCCGATTAATAGAATTATAGCATGAACAATAGACAATTATAATTTTCAGATTTCGGGTTCCGCAAACCCTTGAGAGGTTTGAACTCTAGGGTGCGCACGAAGAACACACTCTCCCCAGCGCGCTTACCCTATGATTCCACAACCTAGATCGACGAACTCAAAGAGCAAGGGACACAGAAAATTATACTAGTTCGGGCCACCTTGCGGTGTAATACCCTACTCGAGTGTGTGTGGTGGATTGCCTGGTATGGCTGAACAGCCTCCGGGGGAGAGGTGTTCTTGGGCTCGGATGAGCTTGTGGTGTATTAGGTCAGATCAGATCAACCCTCCTCTATGGTGGTGGCTAGGTCCTATTTATAGTGGCCTTGGTCCTCTTCCCAAATATCGGCGGGAAGGTATCCCTCAACGGCCAAATTTGAAGGGGAACAACTAGTACAAGTTATCTTGACAAAAGAGGTCTTCGCCTGCCAAAGGCTCTGGTGGTGACGCCGCGCCGGGCTCCACGATGACCTCCATTCTACAGCCCTGACGGTCCTTGGTCTTGTTGCACCGATATGAAAACCTTTGCCCAATCCCTTGGGACTCCGCGCCCGCGCTTGCCCTCTTAGCACCAAAGAGGAAACTAGTACACTGCGCCCGCTGGCGCCCGCCTGGCTTGGTCATCATGGCTCACGTAATGTGAACCTCGCGAGGTGCACCTTGCATTGATATCTCTGCTCCTCGGGAGGCAGCCTAGAGAGACTGCCCCCAGGGAGGTCATGCTGTCGCCTGCCTTGTGAGGCTTAGCCCCTCGCGAGGGTCTTGAGTTGTGGTTGCTGAAGTTGGGCCGTACCAGGCCGCTAATGGAGCCACGTCACGGGCCACAGGCAGGCAAGTCTGGGTACCCTGATTCCCAGGACACCGATAGTAGCCCCCGGGGCACAAGGCGCACAAGGACTTGGCTTCGAGGCGAAGCCAAAGGGGCAAGGGCGAAGCACCGCAGGCCCCAAATGCCTGCGGCCTTGGTCGACGCGTGGCGACTTGATTGGACGTGGGCGTCTTCGCTTCCCCATGCTGCCTCGGCAACTGCCCACATCTGACAAAAAGGCTAGCAAGTGATATTGGGTTTTCATTACCTTCCTTCATCTTGCTCTAGATCCCTTTCTCCTTCCTTCCCCAAGAATCTCCAGATCCGCCCGATTTCTCCCCTGAGTCCATAGTCGATGGCGCCGGACAAGGTGAAAGCCGCTCACTTACCCTCCTGGTTCGAGCCGGCCTTGAGCGTGCCCACAGTCTCGGAGAAGAAGCTCGCCATTGTGCGCCCAATGGCGGTGGGTGGCAGCGATGAGGGGAAGGAGCCTAAGCTCCGGGCGGGCTGCGCCGTGTCGGAGCCCTCAGGCATCACTTTTTACCCTTTCTTTATGCACAGCGTCCTCACAGGGCTAGTTCCCCTTTCTCTAACTTCTTCTTTGCCGTCCTCCGTCACTATAATCTTCACACTCTTCATCTTCACCCCAACTCCGTCCTTCTTCTGTCCATCTTTGCCTTCTACCGTGAGACATACGTGGGGGTGATGCCATCCATGGCATTGCTTAGCCACTTCTTCTACCTCCGGATCAAGGAGGGCCAGTGCTCAGGGTGCGCAAACTTCGTTGCGGCCAATGGGGCCAATGCAATCTCAAGAGCCGAGAAGAAGGTGGAGGGCTTCAGGAACAAGTGGGTCCTCATGGACACGAAGACCTCCCACCCGCTGCTGGCGCTGCCGACGAAGGTGCCAGCGTCCCACGACGGGTGGAACAACGCAAAGTTAAACGACCCCCGGGCTGAGTAGCTATTGGCAAGGATAATGGCTGACCTGAAGCCTGATGACCCGAAGGCGGAGAAGCTGACAGGGGCCATGATCATCAAGGAGTTCCTGATGTAGCGCCTGGCCCGCTCCAAGCGCGCTCGTGCCCTTTGTGGAAGTTCATGAATGTGGGCGACGACCTCCTCTTTCGCCTAGATGCCTTGCCCGACGAGGAGCTGGGCAAGGTCCTCCTTCTTTTGGTGTCAGAGGACCAAGGGTATCCTCATGACTCCCATCTTCCGTTGCACCGCTGCCTGGATGGGGCATAGATTGCTGCCGCCATGCCCGCTTTCAACGAGCGCGGGCTCATGCCGTCGGCACCCGCTGGAGCCTCGGTGGTGCAGTCTTCGAGTGAGTCCAGCTAGGGGGAGGGGAAGACAGACTCGGAGGCGACCCGGGAAGGCGCGGGGGAGACTTCTCCCCCGTGCCAGTCTGATCTCCTTCGCGTCCTTCCCGATGATGATGATGACGGTGAGCGACAGGCCAGGGAGTCTCCGCGCTCCACAGGAGTTACTACAAGGTCGAAGGGCACCCCCCAAAGAAGCCGCAGGCCGAGATTCTGAAGAAGGGGAGGTCGGCGCTGATCCCTCAAGGTGGTTCCCCTGCTTCGACTCCGACCAGCACTGCTGCGAGCCCGGCTGCCGCGCCCACATCTGCTCCTGGGGCCCAGGTGCTGTTGCCCCCGGCCACGAGGCTCTCGGGATTCGTTCTCAATAAGAGGGCGAGGTATTATGCTGATGTGGACCAGTAAGTGCTTTGCCCTGATCCTTGTCCTGTATTTGCTGTTGCTTCTTGATGCTTCTCCTTTGCACTGTTAGGCCAGCATCTACGACGAAGAAGAAGAGGGAGTCAGTGGTGACCCCTGCAGCTCAACCGCGTGCCGTGGTCATGCCGCCCATGGGGCAGGGGGACGACGTCCATGCTTCAGCTGCCGGATCGCCCTTGCAAGGTCCCAAGACTTGTCTAGAGAAGGTGGCCCCCATGGCCAAGCCGGCTCTGGAGACGCCAGCCCCGGCTCACCCTTCGAAGCTTCGAGGGCTCAGGAGCCCCCTATCTCTTCTGATGCGACCGCCTTGCAAGTCTTGGCGCCATCATAGCCTCCTCCTCCTTCCGTTGCGCTGCCGAGCCACGACCTTCATGCTTCACCTGACGTCCTAGAGAAGACCATCTCGGCGCTGACTCAGCTTCGCAATGACCTCCAAGGTCCCGATCACCGCCCGGCATTAGAGCGCTTGGAGCTAGTCTCGGGGTGGTTGCGGTCCGATGCAGCTGTCTGTGCAGCCTTGAGCCAGGCCATCAAGGCCTCCGCGGAAGGCAAGCGGGCCGTAGGCATAACCGGGGCAGAGTATGACGTGGCGCTGAAGGACGCGAAGGCTACGGAGGAACGCTGCCTGAAGCTGGAGGCTGAGCTGAAGGCCTTTCACGACCAGCTAGTCGTCGAGGCCCGCCAGCTCGAGGCACGAGAGGAGAAGCTGAAGGCACGGGAGGATGCGGTCGCCGGCCGCGACACCGAGCTGGAACAGTCGGCACGGGAGCAGGCTGTGGAGTGTGGACGTCTGGAGAAGCTGATGGAGCAGGCAGAGGCGAAGATGGTCTAGCTAGAAGCCAAGGCAAAGGTTCTGGCTTAAGACCGTGTGGCCTTCGAATCCCTCAAGCTGAAGTCCCGTGCGGCCCTGTAGGAGTCTATGGGAAGGGCCTGAAGAAGCCGCTGGTGACCGCCGAGGAAGGCCCCGCCGAGCTGCTGCATCAACTCGTCAAGGCGCTCGAGGGAGTTGTCAACGTGATCGGCCCAATGGTGGAAGGGGAGGACCGTTCAATTTATGCTTTGGCCTTGACGCGCGTCTTCATCCACACCCGAGCATCGAGCTCGGGGACTTGCTCGAGGCTATGGATGAAGAGCGCTGCGCGGCCGCCGCGGAAGCTGCGAAGGACCTAGTGGACGCCCTGCTGTAGAAGTTCCTTGCCATCGACCATGCGTCCTCTGCTGGTGGCGCCACCGACCCTGCGACTGTGGCCGATGGTGATGCCGACGTCGAGGGGGCCCTCCTTGCGGGTGACGATAATGCCCAAGGCTGAAGATGAGTCCCGCCAGTAGCGCTTTTCTCCACTTTTATTTCCTGTAACAGACACCATGCCTCGTGGAGGCATTTAAACTTATGTCTGGGTATTCGAAGAACAATATGTTTTGTAATAATTACTAGGATTTCGCGACCTCCTTCCCGCCTGTCCTAGCGTTCTGCGTCGGCAGAGCCCGACCCCGCGCATACCTCAGCCGCCGCTGGCTCGTCCGGATCGCCCGGACGAGGCCAGTGAGTGAGGGGCTACGTGGCCAGTTAGGCTCCTGAGACGCGATGCTCAGGAGTCCTCCTTGACGTACGAACATGCCTCGGGAAGGGGACGTGAAACCAGACATTAGTGTTCTACGTCGGTAGAGCCCGACCCCGCGCATAGGTCATCCGCCGCTGGCTCGTCCGGATCGCCAGGATGAGTCCAGGGAGTGAGGGGCTATGTGGCCAGTTAGGCTCCTGAGACGCGATGGTCAGGAGTCCTCCTTGACGTGCAAACGAACCTTTGGGTGAGAATACGTAGCCAGGCCTCGTTGTTCTGCGTCGGCAAAGCCCATCCATGCGTGTACCTTAGCCGCCGCTGGCTTGTTCGGATCGCCAGGACGAGGCCAGGGAGTGAGGGGCTACGTGACCAGTTAGGGTCTTGAGACGCGATGCTCAGGAGTCCTCCTTGATGTGCGAACAGACCTTCATACCTGTTTGGTGGGGCATACGCTAGGCATGACCTACGTGTACCCCCCGTGCCCAGCCCCCGTTGCGTGGCTCTCCCGAGGGGAGGCATTGTAACGAGGCCAAGCATCGAGCATGCCGGCTCCCCGAGGTTGATGCGGCCAAGGGGCCGCCCTCGGTTGTTTATCACCAGCGCGGAGCATGGCGCTTCCGCACTTGCACGGGCATAGCCGCTCCTCGACTGTGTCGACTGCCAGCGCAGAGCATGGTGCTTCCACTGGTCCGTGGGTGAGGGCTCCCTCTAAGTGGAGCCCCCGGGGCGTGTACATCCCTGCCCTGACACGTGGCTTGCACGGCAGAGCCGACGAGGTGTGTCTGGGCACCCGTGAGCCAGCGTGGGACTCACGAGGCCCTACCTCAAGGTAGGTTGCGCCTGGTCTTCATCCTTGGTAGCTGCTGGAGGTCCCGCGAGATGGTGAGACAACCTGTGCCGAATGAATTTCCCAAGGCAATCCCATGAGAATGCCAGACATCAACGGCCCCAGGACGTGACGTGAACGGGGCCGGCCCGCCAGACAGAGCTCAGTTGTTGGATTTATCGATGCTACAGGGACAGACCCAAGCACAGACGTCGTGCCCAGACTTCTCATGTGATTGATCCTGAAGAAAAGCAAACATCGCTTAGGACTCGTGGTGGAGGGGCACTGAGGCGTGAGATATTCGAAGTATCAGGTGTCGGAAAGGCATAAACATGAAGTAGACTCACAGAAAGGGGTAAACTAGCTTAGGTGATGCTGGTGCGATACATGCCACAGGGACGGACCCATGTGGTCTGGGGATGATGCAGCCCGAGGGGCACCCCCAACAGAGTAAGCTAAGGATGCAAGAAGGATGCACGTTGCAGGCCCGTGCGACATGGGGATGATGCGGCCTGAGGGGCGCCCCCAACGGAACAAACTGAAACAAAGTCACCTGGCACCAATGCTGGAGTGATTTTGATGTAGCTGAAGACGCTGTCTGTAGATGTCGTTCCTCTTGAGCCGCCCGACTCCGAGGCCTCGTGAGGCTCCTGAGGTTCCGATGGCTCGCGAAGAACCGACTCCATTTCCGCCAGGATCTCCTGATGCCTGGCCTCACGAGCCGCCAGGACTTCCCACATGTGGCGCTGGTGTAGGGCCACCTGGTTCGGCAAGCCGAAGGGCATGCAGATGTTGCTGTGAGGAGGGACCTTGCACTGGCCCACCTGAGATGGCCGGTAGAGTTCCTGAGATGCGATCCTATTGGGTCCTGGGACGTTCACGCAGATGCGCAGCCCGTCGCCCGTGCCTAGGGTAATAGCTACATTTCACGGTGCCGGGCTGCGCTCGCCCCACATCGCCCTTGGTACCTGCAAGTCTTCGACGGTTTGGTTGATGAACTCATGAGCGCTTGGCGCCTCGCGCCTTGAGCTCTCTTGAGGGAAACATGCGGCGAAGCGCGCCTCCACATGGTGCCCGAGCGTCTCCCTCGAGACATTGGCTAGGTTGGAGGTCCTCCAGAGGAGAGCCCCCGAGCTCAGCCTGAGGGGGGCGCCGGGCACGCCTTCCTATGCGAGGGAGGGAGGCGCCCTGTTTGTGGGTGCGGATCTTGAGGCACGGCCGTCGGGTGCTACATCTTCATGAGGCTACAGGGCGAGCAGCTACTTCTTCTTCTTCAGGATAGCTTCAGGGGGTAGATGGTGTCTTCATTGTCTGGGTCTTCGACTACCACAGCCTGGTAGGCGCGCTCGAGGGAGCACACTGCGTCCTTCTCTTCACAAGCGACAGTGACGATGTCCCGGCTCCCTGGCATCTTGAGGACGTTGTAGCCATGGTGAGTCACGACGATGAACTTGGCCAGAGCTGGATACCCAAGGATGGCGTTGTACGGGAGGCGGATGTGAGCGACACCGAAGTCGATGAGCTCGGTGTGGTAGTTGTCGCGGGTGCCGAAGGCAACGGGGAGCCGGACCTATCCAATTGGGGTGGTGGAGCCATTGGTCACTCCTGAGAAAGGCCTGGTGGGTTGCAGCTGGTCATTAGGCACTTGGAGACGGTCAAACGTGTCGACGGAAAGAACGTTGAGCCCTGCACCGCCGTCAATGAAGGTCTTGGTGACATGGACGTTGCTGATGACGGGTGAGCAGAGCATTGGGAGAGTGCCGACGGTCGCCGCGCACTTGAGCTGGTCAGCGGAGCAGAAGGTGATGGCGCACTTGGACCATTTGAGCGGCCGTGTGGCCTTTATCCTGGGAAGAGCTGCGTTTACTTCTCGGGGGGACTGCTTGAAGATACGCTGAGAGGCTGGAGCCTGCGCACCGCCAAAGATGCAAGCGATGGCACGAGGATCCTGGAAGCCCCCAGCCCCTTCATCTTGGTCGTTCTTCTTCCTTGGTGGTTGCAGCGATGGGAGGCCGGCCTTGCCCTGAGGACGGTCCTCACGAGGTTGGTCCCGCCAGGCACCCTCGCGAGACTGGTCCCTCCAGGCACCCTCGCGAGGCTGATCGTGCCAGTGATCCTCATGAGGCTGGCCACGCCACTCCTGTCGGGGAACGTGGTCGTCCCAGCGCCCCCAGTACGACTTCCTCCACGGCCATAGCCCCGGTCGCTGTGCTCGAGGCGTCGGCCGATGCGCCCGTCTCGGATTGCCCTGAGCTCCTGGCAGTCATTGGTGTTGTGGCTGTGCACATTGTGGAAGGCGCAGAATGGGCGGCTGCTCTTGGATGACCCTGGGTGGTCGCGGCCACGCTTCATCTCTGGTTCGACTGCGAGCACTACCACCCCCTTGCACTTCACATCTTTAGCCTTGGCCTTCTTATCTTTAGGGTTAGCAGCGGGGAGCTCGACGAGGGAAATGCGCCCCTCCTCAGCTCTGGCACACTTGGTCGCGAGGTTGAACAACTCTAGGGCCGTGCACAGATCTCAGTGGATGGCGAGCTCCTCCTTCATCTTGATATCGCGGACGCCATCGAAGAATGCTGAGATGATGGCCTTGTCCGTGACCTTGGGGATCTTGAGGCGGACGCTGTTGAAGTGTTGGATGTACTTCTGCAGGGTTCCCCTGGTTGTTGCTTGACGCGCCACAGGTCACCTGCGGCCGGCGGGCGGTCGCGGGTGCCCTGGAAATCGGCGATGAAATGCTCGCGCATCTCACCCCAGGAGGAGATCGACCCCGTGGGCAGGTTCAGGAGCCACGAGCACGCGCCGTCCTTGAGAGCCATGGGGAACCAGTTCGCCATGATATTATCATCGCCGTTGGACGCCTCGATGCTCAGCTCGTAGAGCTGTAGGAACTCAGCAGGGTCGGGGGTGCCGTCATAGCATGGAGGCAGGTCGGGCTTGAACTTCCCGGGCCAGTTGATGTTGCGCAGCTCAGGAGTGAGGGCTCGGCAGCCTGCTGTTGACACCGAAGCCTATCGCGGGTGCGGAGCTTGGTCTTGGTTTCTACGTGCCACCACTGTGGGGGGTGCACGGTCTCGACACTGTGGTGGGGGGAGCGTGGGAGCTCCTCCTTGAGGCTGCTGAATCTCTTGGCAGCTTCCTTCTCCGGGAATGAGCGTCACGCACGGTGGGTCGCACCGTGGGGCCGCGTGCCTTGGATCGTGGATGACGCCTTGATGCAGAGGTGGTGGAGGCGCTTCATGGGCCACGTCACCCACAAGGGGAGGCGGGCGAGGTAGTGAAAGGGACGGGGCAGGAGAGCCCCCAACGGGGTTGACGAGCTCGGCGATGCGGTCGAGCCAGTACTCGTAGAGGTCGTCGACGGGGTGGTAGCGCAGGAGCTCGCGCACCATGAGTAGCGCAGCTTGTGCGTCCGCGGGTCCGTGACGACCGTGGGATGACAAGCCAGCGAAGATCAGCGACGGGGTTGCGGTGCGTCCATCCCGCAGCACCGAGGGATGCAGCGACGAGGCCTACTGCTCGTGCTGCACCAGGCTGGTGGCTGCGTTGGCGGCGGGCGATGGAGAACGGCGAGGAGCTCCACCAGTGAGAGCTATCTGAGTGACGCGGGCAGCGAGGGCGGCCTGTCGCTCAGCACGAGCATGGTGAGCGTCAGCCATGGAAGTGATGGAGCGGTGGCGTGTCGACCAATGGAAGAGAGGCTTCGGCACACCCCTACCTGGCGCGCCAAATGTCGGATTTCGGGTACCGCAAACTCTTGAGAGGTTTGAACTCTAGGGTGCGCACGAAGAACACTCTCTTCCCAGCATGCTCGCCCTACAATTCCACAGCCTAGCTCGACAAACTCAAAGAGAAAGGGACACATAGAATTATACTGGTTCGGGCCACCTTGCGGTGTAATACCCTACTCCAGTGTGTGTGGTGGATTGCCTGGGATGGCTGAGGATGAACTAGTACAAGGGATGAACAACCTCCGGAGGAGAGGTGTTCTTGGGCTCGAATGAGCTTGTGGTGTCTTAGGTCAGATCAGATTAGCCCTCCTCTATGGTGGTGGCTAGGTCCTATTTATAGTGGCCTTGGTCCTCTTCCCAAATATCGGCGGGAATGGATCCCACAACAGCCAAATTTGAAGGGGAACAACTAGCACAAGTTATCCTGACAAAAGTGGTCTTCGCCTGCCAAAGGCTCTGGTGGTGATGCCGCGCCGGGCTCCACAATGACCTCCATTCTATAGCCCTAACGGTCCTTGGTCTTGTTGCACCGATATGGAAACCTTTGCCCGATCCCTCGGGACTCCGCGCCTATGCTTGCCCTCTTAGCACCAAAGAGGAAACTGGTACACTGCGCCCGCTGGCGCCCGCCTGGCCTTGGTCATCATGGCTCACGTCACGTGAACCTCTGGAGGTGCACCTTGCAAGATATCACCGCTCCTTGGGAGCCAGCCTAGAGAGACTGCCCCCAGGGAGGTCTTGCTTTCGCCCACTTCGGGAGGTTTGGCCCCTCGCGAGGGTCTTGAGTTGCGGTTGCTGAAGTTGGGACGTACCAGGCCGCTGATGCAGCCACGTCATGGGCTGCAGTCAGGCAAGTCTGGGTACCCCCGTTCCCAGGACACCGACAATCATGAACAAGGAAATATAATAATAACCATTTTATTATTGCCTCTAGGGCATATTTGCAACACGATACCCATGTCCGCTCTGGTCCTAGATTCGGAGCAGATCATTTCGTCCGAAGAAGGGAGGATAAACCTTGCTGGACTCTCCCCTCCATGGAACTTTTAGCCGGAGGCTCAAAGGTGACCGTGCCGTTCACAGGCCCAGAATCGAACGGGACTCTGTCCCTTGCCGAGAAGCCGGACTCGTTTCCAATTACGAGCTCTGAACTCTTGGGATCCGCACTCTCCGGGCTCGACCAAGTGGTCATCACCGAGCCTGGTTCTGCAGACCCGTAGACTCCTGTCCAACTCTCGCTCTTAAACGAGGCACTGGACTTGCTACAATCTCTCGCCATCATGGAGGACTCACCGCCGAACTATGCCCAGTTAGAACTGGGGGCTGAGATCAAGGAGTTTTGCTTCCCACCCACCACCCACTTTGTAGCCACGGTCGAAGACTTAACCAACGTACTAGACTACGCTTTCGAAGACCTCGATGAAATGGACCGCGAAGTTGAAGACGATCTAGGTCAAAACCGCCCTTCACTTGGCGATGGACGACCACTTCTACCTATGACGTATACATGGTGGACTCACCCGAGGAGAAGGAAGGCGATGGCGCTAAAGACCTAGAGGAGGATAAGCCCGTCGATGAACCTCCTAAGCAACGGCGTCATCGGCGCCGCTCATGATCGCATCAAGAAAGGGAAAGTAATACTGGCACCGGAGACAATGAGGCTCCGGAGGATGCTGATGACCCCATAGAGCCAGCATTAGAGCAGGACGAGCGGGAGGATGGCCAATGCAGTCCCAAACAACTCACCGATCACAATGATTCCAAAGACAGTAACTATCTACCTCTCTCTGAAGAGGATGTCAGCCCGGGAGACGAGGAATTTATCGTCCCAGAGGAACCCCTCGAACAAGAATGCTTTCAGCGATGGCTTATTGCCACAGCAAGGAGCCTGAAAACGCAGTAGTAGCGGCTTAAAGCCGAACAGGATACGCTCAATGACAGATGAAATGAAGTGCTAGACGCTAAAGAAAGATACGACCGTGAGCACCAAACAAAGAGCTATCCCAAGTGCAAGTTGCTGCCACAATTCGACAATGAGGCCCTTGGACCAATTCCGCCGAGGCACGATCGGGTCGATCAACCAGACCGACCACCTCCCAAAGCGGCTAGCAATGCTGTATATCAACCCGCACCTCCCAACCGTAAAGGAAAGGAAACATCGGCTCAGGGCCACAAGTACAACCTACGTCAGGACCTGAAAAATAAAGCCAATCAGGCCATATCGATCTACGGGTCAAGAAAACGTGCTCCATACGGGATGGTGGCTATCAAGACAAGTGTCGGTGTCAAAATTGGAAGATCTCCGGTAGGGGGTCCCAAACTGTGCGTCTGTGGATCGATGGTAACAGGAGACAAGGGACACAATGTATACCCAGGTTCGGGCCCTCTCGATCGAGGTAAAACCCTACTCTTGCTTGATTGATCTTGATGAATATGATTACAAGAGATGATCTACCACGAGATCGTAATGGCTAAACCCTAGAAGTCTAACCAGGGTGATTGCTATGAATCGGCTATTGTTGTTCAGCCTCTACGGACTAAGCCCTCCAGTTTATATATGCACCAGAGGGCCCTAGGATTTGTACATGACCATCTTGCAGAGGAAGGAAAAGATTACTCCCGAACCTAAAACCTGCCATTATACGTACATATGAGTCCTATCTGGATACGAGAGATGATCTTCAGCGATGATCTTCGCGGCCCACCAGTCCGGCCCATAACGAGTTATCCGGCCACAGGAGGACACCTCAATCCAGGACTTTCTCATTAGCCCCTAAACCTGTCTTCGATGTCGATGAGTTCAGCTTCCGTATAGTCTTCGGCATTTCAAGGCGGGTTCCTTCTTCCGAACATATCGAGGCACTACCTTATGCAAAGAGTGTACTGTGTTCAACTCTGCATGGTTAGTATAACCCTTAGCCTTGAGGGCAAGGTATCGAAAGAAAATGAATAGTGTGTCTTCACTGATAACTTTTTGGTGAAGCGTGGCATCCATCCCACTAACACATCAAACTGTTTTACTTGGTCCTAGTTTCGTGTTTCGAGGTATAACCCCACTAACACGTCTTATAAAAAAAGAGATCATGCCCGCTTATTATGGGATCCTTATCAATGTGACGTGACCATCCAAGCCGTGCATTACGCATGACCGCTTTGGGAACCGGCGAGGTTTATGGCTAAAGTGGGGGGACGTTCTGTATTCACAGCGTTATAAAAGGATATCAATCCCTTCCATCAGCCCCATGCCTTCCTCAAGCCCCAGCTCTCCAATCTTCCTAGCCCCAGCATCCTCATCTCTTGCGCCCGCAGCTCTCAGTTCCTCAACCACCACTTCCTTCCCCAGCAATGGCTGGATCCGGTGCTAGAGGCAAGTGGGATGCCTCCACGGTTACTGAGAAGACCATGGAGGATCTCCGGAGCGCGGGCTACCTCGCCGCCAACATCGCGCACCGAGTCCCCGCCCAGGATCAGGTGATTCCTGTCCCGGAGGTGGGTGAGAGAGTCGTGTTTCTCTCACACTTCGTTAGGGGGCTAGGATTCCCTCTTCACCCCTTTGTATGGGGTCCACTATTTTTCTACGGGCTGGATTTCCATGATCTGGCCCCGAAGTCAATCCTTCACATCTCCGCTTTCATAGTGGTGTGTGAAGCTTTCCTCCTCGTTCCCTCACACTTCGGCCTATGGCTCAAGACCTTCAATGTGAAGTCGAAGGTGGTGAATGGGCAACAAGCAGAGTGCGGGGCGCTATGATAAGCAAGCTCTCGAATGCAACCTGGCCAAAGGGGTCGTTCGTGGAGACGAACAAGGTTTGGCAGCAGGAGTAGTTCTATATCACCGAGCCCCGCGACGCCAAATGGGCAGAGGCGCTTGCTTTCAGATCTAGACCCCCGGAGAGGCTAACCTCCTGGACCGATAAGAGTCCGAACTGGGGGTCTCAGATTGAGGTGGCGGCACTCCAAGGCCGCGTATTTGGCATGATCACCAAAGGCTACCAACTCATAACTGTGGTTCAGGTAATGCTGGCCCGACTTGTCCTTCTTTGCCAACACCGGGACTCCTCCCTATGGGAGATCGATCCGACAGGAGCCCGGCCCTTGAAGCATCTATACGGCTCCACGCACGAAGATATCTGGAAACACCTCTTCAAGAGCTAGAAGGAGTGGCCAGGGGAAACTGAGGACTCAGGCTACAACACTGCGTTTACCGCACAAGAGGTAATAAAAAACTCCGCTGAACATATATTCCCTCCTTAGCGATAATAGGAATTGGAGTTTTTACATGATATACAGAGCTAGATGAAGAAGGCAGTTCGGATCAAGTGTCCGGCCCCTTTGCCAGAAGACCCAGCCACGCCTCAACTGTTGGCGATGCTGGTTCCGTGCCGTACAAGGCGCCGGACAAGAAGCCCAAGAAGAAGAGCAAGGAGGCCAAGAGCAGCCCCCGCCCTGTGGACACGAAGTCTGAGGAGATCAACATCCTCTCCTCCGAAGAGGAGGAGGGTGATGAAGAAGAAGAATCCCCCGCCCAGGGCAAGGGGAAGAAGAGGGCCGCCGCTGCTCACGCAGGCAAGGCCGCACCCCGGAGGAGGCTAAACCTCCTCGTCCGTTCGGGCTCATCGTCCGGACACAGCTTTGTGGTGAAGCCTAGGGAGAAGCCCCTAGCCGAAACATAAGTTGTTCGGATATATTAATTACTGCACCTTGTTTATTCAACATATTAATCCTTTTTAAATATTCTCACCAGCTGACCTACACCCCTCCCCGAGCACACCCCAATGCCTCCTTATCGGAGGGGAACTCTCTACCGTCTGGAGAGACGGAGAGCGACCCGCTGGTCCGAGCTCCATCGCCCATGGCTCGCGGGGACACTGAAGTGACCTCCCAGCGTGCGTTTCCTTCTCAAGGAGATGGGGGCGGGGCAGGTGATAAGGTGGCCGAGGGTAACACCTCAACTACCACTGACCATGGGGAAACAGTCCCCATGGAGACCGAAGACAGGGGGCCCAAATAGTCCGGGGCCCCGCCGAATACTGATTCAGAGCCTAGCGCGGCTCCAGGGACCGAAGAACAGACCCCAAAGACGGGGGAGGATACAACTATTCCTACGGCGCCCGGTGTCAATCCGGAGGCATCGGACCCTCTGGAGGGAGCACCGTATCATAATGGGTGCGGTGGTGAAGAAGATTCAGTCCATCAAAGGTGGACTGAGTGAAGCCGTCAACAGCCTATTGACAGGCTTCAAGGTATGCAATGCAATGTTCTTTATGGAACTTTATTTATTTTATATGCACATATATAGCCAGTAGCCCCTGATGCTTTGTGTGATTCTGAACAGAATCGGACATAGTATCCATAATATAGCATATTATAGATCAAAACTGTATGTTTTTGCATTTGAACATGCTTCACCAGTTGCGGCAACTGCGCAAGCTGCAGAAGTTGACGAACTAAATCGGAAGCTCTCAGAGGCCAACGCGGACCTCGACGGTGTCAACCAGTGTTTGGATGAGACGCAAGGTATGCGGATATGGAAAATTGAGATGTCAAGAAGACTAATAATTTTAATTGATTATGAGTATAAACTCTTTGTGATATTCTGTATTAAATAGTTGGCGCCACTGAGCTCGAGGCCCTCAAGGGCGACCTCGTGAAGGCCAAGAAGAGGTCAAAGCGAGCAAGGCAGCCGTTGACAAGGCGGTTCCGATCTAGAGGCCGGAAAGTCCACATGTCAAAAGCACGAGGCTCGGGTGGCCGAAGTCGAAAGTGAGCTCAAGGATGCTATTCGCAAATGCGAGGCATTGGAAAAAAACGAGTTCGGAACAAGCATCCGAGATCACTACAACAATCAAAGCTGCCTAGGAGGCGCGCAACATCTGCGAGGAAATCAAGCAGGCGCGGGAGATCGCATCTGGTAAGAATTTTCTCTTATAGAGCATCTTCGGAGTGCAGAAGTACCTTGGGCTAACACAGTTATGGAGTTCTCCAGGCGTGTTTGCTGATCTCCCGAGGAGCAGTGCCGATGCCGCCCAATACTTCCGAGCCAAGGAGGGGAACAACACGGAGAAGCTGTTCTGGTCGCAGTTCAATGCGCCAAAACATCCGGTGCGCCTCAACGACCAGATGAAGCAGCTGGTCGAGCTGCACAACATGGCGGGTTCGGCCATGAAGGACTTGATAGTCCGGCTGTGGCCCACTGAGCCCATCCCAAGTAGCTACTTCGGATTGGTGAAGCAGCTCGGCGAAACGAGTCTGTGGGTCGATGCATTGAAGCGTTCGGCCTGCATAGAGGGTGCTCGGATGGCCTTCACCCATGTGAAGATGCACTGGGTGAAGATGAAGGCGCAGGACATAGCCACTGCTGGCCAGCCGAAGGCAAGGAGCACCGCAAGCCGGAGAGATACTTTGAGGACGTCATAGAAGGCACCCGCCTTGTAGAAGGCCAGTGCTCAAAAGATATTGTCACATCCCTAGCTTTACTTTGCCCTAGGATAGTTTTGCCTGTGCATCATGTTTAAAATTTTGTTAAACTTGAAATGGGGATGACTAAACCCTAGCACCTAATCAAAGCAATTAGGTTTAACCTAAAAATATTTTCATTAAACCCAAAAATTGCCTTCAGTAATGTTTGATAATTTTAGCAAGGGTTTTGGTCCAAACCAAAAATATTGAACATTTATGGGGAATTGTTTGGGCTGTGATTAATTCACTAATGTATTTGAGTTGGAGCAAATAAATCCTATAATTATTTTTAATTCTCCAATTATTCTGAAAACATTTTGTGGAGTTTTGGAATAATCCATATTGCATCCACAAATAATTTCAGAAGCAACAAAAATGGTTTAGTATTAGTACTAAATCAAAATAGAGCAAAACAAATAGAAAACAGAAACTAATTTAGAAAAGGAGAGAGAGAATGGAACCTCACCTGGGCCTTACCTGGCAGAAGAGGCCCAGCCCACCAGGGGCTGTGTGGTCTTCTTCCTCCTGCCAGGAGGACAGGCAGGTGCGTGGCGAGCGCGCCGGCGACGCCTTGCCACCTCCTCCCTGCCTGCTTCCCTCCCCGACGCCCTGGACGAGTGCCACGACACCCCTGGAACCCCCACGAACCTCCCCGTGCTTCTTCCCTCTCCTCTGTCTCTCTCCCCCGCTTCCCACGCGCGCGGCCGAACGCCACCATCGCCGCCGCTCGTCGTTACCACGACCACAGCCTCCCCCTCGCCCCTCCGACGAGCCCCTTAGCTCCGTCGTGCCACCCTCTCCCTCTCCTTCATGTCACGTGGCGCTAGGAGCTCCCCCTCACCCGCAACGCCGTCGATCCCCTCTTCTGCGTCCGGTGACCGTCGTCGATGATTCGCCGCCGACTGGACCTCCTCGAGCCCGCTGATCTCCTATTCGGCATCGCCGTGAGTCCCTGCGTCGAACCCCCCTCTTCCCCGTTGCGTTTGCACGCCGAAGCTGCCGCACCACTCGAGCCCGACTGCGCCGCCGCCTGAGCTCACCGGCGATGACGCTCCGGTGAACATTTGGTCCCGAGCATGCGTCCAACGTGCTCGCCACAACGCGTAGATGCCGCACGTGCTAACCCTGCGTCCCCTAGGCCGCCGCAGCCGTTTTCCCCTCTCTGCCCGAACTCCAGCGCCGCAGCGAGCTCATTTCCGACGAGCTCCGGCCACCCCAGCTCCTCCCACTTGCGGGGATGGGTGCGGGCAAGCAAGGGCTACGCCCTGGTACCCTCAACAAGCAAAAACGCCGCCTGTAGCGCGAGCCTGAGCAACTCCGGCGAGCCTCCGCCGTTCTTTTGGTCGCCGCCGGCCTGTCTCCGGCGACTGCCAACGTGGCCACTTAATTAGGGACTAATTACCCCACTAATCACCCCTAGAGCCACTGACACATGGGCCCCGCACACTTAATTAAGCACAGTTTAGTTCCTGTTTTGTTTAAGTTAACCACAGTGGCCCCACGCGTCAGTTTTGACCGTGCTGACGTGGGCATTGACTAGGCCCACATGTCAGCGACCCTAACCAGCCCTGGGTCACTGACCAATGGGTCCCACGCGTCAGGTTTGACCCTGGCCGACCCTGTTGACTAGGTGACGTCAGAATGACACAGTGCTGATGCCATAAATGCTTTTCTGGAATTTTAAATAAATCAGAAATGATTTATTTATTTCAGAAAATAGCCAAAACTTCTAAAAATCATATAAAATCAACCGTAGCTCAGATGAAAATAATTTATATATGAAAAATGATCAGAAAAATATAAGGAATCTGTTTATGGAATTTTCATGCATGTTTGAATAACTTACAACCACTGTTTAGGACAATTTGAATAATTGGCATTTGAATAATCACATATGGAGTTTGAATTTGAACCTTTGGTTCAAACCAACTTCATTTAACATGGTCGCTAGTTGCATTAGCTCAATCAACAGCATATTGCCATATCATGATCATGCATCATATTGTCGCATTGCATTGATTGTGTTCTCTCTTGTTTGCCGGTGCTTGTCCCCTTTCAGTAGACGTGTTCCGACGATGAGTTCGATGACACCGATGAAGACCCAATGTTATCTTCAGAAGTGCCAGGCAAGCAAACCCCATTGAACATTCCGATACAATACCACTCTCTCGCTCTTGCTCTCTTTACTGCATTAGGTCAACAACGCTTCAACTGTTACCTGCTGCGGTAGTTGAACCCCTTTCCACTGCATGACCCGTCATTGCCACAGTAAATAGTTGAAACCCACTAGCATGAGTAGGAGTTGTTTGAGCCATGTTGTGCCTACTCATTCATGCTTTCTGGTTATGCCTGCTATTGCTTAGAGTTGTGTCAGGTCTGATTCATCGGGGATGAATTGGAAGGGTGATGAACATGTCCCACTGTGTGAGAGCTAAGTGTGTGAATACGATTTGGAAAAGGTAGCGATGAGAGGCCATGTAGGAGTACATGGTGGGTTGTCTCATTGCAGCCGTCCTCAGGAACTGAGTTCTGTGTTGGTTGATCCATGACCAGTTACCACCATGCATTGGGCCCGAAACCAATGGACCCTCTCGACTTATTAACTGCCCTTGTCCTCTGTCTAGGAGTTGCAACTAGTTTCTGGTGTTTGTAGTTTACTGGAGGTCTGCGCAGCGCTGACCCTCGGGGTGGGCTGTGACGCGGCAGGTACATGGCACGATGTACCGATCGCCCGTTTGGTGATGCGGGAACCCTGTACACATCGTTTGGGGCCGTGAGCGACACCCCGGCCGGATCTCCCCACGGATGGAACCCAAATAGGCGATAAACCTGGACGAGAGACTTGTGTGGTTAGTCAGGTTGTGGCCGACACCCTCGCCAGGCTTCCGCTTGAAGGTTGCCGAGATACATGACGTGTACATGGCGGTAAGTGGCGAGAGCGTGTGTGAAGAAGTACACCCCTGCAGGGTTTTATATATAATCTATTCGAATAGCCGTGTCCGCGGAAATGGACTTCTGGGTTGCCTATTACAGTTCATAGACAAGTGAAAGTGGATACTCTAAAACACGCAAGATAAGCATGAGTGCTATGGATGGCCTTCTCGTAGGGAGACGGGAGCGGATCCATAGTGGTGTATTGATTGGTGAATATGTGGACTCGTGTGCGCCACCTCAAAAGAGTTACCTGCAGTCGTAGTTTAGGATAGCCACTGGGTCAAAGATGGCTTGCTGCAGTCAAACTCCACCACCCCTTTGTTGATACTGATGCATATGTAGCTAGTTCTGATGTAAGTCTTGCTGAGTACCTTTGTACTCACGTTTGCTTAATTTATGTTTTTGCAGAGAGACTTCAGTCTCGCTAGTGGTTCCGCGTGGACTTCGACGTTTAGCTTGTTACCTCAGCTACGATCTTGTACCCTTGGGAGGGTCTTGTAGATAGTCAGGCTTTTTTCAGCCTTCTTCATTTGTAGTTGTCTGTACTCAGACATGTTATGCTTCCGTTGCCTGTATGCTCTGTATGTTGGGTCATGTGACCTCTGTTTGTAATGAATGCTATGATGGCTCTTTTGGGCCTTTATCTATATGAGTTGTTGAGTTAAGTTGTGATGCCATGTTGTACAACACATACTTGCATGTTATGCGTACGTGTAATGTGTATTGCTATGTGTGGGATCCGACACCTAGTTGTTTACCCTTGGTAGCCTATCTTATAGGGAAATGTCTCCTAGTGCTTCCACTGAGCCTTGGTAGCTTGCTACTGCTCCGGAACAATTAGGCTGGCCGGCATGTGTCCTTCTTCGTTCCTGTGTCTGTCCCTTAGGGGAAATGTCACGCGTTGTTCCCTTAAGTCCTTGTAGCTTGCTACGACTTGGGTTCATACGTTGATGACCGACACGTTCGTTGCTGGGTCATGTATGCCTGTATCTGTAATTTAGTGCCACTTTTGGTTTATAACTAGTCATGTCGGCCCGGGTTCTCTGTCATATGGATGCTAGCGACACTATCATATACGTGTGCCAAAATGCGCAAACGGTCCCGGGCCAGGTAAGGTGGCACCCGTGGGGATACCGTGCGTGAGGCCGCAAAGTGATATGACGTGTTACAGGCTAGACCTGTGTGACTTAGGATCGGGGTCCTGATAGCTTTGGTATCAGAGCCTGACTGCCTGTAGGATTAGTAAGCCAAACTGGTCGAAGTTGTGTCTAGAAATTCTTTAGTTATGTAAGGGAATTGTTTGTGGAAGGGAACGTAAGGCTCTTTTTACTCCTTTGCCCTATGACCTTCTGATCTGAGTCACCTTCTTCTATTCCACGGGGATTAAGAACTAGGCTTTCTCTTATGTCTATCAGGATCACGTTAATTGTGGATTCAACTCTCAGTTCAGTTTATTCTACTTCTGTGTGTTCAATTGTTGATCTCAGAACCTTGACATTATGATGTTGAGTGGTTATGCTATCTTGTGCACGAGTCTCAAAAGTATTTTCGAGGATTTACAGCCGTTATGCTGTCCGAGTCATCCCAGGTCTCTAAACAATCTGATGCATTTGCAAATCATTCCTCCCTGTTTCGATGTCCTTTTAGGCCAGATTAATCACACTAGTCGGTGTGTGGAGGTACTCCGTTACCTCGACATATGTGTTGGAGTTATTATTATGACCCTAGGTGTCTTCGAGGATCACCCAGTAATGCAGCAATGCTTTATATTCTCAGTGTGATGATTCTGGCCATTATCCTCGAAAGCATTCCGTGAGGCCATTTGGTTGGTAGGTAATCTATTTCTGGGTTCTTGAACCCAAGACTCACTCCACTTATATCCTGTTGGTAGTATTTGCTCGTTCCTTTAGGATACTAGTAACCTTGTGATAGTCCTCGAGGTCTGTGGTTATCGTTCTTCCAATACCATGAACCATTATGGCAGAAGTTCTTCCGAACCAAAAGATCACAACCAGAGTGCTCTTGAGTGGTACTCCATTCATATTGTGACTCTGGCAGTCCTACCTTTCTGCATGGACTATCAGGAAGAAGTATGTTGAGAGTTCTACATGCTAGTCTATGCATCCACAACTCGGAGAGTTATATGTTCCTTTGAGTTGCCCTTTATGGTTGTATTATGACCCCGTCTATCAGTTGATAGCCAGGAGTGGTTGTGCATTCGTGTTCATCGATGCCTTTTACTTCTGTGGTCTGCTAAGCCATTCTATTCGGAATGACTAAGAGAACAAACCCCAGTATCTCATCCATACCCGGGATTGGGTCAAAGCAGTTGTACTCCGCAGATCAAAATGCAATCAAGCTTTTGATCCGCTCTACTCTGAGGTGTTACCTCTTTACGTCAGGATCGTCATGAGAATTGCACTATTCCTTATGAATTCTTGATGTAGTAATACTTCTGGCCATCATTGTTCATCCCTCGGTTTCCGCGTTATTGTAACCGGAATGCTGACAAGTGAATTGTGATGTGTGAAATCAATACTCCTAGCAACTCCGTTGCTTGGTAGTTAAATGGACAATAACTTCATCCTTAGCGAGTCGATTATTGAATCACCACCCTAAGGCTGATCGTGCTACCTAGTCCATTTTCCTGGTGCACCCCTCGATTGATGAGTTAGGATTTTGTTAAGTCCTCGCTCATTTGATCATATCGTCTTACCCTGAAAAGCAAGATTGTTCCCGGGCTTAGCAACATATCGGTGGTTCGTGATTTCCGAATATCTTCTCGAAAGTATTACCAGGTTGTTCCCTGACCGCTATGTTGAGCTCGTGATCAAGATGGTTTACTTATAAACCACCCCTTCTCCAAGAATCTGTGTTGGATACCCTGAACTAGTTGGTTAAGCTAAACAATAACTTGGAGAGTTGGAAGATAAAAGCTTGCGAGCTTAGTTCATTTCAAGGGGTATATTCGCGTGTGTTGAAGATAGATGGTATCTTCATCAATTGGTCCCTGTGATCAGTTGTTGGACCTATTGCCTTGCCAAAACTTTGATTTGAGTGTGGGCTATCCTCAAATCAAATCAGAACCAACGATGTTCTTAATGTTGTCTTACTCATGGTTAATCCCTCGAGCATACACCATTATATCCTCTGGGTATGACCAATACTATCACTTGTTCACATAATTATGGAATTCCATCTCCATGGAAACCTGGATGAATTGTTGTTGAGCCCATCAGCAACACTGCTACCTTCTCCATGATTTTGTAGGACATTAAGCTAGTGTTGGAAACTTTGTAAGCAATGCCTACGTGTTCCATCATGAAGCTTACGCTTGGATGGAAGAAGTGACTTCCTCCAATTCATGTGCATTTGGTGCAAGTTGCTGCCATGAGTTTGAGAAAGTTGTTTTGCTTCCTGTGGAATCATCCCAAGTCAGTCATGCATACGTGCGAAGTATTCTATGGTTTGGAGACTTGCAACCTTCACTCTATATGTATCCCTAGCACACCAAGCCACTGATTGATTTGTTCAAGGAGAAAAGTTCCATCAAAGAGCTAATCATATGACTTATGTAAGGACTTCGATATCCTAGACGATGGTTCCCAACCACAACTCGGTAGTGTTTTATCATAAGACTGCTATGTGGTCATGCTTGTCTTGGACAACGTGTTCACAGGTTTGTAGCAGAACCAGCTCATGTTTTGGAGCTTGCTATCGTAGTTCATTCCCGAGAATCTCGCAATGTCGTCTCGTCGAATTGTGTTGCAAACTTTCATTTTTCCTTCTAGACTAGATGAGTCTGGAATATCCTGACCCCAACCGGAACTGAATCTCAGGCAGATATGATGGTTGGAGCATTTTCCAAGAACTATAATATTGGTCTCTCGATAACCGGTAAAGTGGATATCATGGCCAACACACCCGGCCGGAAGACCTATTGTTGTAGAATCTTGATTGAAGAAGTTGGCCACCTTCCCATAAGGACTTCGTAGGATTTACTCCCTAGTTGTTCCCTATGGATTGTTGTGCTCCTGAAGTCCGACCTTTTACTTGATTTTCTAGGTGCCAAACCATTTTAATAAATAGGTTGTGCTAGCACATCAAGGGGAACATTAGAATTGGAGTGCTAAATGCCTCTCGGTCGATCATCCAGATTTTGCTCTTTGACTCCGCTAAGGTGAAATCTGAGAAAGTGTTATCTTCCTTTGCATATGCATCGTCCATCATTGTTCATTATGGTAGTATGTGGTGTTGCCAGGATCCTTGACACGGATATTGGTAAAACCTTGATGATTTTGGAAATGCTCAAGTTCTTGAGAGCACGCACAAGCACTAGGTGTTATCCTCGACACTAACCGGGATTGCTCCCAGTGTTCTTGGTTATACTATAACCCCTCAAGAGTAGATTTACTCTCTACTGTTGGGATTCACCCCAGCTACCAGAATCATTCCCAGCATTTGCCTTTTGTTCCCAGCTTGCACCACCATCGTGCCAATTTTCCATGGGTTGCCCTTCTCAGCAACTGCTGTTCAGGATTATCTTCAAAAGTGGTCCTACCATAGGTTCCATCCATTTCCGATGATAAGCAAAATCATCCCTTGTGTTGTCTTTTACAAGGTAGTCCACATCATCCATTTTAGCCCGAGAATGTCATTCTTTCGGACTCCGCCAAACGATCGTTTGTGATTTGCCTTAGGCTGGTATAGAGAATTTCAATGATCTCTATATCAAAAGTAATTCTTTTTGCCACTTAAGGGAATAGTTCTACGAGTCATCTTCTTTAAAGGTGCCCCGTCTAGTGACATCGATCACCATCTTTTTAGGTGTGGGATTTTGCAACTAAATGAACCTTCATCGTTTATCTCACTCCATCCCCCTGGAGGGGTACTCCGTGTCTCAACTCAAGAAATGTTTCGACGTCTCAATCCATGAGTTGATCTTGAATTACTCGATCTTCAAGAAGATCAAATCCTGTAGAATTCACGTTATTTTGTTGTCGTGTTGGATGAAGCCTTGAAATCAAAGATGCCAGGATCTACATGATGCAATGAATCAACAAGTTCGAGGAGGAAAACTGGATCGAGAAGATTGTGTTAGTTAGTGTCCCCTCTGATTTCTTACCCTACGCTTGAATCTCGGGACGAGATTCTTGTTTAGTGGGGGTGAGTTGTCACATCCCTAGCTTTACTTTGCCCTAGGATAGTTTTGCCTGTGCATCATGTTTAAAATTTTGTTAAACTTGAAATGGGGATGACTAAACCCTAGCACCTAATCAAAGCAATTAGGTTTAACCTAAGAATATTTTCATTAAACCCAAAAATTGCCTTCAGTAATGTTTGATAATTTTGGCAAGGGTTTTGGTCCAAACCAAAAATATTGAACATTTATGGGGAATTGTTTGGGCTGTGATTAATTCACTAATGTATTTGAGTTGGAGCAAATAAATCCTATAATTATTTTTAATGCTCCAATTATTCTGAAAACATTTTGTGGAGTTTTGGAATAATCCATATTGCATTCACAAATAATTTCAGAAGTAACAAAAATGGTTTAGTATTAGTACTAAATCAAAATAGAGCAAAACAAATAGAAAACAGAAACTAATTTAGAAAAGGAGAGAGAGAATGGAACCTCACCTGGGCCTTACCTGGCAGAAGAGGCCCAGCCCACCAGGGGCTGTGTGGTCTTCTTCCTCCTTCCAGGAGGACATGCAGGTGTGTGGCGAGCGCGCCGGCGACGCCTTGCCACCTCCTCCCTGCCTGCTTCCCTCCCCGACGCCCTGGACGAGCGCCACGACACCCCTGGAACCCCCACGAACCTCCCCGTGCTTCTTCCCTCTCCTCTGTCTCTCTCCCCTGCTTCCCACGCGCGCGGCCGAACGCCACCATCGCCGCCGCTCGTCGTTACCATGGCCACAGCCTCCCCCTCGCCCCTCCGACGAGCCCCTTAGCTCCGTCGTGCCACCCTCTCCCTCTCCTTCATGTCACGCGGCGCCAGGAGCTCCCCCTTACCCGCAACCCCGTCGATCCCCTCTTCTGCGTCCGGTGACCGTCGTCGACGATTCGCCGCCGACTGGACCTCCTCGAGCCCGCTGATCTCCTATTCGGCATCGCCGTGAGTCCCTGCGTCGAACCCCCCTCTTCCCCATTGCGTTTGCACGCCGAAGCTGCCGCACCACTCGAGCCCGACTGCGCCGCCGCCTGAGCTCACCGGCGATGACGCTCCGGTGACCATTTGGTCCCGAGCATGCGTCCAACATGCTCGCCACAACGCGTAGATGCCGCACGTTCTAACCCTACGTCCCCTAGGCCGCCACAGCCGTTTTCCCCTCTCTGCCCGAACTCCGGCGCCGCCGCGAGCTCGTTTCCGACGAGCTCCAGCCACCCCAGCTCCTCCCACTAGCGGGGATGGGTGCGGGCGAGCAAGGGCTACACCCTGGTACCCTCAGCAAGCAAAAACGCCGCCTGTAGCGCGAGCCCGAGCAACTCCGGCGAGCCTCCGCCGTTCTTTTGGTCGCAGCCGGCCTGTCTCCGGCGACTGCCAACGTGGCCACTTAATTAGGGACTAATTACCCCACTAATCACCCCTAGAGCCACTGACACATGGGCCCCGCACACTTAATTAAGCACAGTTTAGTTCCTGTTTAGTTTAAGTTAACCACAGTGGCCCCACGCGTTAGTTTTGACCGTGCTGACGTGGGCATTGACTAGGCCCACATGTCAGCGACCCTAACCGGCCCTGGGTCACTGACCAATGGGTCCCACGCGTCAGGTTTGACCCTGGCCGACCCTGTTGACTAGGTGACGTCAGAATGACACAGTGCTGATGTCATAAATGCTTTTCTGGAATTTTAAATAAATCAGAAATGATTTATTTATTTCAGAAAATAGCCAAAACTTCTAAAAATCATATAAAATCAATCGTAGCTCAGATGAAAATAATTTATATATGAAAAATGATCAGAAAAACATAAGGAATCTGTTTATGGCATTTTCATGCATGTTTGAATAACTTACAGCCACTGTTTAGGACAATTTGAATAATTGGCATTTGAATAATCACATATGGAGTTTGAATTTGAACCTTTGGTTCAAACCAACTTCATTTAACATGGTTGCTAGTTGCATTATCTCAATCAACAGCATATTGCCATATCATGATCATGCATCATATTGTCGCATTGCATTGATTGTGTTCTCTCTTGTTTGCCGGTGCTTGTCCCCTTTCAGTAGACGTGTTCCGACGATGAGTTCGATGACACCGATGAAGACCCAATGTTATCTTCAGAAGTGCCAGGCAAGCAAACCCCATTGAACATTTCGATACAATCCCACTCTCTCGCTCTTTCTCTCTTTACTGCATTAGGACAACAACGCTTCAACTGTTACCTACTACGGTAGTTGAACCCCTTTCCACTGCATGACCCGTCATTGCCACAGTAAATAGTTGAAACCCAGTAGCATGAGCAGGAGTTGTTTGAGCCATGTTGTGCCTACTCATTCATGCTTTCTGGTTATGCCTGCTATTGCTTAGAGTTGTGTCAGGTCTGATTCATCGGGGATGAATTGGAAGGGTGATGAACATGTCCCACTGTGTGAGAGCTAAGTGTGTGAATACAATTTGGTAAAGGTAGCGATGAGAGGCCATGTAGGAGTACATGGTGGGTTGTCTCATTGCAGCCGTCCTCAGGAAATGAGTTCTGTGTTGGTTGATCCATGACCAGTTACTACCATGCATTGGGCCCGAAACCAATGGACCCTCTCGACTTATTAACTGCCCTTGTCCTCTGTCCAGGAGTTGCAACTAGTTTCTGGTGTTTGTAGTTTACTGGAGGTCGTGCACAACGCTGACCCTCGGGGTGGGCTGTGACGCGGCAGGTATGTGGCACGGTGTACCGATCGCCCGTTTGGTGATGCGGGAACCCTGTACACATCGTTTGGGGCCGTGAGCGACACCCCGGCCGGATCTCCCCACGGAAGGAACCCAAATAGGTGATAAACCTGGACGAGTGATGCCGGGACCCCGACTTAGAAATCGAGATCACCGAGTGCACGTGTACGGTGATCCCAGAGATCAATGCTCACTGAACACACAGAAGCTGAATAACAAGAGTCTTACATCCATACATATCGTCTTACACCAATTAAGGCCATTATGGCCAAGTCTTACATAGATAAAGCCTCACGGCTGAATAACAAATAACTCAAATAGCGGAAGTCTTCGATGATAGGTAGAACCCATGCCAACTGCCTTAACCCTACAGGCATTCTGACTGGGATAGCGTCCTAGTTCGCAAGATCGTCTCCAAAGAATTCTTCCTCAAATTTCTGTTCCTCCATGCCTGGCCAATTAAATAACCAGTGGCAAGCCAATGAGTACTTTGAATGTACTCGCAAGCAACCCATGATGTGGTTCAAAGTAACAGTGCAATTGAACAATAATGAGCAATCTAGCAATGGCTAGAATAAATATTCTACCATCAAGTATATGCATCAATAACTTCTCGTAACCTCGAAGACAGGTTACCGATATCAACATGAATATGATTCAACTCATCGAGTCAAGTCACCACCTTGACTCACACACTTTCACCGATGAAGTAAAATTCTGGACATAGTGTAAGTAGCACCACCCAACTGTCCATGACCGTGGACACGGCTATTCGAATAGTTTTACACTCTGCAGAGGTTGCGCACTTTACCCACAAGATCCGGGAAGCTTTCGTGTCATCCACGATCCCGCAGTACTTCAAGTACTCGGGGGAAGCACCCGGTCATTATCTTTCCTTAGACGACACTAACATAGAGTCCACTCGTTGGTACACGGCCCTCGAGTACAAACAATAGTTCACGGGACTTGCCCTAATTTCAATGTCACTCGTACCCGAAGGGACCAACGGTGTGTCCGGTGCCCTGTAAAAACAGTCATGGTCGTCTATCTAAGCACGACCCCGTCCCGGGAAAGACCTCAAGTCTTCCCGTCACTAGTAATGCGGGCACCATGCTAGTATCGACCTAAGTAATCAATAAAGCCCCATCCCATAAGGGGTAGTGTGGTTGCACATGTTTGGTTGGGACGGTAGTCACACATAAATCTAATCCATTATTTCACGCATGCACAAGATTTAACCGGCACATCACTTCTTCCTCAAGTGATGACCTAATTCAACATTACCCTCGGGCATTAGGGGCACCCGATGGATTTTATGCAAGGATTTCAACCACGAAGGTTCATATCACAATGCATCACTAAGTATCACTACTTACTATTTGCACGTCATCTAGCACATAGCAAGATTAAGAGCAAGGCATGCATCATGTGGTGATCCAACTAGGTTACCACCGTAATGCTATCATCATGCATCGGAAACAAACGAGTTCCGAAGAACAAGTGTATCATGGTCAAGGGCTGCTTGCCTGGATTGGCTTGGTCTTCAAAGTCTTCAAATCCTTCTCCTTCTCCCTCTTCCGCAACTCCGTCAAATACGATATCTATTCGTCGCATAAATACAACGGAAAAATAAGACCACAAATAAAACAGAAAAATCAAAGTGCTCAGAAAAATGTCAACTTATTTTTGTTAAATACTAGAGGGAAAACTAAGATGGAGAAAATTCTTAGTTGGAGTTTTGGAGTTACATAATGGAATTTAGGGATTTTAGAACAGGAGTTTTATTCCTCAAATTTGAATTTAAATTTGAACAGAACAGAAAAGTTTCATAGATATGTGTGAAAGTGACACCATTAAATAGGTTGGAATATTACAAGAATTTAGGAGTTGGAATTATTTCATTTGGACTAATATTCATTTCTGTAAAATTATTTGCAATAATTACAGAAAGAATAAAAAGAAAATGGCCCTGTGCTACTGGGCCAGAGTGGCCACAGTGCAAGGCCCAGGGCATCCAGCCCAGCCGCTCGGGCGCCAGCGCGCGCACGTCAGGCTTTCAAACCTGACGGGCGGGGCCCGACAGTCAGCGGCTGTGAAGGGAGGGAGAGAGGGGTGAGGATGACAGGCGGGGCCCGCCTGTCATCTTCAACCTCACGGCCACGGCGACGGCGAGCTCACCGGCGACGATTCCGGCCACGGCGACGGCAACGGAGAGCAGGGATGGGTTCAGCGACGAGTCGCGGAGGTAGTGGTGGTGGTGCGGCACGCCGGGGAGGTCGGGTTCGTCGGCGGCGAGGTGGGACGGCGGAGGGTCGTCGGGAAGCTGCTGGCCAGCTCGTTTTCGGCAGCTGCAGAAGGGGAAAATGGAGGGGAACGCATCAGTGATGCATGGAGGTTCTAAATCGAGCAAAAGGAGGGGCGGAGGAGGCCCGTACTGCGAGATCGCCGGCTGCCCGACGCGGCGGAACTCCGATCGATCCTGAGCACTGGGGCTCTTCGGGGATAAACTAGCAGTGCTGGAGGACTAAAGAGGATGTGGTGAAGCTACTGGTGCTGAGTGGAGGGCTCGGGGGGGTCGTATATATAGGGGAACGGCGAGGTCCCGTGGACCTGTGCACCGGCGAGCTGCTGCTCGACGCCACAGCGCATGAGAGGCCACGTGAGTGTGTCTGCGGCGTTGCTGGACGAGCCCTACGCCCATTAGAGGAGAGAGGAGGAGCGGGGAGGCTTCCAGATGAAGCGCGCGTGTGAAGCCGAGGAGTGGACGTCGCGGGCGGCCGGTGCGCGTGTGGCGACGGCCACTGGAGGGCGCATGAGGAGGGGGACATCACCGGTGGAGGCTGCGGACGTCGAGGCGCATTGGGAGGCGCGAGGGGAGAGCTCGAGGCTGTCGGGGGCAGGTGATTGGACGAAGCTACAGTGCGTGGGCGCACTATAGCGCGCTCTAGAGCGCCCTTATCGCATGCCATGGCATGCCATTGGCCCTCTGGACGCGTCCACCGTGTCTGGGGGGTCCAGGGTGATGCAAGCACTACGGTTGAGGCTTTGGATGCTCTGGAGATGCTGTGAGAGAGGAGAGGAGCTGGTGACTTGGTAGAAAATGGCTGTCCAGCAAGGTGAACTAGGGTTTTTACCCCTCAATCATGGAGCTGGAGACATGGGAGAGTTACTGGGGGCAGCTAGTAACTAGATGAACGTGTGGTAGAAAGTTGAGGCCAAGGTAAATAGTAAAAGTGATCAAGAAGAGGGTTTTGGTAATTTTGCAGAAGGTGTTTGATCAGTGTTTGGTCAAGCAAATGATCTCCACTTGCCATGACACTTAATAGGATTGAATGACAAGTGAAAATAGGGTGTTTCACCAAATTTGGGCTCATTTGAAGAAACTAGCCAATGTAACTTTGGTGAACCCTAGAAAACAACAGAAATGGCTTCATCTTGTTTGAGTCAAGCTAATCATCTCCCCTTGATGCACCACTTGGTGTAGTTTCATCATTTGGGGTATTGATCATGCCCACAAAGTTTGAAGCTCCAGGTAAAAAGTTGGTAATGTAAAGTTGTTCAGATTTGCATTTGAACAGAAAGGGTTTTGGGGTATTCTGATCAAGTTGCTCTACTCCAAATCTTATGCCATTTGGTCTAGATGCCTTATTAGGCATTTCTAGCGTGTGCACCAAGTTTGAGAGCATTTGAACAAGTTTGGCAATGTAAAGTTGCTCAAACTTCAAATATGGACAGAATCGTTATGAAGGGTTTTGAGGATGTTTTCTTGCTTCCCAAGGCATGGGGCTTGGCAAGATCATCAAATATGTCATATATGACATAATAGAATTTCCTTGGAATTTTTGGAGAATATTTCCTTTGTAAATATTTCAAAAGCTTGAAATATCCAGAAAGGGTTTTAGAGGGATTGGCCCATTATTTTGAACATGACCAAGTGTTGAAACTCTTATATATGGACTATATATGTCCTATGAGTCCCCCTGAATTTTGGCAAATATTTTTGAAATACTTAAATATTTTTTCCCTATTAAAGACCATTTCTGGCCTTAAGAAAAAGCTTTTAAATAAAATAGGAAAATAACTTTTAAAATTACACCTTTGTGGTTTCTGGAAGTCCTATGACTACTAGGTCTCAAATACACCTTTTGAAATAATTTTCTCACCCTAAATTAAGCACTTGCAGTGCAAATCTCAATTCAGGGGTTTTTGGAAAACTAAATTTATAAAATACATTTTGGCCAAATTAATTTGTAAGAAATTACTATACTGTTATATAACACTTGGCATGATCATTGGGCAGAAGTTTTGGGTATGGAGATGAATTCTACAAGAGGTAATAGTTGACTTTAATGAGCACATGAAAAAGCACATGGAGAAAAACTCAATTCCAGATAAAGCCAAATGATGCTAAAAAATTTTGTTGGTCCAAATTTTCATGCTTCATTGATGTAAATAACATGTTACAAAATGCAGGGTGTGACAGACCTACCCCCCTTACAAGAATCTCGTCCCCGAGATTCCTAAACTAGGTCTTAAAAGAGATCGGGAAACTCGGATCTAAGATAGTCTTCACGTTCCCAGGTTGCTTCTGCTTCGGTGTGGTTGCTCCACTGGACCTTGAAGTACTTGATGGTGCGGCTTCGCGTCCGCCGTTCTGCTTCATCCAGAATGCGAATGGGCTTCTCGCGGTAGGTCAAATCAGGCTGCAGATCGATGGCTTGGTGATCAACATCCTTGTAGAGATTAGGCTTGTCTGGAACTTGGAGACATTTCCGGAGTTGTGACACATGGAATACATTGTGCACACCGGATAGCTCGGGTGGTAGTTCCAACTGGTAAGCCACTTCTCCTCGTCGTGTAGTGATCTCAAAGGGTCCAATGAACCTTGGTGCGAGCTTCCCCTTGACGTGGAAACGCTTGGTTCCCTTTAGAGGAGTTACCCGCAGGTATACATGGTCTCCGACATGGAAACTCATGTCCCGACGGTGAGTGTCAGCATAGCTCTTTTGCCTTGACTTGGCTGCCTTCAAACGTTCTCTGACTAGTTGGACTTGCTCTTCAGCTGCGCGGAGAATATCCGGTCGAAAGACTAGCCCTTCTCCAGTCTCTGACCAGTTGAGGGGTGTGCGGCATCTGCGTCCGTACAACACCTCAAATGGTGCCATCTGAAGGCTTGACTGGTAACTGTTGTTATAGGAGAACTCGGCAAAAGGGAGACAATCTTCCCACTTGGCTCCATATGCCAAGACACAGGCTCGGAGCATGTCTTCGAGAATTTGATTGACACGTTCTGTCTGACCTCCGGTCTGTGGGTGAAAAGCCGTGCTAAAAGATAACTTGGTTCCCAAGGCTTCTTGGAACTTCTTCCAGAACCTAGAGGTGAATTGGGTTCCTCGATCTGACACAATCTCCTTGGGAATGCCGTGAAGACTTACGATTCTGTCGATGTAGAGAGCTGTCAGCCAGTTGTCATCATAAGTGGTCTTGACAGGAATGAAATGGGCCACCTTGGTCAAATGATCGGCTATGACCCAGATAGAGTCATGTCCTCTATCCGACCTTGGTAATCCAGTGATGAAGTCCATTCCGACTTTATCCCACTTCCACTCAGGAACCTTGAGTGGCTGAAGCAATCCAGCAGGTCGCTGATATTCAGCCTTGACCCTTTGGCACACATCACACTTTGCAACATAGGTTGCAATCTCTCTTTTCATCCTGTGCCACCAGAATCGTGCCTTCAAGTCTTGATACATCTTGGTTCCTCCGGGGTGGATGGAATACGGAGTGTCGTGGGCTTCTTGCAGGATCAGGTTCTTCAGCTCTGTCTCGTTTGGTACGCAGATGCGGCCTTTGTACCAAACAATCCCGTGCTCATCTTCAGAGAATCCTGGGGCCTTGCCTAACTTCATCTTCTTCTTGATGCCTTCAATGCTTGCGTGTCCATCTTGTGCCTTCTTGACTTCGTCCATCAGGGTTGGTCTGACTTCCAAATGATCCAGAAATCCGGGGGTGACCAATTCCAAACTGATTTGTTTGAGTTCCTTAAACAAGGATGACTGCCTTTCTTGAATAACGGCATTCAAAGAGCAAGCCTTCCTTCTTAAGGCATCGGCCACCACGTTAGCCTTCCGGGGTGATATTGAACACTGAGGTCATAGTCTTTGATGAGTTCCAACCATCTCCGCTGCCTCATGTTCAATTCCTTTTGGGTGAAAATGTACTTCAGACTTTTGTGGTCTGTGTATATCTCACACCGTTTCCCTAGGAGGTAATGCCGCCATGTCTTCAAGGCATGAACTACTGCCGCTAACTCAAGATCGTGAGTAGCGTAGTTCTCCTCATGAGGTCGTAGCTGCCTGGAGAGGTAGGCTATGACTCGGCCTTCTTGCATCAGAACGCTTCCCAATCCGGTTCGAGAGGCATCACAATATATCACGAACTCCTTGTGAATATCAGGTGTTGCCAGAACTGGGGCGGTGGTCAATCTCTTCTTGAGCTCTTGGAAGCTTTCTTCACATTTTGGCGTCCACTCGAACTTCTTGTCCTTCTTGAGGAGCTGAGTCATTGGTCGTGCAATGCTAGAGAATCCTTCTACGAATTTGCGGTAATAGCCCGCAAGTCCGAGGAAGCTTCTGACTTCCTTGACGGTCGTTGGAGATTGCCATTGGGTCACAGCTTCAATCTTTGCGGGATCAACTGACAATCCTTCTTCGGTCAAGACGTGACCTAAGAATCCAACTTTATGCAGCCAGAACTCACACTTGCTGAATTTGGCATACAGTTGTTGCTCCCGAAGCTTGTCTAGGACCATCCTCAAATGTTGCTCGTGCTCTTCCTCCGACTTCGAGAAGACAAGAATGTCGTCGATGAAGACAACAACGAACTTGTCCAAATATTCCATGAAGACTTTATTCATGAGATACATGAAGTAAGCTGGGGCATTGGTTAACCCAAAGGACATGACCGTGCAATCGTACATGCCATATCTGGTTACGAATGCCGTCTTCGGAATATCTTGGGGTCTGATCTTCAGTTGGTAGTACCCAGATCTGAGGTCGATCTTGGAGAACACCTTGGCTCCGCTGAGCTGATCAAACAGATCTTCAATCTTGGGAAGTGGATATTTGTTCTTGATTGTAACTTCATTGAGGGAACGATAGTCAATGCATAAGCGGATGGTACCGTCCCTCTTTGCCACAAACAGAACAGGAGATCCCTAAGGAGAGGCACTTGGGCGGATAAATCCCTTCCTCAGCTGCTCTTCCAGCTGCTTCTTCAACTCGGCTAATTCTTCCGTCCCCATTCTATAAGGCTTCTTATAGATGGGTCCTGCCCCGGGCACGAGCTCGATGATGAACTCAATGTCACGGTCAGGGGGCATTCCCGGTAGTTCATCCGGGAAGACACCAGGATACTCACATGCCACCGGTACTTGCTCTAGCCCAACTTCAGACAGACAGTTGACTTGAATGGCTTGAGCGGAAGAGGAGTTGGGAGCAAACTTGACTTCGACTCCTTGGTCATTGGTCACAGTGACTGTCCGATTGGCACAGTCTAACAAGCCTTGGTGCTTGCTGAGCCAATTCATGCCTAGGATCACATTCAAGCCTTGTGATCTCAGGACGATGAGGTCTGCTAGGAAATCTACACCGTTAATGGTAATACCGACTCCCTTACAGCCTATCTTGGCTCTCATCTCTGCTCCGGGGGTTTGTACCACCATAGGGTTATTCAGGGTTGTAGGGGTCATGCCACTTTTTAATGCAAATCTTTGAGTGACAAATGAATGCGTTGCTCTAGAATCAAACAAGACAGTTGCAGGCGCTGAGTTGACAAGGAACGTACCCAGCACGACGTCCGGGTCTTCCTGGGCTTCTTCAGCAGTGACGTGATTCACACGCCCTTTCCCATGGTTAGGTGGATTGCGAGGAGCTGGGTTCCTTAGTGGCATCCCGCGGCCTTGTCCTTGGTTCTGCGCATTGGGGCGCGGGGCATCAGGCTTCTTGTTGGGGCACACCCTTGAGATGTGTCCGGACTGACCACATCCAAAGCAAGTGACTTGGTTTGGATTGATCTTGTTGCCACCATTGGTATTGGGGTTGAAAGCTGGCCTTGGGTTGGCATACTGCTGAGGCTGATAATTGGTGCGAGGTGCAGGAGCTCTTGGTTGCTGATAGGTTGGCTTGGCCGGGGCTAACTGCCACGGACGAGGCTTCTGGTTGCTGGAACTTCCCTTGCTGACCATCTTGCGCTTGCGAGTGTCTTCCAAAGCACGCCGCTTGTCTTCAAGCATAAGTGCCTTGTTCACCAGGTCAGGGAAGGTTGGGCAGTCGCACACGACAAGCGAGTATTGCAGAGTCTGATTGAGGCCTTCCATGAAGCGCTCCCTTTTTGCAGCATCAGTGCTGACATCTTCAGGGGCATACCTTGACAGAACACTGAACTTCTGCATGTACTCCTTGACAGTGCCACTTCCTTGCTTCAGGGCTCGGAACTCACGCTTTTTGATAGCCATGATTCTGGAAGGAATGTGGGCCTTGCGGAATTCTGCCTTGAAGTTGACCCAAGTGATGTTTTGTTCAGCATGCATGACCTTGAATCCATCCCACCAAGCTCTAGCAGTCCCCCGAGGTAGTGGGCTGCATAAGCCACCTTCTCGCGATCTTTGGTGCATCCGACTAGTTCCAGTATTTCCTCAATGGAGCGGACCCAGTCGTCTGCATCCAGGGGTTCAGCAGTCTCGATAAAGGTTGGCGGTGCATGCTTCTTGAACTCTGCCAACGTGGAACGTCCATTGCCATTCCCCGCCGGCTGGCGGTTGTTGGTGACAGCTTGAGCAATCAGCTGAAGGGCTGCAGTGTTGGCTTGGCGTTCCTCTCGGAAAGCTTGGAGAAGATGAGCCATGTCCATGTTCGGGGGAGGTGGTGGTGGTGGATCTTGATCGTTGGTTTGGTCGTGGCCTGCCTCTGACTGAGCGGATGCTCCGGCTTCAGGCTGCTGGGTAGAGGCACCAGTACGAGTTACAACAGGCATCCTGTTGGAGCGGTAAAAGGTCTCATGACTTGGAAGAGGGAAAGCAAGATAGATGGGTGCCTAGTAAGGGGTGGGTGTGACACTAATCAAATCATGCAAGGGCCGTAAGGCCAAAACACATTCATAAAAATCCAAATGGGTGATGCAGTCGTTTACACATTCCCGAAGGAAGAATACGACATACATCCAGACACATCAAAAGCAAACACTAGATGGTTTCATATGAACCATACAAGGACTTGACTGCGCATAGGGGTTACACGACCTATCCTATCGTAGAGGTCACAACTGGCATATCCGAGTAGCGAATAATGCCTAAGCGGCGGAATGCTCGGTCGCGTATTCCGGCTCTTATGGGTCTTCCTCCTTGTCTTCATCTGTCTGGGCCCCCTTGTCACTTGAGGGTGTGGGGGAGTGGAGGAGTTGGATACGACGGTGCTTCGTCGGTGGTGCAGGGAAAAGCTTGCGATATTCCCTTGCCGTCATCCGACGTCGCCGAGGTGGTTCTTCATTCTTAGAAGACACATCTTCGGAGGGCCTTCCGCCTCGGTATGCGATAGCGAACTGTCCGGAAGGTGCTCCTTCCTTCTTGATCCTATTAGTCTTCTCTTCAGCTTGACGAAGAAGCGCCTTGGTCTTGTGAAGTTCTTCTTGAAGCTTCATCGATTCCGAGGCCAAGTCTTGTGCCAAGCTGTCGGCACATAGACTAAAGTAGGTCTGGAACCGAAGTGAGAGTCCTTCCTTTAGTGGAGGGGCTAGTGCGCTGCTTTCTTCTTCACCTTCCTTCCGGTAAGGTAAGAAGCGAGTTGTCATCTTGGCTGCCATCTCCGGAAGAAGCTCGCGGAGACGGGTTAGTGCCTTGAGTGCAGCAGCCTCGACAGCGAGAGGTAGTGTTGCCATCTGGGGTCCCTCGAAGAACCAACTTGTGGGAGGATCGTTTGCCTTCACGATTACTTCCACATGGTACTCCACCTCAGTGTCGCCAACCCAATGCTCAAGGTATGTGAGGATGGGCGGTCGGTGGAACTGACACTCCTGGAGGCTATCCTCGAGAAGCAAGGGAAACCCAGTGGTCAGGTGCTCTTCGGGTACAGCGGCCATCTACAAAGGTGGAATAGGAGGGGTTAATAAGCTGATGAAATCTCAGGTTTAGAAAAGAAGAGAGGTTCAGAAGGTTTTTGAAAAAGGGTCTCATCTAACTAACGCCCATGCTAACTAAGGCTTTCTACAGTCAAGATGGCTCTGATGCCAGCTCTGCCGGGACCCCGACATAGAAATCGAGATCACCGAGTGCACGTGTACAGTGATCCTAGAGATCAATGCTCACTGAACACACAGAAGCTGAATAACAAGAGTCTTACATCCATACATATCGTCTTACACAAATTAAGGCCATTATGGCCAAGTCTTACATAGATAAAGCCTCACGGCTGAATAGCAAATAACTCAAATAGCGGAAGTCTTCGATGATAGGTAGAACCCATGCCATCTACCTTAACCCTACAGGCATTCTGACTGGGATAGCGTCCTAGTTCGCATGATCGTCTCCAAAGAATTCTTCCTCGAATTCCTGTTCCTCCATGCCTGGCCAATTAAATAACCGGTGGCAAGCCAATGAGTACTTTGAATGTACTCGCAAGCAACCCATGATGTGGTTCAAAGTAACAGTGCAATTGAACAATAATGAGCAATCTAGCAATGGCTAGAATAAATATTCTACCATCAAGTATATGCATCAATAACTTCTCGTAACCTCGAAGACAGGTTACCGATATCAACATGAATATGATTCAACTCATCGAGTCAAGTCACCACCTTGACTCACACACTTTCACCGATGAAGTAAAATTCTGGACATAGTTTAAGTAGCACCACCCAACTGTCCATGACCGTGGACTCGGCTATTCGAATAGTTTTACACTCTGCAGAGGTTGCGCACTTCACCCACAAGATCCGGGAAGCTTTCGTGTCATCCACGATCCCGTAGTACTTCAAGTACTCGGGGGAAGCACCCGGTCATTATCTTTCCTTAGACGACACTAACATAGAGTCCACTCGTTGGTACACGGCCCTCGAGTACAAACAATAGTTCACGGGACTTGCCCTAATTTCAATGTCACTCGTACCCGAAGGGACCAACGGTGTGTCCGGTGCCCTGTAAAAACAGTCATGGTCGTCTATCCAAGCACGACCCCGTCCCGGGAAAGACCTCAAGTCTTCCCGTCACTAGTAATGCGGGCACCATGCTAGTATCGACCTAAGTAATCAATAAAGCCCCGTCCCATAAGGGGTAGTGTGGTTGCACATGTTTGGTTGGGACGGTAGTCACACGTAAATCTAATCCATTATTTCACCCATGCACAAGATTTAACCGGCACATCACTTCTTCCTCAAGTGATGACCTAATTCAACATCACCCTCGGGCAATAGGGGCACCCGATGGGTTTTATGCAAGGATTTCAACCACGAAGGTTCATATCACACATGCATCACTAAGTATCACTACTTACTATTTGCACGTCATCTAGCACATAGCAAGATTAAGAGCAAGGCATGCATCATGTGGTGATCCAACTAGGTTACCACCGTAATGCTATCATCATGCATCGGAAACAAACGGGTTCCGAAGAACAAGTGTATCATGGTCAAGGGCTACTTGCCTGGATTGGCTTGGTCTTCAAAGTCTTCAAATCCTTCTCCTTCTCCCTCTTCAGCAACTCCGTCAAATACGATATCTATTCGTCGCATAAATACAACGGAAAAATAAGACCACAAATAAAACAGAAAAATCAAAGTGCTCAGAAAAATGTCAACTTATTTTTGTTAAATACTAGAGGGAAAACTAAGATGGAGAAAATTCTTAGTTGGAGTTTTGGAGTTACAGAATGGAATTTAGGGATTTTAGAACATGAGTTTTATTGCTCAAATTTGAATTTAAATTTGAACAGAACAGAAAAGTTTCATAGATATGTGTGAAAGTGACACCATTAAATAGGTTGGAATATTACAAGAATTTAGGAGTTGGAATTATTTCATTTGGACTAATATTCATTTCTGTAAAATTATTTGAAATAATTACAGAAAGAATAAAAAGAAAATGGCCCTGTGCTACTGGGCTAGAGTGGCCACAGTGCACGGCCCAGGGCATCCAGCCCAGCCGCTCGGGCGCCAGCGCGCGCACGTCAGGCTTTCAAACCTGACGGGCGGGGCCCGGCGGTCGACGGTTGTGAGGGGAGGGAGAGAGGGGTGAGGATGACAGGCGGGGCCCGCCTGTCATCTTCAACCTCACGGCCACGGCGACGGCGAGCTCACCGGCGACGATTCCGGCCACGGCGATGGCAACGGAGAGCAGGGATGGGTTCAACGACGAGTCGCGGAGGTAGTGGTGGTGCTGCGGCATGCTGGGGAGGTCGGGTTCGTCGGCGGCGAGGTGGGACGGCGGAGGGTCATCGGGAAGCTGCTGGCCAGCTCGTTTCCGGCAGCTGCAGAAGGGGAAAATGGAGGGGAACGCATCAGTGATGCATGGCGGTTCTAAATCGAGCAAAAGGAGGGGCGGAGGATGCCCGTACTGCGAGATCGCCGGCTGCCCGACGCGGCGGAGCTCCGGTCGATCCCGAGCACTGGGGCTCTTCGGGGATGAACTAGCAGTGCTGGAGGACCAAAGAGGATCTGGTGAAGCTGCTGGTGCTGAGTGGAGGGCTCGGGGGGTCCTATATATAGGGGAACGGCGAGGTCCCGTGGACCTGTGCGCCGGCGAGCTGCTGCTTGACGCCACAGCGCATGAGAGGCGACGGGAGTGTGTCTACGGCGTTGCTGGACGAGCCCTACGCCCATTAGAGGAGAGAGGAGGAGCGGGGAGGCTTCTAGACGAAGCGCGCGTGTGAAGCCGAGGAGTGGACGTTGCGGGCGGCCGGTGCGCGTGTGGCGACGGCCACTGGAGGGCGCAGGAGGAGGGGGACAGCACCGGTGGAGGCTGCGGACATCGAGGCGCGTTGGGAGGCACGAGGGGAGAGCTCGAGGCTGTCGGGGGCAGGTGATTGGGCGAAGCTACAGTGCGTGGGCGCACTGTAGCGCGCTCTGGAGCGCCCTTATCGCATGCCATGGCATGCCATTGGCCCTCTGGACGCGTCCACCGTGTCTGGGGGGGTCCTGGGTGATGCAAGCACTACGGTTGATGCTTTGGATGCTCTGGAGATGCTGTGAGAGAGGAGAGGAGCTGGTGACTTGGTAGAAAATGGCTGTCCAGCAAGGTGAACTAGGGTTTTTACCCCTCAATCATGGAGCTGGAGACATGGGAGAGTTACTGGGGGCAGCTAGTTACTAGATGAACGTGTGGTAGAAAGTTGAGGCCAAGGTAAATAGTAAAAGTGATCAAGAAGAGGGTTTTGGTAATTTTGCAGAAGGTGTTTGATCAGTGTTTGGTCAAGCAAATGATCTCCACTTGCCATGACACCTAACAGGATTGAATGACATGTGAAAATAGGGTGTTTCACCAAATTTGGGCTCATTTGAAGAAACTAGCCAATGTAACTTTGGTGAACCCTAGAAAACAACAGAAATGGCTTCATCTTGTTTGAGTCAAGCTAATCATCTCCCCTTGATGCACCACTTGGTGTAGTTTCATCATTTGGGGTATTGATCATGCCCACAAAGTTTGAAGCTCCAGGTAAAAAGTTGGTAATGTAAAGTTGTTCAAATTTGCATTTGAACAGAAAGGGTTTTGGGGTATTCTGATCAAGTTGCTCTACTCCAAATCTTATGCCATTTGGTCTAGATGCCTTATATGGCATTTCTAGCCTGTGCACCAAGTTTGAGAGCATTTGAACAAGTTTGGCAATGTAAAGTTGCTCAAACTTCAAATATGGACAGAATGGTTATGAAGGGTTTTGAGGATGTTTTCTTGCTTCCCAAGGCATGGGACTTGGCAAGATCATCAAATATGTCATATATGACATGATAGAATTTCCCTGGAACTTTTGGAGAATATTTCCTTTGTAAATATTTCAAAAGCTTGAAATATCCAGAAAGGGTTTTAGAGGGATTGGCCCATTATTTTGAACATGACCAAGTGTTGAAACTCTTATATATGGACTATATATGTCCTATGAGTCCCCCTGAATTTTGGCAAATATTTTTAAAATACTTAAATAATTTTTCCCTATTAAAGACCATTTCTGGCCTTAAGAAAAAGCTTTTAAATAAAATAGGAAAATAACTTTTAAAATTACACCTTTGTGGTTTCTGGAAGTCCTATGACTACTAGGTCTCAAATACACCTTTTGAAATAATTTTCTCACCCTAAATTAAGCACTTGCAGTGCAAATCTCAATTCAGGGGTTTTTGGAAAACTAAATTTATAAAATACATTTTGGCCAAATTAATTTGTAAGAAATTACTATACTGTTATATAACACTTGGCATGATCATTGGGCAGAAGTTTTGGGTATGGAGATGAATTCTACAAGAGGTAATAGTTGACTTTAATGAGCACATGAAAAAGCACATGGAGAAAAACTCAATTCCAGATAAAGCCAAATGATGCTAAAAAATTTTGTTGGTCCAAATTTTCATGCTTCATTGATGCAAATAACATGTTACAAAATGCAGGGTGTGACAAGAGACTTGTGTGGTTAGTCAGGTCGTGGCCGACACCCTCGCCAGGCTTCCGCTTGAAGGTTGCCGAGATACATGACGTGTACATGGCGATAAGTGGCGAGAGCGTGTGTTAAGAAGTACACCCCTGCAGGGTTTTATATATAATCTATTCGAATAGCCGTGTCCGCAGAAATGGACTTCTGGGTTGCCTATTACAGTTCATAGACAAGTGAAAGTGGATACTCTAAAACACGCAAGATAAGCGTGAGTGCTATGGATGGCCTTCTCGTAGGGAGACGGGAGCGGATCCATAGTGGTGTATTGATTGGTGAATATGTGGACTCGTGTGCGCCACCTCAAAAGAGTTACCTACAGTCGTAGTTTAGGATAGCCACCGGGTCAAAGCTGGCTTGCTGCAGTCAAACTCTACCACCCCTTTGTTGATACTGATGCATATGTAGCTAGTTCTGATGTAAGTCTTGCTGAGTACCTTTGTACTCACGTTTGCTTAATTTATGTTTTTGCAGAGAGACTTCAGTCTCGCTAGTGGTTCCGTGTGGACTTCGACGTTTAGCTTGTTACCTCAGCTACGATCTTGTACCCTTGGGAGGGTCTTATTGATAGTCAGGCTTTTTTTCAGCCTTCTTCATTTGTAGTTGTCTGTACTCAGACATGTTATGCTTCCGTTGCCTGTATGCTCTGTATGTTGGGTCATGTGACCTCTGTTTGTAATGAATGCTATGATGGCTCTTCTGGGCCTTTATCTATATGAGTTGTTGAGTGAAGTTGTGATGCCGTGTTGTACAACACATACTGGCATGTTATGCGTACGTGTAATGTGTATTGCTATGTGTGGGATCCGACACCTAGTTGTTTACCCTTGGTAGCCTATCTTACAGGGAAATGTCTCCTAGTGCTTCCACTGAGCCTTGGTAGCTTGCTACTGCTCCGGAACACTTAGGCTGGCCGGCATGTGTCCTTCTTCGTTCCTGTGTCTGTCCCTTAGGGGAAATGTCACGCGTTGTTCCCTTAAGTCCTTGTAGCTTGCTACGACTTGGGTTCATACGTTGATGACCGACACGTTCGTTGCTGGGTCATGTATGCCTGTCTCTGTAATTTAGTGCCACTTTTGGTTTATAAATAGTCATGTCGGCCCGGGTTCTCTATCATATGGATGCTAGCGACACTATCATATACGTGTGCCAAAATGCGCAAACTGTCCCGGGCCAGGTAAGGTGGCACCCGTGGGGATACCGTGCGTGAGGCCGCAAAGTGATATGACGTGTTACAGGCTAGACCTGTGTGACTTAGGATCGGGGTCCTGACAGATATTATCTTTGAGTAATTGTATCCGGTTGTGAAGACTTATCCTTATGAACCAATGTATATATAATTTTTGCGCTATTATATTGTGAGCGACTTTCACCTCCTGTGCGGCCGTTTATTTAAATCTGAAAGTTTCTAGTCGTCGGCTTCAGCCCCCATGTAAATATTACTAGGGTGTTCGGTCGTATGCATAAACACTCTTTATCCAACGTCTTGGTCCATGTAGGAGGTGTATGCGGAGCGAACCAGGCAATCAGACTATGCGGCTTTATTGCTTCCAGTTAGCCATAGGTGTTTGACAAGTAGGACTAAGTACTAGCCCCTAGTGCGTATATGGTGTTTCCGAATTAAGGTATCGATTTGTACGCGGCTGGGCAAAAAACCAACCCTTCATATAACACGGGGTAGATCTCCATCGATCGTAGTATGACACCAAGTCGCCGGATCGCAGACCAGATTCTTGCCTATCATGACAGTCAGTTTTCGACTTTCTGAAGGTTGGAATACAACTAAAGAGGGACAACTCGAGGGAACATATAACTTTCTGAGTTGTGGATGCATAGTTAGCATGTCAAACTAGTTCAACATATTTCTTCCAGATAACCCATGCATAAAGGTAGAATTGGCAGAGTCACAATGTAGAATGGAGAACTCATCAAGAGCACTCTGGTCGTGATCATTTGGTTCAAAAGAACTTCTGTGTCAGAACCCCGATCCTAAGTCACACAGGTCTAGCCTGTAACACATCATATCACTTTGCGGCCTCACGCACGGTATCCCCACGGATGCCACCTTACCTGGCCCGGGACCGTTTGCGCATTTTGGCACACGTATATGATAGTGTCGCTAGCATCCATATGACAGAGAACCCGGGCCGACATGACTAGTTATAAACCAAAAGTGGCACTAAATTACGGAGACATGCATACATGACCTAGCAACGAACGTGTCGGTCATCAACGTATGAACCCAAGTCGTAGCAAGCTACAAGGACTTAAAGGAACAACGCGTGGCATTTCCCCAAAGGGATTGACACATGAAAGAAGAAGGACACATGCCGGCCAACCTAAGTGTTCCGGAGCAGTAGCAAGCTACCAAGGCTCAGTGGAAGCACTAGGAGACATTTCCCTGTAAGATAGGCTACCAAAGGTAAACAACTAGGTGTCGTATCCCACACATAGAAATACACATTACACATACGCATAACATGCAAGTATGTGCTGTACAACATGGCATCACAACATAACTCAACAACTCAAATAGATAAAGGCCCAAAAGAGCCATCATAGCTTGTATTACAAACAGAGGTCACATGACCCAACATACAGAGCATACATGCAACGGAAGCATAACATGTCTGAGTACAGACAACTACAAATGAAAAAGGCTGAGAAGCGTGACTATCTACAAGACCCTCCCAAGGGGACAAGATCGTAGCTGAGGCAACAAGCTAAATGTCGAAGTCCACGCGGAACCACTAGCGAGACTGAAGTCTCTCTGCAAAACATAAATTAAGCAAACGTGAGTACAAAGGTACTCAACAATACTTACATCAAAACTAACTACATATGCATCAGTATCAACAAAGGGGGGGGGGGGTGGAGTTTGACCGCAGCAAGCCAGCTTTGACTCGGTGGCTATCCTGAACTACGACTGCAAGTAACTCTTTTGAGGTGGTGCACACGAGTCCACATATTCACCAACCAATACACCACTATGGATCCGCTCCCGTCTCCCTACGAGAAGGCCATCCATAGCACTCACGCTTATCTTGCGTGTTTTAGAGTATCCACTTTAACTTGTCTATGAACTGTAATAGGCAACCCAGAAGTCCATTTCTGCGGACACGACTATTCGAATAGATCATATATAACCCCGAAGGGGTGTACTTCTTCACACACGCTCTCACCACTTACCGCCGTTTACACGACATGTACTCGGCAACCTTCAAGCGGGATCCCAACGAGGGTGTCGGCCACGACCTGACTAACCACACAAGTCCCTAGTCCAGGTTTATCGCCTATTTGGGTTCCATCCGTGGGGAGATCCGGCCGGGGTGTCGCTCATGGCCCCAAATGATGTGTACAGGGTCCCCGCATCACCAAACGGGCGACTGGTACACCGTGCTACGTACCTGCCGCGTCACAGCCCACCCTGAGGGTCAGCGCTGCGCATGACCTCCAGTAAACTACAAACACCAGAAACTAGTTGCAACTCCTGGGCAGAGGACAAGGGCAGTTAATAAGTCGAGAGGGTCCATTGGTTTCGGGCCCAATGCATGGTAGTAACTGGTCATGGATCAACCAACACAGAACTCAGTTCCTGAGGACGGCTGCAATGAGACAACCCACCATGTACTCCTACATGGCCTCTCATCGCTACCTTTACCAAATCGTGTTCACACACTTAGCTCACACACGTTAGGACATGTTCATCACCATTCCAATTCATCCCCGATGAATCATACCTGACACAACTCTAAGCAATAGCAGGCATAACCAGAAAGCATGAATGAGTAGGCACAACATGGCTCAAACAACTCCTACTCATACTAGTGGGTTTCAACTATTTACTGTGGCAATGACAGGTCATGCAGTGGAAAGGGGTTCAACTACCGCAGCAGGTAACAGTTGAAGCGTTGTTGTCCTAATGCAGTAAAAGAGAGCAAGAGCGAGAGAGTGGGATTTTATCGGAATGCTCAATGGGGTTTGCTTGCCAGGCACTTCTGAAGATAACATCGGGTCTTCATCGGTGTCATCGATCACATCGTCGGAACACGTCTACTGAAAGGGAACAACACCGGCAACAGAGAAGAAACACAATCAATGCAATGCACAATATGATGCATGATCATGACATGGCATTATGTTGTGATTTGAGCTAATGCAACTAGCAACAGGTTAAATGAAGTTCGTTTGAATCCAAGATTCAAATTCAAACTCCATATGTGGATATTCAAATGCCATTTATAATATTTGGCCTAAACAGTGGCTTTAAGTTATTCAAACATGCATGAAAATGCCATAAACAGATTCCTTGAATTTTTCTGATCAATTTTCATATATAAATTATTTTCATCTGAGTTATAGTTTATTTTCTGTGATTTTTAGAAGTTTTAGCTATTTTCTGTAATAAATAAATCATTTCTGATTTATTTAAAATTCCAGAAAACACTTATTGCGTCAGCATGACGTCACTGTGATGTCAGCAGGTCAAGAGGGCTGTTCGGGTCAAATCTGACCAGTGGGTCCCACTGGTCAGTCTCTCAGGGCTAACTAAAAGTTTTAAAACTAAACTAAAGGTTAACAGAGTCTGGGCCCCACGTGTCAGTGACACAACTAGCTAACAGGGTTAGTTAGCCTTAAGTTAATACTAACTAAGCTGTCAGTGGGCCCAGGGCCCACATGTCAGTGTCCAATCTAACTAACAGAAATAAATAACACTAAACTAAGTCTAGACCTTAATTAGTTAGGGGCCTGGGTCCACCTGTCATTGACCCAGGGGGGGGGGTCATTAGTGCCTGAACTAATTGGGCCACGTCAGCTTCACCGGAACCTCGCCGGCGGTGACCAAAACGACGGCGGCGCGACTCGGGAACACGCTACGGGCGACGTTTTGGCTTGCTGAGGGTACCAGGGCATAGCCCTTGCTCGCCCGCATCCATCCACGCAAGTGGGAGGAGCTGGGGTGGCCGAAGCTTGTTGGAAACGAGCTCGCGGCAGCGCCGGAGTTCGGGCACCGACGGGTTAGGTGCTACGGGGCACGGGGAGGTGAGCTAAAGGGCTCTACGGACTCCTAGGAGCGTGCTGAACACGACGGAAGGCTTGGACGCGAGCTTTGCTAGCTCTGTCCACGACGGCAACATGTTCGGCGGCGAGGAGCTCCGGTCACGGCGGAAACGGCGCTACGGCAAGGGGGCAAATAAAAAGGAGAGAGGGGAAATGCAGTGGAGCTCACAGCGAGGACGAGGAGGTGGTCCACGAGCTCGGGGGTGTCCTTGATGCTGCGAATCGAGCAGCGGCTATCGCCGGCCGTGGCGATGAAAACGGCGATGATGGCGTGGCATTGGGGCACCTGGCATCGCGTGCGTCCTCTTAGAGCTTCACGGATCCAAGGCGGAGCTCATGGGCTAACTGGCCGGGCATGGGGATGCTTGTGGCCGCGGCAACGGCGAACGGCGGCGACGGCCGTGTTCGGTGGGGAAACAAAGGAGGGGGAGAACATTCGGGGGAGAGAGGGAGAGGGGCAGGGGGTTCTGGCGTCTTCGTGGCATCGTCGAGAGACATCCAGGTGGGAGGAGGAGGGAGGCACGCAGGGAGGAACTGGCGCGGCTCGGCGGCGCGCCTGGCACAGAGCTGCTTCTCCTCCTGGCAGGAGGAAGAAGACAGCGCTGCCCCTAGTGGGCTGGGCCGCTACAGTGCTGGGCCAGCTACAGGTAAGTGGCCGCCAGTTAAGTGCTCTCGCTCTCCTTTTATTTTTGTTTTCCATTTTCTGTTTTTGTTTTGCTTTAATAAAAATGCTAGAGCATTTTCATAAATCATGAAAATATTTGTGGGCACATATTGAATTAATTTCAATAGCCCTCAACTAGTTTCACAATTATTAGAGCATTTAAACTATTTATAGAATTTAAACGCTCCAATTCAAATACAATATGGATTAATTCAAAAATCCAGAATGTTTCTAGAAATATGTGCAACATTTTTGGCAGAGGTTTTTAATCAATCCAAAAATGATGAACTTTTCCAGAGGGCATTTTGGGTTCATTGAAAAGATTTTAATTTGACCCTAGTTGAATTCATTTGGTGGTAGGGTTTGAACATCCCCATTTTCAGTTTCTGAGAAATTTAAACATGATGTACATGAGGACCAAGCAAGGCAGGCAAGGGCCGGTCTAGGGCTGTGACAACTCACCCCCACTAAACAAGAATCTCGTCCCGAGATTCAAGCGTAGGGTAAGAAATCAGAGGGGGCACTAACTAACACAATCTTCATGATCCAAGTGCCCTTCATATAAATGTTGATTGCTAGCATCATGTTGATCTTGAAACCCTTTCTTTTGAGGTCTTTGTCCAACACGGTGACGACGAAAGAAACTCTACAAAATTGATCTTCTGAAAGATCGAGCAACTCAAGATCAATTTATGGAGTGAGACGTTGAAACATCTCTTGAGCTGAGACTCGGAACACACATCCGGAGGGATGGAATAAAACAAACGATGAAGATTTACTTGGCAGGCAAAATTCCACACCTAAGAAGATGGTGATCAATGTCACTAGATGGGGCACCTTAAAGAAGATGACTCGTAGAATTATCCCCTTAAGTGGCAAAAAGAATTACTTTTGATATAAAGATCATTGAAACTCTCTATACCAGCCGGAGGCAAATCACATCCGATCGTTTGACGGAGTTCGAAAGAATGACATTCTCCATCTGGAATGGATGATGTGGACTGCCTTGTAAAAGACAATGCCAATGTTGATTTTTCTTATCACCGGAAATGGATGGGACCCATGGCAAGTCCACTTCTGAAAATAATCCTGAACAACAGTGGCTGAGAAAGGCAATCCATGGAAAATTGGCACATTGGCGGTGCAAGCTAGGAACAAAATGCAAATGCTGGGAATGATTCTGGTAACTGGGGTGAATCCCAACAGTAGAGAGTGAAACTACTCTTTGAGAGGTTATAGCATAACCAAGAACACTGGGAGCAATCTCGGTTAGTGCCAGTGATAACACCTAGTGCTTGTGCGTGCTCTCAAGAACTTGAGCATTCCCATATTCATCAAGGTTTTACCAATATCCGTGTCAAGGATCCTGGCAACACCACATATTACCATGATGAATAATGATGGATGGTGCAGATGCAAAGGAAGATAACACTTTCTCAGATTTCACCTTAGCGGAGTCAAGGGGCAAAATCTAGGTAATCGACCGAGAGACATTTAGCACTCCGCTTCTAATGTTCTCCTTGATGTGCTAGCGCAACCCATTTAGTAAAATGGTTTGGTACCTAGAACGTCAAGTAAAAGGTCGGACTTCAGGAGCACAAAAATCCATAAGGAACAACTAGGGAGTAATTCCTACGAAGTCCTCATGGGGAGGTGGCCAACTTCTTCAATCAAGATACTACAACAATAGGTCTTCCGGCTGGGTGTGTTGGCCACGACATCCACCTTACCGGTTATCGAGAGACCAATATTATAGTTCTAGGAAAAAGGCTCCAACCATCATATCTGCCTGTGATTCAGTTCTGGTTGGTGTCAGGATATTCCAGACTCATCGAGTCTAGAAATAAAGAATGTTTGCAACACAAATCGATGAGACGGCGTTGCGAGATTCTCGGGGAGTGAACTACGATAGCAAGCTCCAAAACATGAGCTAGTTCTACTACATACGTGTGAACACGTTGTCTAAGACAAGCATGACCACGTATTAGTCTTATAATAAAATACTACCGAGTTTCAGGTTAGGAATCATCATTGAAGATAACGAAGTCTTGTGCATGTCCGTCCGGGCCCTTTGGGATTAGCGCATGAACTTCTTTTCTTGAACAAATCAATCAGTGGCTTAGTGTGCTAGGGATACATATAGAATGAAGATGATCAGTCTATCAGTCCATAGAATACTTCGCACGTTTGCATGGCTAACTTGGGATGACTCCAGAGGAAGTAAAACAAGCTTTCTCCAATTCACGGCGGCAACTTACATCAAGTACTCGTGAATTAGGGGAAGCCACTTCTTACATCAAGACATCTACTTCATGAGCTAACACAAAGATGATGCTTACAAAAGTTTCCAATGCTAGCTTTAATGTTCATCATGAATCATGGAGAAGATAAACATGTCACCGATGGACTCGACAACATTTCATCGACGCTTCCTTAAAATGGAATTCCATAACTATGTGAACAAGGTGATAACATTGGTCAGACCAATAGATGTAACGGTGTATGCTCGAGGGATCAACCACGAGTAAGACAACATTACGAATACCATTGGTTCTGATTTGATTTGAGGATAGCCCATACTCAAATCAAAGTTTTGATACGACAATAGGTCCAACAACTGATCACAGGGACCAATTGATGAAGATATCATCTATCTTCAACACACGCAAATATACCCCTTGAAATGAACTAAGCTAGCAAGCTTTTATCTTCCAACTCTCCAAGTTATTATTTAGCTTAACCAATTAGCTCAAGGGGTAACTGACACAGATTCTTGGGGAATGGCTGGTTTACAGAGAAAACAGCTTGATCACGAGCTCAACGCATCGGTCAGGGAACAACCTGGTGATACTTCCGGGAAGATAACCGGAAAATCACGAACCACCGATATGTTACTAGGCTCGGGAACAATCTTGCTTTTCAGGGCAAGACGATATGATCAAATGAGCGAGGACTTAACAAAATCCTAACTCATTGATCGAAGAGTGCACCAGAAATAAGGACTAGGTAGCACGATCAACCTTAGGGTGATGATTCAATAGTCAACTCGCTAAGGATGAGGTTATTGTCCATTTAACTACCAAGCAACGGAGTTGCTAGGAGTATTGATTTCACACATCACAATTCATTTGTCAGTATTCCGGTTACAACAACACGGAGACCAAGGAATGAACGATGATGGTGAGAAGTATCACTGTATCAAGAGTTCATAAGAGATAGTGCAATTCTCATGACATTCTTGACATAAAGATGGTAATACTCCAGGATAGAACAGTTTAGAAGTTGGATTAGCATTCTTCATCTGTGAAGTACAACTTCTTTGACCCAATCCTGGATATGGATAAGGTACTGGAGTTTGTTTCTCCTAGTCCTTCCAGAATAGAATGGCTTGACGGACCACAAGACTAAAAGGCATCGATGAACACGAGTGCACAACTACTCCTGACTATCAACTGATAGATGAGGGTCATAATACAACTAGATAGGGGCAACTCAAAGGAACATATAACTTTCTGAGTTGTGGGTGCATAGATTAGTATGCCGAACTTTCAACATATTTCTTCCGGATAATCCATGCAGAAAGGTAGGACTGGCAGAGTCACAATATGAATGGAGTACTACTCAAGAGCACTCTGGTTGTGATCTTTGGTTCAGAAGAACTTCTGCAATGATGGTCCATGGTATTGGAAGAACGATAACCACGAACCTCGAGGACTATCACAAGGTTGCTAGTATCCTAAAGGGACGAGCAAATACTGCCAACATGAATTAAGTAGAACGAATCTCGGGTCCAAGAACCCAGGAGTAGAATGCCTACTAACTAAATGGCATCACGGGATGCTTTCGAGAACAATGGCCAGAATCATCATACTGGGAATATAAAGCATTGCTAGATTACTGGGTGATCCTCAAAAACAGCTAGAGTCATAATAATAACTCCAACGCACGTGTCGAGGTAACGGAGTACCTCCACACACCGACTAGTGTGATTAATCTGGCCTAAAAGGACATCGGGAATAGGGAGGAAAGGTTTGCAAATACATCAGACTATTTAGAAACCTGGGATGACTCGGACAGCATAACGGCTGTAAATGCTCGAAATACTTTTGAGATCCAAACAAGAGGGTAGCATAACCACTCAACATCATCATGTCAAGGTTCTGAGACCAACAGTTGAACAAACAGAAGTAGTAGAAACTGAACTGAGGGTTGAAACCACATTAACGTGATCCTGATAAATAGAATGAGAATCCTAGTTCTTAATCCCCGTAGAAGAAGAAGGTGACTCAGATCAGAAGGTCATAGGGTAAAGAAGTAAAAAGAGCCTTACGTTCCCTTCCACAATCAATTCCCTTACATAACTAAAGAATTTCTAGACACGACTTCGACCAGTTTGGCTTACTAATCCTACAGGCAGTCAGGCTCTGATACCAAATCTGTCAGGACCCCGATCCTAAGTCACACATGTCCAGCCTGTAACATATCATATCACTTTGCGGCCTCACGCACGGTATCCCCACGGGTGCCACCTTACCTGGCTCGGGACCGTTTGCGCATTTTGGCACACGTATATGATAGTGTCGCTAGCATCCATATGACAGAGAACCCGGGCCGACAAGACTAGTTATAAACCAAAAGTGGCACTAAATTACATAGACATGCATACATGACCCAGCAACGAACGTGTCGGTCATCAACGTATGAACCCAAGTCGTAGCAAGCTACAAGGACTTAAAGGAACAACGCGTGACATTTCCCGTAAGAGACAGACACAGGAACGAAGAAGGACACATGCCGGCCAGCCTAAGTGTTCCGGAGCAGTAGCAAGCTACCAAGGCTCAGTGGAAGCACTAGGAGACATTTCCCTGTAAGATAGGCTACCAAAGGTAAACAACTAGGTGTCGGATCCCACACATAGCAATACACATTACACGTACGCGTAACATGCAAGTATGTGCTGTACAACATGGCATCACAACATAACTCAACAACTCAAATAGATAAAGGCCCAGAAGAGCCATCATAGCATTTATTACAAACAGAGGTCACATGACCCAACATACAGAGCATATAGGCAACAAAAGCATAACATGTCTGAGTACAGACAACTACAAATGAAAAAGGCTGAGAAGCCTGACTATCTACAAGACCCTCCCAAGGGGACAAGATCACAGCTGAGGTAACAAGCTAAACATCGAAGTCCACGCGGAACCACTAGCGAGACTGAAGTCTCTCTGCAAAACATAAATTAAGCAAACGTGAGTACAAAGGTACTCAGCAAGACTTACATCAGAACTAACTACATATGCATCAGTATCAACAAAGGGGGGGGTGGAGTTTGACCGTAGCAAGCCAGCTTGGACTCGGTGGCTATCCTGAACTACAACTGCAAGTAACTCTTTTGAGGTGGCGCACACGAGTCCACATATTCACCAATCAATACACCACTATGGATCCGCTCCCGTCTCCCTACGAGAAGGCCATCCATAGCACTCACGCTTATCTTGTGTGTTTTAGAGTATCCACTTTCACTTGTCTATGAACTGTAATAGGCAACCCAGGAGTCCATTTTCGCGGACACGGCTATTCGAATAGATCATATATAACCCTACAAGGGTGTACTTCTTCACACACGCTCTCACCACTTACCGCCGTTTACACGACATGTACTCGGCAACCTTCAAGCGGATGCCCAACGAGGGTGTCGGCCACGACCTGACTAACCACACAAGTCCCTAGTCCAGGTTTATCGCCTATTTGGGTTCCATCCGTGGGGAGATCCGGCCGGGGTGTCGCTCACGGCCCCAAACGATGTGTATAGGGTTCCCGCATCACCAAACGGGCGACCAGTACACCGTGCCACGTACCTGCCGCGTCACAGCCCACCCCGAGGGTCAGCGCTACGCACGACCTCCAGTAAACTACAAACACTAGAAACTAGTTGCAACTCCTGGGCAGAGGACAAGGGCAGTTAATAAGTCGAGAGGGTCCATTGGTTTCGGGCCCAATGCATGGTAGTAACTGTTCATGGATCAACCAACACAGAACTCAGTTCCTGAGGACGGCTGCAATGAGACAACCCACCATGTACTCCTACATGGCCTCTCATCGCTACCTTTACCAAATCGTGTTCACACACTTAGCTCACACACGTTAGGACATGTTCATCACCATTCCAATTCATCCCCGATGAATCAGACCTGACACAACTCTAAGCAATAGCAGGCATAACCAGAAAGCATGAATGAGTAGGCACAACATGGCTCAAGCAACTCCTACTCATACTAGTGGGTTTCAACTATTTACTGTGGCAATGACAGGTCATGCAGTGGAAAGGGGTTCAACTACCGCAGCAGGTAACAGTTGAAGCGTTGTTGTCCTAATGCAGTAAAAGAGAGCAAGAGCGAGAGAGTGGGATTGTATCGGAATGCTCAATGGGGTTTGCTTGCCAGGCACTTCTGAAGATAACATCGGGTCTTCATCGGTGTCATCGATCACATCGTCGGAACACGTCTACTGAAAGGGAACAACACCGGCAACAGAGAAGAAACACAATCAATGCAATGCACAATATGATGCATGATCATGACATGGCATTATGTTGTGATTTGAGCTAATGCAACTAGCAACAGGTTAAATGAAGTTCGTTTGAATCCAAGATTCAAATTCAAACTCCATATGTGGATATTCAAATGCCATTTATAATATTTGGCCTAAACAGTGGCTTTAAGTTATTCAAACATGCATGAAAATGCCATAAACAGATTCCTTGAATTTTTCTGATCAATTTTCATATATAAATTATTTTCATCTGAGTTATAGTTTATTTTCTGTGATTTTTAGAAGTTTTAGCTATTTTCTGTAATAAATAAATCATTTCTGATTTATTTAAAATTCCAGAAAACACTTATTGCGTCAGCATGACGTCACTGTGATGTCAGCAGGTCAAGAGGGCTGTTCGGGTCAAATCTGACCAGTGGGTCCCACTGGTTAGTCTCTCAGGGCTAACTAAAAGTTTTAAAACTAAACTAAAGGTTAACAGAGTCTGGGCCCCACGTGTCAGTGACACAACTAGCTAACAGGGTTAGTTAGCCTTAAGTTAATACTAACTAAGCTGTCAGTGGGCCCAGGGCCCACATGTCAGTGTCCAATCTAACTAACAGAAATAAATAACACTAAACTAAGTCTAGACCTTAATTAGTTAGGGGCCTGGGTCCACCTGTCATTGACCCAGGGGGGGGGGGGTCGAACTAATTGGGCCACGTCAGCTTCACCGGAACCTCGCCGGCAGTGACCAAAACGACGGCGGCGCGGCTCGGGAACACGCTACAGGCGGCGTTTTGGCTTGCTGAGGGTACCAGGGCGTAGCCCTTGCTCGCCCGCATCCATCCACACAAGTGGGGGGGGGGAGCTGGGGTGGCCGGAGCTCGTCGGAAATGAGCTCGCGGCGGCGCCGGAGTTTGGGCACCGATGTGTTAGGTGCTACGGGGCATGGGGAGGTGAGCTAAAGGGCTCTACGGACTCCTAGGAGCGTGCTGAGCACGACGGAAGGCTCGGACGCGAGCTTTGCTAGCTCTGTCCACGGCGGCAACATGTTCGGTGGCGAGGAGCTCCGGTCACGGCGGAAACTTCGCTACGGCTAGGGGGCAAGCAAAAAGGAGAGAGGGGAAATGCAGTGGAGCTCACAGCGAGGACGAGGAGGTGGTCCACGAGCTCGGGGGCATCCTTGATGCTGCGAATCGAGCAGCGGTGATCGCCGGCCGTGGCAATGAAAACAACGATGATGGCATGGCATTGGGGCACCTGGCGTCGCGTGCGTCGTCTTAGAGCTTCACGGATCCAAGGCGGAGCTCATGGGCTAACTGGCCGGGCGTGGGGATGCTGGTGGCCGCGGCAACGGCGAATGGCGGCGACGGCCATGTTCGGTGGGGAAACAAAGGAGGGGGAGAACGTTCGGGGGAGAGAGGGAGAGGGGCAGGGGGTTCTGGCGTCTTCGTGGCATCGTCCAGAGACATCCAGGGGGGAGGAGGAGGCCGGCATGCAGGGAGGAGCTGGCATGGCTCGGCGGCGCGCCTGGCACGCAGCTGCTTCTCCTCCTGGCAGGAGGAAGAAGATAGCGCTGCCCCTGGTGGGCTGGGCCGCTACAGTGCTGGGCCAGCTACAGGTAAGTGGCCGCCAGTTAAGTGCTCTCGCCTCCTTTTATTTCTGTTTTCCATTTTTTGTTTTTGTTTTGCTTTAATAAAAATGCTAGAGCATTTTCATAAATCATGAAAATATTTGTGGGCACATATTGAATTAATTTCAATAGCCCTCAACTAGTTTCACAATTATTAGAGCATTTAAACTATTTATAGAATTTAAATGCTCCAATTCAAATACAATATGGATTAATTCAAAAATCCAGAATGATCCTAGAAATATGTGCAACATTTTTGGCAGAGGTTTTTAATCAATCCAAAAATGATGAACTTCTCCAGAGGGCATTTTGGGTTCATTGAAAAGATTTTAATTTGACCCTAGTTGGATTCATTTGGTGCTAGGGTTTGAACATCCCCATTTCCAGTTTCTAAGAAATTTAAACATGATGCACATGAGGACCAAGCAAGGCAGGCAAGGGCCGGTCTAGGGCTGTGACATTCTGCCAAGGATGGTTCATGGTATTTGGAAGAATGATACCACAAACCTTGAGGATTATCACAAGGTTACTAATATCCTAAAGGAGCCAGCAAAAACTATCAACATGTAGTAGGGTGAATCTCGGGTTCAAGAACCGAGAGGTAGAATACCTACAAACTAAATGGAATCACGGGATGCTTTCGAGAATGACGGCCAAAATCATCACACTGGGAACACAAAACATGGCTAGGTTACTAGGTGATTCTCTAAGACGCCTAGGGTCATAATAATAGCTCCAACATATATGCCGAGGCACAGAGTACCTCAACTCGGTGATTAGTGTGGTTAACCTGGCCTAAAAGGACATTAAGAACAGGGAGGAAAGATTTGCAAATGCATCAGATTGTTTAGAAACCTGGGATGACTCGGGCAACATAACGACTGTAAATGCTCAAAAAAATTTTGAGATCCATGCAAAAAGGTAACATAACCACTCAACATCATAATGTCAAGGTTCTGAGATCAACTGTTTAACACACTGAGGTAGTAGAAACTGAACCGAGAGTTGAATCCACCATTAACGTGATCTTGATAGATTGATGAGAAACCTAGTTCTTAATCCCCGTTAGAGATGAGGGTGACCCAAATTGGAAGGACATAAGGTAAACAAGTAAAAAGAGCCTTACGTTCCCTTCCACAATCAATTCCCTTATATAACTAAAGAATTTCTAGACACGACTTCAACCAGTTTGGCTTGATAATCCTACAAGCAGTTAGGCTCTGATACCAAAGCTATCGGGACCCCGATCCTAAGTCACACCGGTCTAGCATGTAACACATCATATCACTTTGCGGTCTCACGCACGGTATCCCCATGGTGCCACCTTACCTAACCCGGGACCGTTTGCGCATTTTGGCTCACGTATATGATAGTGTCGCTAGCATCCATATGACAGAGAACCCGGGCCGACATGACTAGTTATAAACCAAATGTGGCACTAAATTACGGGGACAAGCATACATGACCCAACAAAGCACGTGTCGGTCAGCAGCGAGTGTTGCCGGGCTGTAGCAAGCTAACAGGACTCCGGTAAACGCCGAGTGACATTTCCCCAGAGGGGACAGACACATGAGCAAGGAAGGACACATGCCGGTCAATCCATGTGTTCTGGAGCAGTAGCAAGCTACCAAGGCTCAGTGGAAGCACTAGGAGGCATTTCCCCATCATATGGGCTACCAAGGGTAAACAACTAGGTGTCGGATCCACACATACCAAGCATTTCAATAACATACACATAATATGCTCGATATGTGCAAATACAACATCGCATCACAACAAAACTCTATGAACCAAAGTATTTATTCATTAGGCTCTGAGGAGCCAGATATTGCAAACATGGGTCTCAGGACCCAACATACAGAGCATACAAGCAACAGAAGCATAACATGTCTGAGTACAGACAACTACAAATGAAAAGGGCTGAGAAGCCTGACTAGCTACAAGACCCTCCCAAGGGTACAAGATCGTAGCTGAGGTAACAAGCTAAACGTCAAAGTCCACACGGAACCACTAGTGAGACTGAAGTCTCTCTGCAAAAACATAAATTAAGCAAACGTGAGTACACATGTACTCAGCAAGACTTACATCAGAACTAGCTACATATGCATCAGTATCAACAAAGGGGTGGTGGAGTTTAACTGCAGCAAGGCAGCTTTGACTCAGTGGCTATCCTGTACTACGACTTTTGGTAACTCTTTTGAGGTGGCGCACACGAGTCCACATATTCACCAGATCAATACACCACTATGGATCCGCTCCTATCTCCCTAGGAGAAGGGAATCCATAGCACTCATGCTTATCTTGCGCATTATAGGGTATCCACTTTCACTTGTCTATAAACTGTACAGGCAACCCAGAAGTCCTTTACCGCGGACGCGGCTATTCGAATAGATGATGTTAACCCTACAGGGGTGTACTTCTTCACACACGCTCTCGCCACTTACCACCATGTACACGTCGTGTATCTCGGCAACCTTCAAGCGAAAGCCTGGCGAGGGAGTTGGCCACGACCTGACTAACCACGCAAGTCTCTAGTCCAGGTTTATGGCCTATTCGGGTTCCATCCGCAAGGAGATCCGTCCGGGGTGTCGCTCACGGCCCCAAACGATGTGTGCAGGGTTCCCAATCCCGCCTCGCCGGATGGATCTATGCTTGGTACACCGTGCCATGGTGCCTAGTCTGTCCCAAGCCCACCTATACCAGGTGCCACTTGGTAGACTACTAGCACTACCTACAAACACCAGAAACTAGTTGCAACTCCTGGGCAGAGATCGGGTTGAATAATAAGTCGAGAGGGGCACTTAAGCATTCCAATGCGTGGTAGTAACTGTTCATTTATCACAAACACAGAACTCAGTTCTTGAGGATGGTTTCAATGAGACAACCCACCATGTACTCCTACATGGCCTCTCACCGCTACCTTTACCAAATCATGTTCACAGACTTAGCTCTCAACAGTAGGACATGTCCACAACTTTCCAATTCATTCCCAATGAACCAGACCTAACACAACTCTAAGAAATAGCAGGCATGACAAACAAGCATGGATGACTAGGCACATCAGGGATCAAACAACTCCTACTCATGCTAGTGGGTTTCAACTATTTAGTGTGGCAATGACAGGTCAGGCAGAGGAAAGGGGTTCAGCTACCGCAGCAAATAGCAGTTGAATCATTGTTGTCCTAATGCAGTAAAAGAGAGCAAGAGCGAGAGAGTGGGATTTTACCAGAATGTTCAATGGGGTTTGCTTGCCTGGCACTTCTGAAGATAGTATAACTCTTCATCAGTGTCATCGAACTCATCGTCGGAGCTACGACCACTGAGAGGGGACAATACCGGCAAACAGAGAAGGAACACAATCAATGCATTGCGACAATATGATGCATGACCATGACATGGCAATATGCTGTGATTTGAGCTAATGCAACTAAAACCAGAGGGGTTTGAGTCAATTTGAACCAAAGGTTCAAATTCAAACTCAAACTATGAATTTCCAAAGTGCATTATCTTGTTTTGATCTATACAGCAAGGTTAAGTTGCTTTGTCATGCATGAAAATGGTACAGATGGATAGATTGAATTTTTCCGATAATTTTTCATATATAAATTATTTCATTCTGAGTTATAAATTATTTTCTATGATTTTTAGAAGTCTTAGCTATTTTCTGAAATTAATAAATCATTTCTGATTTATTTAAAATTCCAGAAAGGCTTTATGATGTCAGAGTGACATCATCACTAGGTCAGCAAGTCAAAGGCGCCAGCTCAGGTCAAACCTGACGGCTGGGACCCACACGTTAGCCTCGCAACTAATTAATAGGGTTAATTAGCACTGGGTTAACACTAAACCTAATTTAGTTAGAGGCCCGAGCCCACACGTCAGTGAACCAGAGGGGGTCAAACCCCTATTCAGCGAGTCGAACCCACCGGCGACTCGACGCCGGCGAGTCCAGACGCGGCGGAGCGCGTCGGAAATCGCCCACAGGCGACCATTCGGACGGTGGATTGGTGCTACGCGTAGCTGAGGCTTGTGCGCAACTAGCTGTGCAAGCGGGAGGGGCTGGGGTGGACGAAGCTGACGGCGGCGAGCTCTTTTGCAGCCGCCGGAGTTTGGACGAGGTTGGGAATGGTGCTGTGGGGAACGGCGGAGCGAACGGCTGGGTGCTAAGGCCTCCTGGTGATGTTATGAGCACGGTGACATGCTCGGTTTCGAGCTTACGCGTCTGTGGCCACGGCGGCGACATGGCTGGCGGAGCCGAGCTCTCGGGCTTGATGGAAGTGACGGCTACGGGTGAAATCAAGCATGGAGAGAATGGGGAGAAGAAGAGGAGCTCACTGCGGTTTGTTCGGCGGTCTCAGCAAGCTTGGGGAAGCATCGGAGCGGGCGCACGGTCGCCGGCGATCTCGGACGCCCGAGGTTGAAGACGAGATTGGTGAGGCTGTTGCAGGGCTTCCGATGATGCGTGGCTCGGCGGAGAGCTTCAGTGCAAGGAGACGAAGCTCTTGGTCATGGGGATGAGGTGAGGCAGTGGCTCTGGGCACGGTGGTGGTCGTCGGCGCACTATGAGGCGCTCGGCCATGGCGATGGAGGAAGGGGAAGAGAGCAGGGGGAAGAGCAGAGAGTGAGGAATAAATAACCAGGGGGCTCTGGGCGTCTCGTGGCGCTCGAACGAGGGCGGGGATGAAGCAAGAGGTGGAAGCAATAGGTGGCTGCGGCTCGGCTGTGCGCGCGCCACGCACAGTGCTAGTAGGCGCGGGGAAGACGACGCGCGAGGAGGTGGGCTGGGCCGTCCGACTATCAAGGTAAAAGGCCCAGGTGGATTTCTTTCTCTCTCTCTTCCTCTGTTTTATTCTCTTTTTTCAGTTTTCTATTTTCTGTAATTGTTTTGGCTTTATTAAAAATGCCAGAGCATTTTCAAAAATCCTGAATATATTTGTGGGCACTGTTTGGATTATTTACAACATCCCTCATTTACTTTCAAGATTATTTGGACATTTAAATTATTTATACTATTTAAATGTCCAAGAACAAATATTGTATGATTTAACTCAATAACTCAGATTTTCCTAGAAAAATGTGCATCATTTTTGGCAGAGGGTTTCAACCAATTCAAAAAGGATGAACTTTTCTCAAGAGCATTTTGGGTTCATTGAAAAGATTTGAATTTAACCTAGTTGAATTCACTTGGTGTTAGGGTTTGAACAATCCCCATTTCAAATTCAATTGAAATTTAAACATGATGCATGGATGCCACTCACTGATGCAACTAATTATAAAGCAGAATTCTAGGGATGTGACAAGTGGCTAGCAAAGGTGGAAGGGTGAGAGTGTGTATAATCCATGGACTCAACATTAGTCATAAAGAACTCACATACTTATTGCAAAAAGTTTATTTGCCCTCGAAGCAAAGTACTATTGCGATGCTCCTAGGGGAGAGGTTGGTAGGAGTTAACCATCGCGCGCTCCCGACTTTCACACAAAGGAAGACAATCAAGAATAAACGGTTTTCCAACGTCATCACATAACTAGAAGATCATATGTGCATGCTACGGGAATCACAAACCTTAATACAAGTATTTATTTTATTCCACAATGAACTACTAGCATGACTCTAATTTTACCATCTTCATATCTCAAAACAATTGCAAGGAATCAAACTTCTCATATATTCATTGCTCTTTATGAAAGTTTTTATTATTCCCCCCTTGGATGCCTATCATATTAGGACTAAATTCATAACCCAAGAAAACTACCATGATGTTATTAGACTCTCAAAATAATAAAAGTTAAGCATGAGAGTTCAACAATTTCTTCAAAATAACATCACCGACGTGCTCAAAAAGATATAAGTGAAGCACTAGAGTAACTACCTAACTCAAATGATATAAGTGAAGCACATAGAGTATTCTAATAAATTCATGATTAATGTGTGTCACTATCAAAAGGTGTGTACAACAAGTATGATTGTGGAAAAATAAAAATCAAAGACTCAAATTATACAAGACCCTCCAAGCAGAACACATATCATGCAGTGAATAAAAGTATAGCCTCAAGTAAAATTTACTGATGGATTGAAGACAAAAGAGGGGATGCCTTTAGACGCATCCCCAAGATTAGATGCTTTGTTCTCCTGAAATATTACCTTGGGGTTCCTGGTTCCTTGGGCATCCCCAAGCTTAGGCTCTTGCCACTCCTTATTCCGTAGTCCATCAAATCTTTACCCAAACTTGAAAACTTCAGAACAGAAAACTCAACAGAAAACTCGTGAGACCCGTTAGCATAATAAATCAAATAACCACTTTAGGTACTGTTGTGAACTCATTTTACTTTTATATTGGTATTATATCTACTATATTCCAACTTCTCCATGGTTTATACCCCCCGATACTACCCATAGATTCATCAAAGTAAGCAAACAACACAATGAAAACAAAATCTGTCAAAAACAGAACAGTCTATAGCAATGTGAAAACTTCGTATACTTATGCAACTCTAAATATTCTGAAAAATTTGGAAAATGTGGGAAATTTGTATATCAATCTTGTGTGAAAATTTCAAAAAATTATCACGCTCCAGTGAATTATAGAATTTTCTGCATTGGATGCAAAAGTTTCTGATTTTCAGCAAAATCAAATCAACAATCTTCCAAACATCCCAAAGGCCTTACTCGGCACAAACACTAAATTAAAACATGAAAACACATCTAAACATAGGCTAGAATGTATATTTATTTAAAAACAGAAAATAAAAATAGTGTGTTGTCTCCCAACAAGTTCTTTGCTTTAAAGCCTTTTAGCTAGGCATTGAGATTTTAATGATGTTCACATGAAAGGCAAGAATGGAAGCACAAAGAGAGCATCATAAAACACGTGACAAACACATCTAAGTCTAACATACTTCCTATGCATAGGAATTTTATAAGCAAACAAATTATTAAGGCAAGTAATATCTAGCATATGCAAGGAAGAAGAAAGAAACAATAGCAATCTCAACATGACAAGAGGTAATTTAGTAATATTAAGATTTCTACAACCATATTTCCCTCTCTCATAATAATTGCATGTAGGGTCATATTCAAATTTTCAACAATATAGCTATCACATAAAATATTCTCTACATGATCCACATGCATGCAAAGTTGACACTTTTTCAGAATAGTGGGATTAACATAGAACAAAGTCATTACTTCTCCAAGCTCACTTTTAACTAAAAAATCATAAGATTGATCATTCTCCAAAGTAGTGGGATCAAAATTTGACATTCTTTCAAACCCACTTTCAATATTATTGCAAACATTATTATCAATCTCATATTCATATGGGATTTATATAAATATTCAAGATCATCAGAAGCATCACCCCAATCATGATCATTGCAATAAGTAGTGGACATAGCAAAATTAGCATCCCCAAGCTTAGGGTTTTCCATATCATTGATTAATTTTTGTTTTTGCAGAGAGACTTCAGTCTCACTAGTGGTTTCGCGTGGACTTCGACGTTTAGCTTGTTACCTCAGCTACGATCTTGTACCCTTGGGAGGGTCTTGTAGATAGTCAGGCTTCTCAGCCTTTTTCATTTGTAGTTGTCTGTACTCACACATGTTATGCTTCCGTTGCTTGTATGCTCTGTATGTTGGGTCATGAGACCCATGTTTGTAATATCTGGCTCCTCGGAGCCTAATGAATAAATACTTTGATTTCATAGAGTTTTGTTGTGATGCCATGTTGTATTTGCACATGTTGAGCATATTGTGTGTATGTTATTGAAATGCTTGGTATGTGTGGGATCCGACACCAAGTTGTTTACCCTTGGTAGCCTATCTTATGGGGAAATGCCTGCTAGTGCTTCCAGTGAGCCTTGGTGGCTTGCTACTGCTCCGGAACGCATGGATTGACCGGCATGTGTGTTTCCTTGCTCCTGTGTCTGTCTCCTCTGGGGAAATGTCACGCGGTCTATACCGGAGTCCTGTTAGCTCGCTACAGCCCGACAACACTCGCTGCTAACCGACACGTGCATTGTTGGGTCATGTATGCTTGTTCCTATAATTTAGTGCCACTTTTGGTTTATAACTAGTCATGTCGGCCCATGTTCTCTGTCATATGGATGCTAGCAACACTATCATATACGTGAGCCAAAATGCGCAAACGGTCCCGGGCCAGGTAAGGTGGCACCCGTGGGGATACCATGCTTGAGACCGCAAAGTGATATGATGTGTTGCATGCTAGACCGGTGTGACTTAGGAATGGGGTCCTGACACCACTCTAGTACCGCGCAACTTCCGCTGGTGCATTAAACCCACCTTATACCCTTCCTCAAAATAGCCACCATACCTACCTATTATGGCATTTTCATTGCCATTCCGAGATATATTGCCATGTAACTCCACCGTTCCGTCATTATGAGTTTTCACCTTGAGTTGTAAGTAAATAAAATTGTGATGAACATCATTATTAGAACATTGTCCCATGTGAGGTTAAAAGTAAAATTAAAATGCCAAAGAGCCCAAATAAAAAGGGAAAACTTTGTTTTTGCCACTCTAGTTTTTTCCCACTTTGCTTAAGCCACTCTAGAATTTGACATTTCACTTTTGCCACTCTTGGCTTTTGACAATATATCACTTTTGCCATTCTGTGGCAAAAGCAAAATTTTCAGAGTGGTAATTGTGATACATTGTCGAAAGCTAAGAGTGGCAAAAGGGAAATGAAAAATTATCATTTTTGCCATGGAATGGCATTTGCGATGTATTGTCAAAAGCTAAGAGTGGCAAAAGTGAGATGTCAAATTCTAGAGTGGCATAAGTAAAATTGGCAAAAGCTAGAGTGGCAAAAACAAAGTTTTCCCAATAAAAAAGAGGCCAAAGATCCCAAATAAAAAAAAGAGACCAAAGAGCCCAAAATAAAAAAATGAGAGAAAAAGAGAGAAGGGATAATGTTACTATCCTTTTCCACACTTGTGCTTCAAAGTAGCACCATGTTCTTCATGATAGAGAGTCTCCTATTTTGACACTTCCATATATTACTAGTGGGAATTTTTCCTTATATAACTTGGCTTGTATATTCCAATGATGGGCTTCCGCAAATTGCCCTAGGTCTTCATGAGCAAGCAAGTTGGATGCACACCCACTTAGTTTTCTTTTGAGATTTCATACACTTATAGCTCTAGTGCGTCCGTTACATGGAAATCCCTACTCGCTCACATTGATATCAACTGATGGACATCTCCATAGTTCATTAATTTGCCTAGTTTATGTGAGACTTTCTCCCTTCTTTTGTCTACTACCACCTTCTATTCCACCTATAGTGTTATGTCCATGGCTCACGCTCATGTATTGCGTGAAGAGTTAAAAAAGCTGAAGCGCGTAAAAAATTATGAACTAATTGCTTGGCTGACACTGGAGTAGTACATGATTTGTACTTTGTGTTGAGAAGAGGGAGTATAACATGAGTATATGATTTTGTAGGGATAACTTTCTTTAGCCATGTTATTTTTGAAGTTTCATGATTTTGCTTTCTAGTATGCTTGAAGTATTATTGTTTTTATGTCAATATTAAACTTTTGTTTTGAATCATATGGTTTTGAACATTCATTCCAAGATAATAAGAAATACCTTGATAAATATGTTAGGTAGCACTCCATATCAAAGTTCCGTTTTTATCATTTACCTACTCGAGGACGAGCAGGAATTAAGCTTGGGGACGCTTGATACGTCTCCAATGTATCTATAATTTTTGATTATTCCATGCTATTATATTATGAACTTTGGATGTTTTAAATGCATTAATATGATATTTTTTATTATTTTTGGGACTAACTTATTAACATAGTGCCCAGTGCCAGTTTCTGTTTTCCTTGTTTTTGGCTTTCGCAGAAAAGGAATATCAAAAGGAGTCCAAATGGAATAAAACTTTACGATGATTTTTCTTGGACCAGAATACACCTACAAAACTTGGAGAGGGGGCCAAAAGACCCACGAGGAGATGACAAGCCATAGGGGCGCACTCTAGGGGGGCGCCCCTGGGCTTGTGGGCCCCTCAGGAGTCCCATGTACCGCCTCTGAGCTCTATAAATACCCAAATATTCCATAAACCCTAGAGAAGTCGCCAATAATACTTTTTCACTGCCACAAGTTTCTGTTCACGTGAGATCCCATCTAGGGGCCTTTTCGGGTACTCCGCCGGAGAGGGATTCGATCACAGAGTGCATCTTCATCAACCTTGCTGCCCCTCCAATGATGCGTGAGTAGTTTACCACAGACCTACGGGTCTATAGCTAGTAGCTAGATGGCTTCTTCTCTCGTTTTGATCTTCAATACAATGTTCTCCTCGATGTCTTGGAGCTATTTTTGATGTAATCTTCTTTTGCGATGTATTTGTTGAGATACGACGAATTGTGGATTTATGATCAGATCATCTATGAATATTATATGAGTCTTCTCTGAACTCTTTTAGGCATGATTAAGATAGTTTTGTATTTCTCTTCGATCTATCAATTTGGTTTAACCAACTAGATTGTTTTTTCTTGCAATGGGAGAGGTGCTTTGTGATGGGTTCAGCGTTGTGGTATCCTCACCCGGTGACAAAAGGGGTAGCCAGGCATGTATTGTGTTGTTGCCATTACGGATAAAAAGATGGGGTTTATGTCATATTGCTTGAGTTTATCCCTCTACATCATGTCATCTTGCTTAAGGCGCTACTCTGTTTTATGATCTTAATACTCTAGATGCATGCTGGATAGCAGTCGATGAATGGAGTAATAGTAGTAGATGCATGCATGAGTTGGTCTACTTGTCACGGACGTGATGACTATATTTATGATCATTGCCTTAGATGTCATCATAACTTTGCGCTTTTCTATCAACTGCTCAACAGTAATTTGTTTACCCACCGTATGATTTTTGACAGAGAGAAGTCTCTAGTGAAACCTATGGCCCCCGGGTCTATTTTCCATCATATATTTTCAGATCTATATAACCAAAAACCCAAAAGTACCTTGCTGCAATTATTTTTGTGTTTACTTTATTTTGCCTTTTACTTTTATATTAAATCCATCTCTTTCAGATCTCACTTTTGCAAGTGATCGTGAAGGGATTGACAACCCCTTTTTCGCGTTGTGTGCAAGTGTTTGTTAATTTGTGCATGTGCATATATTGGGGACTTGCTTGTGCCTCCTACTGGATTGATACCTTGGTTCTCAATCGAGGGAAATACTTATCTTTACTTTTCTGCATCACCCTTTCCTCGTCAAGGAAAAAATCAATGCAACCTCAAGAAGTAGCAAGCAACGAGGTCAAAATCGCCCAAGCATCTATCCCGGCTAAGATTCATCTCCTTAGCCATACGAAGACCATGGAGAAGAGCTTCATACCCAGCTGCATTGTTAGTACAAGGAAACATAATCCTTAGAACATAGCAAAATTTGTCAGCTCGAAGGGAAGATAAGATAGCCCCAGCCCATGATCCTTCCAATTGCCTGCATCCATCAAAGTGAATCGTCCAATAAGTGTTATCGGGCTTCTCCTCTGGGATATGGAGTTCAGTCCAATAGTTGATGAAATCCACTACTACTTGGGACTTGATAGTAGTTCGGGGCATGTATTTTAGATGATATGGCCCAGGCTCTATTGCCCACTTAGCTACCCGACCCGTGGCTTCCCTGTTCTAGATGATATCTCCCAAAGGGGTAGAGCTGACCGCAGTGATGGGGTGTTCCTGGAAATAATGCTTCAATTTACGACTAGCCATGAAGATACCAAATTGTAGTTTTTGCCAATGTGGATATCTCTGCTTAGATTCTGTTAAAACTTCGCTAACATAATAGACCGCCTTTGTGTTGGGTAACATAGTAATAATTCAAAAAAATCCTATGTGTCACCAAGATCAATCTAGGAGATGCTAGCAATGAGAGGGAGGGAGTGCATCTTCATACCCTTGAAGATCGCTAAGTGGAAGCGTTGCAACGAATGTGGTTGATTTAGTCGTACTTGCGGCGATTCAAATCGCGGAAGATCCTATCTAGCGCCAAACGAACAACGCCTCCGCGTTCAACACACGTACAGCCCAGGGACGTCTCATCCTTCTTGATCGAGTAAGGGGGAGGAGAAGTTGAGGGAGAACTCCGACAACACGATGGCGTGGTGGCGGTGGAGCTCGTGGTTCTCCGGCAGAGCTTCGCCAAGCTCAACGGAGGAGGAGGAGGTGTAGGAGGGAGGAGGGCTGCGCCATGGGCTGAGGTTTGGCTGCCCTCCCGCTCACCCTCTATTTATAGGTTGAAGGGGAGAGGGGGCCGGCCCCCTTAGATGCATCTAGAGGGGGGGGGGGCGACCAAAGGGGGGGGTGCTTGCCCCCCAAGTTGGTGGGGGTGCGCCCCCACCCCTAGGGTTTCAACCCTAGGCGCCTTGGGCCCCTTAGTGGGGTGCACTAGCCCACTAGGGGGGCTGATTCTCACCCATATTCAGCCCACTTGGTCCACCGGGCCAGGTGGCCCCTTTCGATGGTCCCGGTACAATATCGATAACCCCATAACTTTTCCGGTGACCAAAACTGGACGTTCCATATATAAATCTTCACCTCCGGACCATTCTAGAACTCCTCATGATATTCGGGATCTCATCCAAGACTCCAAACAACTTTCGGTGACCACATACAATTCCCATTACAACTCTAGTTGTAGGAAATATGCCCTAGAGGCAATAATAAAGTTGTTATTTATATTTCCTTATATATCATGATAAATGTCTTTTATTCATGCTAAAATTGTATTAACCGGAAATTTGATACATCTGTGAATACATAGACAAAACAGAGTGTCCCTAGTATGCCTCTACTAGACTAGCTCGTTTATCAAAGATGGTTGAGTTTCCTGACCATAGACATGTGTTTTCATTTGATGAACGAGATCACATCATTAGGAGAATGTTGCGATGGACAAGACCCATCCGTTAGCTTAGCATAATGATCGTTTAGTTTTATTCCTATTGCTTTCTTCATGACTAATACATGTTCTTGTGACTATGAGATTATGCAACTCCCGAATACCGGAGGAACACCTTGTGTGCTATCAAACGTCACAATGTAACTAGGAGATCGAGAATAGGATTTGTCACTCCGAGTGTCAGAGAGGTATCTTTAGGACCTCTCGGTAATACACATCATAATAAGCCTTGCAAGCAAATGACTAATTAGTTAGTCACGAGATGATGTATTATGGAACGAGTAAAGAGACTTGCCGATAATGATATTGAACTAGGTATGATGATACCGATGATCAAATCTCGGGCAAGTAACATACCGTTGACAAAGGGAACAACGTATGTTGTTATGCGGTTTGATCGATAAAGATCTTCATAGAATATGTAGGAGCCAATATGAGCATCCAGGTTCCGCTATTGGTTATTGACCGGAGATGTGTCTCGGTCATATCTACATAGTTCTCGAACCCGTAGGGTCCGCACGCTTAACGTTTGATGATGATTTGTATTATGAGTTATGTGTTTTTGATGATCGAAGATTGTTCAGAGTCCTGGATGAGATCACAGACATGACGAGGAGTATCAAAATGGTCGGGACATAAAGATTTATATATTGTAAGGTTGTATTCGGACACCGGAATGGTTCCGGGGTGATTCAGGTATTTTTCGGAGTACCGAGGGGGTTACCGGAACCCTCGGGGAGATAATGGGCCTTATTGGGCCATAGGGAAGAAGAGGAGGCAGGCCAAGGGGAGGTGACGCGCCCCCCATGGAGTCTGAATTGGACTAGGGGAAGGGGGCGACGCCCCCTTGCCCTTTCTTACTCCCTCTCTCATTCCATCTTTCCTACTCCGAGAAGGAAAGGGAATCCTACTAGGACTTGGGAGTCCTAGTAGGACTCCCCACACTTTGCACGCCCTAGGGAGCCGGCCTCTCTCCCTCCCTCCTTTATATACGTGGGCAGGGGGCACCCTATACACAGAAGTTAATCTGTTAGCCATGTGCGGCGCCCCCCTCCACAGTTTAACAACTCAGTCATATTGTCATAGTGCTTAGGCAAAGCCCTGCGCGGATCACATCATCAACACCGTCAACACGTCGTCGTGCTGCCGAAACTCTCCCTCGATCCTCTGCTAGATCAAGAGCTCGTGGGACATCATCGTGTTGAACGTGTGCTCAAGACGGAGGTGTCGTACGTTCGGTGCTTGGATTGGTTGGATCGTGAAGGCATTCGACTACATCAACCATGTTACAAAACGCTTCCGCTTTAGGTCTACGAGGTACGTGGACACACTCTCCCCGCTCATTGCTATGCTTCTCCTAGATAGATATTGCGTGATCGTAGGAATTTTTTGAAATACTACGTTCCCCCAACACTAGCGTCACCGAACCTTAAGTGTGTAGACCCTACCGGTTCGGGAACCATGCAGACATGACCGAGATACCTCTCCGGCCAATAACCAATAGCGGGATCAGGATACCCATATTGGCTCCCACATGTTCCACGACGATCTCATCAGATGGACCATGATGTCGGGGATTCAATCAACCCCGTATACAATTCCCTCTGTCCATCGGTATGTTACTTGCCCGAGATTCGATCGTCGGTATCCCCATACGTTGTTCAATCTCGTTACCGGCAAGTCTCTTTACTCGTTCGATAACACATGATCCCATTACTAACTCCTTAGTCACATTGAGCTCATTATGATGATGCATTACCAAGAGGTCCCAGAGATACCTCTCTGTCATACGAGTGACAAATCCCAGTCCTGATTCATGCCAACCCAACAGACACTTTCAGAGATACCTGTAGTGCACCTTTATAGTCACCCAGTTACGTTGTGACGTTTGGTACACCCAAAGCATTCTTATGGTATCCGGGAGCTGCACAATCTCATGGTCTAAGGAAATGATACTTGACATTATAAAAGCTCTAGCAAACAAATTACATGATCTTGTGCTATGATTAGGACTGGGTCTTGTCCATCACATCATTCTCCTAATGATGTGATCCTGCTATCAACGACATCCAATGTCCATGGTCAGGAAACCACAACCATCTATTGATCAATGAGCTAGTCAACTAGAGGATCACTAGGGACATGTCGTGGTTTATGTATTCACACATGTATTACGGTTTCCGGTTAATACAATTATAGCATGAAAAATATACAATTATCATGAACACGAAAAAATAATAATAACCATTTTATTATTGCCTCTAGGGCATATTTACAACAGTCTCCCACTTGCACTAGAGTCAATAATCTAGTTAAATTATGATGAATTGAACACCCATAGAGTTCTGGTGCTGATCATGTTTTGCTCGTGGAAGAGGTTTAGTCAATGGATCTGCGACATTCGGATCCGTATGTACTTTACAAATATTTATGTCTCCATCTTGAATATAGCCATGAATGGAGTTGAAGTGGCGCTAGATGTGCTTGGTCTTCTTGTGAAACCTGGGCTCCTTGGCAATGGCAATAGCTCCAGTGTTGTCACAGAAGAGAGTCATCGGGCCCGACGCATTGGGAATCACTCCTAGGTCAGTGATGAACTCCTTCATCCAGACTCCTTCCCGCGCTGCTTCTGAAGTGGCTATGTACTCCGCTTCACATGTAGATTCCGCCATGACGCTTTCATTGCAACTGCACCAGCTAACTACCCCACCATTCAGAATATACACGTATCCGGTTTGTGACTTGGAGTCATCCGGATCTGTGTCGAAGCTAGCATCGACGTAACCCTTTACCACGAGCTCTTCGACACCTTCATAAACGACAAACATATCCTTAGTCCTTTTCAGGTACTTCAGGATATTCTTGACCACTGTCCAATGTTCCATTCCGGGATTGATTTGGTACCTCCCTACCAAACTTATGGCGAGGTTCACATCAGGTCTGGTACACAACATGGCATACATAATAGAGCCTATGGCGGAGGCATAGGGGATGACACTCATCTTTTCTCTATCTTCTGCCGAGGTCGGGCATTGAGCTGTGCCCAATCTCACACCTTGCAATAGAGGCAATAACCCCTTCTTGGACTGATCCATATTGAACTTCTTAAATATCTTGTCAAGGTATGTGCTTTGTGAAAGACCAATGAGGCATCTCGATCTATCTCTATAGATCTTGATGCCCAATATGTAAGCAGCTTCTCCAAGGTCCTTCATTGAAAAACACTTATTCAAGTAGGCCTTTATGCTTTCCAAAAGTTCTATATCATTTCCCATTAACTATATGTCATCCACATATAATATGAGAAATTCTACAAAGCTCCCACTCACTTTCTTGTAAATACATGTTTCTCCATAAGTCTGTATAAACCCAAATGCTTTGATCACTTCATCAAAGCGAATGTTCCAACTCCGAGATGCTTACACCAGCCCATAGATGGACGCTGGAGCCTGCATACCTTGTCAACATTCTTAGGATCGACAAAACCTTCTGGATACATCATATACAATTCTTCCTTAAGGAAACTGTTAAGGGATGCTATTTTGACGTCCATTTGCTAGATCTCATAATCATAAAATGTGGCAATTGCTAACATGATTCAGACAGACTTCAGCATCGCTACGAGTGGGAAAGTCTCATGGTAGTAAACTCCTTGAACTTGTCGATAATCCTTAACGACAAGACGAGCCTTATAGACGGTCACATTACCATCTGCGTCAGTCTTCTTCTTAAAGATCCACTTATTCTCTAAGGCTTGCCGATCATTGGGCAAGTCCGCCAAAGTACATACTTTGTTCTCATACATGCATCCTATCTATGATTTCATGGCATAAAGCCAATTGTTGGAATCCGGGCCCACCATCGCTTCTTCATAGTTTGAAGGTTCACCGTTGTTTAACAATATGATTTCCAGGACAGGGTTGTCGTACCTTCTAGTGCGGAAAGTGTCCTCGTGGACCTACGAAGTTCAGTAGCAACTTGATCTGAAGTTTCATGATCATCATCATTAACTTCCTCTCTTGTTGGTGTAGGCACCACAAAAACATCTTCATGTGCTGCGCTACTCTCTAGTTCAAGAGGGGGTACAATTACCTCATCAAGTTCTACTTTCCTCCCACTTAATTCTTTTGAGAGAAACTCTTTCTCCAGAAAGGATCCATTCTTGGCAACAAAGATCTTGCCTTCAGATCTGAGGTAGAAGGTATACCCAATAGTTTCCTTAGGGTATCATATGAAGACGCACTTTCCTGATTTGGGTTCGAGCTTTTCAGGTTGAAGTTTCTTCAACATAATCTCCAAAATTTCAAAAACGACAGCTTAGGTTTCTTCCCAAACCATAATTCATACAGTGTCGTCTCAACGGATCTAGATGGTGCCCTATTTAAAGTGAATGCGGCAGTCTCTAAAGCATAACCCCAAAATGATAGCGGTAGATCGGTAAGAGACATCATAGATTGCACCATATGCAATAGAGTGCGATTACGACGTTTGGACAAACCATTACATTGAGGTTTTCCAGGCGGCGTGAGTTGTGACCCAATTCCACATTTCCTTAACTGCGTGCCAAACTCGTGACTCAAATATTCTCCTCCACGATGAGATCGTAAGAACTTTATTTTCCTGTCACGTTGATTCTCTACCTCGCTCTTAAATTCCTTGAACTTTTCAAAGGTCTTAGACTTGTGTTTCATTAAGTAGACATACCCATATCTACTTATGCCATCAGTGGGGGTGAGAACATAACGATAGCCACCGCGAGCCTCAACGCTTATTGGACCGTATACATCAGTATGTATTATTTCCAACAAGTTGGTTGCTCGCTCCATTGTTATAGAGAATGGAGTCTTGGTCATCTTGCCCAAGAGGCATGGTTTGCACGTGTCAAATGATTCATAATCAAGAGACTCCAAAATTCCATCTGCTTGGAGTTTCTTCATGTGTTTGACACAAATATGACCAAGGTGGCAGTGCCACAATTATGTGGGACTATCTTTATCAACCTTACATCTTTTGGCATTCACACTATGAATATGTGTAACATCATGTTCGAGATTCAATAAAAATAAACCATTGACCAGCGGGGCATGACCATAAAACACATCTCCCATATAAATAGAACAACCATTATTCTCGGATATAAATGAGTAGCCATCTCGCATCAAACGAGATCCAGATACAATGTTCATGCTCAAAGCTGGTACTAAATAACAATTACTGAGGTTTAAAACTAATCCTGAAGGTAGATGTAGATGTAGCGTGCCGACGGCGATCACATCCACCTTGGAACCATTCCCGACGCGCATTGTCACCTCGTCCTTCGCTACTCTCTGCTTATTCCGCAGCTCATGTTTAGAGTTAGAAATGTGAGCAACCACACCGGTATCAAATACCCAGGAGCTACTACGAGCACTGGTAAGGTACACATCAATAACATGTATATCATATATACCTTTGACATTTCCGGCCTTCTTATCCGCTAAGTACTTGGGGCAGTTCCGCTTCCGGTGACCATTTCCCTTGCAATAAAAGCCCTCAGTCTCAGGCTTTGGTCCATTCTTTGGCTTCTTCCCGGCAATTGAGTTACCAGGCGCAGCAACTCCCTTGCCATCTTTCTTGAAGTTCTTCTTACCATTGCCTTTCTTGAACTTAGTGGTCTTATGCACCATCAACACTTGATGTTCCTTTTTGATCTCCACCTCTACTGATTTCAGCATCGAATATAACTCAGGATTGAACTTCTCCATCCCTTGCATATTGAAGTTCGTCACAAAGCTCTTGTAGCTAGGTGAAAGCGATTGGACGATTCCGTCAATGACCGAGTCATCTGGAAGATTAACTCCCAGCTGAGACAAGCAGCTGTGCAACCCAGAAATTTGGAGTATATGCTTGCTGACATAACTGTTTTCCTCCATATTACAACTGAAGAACTTGTCGGAGACTTCATATCTCTCGACCCAGGCATGAGCTTGGAAAACCATTCTCAGCTCCTGGAACATCTCATATGCTTCGTGTTGCTCAAAACGCTTTTGGAGCCCCGGTTCTAAGCTGTAAAACATTCCGCACTGAACCAGGGAGTAATCATCACTACACGACTGACAGGCATTCATAATGCCTTGTTTTGCTAGGAAAATGGGTGCGTCACCTAGCGGTGCTTCAAGGACATATGCTTTCTTGGAAGCTATGAAGATGATCCTCAAGTTACGGACCCAGTCCGCATAGTTTCTTCCATCATCTTTCAACTTAATTTTCTCTAGGAACGCGTTGAAGTTGAGGGCAACATTAGAGTGGGTTGTTGGATCTGCAAGATAGATTGTAAAGGCAATTTTAGACAAAGTTCATGATAATTAAGTTCATCTAATCAAATTATTTAATGAACTCCCACTCAAATAGACACCCCTCTAGTCATCTAAGTGACACATGATCCAAATCGATTAGTCCGTGTCCGATCATCACGTGAGATGGACTAGTCATCAACGGTGAGCATCTCCATGTTGACCGCATCTACTATATGACTCATGTTCGACCTTTCGGTCTCTTGTGTTCCGAGGCCATGTCCGTACATGCTAGGCTCGTCAAGTCATCCTAAGTGTTTCACATGTGTAAATCTAGCTTACACCCGTTGTATGCGAACGTTAGAATCTATCACACCCGATCATCATGTGGCGCTTTGAAACAACGAACCTTCACAATAGTGCACACTTAGGGGGAACACATTTCTTGAAATTTTAGTGAGGGATCATCTTATTTATGCTATCGTCGTTCTAAGAAAAAAATAGGTAAACATGATAAACATCACATGCAAATCATAAAGTGACATGATATGGCCAATATCATCTTGCGCCTTTGATCTCCATCTTCGAGGCGTGGCATGATCACCATCATCATCGGCATGACACCATGATCTCCATCATCGTGTCTTCATGAAGATGTCTCGCCAACTATTACTTCTACTACTATGGCTAACGGTTAGCATTAAAGTAAAGCAATTACATGGCGTTTTTTATTGACTCGCAGGTGATACAATAAATTAGACAACTCCTATGGCTCTTGCCGGTTGTCGTACTCATTGACATGCAAGTCGTGATACCTATTGCAAGAACATGATCAATCTCATACATCACATATATAATTCATCACATCCTTTTGGCCATAGCACATCACATAGCATACCCTGCAAAAACAAGTTAGACGTCCTCTAATTGTTGTTGCCTGTTTTACGTGGATGCTATGGGTTTCTAGCAAGAACGTTTCTTACCTACGCAAAAACCACAACGGTGATATGCCAATTGCTATTTACCCTTCATAAGGACCCTCTTCATCGAATATGATCCGACTAAAGTGGGAGAGACAGACACCCACTAGCCACCTTATGCAACAAGTGCATGTCAGGTGGTGGAACCAGTCTCACGTAAGCATACGTGTAAAGTCGGTCCGGGCCGCTTCATTCCACAATGCCGCCGAATCAAGATAGGACTAGTAACGGCAAGCAAATTGACCAAATCATCACCCACAACTACTTGTGTTCTACTCGTGCATAGAATCTACGCATAGACCTAGCTCATGATGCCACTGTTGGGTAACATAGTAATAATTCAAAAAAATTCCTACGTGTCACCAAGATCAATCTAGGAGATGCTAGCAACGAGAGAGAGAGGGAGTGCATCTTCATACCCTTGAAGATCGCTAAGCGGAAGCATTGCAAAGAACGCGGTTGATGGAGTCGTACTAGCGGTGATTCAAATCGCGGAAGATCCGATCTAGCGCCGAACGGATGGCGCCTCTGCGTTCAACACACGTATAGCCTGGGGACATCTCCTCCTTCTTGATCCAGCAAGGGGGGAGGAGAAGTTGAGGGATAACTCTGCCAGCACGACGACGTGGCGGCGGTGGAGCTCGTGGTTCTCCGACAGAGCTTCACCAAGCTCAGCGAAGGAGGAGGAGGTGTAGGAGGGGGGGCTACGCCAGGGGCTGAGCTGTAGTTGCCCTCCCACCACCTCTATTTATAGGGTGAAGGGGAGAGGGGGCTGGCCACCTTAGATACATCTAGAGGGGGGGCAAGGGGGGTGCTTGCCGCCCAAGTTTGTGGGGGGGGGCACCCCTAGGGTTTTAACCCTAGGCGCCTTGGGCACCTTGGGGGGCGCAGCAGTCCACTAGGGTGGCTGGTTCCCACCCATATTCAGCCCACATGGTCTCCCGGGGCAGGTAGACCCTCGGAACCCTTTCGGTGCTCCTCGTACAATATCGATAACCCCCGAAACTTTTCCGACGACTGAAACTGGACTTCCCATATATAAATCTTCACCTTTGGACCATTCTAGAACTCCTCGTGACGTTTGGGATCTCATCCGGGACTCCAAAGAACTTTCGGTAACCACATTCAATTCCCATTACAACTCTAGTGTCACCGAACCTTAAGTGTGTAGACCCTACGGGTTCGGGAACCATACATACATGACCGAGACACCTCTTTGGCTAATAACCAATAGCGGGATCTAGATACCCATATTGGCTCCCACATGTTCCATGATGATCTCAACGGATGAACCAAGATGTCGGGGATTCAATCAACCCCGTATAAAATTCCCTTTGTACGTCGGTATGTTACTTGCCCGAGATTCGATCGTCGGTATCCCCATACCTTGTTCAATCTCATTACCAGCAAGTCTCTTTACTCGTTCTATAACACATGATCTCGTGACTAACTCCTTAGTCACATTGAGCTCATTATGATGATGCATTACCGAGTGGGGCCAGAGATACCTCTCCGTCATACAGAGTGACAAATCGCAGTCTGGATTTGTGCCAACCCAACAGACACTTTCTAAGATACATGTAGTGCATCTTTATAGTCACCCAATTACGTTGTGACATTTGATACACCCAAAGCAGTCCTAAGGTATCCGATAGTTGCACAATTTCATGGTCTAAGGAAATGATACTTGACATTAGAAAAGCTCTAGCAAACGAACTACATGATCTTGTGCTATGCTTAGGATTGGGTCTTGTCCATCACATCATTCTCCTAATGATGTGATCCCATTATCAACGGCATCCAATGTCCATGGTCAGGAAACCACAACTATCTATTGATCGACGAGCTACTCAACTAGAGGCTCACTAGGGACATGTTGTGGTCTATGTATTCACACATGTATTATAGTTTCCGGTTAATACAATTATAGCATGAACAATAGACAATTATCATAAACAAGAAAATATAATAATAACAATTTTTATTGCCTCTAGGGCATATTTCCAACTCTTTGAAATGTATATTCTTTTCCAGCCTCCTTGCACTCTACGACAACTGCTACAGTTACCGCTTTATTATTGGCGGCCATGTATGGGAGCATAGGATCTTTGTCGATGGGGGCAACCAAGATAGGCAGCCCAGTCAACTGTTTCTTAAGAGCTTCAAAAGAATCATTGGCAGCATGGCTCCATATGAAGTTATCTGTTTTCTTGAACATCTGATACAAAGGGATGACCTTCTCGCCCAGGCGGCTTATGAACCGGCTTAAGGTGGTGATTCGACCCGCCATGCGCTGCACGTCATTGATGTTGGCCGACTTACCAAGGGAGATCATCGTTTAATTTTCTTTGGATTTTCCTCTATGCCTTGTTCAGACACCAATAATCCTAGCAACTTGTTTGCAGGAACACCAAAGACACACTTGGCTGGGTTAAGAATCATCATGTAAACCCAAAGATTGTCAAAAGTCTCCTTCAGATCCGCGAATAACGTTTCCTTCTTCCAAGACTTGACCACAATATCATCATCATAAGCATGAACATTGTGCCCGATCTGATTGTGAAGCCAGTTCTGTACACAGCCCTGATAAGTAGCCCCCACTCTCTTAAGCCCAAAAGGCATAGAGACATAGCAGAAAGCCCCAAACGGTGTGATGAAGGTTGTCTTTTCCTGATCCTCAACGGCCATCTTTATCTGATGATAATTAGAATAAGCATCCAGGAAATAAAGACTCTCAGAACCAGTGGTGGAATCAATTATTTGATTAATGGGGGGGGGGGGTAGGGCAAATGGGTCTTTGGGACATGCCTTGTTGAGATTGGTGTAATCAACACACATACACCAAGTGCCGTTTTTCTTTAGAAGAAGTACTGGACTTGCGAGCCAGTCATGGTGAAATATTTTGATGATAAACCCGGCTGCCAGGAGCCAAGCCACTTCTTCCCCAATAGCTTTGCGTCTCTCCTCCTTAAAAAGACGGAGGTATTGATGGACTGGTTTCATCTTAGGATCAACATTAAGTTGGTGCTCAGCGAATTCTCTCGGTACACAATGCATGTCGAAAGGTTTCCATGCAAAGATGTCCCGATTCTCCCGAATGAACTCAATGAGCGCGCTTTCCTATTTTGGATCCATACTAGTCCCAATAGTGAACTGCTGGGATGAGTCGCCCAGAGTGAAGTTAACCTGTTTGGTGTCCTCGGCCAATTTAAACTTGAGGGGTGGGTCAGTCTCTGTGGTGGGTTTCTTTAGGGACGTCATATCAGCCGGGTCAACATTGGATGTGTATAATTTTAACTCCTCCACTACACAAGCTGACTCAGCATAAGCTGCATCCCCTTCCTCGCACTCACGAGAAATTTTCCTGTCGCCATCCACCGTGATGGTGCCCTTCGGCCCGAGCATCTTGAGTTTGGGATAAACATAATAGGGCCGGACCATGAAACGAGCATAAGCCGGCCTCCCAAAAAGAGCATGATATGAACTCTTGATTTTGACCACCTCAAACATTAAAAAACTCAGATATGTAATTGTACTCGTCACCAAAAGCAACTTCTAGCTTAATCCACGCAACAGTATAAGCAAACTTGCCGGGAATGATCCTGTGGAAAACCGTCGAGGATGGCGGGAGTTGTTTGTCTGATAAGTTCATGCATCAAAAAGTGTCATAATATAAGATGTTGATACTGCTTCCTCTGTCCATTAGTACCTTAGTAAGCTTATACCCATGGACTTGAGGCACCACCACCAAAGCTAAACAGCCAGGATTCTCAACCCGGGAGGATGATCCGCCCTGCTCCAAGTGACTGGTTGCTGTGACCAATTCAAATTTGCAGGGACAGCTAGCTCGGTCATGTTAACGGCACGCTTTTGGAGTTTGTTATCTCACTTGTAGGTGCTAGTTGTGAAGACGTGATATTGCCCACGCATCAACTTCATAGGATTGCTCTAAAAACCTATCTGGTTGCCCTGAAGCTGAGTACCTTGGCCTGAATGTTGATTTCCTCCACCATGATTACCTAACCTTTGATATCAAGGTCCAGACCCGCCATGTCCGTTATACCCACCGCATGACCCGCCAGCCCTAGGAAAGTCGGATCCTGAGCCGCCTGCCACCGGTTGACCTGGGATAACACCACCACCACCCTGGTGACTATGATAAGCTTGGTTGCAATACTACTGCATAACATAGAAATTCTCCCAAGAGTGGTTGGCTGGCTTATCTGGTGTATTATGCTTGGGACACAGAGCCTTGAGGACTTCTTTGAAGTTACGAGATTTATTCGCATTGAATAGTATCCCAGAATTATTTCGCCTCTGGCCCTTGAAACAGTATTAGTGTTGGCAACAAAATCTAAGCCGCCATCAGAATGCTAATGCTTGCGACCATTGCCTTGATTTCCATGGTTCCCATTGTACCCCAAATTACTCCACTACTATCCTTTGCCACCACTGTTTTTCTTGCCCTTGCCAGATTTCTCATCATCTGGAATTGGATCCTTCGTGGTGTATGACTCAGCATATCTGGTAAGGACATCCATGAGGTCTCCCATATGATGGACTATCCGCTTGATACGCCCAAGCTTTTGAACAAGGGGATCAAAATGGAAATTTTCTCCAGGATCAACACTGCCTGGGCGGCTGATATGCCATCGAAGGAGTGGATGATATCTGCAACCCGGCGAGACTAGTGATGAGCTGACTCGCCCTCACGTTGCACACAGTGCTGCAGATCGAGGATCGTCACTCGATGTTTGTAGGTTCCTTGGAAGTGCTTGATGAAACACTCCTTCAATTTTTCCCAAGTGTTGATGGAGTTAGGGGGCAAATTTTTCAGCCAAGTATGAGCCGGCCCTTCAAGCATCATAGTCAAATACTTGGCACAGACCGCATCGCTAACGTCCAGCATGTCCATAGCAATCTCATAACTCTGAACCCAGGCCGCCTGCTCAAGGTCAGGTGTGTAATTAGAAACCTTATGAGGGAACTTGAAATCCTGAGGCATACACTCATTGCGCAGAGCCGTCACAAAGCATGTGATACCTATAGTTCTGATGCTCGATCCAACACCTTGCGAGGCTAAGGTGGTCACGGGAGGCGACTGATCAGGGCCCAACTGGTGAGCCGCCGCATCGGCCATCACTGCCTCCCGCCGTGCCCGGGCTGTGTTGAGGATCTCCTGGGCATCCAAAGCTCCCTAATGGGGTGGGTCATGGTGGGGCTCGTGTGTTCAATGAGCGCTACTAGAGACGGCCGACAACTCCTGATGTGACTAGGATGTGGGGTGGAGTGAATGCGTTGCCGGCTGTAAGAATAGTTTGCTTGTTGAGCGACCACAATTTTTAGCAGCTCAATGTCATGTAGAGCTTCCCTCTCAATAGGGGTATTTCATGTGATTGGAAGTGCAGCGAGGTTGGCGGCTGCTACTACTAGATTATCAACAGGGTTGGAGAAATGACCTGTTGGGGTCACAAAGAGATCCGACGTTGTACGAACCGACGGCAGATGAGGTGCCGACTCAAGCTGCTGATGATGAGCCGACTGATTGGGTTGAGCTGGAGGCGGACGTGCTTCTCCTTTTGGGGGGCACGACCTGGTTCAATTGGGGTATAAGCGGTGTCGCACGGGTGCTTGTCCTGGCGCCTGGCGCAGGTGTGTTAAACAAATGTGTTCCCTTAAAGCCAGGGGGTAGGCTACTCTCATGGCGTCTCATGTGAACTGTCTCGGATGCTTGCTGACGGAGGCCCAGGTGCCATGCCTCTGTCCTCAGTCCCTCTATTTTATTACAGACCTGGGTTTGTAACTGCACCATGCGATCACTCTCAGCGTTGATATCCTCCTGAGCTTTAGCCATCTGCTCATGGATTTTAGCTACCTCCGTGTTGCGCTCATCCTTATTTTATGTTGTTAATGGTGACTCAAGGTGAGTCGTCAAAGATGTCACCAACTCTGAGAGAACTTGAGCATGTGGCTTAATTGGGCCACACGCGTTTGGATCAGGTGCCGAAGTGCTGGTCCTCTCTAGCGCGCCTGCTGCGGTGGAGCTAAGGGCTGGTGCGATGCATGCCGTGTAGACAACGGTCCATCAGGTCAGCTCATCGTCAGCAAGGGCCAGCTGATCATTAGAGGAACCCCCAAGCCGACCATCGTATTGCGGAAGGATGGACTCAGTATCTCCCACAAATGACCCGCCATCATAATAAACTAGGTGCCATTGCCAGACGCAGAGTTATTCGCGAGATCGATGCCCTGGATGAAGCAAATGACGACATGGTTCTGGTCGGCTTGAGCTAGGGCGGGTTGTATATGCCGAGCCAGCTCGACGATGTCGGCGCAGGTGTCCGGCTCGGGTCCTGACGCGCCGACCTTGCCGGCGAACATGTGGATCTTGCCAAAGGGGACCCGATACCCATACTCAATTGAGTCAGCCTCGGGGCCCAAGCCTGAGTCGTCGATGTAGATCTTGTCGCGGCGACTCTTGGTCATGCGGCTGAACGTATATCCCTTGATCCCTGGGAGAGCTCCCTCCATTAACTTAAAACCACCGAGTGATAGCCACACGATGGGCGCCAACTGTCGTTGTTTTGTCACGGCAGATGTCCTCGTGAAAGGACTTAGTCGTGAGGCCATCGTCGTGAGGTAGTAGCTTGAACGGGGTTGATCAGAAGCGAAAGACAAGGGTTTTCCCAGGTTTGGCCCCTCTAGATGGAGGTAATAGCCTACTTCCTGCTTGATTGGTATTGATGATGATGATATTGATTACAAGGGTGCAATTTCGCTAACCTAGTACTAGAGAGATTGTAACTTGCCATCTCCGCCTCAGGGATCCCCTTTATATATAGGTGGATGCCCTGGGCTTGCAACAGAGTTCGGGTCGTTTTACAACCAGTGACTTAATCAGTTTCCTTATATCTCATTTCCTAAGTAAAGAACTACGACGACATTCTGATGATGAGCCGCCACCTCAAGTGATGGGCCATAAGACGACCCACTTCATAAGTCGCCCTGAAGGCCTTGATATTATCGTCATAGCTTGAATCGAGTCTTGATCTTCAGGCCCGCCAATGGTTAACCCGAACCTAAACATGCGGGTCATACCATGGGGTTATATCCCCAACACTTTCCAAGTTGAAACCTTCACTGTTTTCTTGTAGTGACGCCTCCTCACCCGTGACACTGCTTCCTGCTGCTCGGCCTCGTTGATCTAGTCACGTAATCTACACCCGACCCCCATCCTCTTCTTCCTTCTACATTCCACATGCCCCGACCGTCCGCGCGACACCTTCCATCGAAATCACCGACCCATCCTCCAAATAAGCGCCGCCCAAAGCCATGGTGCATGCAGTATAGCCCGGAGCCCAAGCAACATTTGGTATCGGAGAAGCAAATCACGACTGCACACACAGATGAGGTCGTCATGGCTGCCATGCATGCTGAACTCTAGATTTTGGAGGAGCACCTCACTTTTGAGGCAATCGTCGACATCTCACGTGGAGACACCACCACGCAGTTGGCTACCTTAAACTATGGTTCGTAGCATTTTCGTGAGGACATTGTCGATGCCTTCGATGAAGGCTATGAGGTGATTTCTCGGCGTGCGCATGCTTACCTCAACTCCAAAGCCAGTAGGTTGGTGCCCGAAGCGGCTCAGGTGACTCACCACTTCGACGAGGGCACCCACGATGTGGAGGGCTCACCCTCTTCCAAGTCTAAGGAGCCCATCGTCATCGATATCTCCGACGATGAGGAGTAGCTTGTCTTATTATCTCACTATAAGGACCTATGTTCAACTATCTAGCTACACTGGTTTAGCATGTTCGGTTTACTGGTTGCATGTGCTGCTCCTGCATTTCCATGAAAAATTCCAGTGAATCGTCTTATGTACTATTACTCTGTAATCTGATCCTTTAGTATATATGTTCTATATATTGTGCAATATGATGCTCAGTTAACTATTTGGTTAATTTGTTGCCATGTTCAGATAACTGGTTGGTTCAATTCTACAATGTGATGCTCAATTCTTGTGGGTGCAATTTTGTATTGTCTTGCATGTGAGAAATAAATCGAATTTGGCTGTACAAATACATGAGAAAAAAATACAATAGCTATATTTCCAAGTTGTTAAGCATGCTTGGTTTGGTTAACATCTGATCTTCTAGAATGTTCTATTGTGCAATGTGGAGCTCAGTTAACTATTTTGGATCATTTGTTTTGGTGTTTGGTTAACTGTTTGGTTCACTTCTGAAATGTGATGTTTAATTGTTGTGGGTACAATTTTTTATTGTCATGCATGTGAAAAACACATTGAATTTGGTTGTACTAAATAGATGGAAACAAATACAGTTGCTATATTTCCAAGTTGTTAAGCATGCTTGGTTTGGTGAACGGTCTAATCTTCTAGTAAGTTGTGTTGTGCAACGTGGTGCTCAGTTAAATGTTTGGTTCATTTGATCTAGTGTTTAGTTATCTGTTTGGTTCAATTCTGTAATGTGATGTTCAATTGTTGTGGATACAATTTTCTATTGTTATGCATGTGCGAAATTAATCAAATTTGGCTATACTAAATACATCAGAAACACATACAATTGCTACACTTCCTAGTTCTTAAGCATGCTTGGTTTGGATAAATGGCTTTCCCATGTGGCTCGAATTAATTTGCTAAATATGCAATGTGTTTATTTTTCATCAACATATTTTACTGATGGTATGCCAACCCTCACTTAACTTGATCAACAACTACCTTATATGTGTTGCAGGGAAACAATGGGAGGCATTGAGGTTTACCATCTAGGTTTGCACATGCATGGTCCTTTATCTAATAGCACATAATTGTGCAATTGCAGCAACCATTCTAATATTTAAGTTTTTAACAATTTGGTCTTGCACACGTAGGTCCTGCTGTTAGAGGGTTCTACCCACTATTCGTTTCACCGCCATTTGCTTAGTTTACTCATCATATATGCGAAGATGCCATGCCCATACATTATCAATACCTATTTAGTTTGTCTTCATACCATGTTTTTGCATTCAAATGTTGTTCTTGTGTACCAGCCATCCAAAAGAAGAGGGCGATTGCAGAACCTGAAGGAGTTCAAGCAAAGTCCTTGAAAAAGGTGGTGGTACCTGATACGTCTCCAACGTGTCTATAATTTTTGATTGTTCCATGTTGTTATAGTATCATTCTGGGTTGTTTTACAATCATTTTATAATTATTTTATATAATTTTCTGGGACTAACCTATGGACATAGTGCCCAGTGCCAATTGATGTTTTTTCTTGTTTTTACATCATAGAAAATCAATACCAAACGGAGTCCAAATTCAGCGAAACTTTTTGGAAATTTTTTCTGGGCCAGAAGACACCCAATGGGCCAAAGAAGCACCTAGGGGTGCTCCAAGGGGAGCACAACCCACCAGAGGGCGCCTAGGCCCCCAGGCGCACCCTGGTGGGTTGTGCCCACCTCGGTGGCCTCCCGCACCGCCTCTTTGCTCTATAAATAACTCAATATTCCAGAAACCCTAGGGGAGTTGACGAAATTTTATTCCAGTTACTGCAAGTTCTAGAACCACAAGATCCAATCTAGAGCCCTTTTCCAGCACTCCACCGAAGGGGAACATGATAACGGAGGGGAAGAGGTGTTAGAGGGCTTCTTCTCTCTTTGTTTCTCAATACAATGGTCTCTTGGAGATCTATTTGATGTAATGATTTTGTGCGGTGTGTTGGTTGGGACCCGATGAATTGTGAGTTTGTGGTCAGATTTGCCTTGATTTAATATCCATTCTTGATTATTGTAGCCTCGTATTTCTTCTCTGATATTTGGGTTTTGTTTGGCCAACTTGATCTATTTATCTTGCAATGGGAAGATGTACTTTGTAATGGATTCGATCTTGCGGTGTCCTTTCGCAGTGACAGAAGGGGCAGTAAGGAATGCATGTATCGTTGCTATTAAGGATAAAAAGATGGGGTCCATTACTACATAATGTGACGCCCCCGATTTGGCCGTACACTAATCATGCACGCAAATGTGTACGGCCATGATCAGGGACTCACTAGAAGATATCACAACACAACTCTTGACACAAAATTAAAGATCATACAAGCTTCATATTACAAGCCAGGGGCCTCAAGATCTCGAATAAAAAATCTCGATCATAGACAAGTCAGCGGAAGCAACAATATCTAAGTACATACATAGGTTAATCAAGGTGCCATAAGATGGCTAGCACAAACAGGGATACAGATCGAAAAGGCAAGGCCTCGTGCCTGGGATCCTCCTAAACTACTCCTGGTTGTCGACGGACTCCACGTAGTAGTAGGCTCTGTCGGGGTAGCTAGTCGTCGGCAAAGGCATCTGGCTCTTGGTCTCCACCATCTGGTTGCATCATCCGAGAAGAAGGGAAAAAGGGGGAAAAGGGGAAGCAAAGGAACAGTGAGTACTCATCCAAAGTACTCGCAAGCAAGGATCTACACTACATTTGCATTGGTAAATGTATAAAGGGGTAATATCTATTGGCTAAACTGCAGAATGCCTGAATATGAGGGGGAAAGCTAGGCCTATCAAAGACAACACTTCTGGCAGCCTCCATCTTGCAGCAGTAGAAGAGAGTAGTTGGCAAGTTCACCAAGTAACATCGTATAGCATAATCCTACCCGACGATCCTCCCCTCATCGCCCCGCGGGAAAGTGATCACCGGGTTGTATCTGGCACTTGAAAGGGTGTGTTTTATTAAGTATCTGGTACTAGTTGGCTAATTGAATAGATTACTTCCCTACAGGGGTGCACCACATAACCCACACACTCGATCACTCTGACTGGACACACTTTCTTGGGTCATGCCCGGCCTCGGAAGATCAACACGTTGTAGCCCTACCTAGGCCCGACAGAGAGGTCAGCACGTCGATCTAAATCCTAAGCGTAGGGGTCTTGGGCCCATCACCCATTGCACTCCTGCATGTTGCGTACGCGGCCGATGAGCAGACCTAGCAACCTCCATTTCAAAGGAAGTTCCGTTACGTGGTCTAACCTGGCACGCGCCGCTTAGTCACCGATGTCCGGAAGGCTTTGGCTGATACGGTTGCCCATATATTGTCCCGTGTGGCAGTTAGTGCGTATAAGGCCAACGGCCCAACTCAGATCAAATATCCAAACTCGTTAAGCGTGTTATTATGAAATAACCGTGGACAACGACCAGGGACTAGGCCCACCTGTCTCCTAGGTGGTCGCAACCTGCCTTGTCGCTCCGCCACAAAGATCCACAGAGAGGGCGGTCGAAAAAATGTCCTTTCAGCCCCCAATCCGTGACTACGAGCCAACCCGACTTTAGTCACAACATGTATCATGTATAATATGTATATAGTATATACCCGTGATCACCTCCCGAAGTGATCACGGCCCGATAGTATAGGATAGCAGACGGACAAGAATGTAGGGCCACTGATGTAATACTAGCATCCTATACTAAGCATTTAGGATAGCAGGGAAAGGTATAAACAGTTGTAGCAAGAATGACAAGCTATGCAACAGAATAGGAGCTATCGAATCATCAAAGTAGCAAACCTAATGCAAGAATAAGAGAGAGGAGAGTGGGAGATATCTGGTTGATCAAAGGGGGTTTTCTTGCCTGGAAGCTCAGCAGAGGAGGACGGGTCGTCAATACCGTAGTCGACCGGGGCAGCAATGGCGTCATTCTCGTAGTCTACTGTAGAGAAGGGGGAAGAAACAATGAATACAATGCAAACAGATGCATTAATATGCATGACATGACATTTAGCGGTGCTAGGGTGAGCTAACGCAGTACAAGGTGCTACTGGCGAAGGGGGAAAACATCCGGGGAAGTATTCCTGGTGTTTGACGTTTTCGAGAGACGAACCAGAGGTGAATTGTTGCATGTTCGCTATGCTAGGGACGTGTGGCGGACGAGCGGACTGCGTATTCAGATTCGTCTCGTCGTTCCGAGCAACTTTCATACATAAATTATTTTCATCTGACTTATGATTTATTTTCTATTAGTTTTCAAAGTTTTAAATCATTTTCTAAAATTTTGGAATTATATTAATTCGAAAACACATCCAAACACCTTTGTCACCTAGCAGTGGGCCAGCTATTGAAGCTCACAAGTGGGGCCAGGGGCCTAGTTGACTTAGTCAACAACCCAGTCATCAGTCAACTGGGTTGGCTATTGACAGGTCAAACATGACAGGTGGGACCCCACTATCATTGAATCAAGATTATTTAGGGTCTAATTTAACTAGTTAATTAAAAGGAAGGGTCCCACTGGTCATTTTCATAGAGTTAATTACATGATTAAATAGTAGATTGGCCCCACATGTAATAGACTAATTAGCAGCTATTTTTAACCTACACTAAACTATCCCTAATTAAACAAGGGACATGCCCATAGCAACAGAAGCAGGAAGCGGCAGCGGCTTTAGCCCGAAGCAGTGGCGTCAGCGGTGTTAGAGGCTGTCGGCGAGGAACAGCGGCAGAGAGCTATGAGAGCAGGCAGCGGCCAAGTGCGGCCGGGCATGGTGGGATGCAGTCGGCGGCTGTAGGTCAAAGAAGGAGGAGGTGCCCAGGTGCATTGTAATGCCCAGGATGGGACTATATCTCCTACGTGTCGAGGCACGACTTAAAGATATAAGCCCATCCTAGAATGATCTCAAGTTTGGTATCTTTGCACGACTCATGTAAAAGAGGGATTAAAAAGCAAAAGGAGATAGTTGGCTTACACTCGCCACTTCACACAATACAATACATAAACAATCATCATACAAAACATCACAACCCGACTACGGGTGAAGATCCAAAAGCAAGATACCAAAACAACATAAAGCCACAGGCCAAGATTGAATCCTAGTAGAAACCACTACTGAACATCGAAACGTCACAAGCAAACGGCCACACTCTGCATCGAGCTCCCGATGAAGAACTGATCCAACTCCTGCATCAAACTCGGCTGAACCTGCATCTGGTGTGGTGAAGTAACTGTGAGCCACAGAGGACTCAGCAATCCCGTTCCCGGGTAACACGACTATTTAAGCCTTGGGTGAGGACAAGGCTGAAGAAAGAATAAGAGGTGAAGGAACAAACAAGAGTCTGCAGCAGCAACTAGCACTAACTTACGTAAAAGAGAGCGAGAAGAGAAATGCATCGGTCGAAAGATGATCACGAAGTGATCCTAGCTAAAGCCGGTCAAACATAACCCCACCGTGTTCAACTCCTGAATCCCTATTCGGAAATTGACAGTCACGGTACACACGCTGGTAGTGTATTGGAACATTGTGTCAAGTTATCTACAACCGGAATTAACAAGCTCCCATCTGCCACATAACCGCGGGCACGGCTTTCGAAAGTTCAAACCCTGCAGGGGTGTTCCAACTTGACCCATTACAAGCCCACGATCCGCGAAGTCGCAACTCCATAGGTGGGAAGACCCGAGTATTCTCGGAATCCCGTGCTCAAGTTAAACCGAACTAAGGTAAGGCTAATCCAGCAAATCCTCCCGGCGTGTCGACACCCTGATAGGTAGCCGCGCGTATCTAGTCTCAGGACACGACCGGATGAGACATCCTACGGGTTTTTACCAGCCCTCGAGTTTCCTTGAGGTGGCCCCGCAGTCCGCTCGTTTCGGACCAACACTCATGAGGAGCACTGGCCCGGGGGGTTGAATTAAGAATAAAAGGGATAGCTAGTCCACATGCAAGTTTTTATTAGTTTGTTATTAGGCAAATAGTACCAAAGGTTGGGACTTGCTGGAAAAGACTTAGCACTTAGCGGTTTATCAAGGGGGTCCCATACACCCCAACCGTGTTAGGAACGCATAATCAAGGAACATAACACCGGTTTATACGGTTCCTAACGGCATGAGTGGAACAAAACACCAAGCAAAAGGCTTAGCCTTCCACCCTGCCAGTATATAGATGATTTCATTTTAAGCATTTATATAGTGTGATATACCCAACCAAACTTCAACATGAAGCAAGCATCTTCAATCTTCACCTGCAACTAACAATGCTATAAGAGGGCTGAGCGAAGCGTACTTAGCCAAGCAACGGTTTGCATAGGTAGGTTGGTTAAACATGGCAAGTGGTTACAAGTAGGAGGCTGACAAGAAGACATGGGCATCGAGGCAAAACTAAAGATCGGAACTACTAGCAATAGGCAAAGATAGTAATGGTATCCGGGTTCGGTCATCTTGCCTGGGATTCCACAAGGGAGAAGAACGGATCCACGAAGTAGACGGAGCAACACAGACGAGAGAAACCTCACAACTCCGGAACGAAACCGAAGCTATCAAGAAAGCAACCGGAAAGAAAGAAACAACACGGTAAACACACAATCATCAACATGGCATAAGATGCACAAACAGTATGATGCATGTCCGGTTTAATTATGCATGGCATGGCAAAGTGCACAAACAAATACTACAAGTTAAGTGGAGATCAATATGCAACGAGTTGCATATTGACGAAACACCACATTTTAAATATTTAGTTGACTCTCATCTATTTACAAGACAAGATTAAATGTTTTTAACATGGCAAGAGGTGAAGCATAAAGAAACTACACTATTTAGGCATTTTAAATGAGGCCGGAGAAGAACAACAACATGTCCGGAAAATCCCCATGAGCAAGTTTAATAATTATAAGCAAACCACAATTAAACATTCTCATGTTGTTATCATGATGCGGATGACATGATCAAGTTTATGCAATTATTAAAAGGTTAACATAAGAGAATATGAAGTATTTTCACCGTGGTGGAAAGAAAGGGTGCCACGGCAACGATCCGAAATGATGCAAAAGCAACAACTCGGTTCCGGTAACTCGTTGAGGGACCGGTGCAAAAGGTGACGAGAACGAGTCAAACGAGATGAAAGCGGGGTGATCCCGTTGCCGGGTTCCCACGAGTCGGTGGCGAGGCAACCGAGGAACATGACAAAGGTGGAACGGGCACGAAGCACACAAGGGAGACATTTCATACAACACAACAAACATTCACACGGGTCAAGTCACGGGGTTATACCTTCGAAGCGTGCGTTTCGGGGCAGTTCGAGTCGTAGTGGAAGAAGTCGTTCCGCGAGTCGGGGAACACGTTAACGGAGAGGAAGTAGTCGTTCACGGGGTGTCGTGGTACTTGGCGAATTCCTCGTTTCCGGGCGACGGTAGTGGTACACGCGGTCGTCGAGCGACGGTAGTGGTACTCGGGGCGACGGTAGACGTTCACGTAGGCGTTTCCGTTTCCGAAGAGGTACTTGTCATCGTCTCGTTCGGTCGTCGTGGTACTTGTCAAAAGGTTGTGGTCTCGGCATCGTAGTTGTACACGTGGCCGTCGTGGGAAGTAGTGGAACTTGGTCGTTTTTCCGTAGATGTTCGGGTCATACGTAGAGGTACTTGTCTTGAAGAGGTACTTGGTCGGTTCGCCGGGTACTCGTTCGGTCATCTGTCAAGATTACAGCACAGGCACACAAAACAAAAACAATACACAACACAAACAAAACAAAAACTACAGGAGCTAAACAAAAGGGGCAGCACGGCGCTGCGGGATCCGGCCGCTACGGCCCGGCGCGGAGGCGCTGCGGAGCTGGAACGGAGGGAGGATGGCGTCGGGGCGGACGGGACGCGGCTCGGGCGCTCTGGACGGAGCTGGCGACGAGGTTAGGCCGCGGAAGCATGGCCTCTGGACGAGGAGGAGGCCGGGCGCTGCGGGAGGACGACGCGCTCGCGGGGCAGGGAGCCCGCGCTTGGGGCGGCTCGTGCCAGAGGGAGACGAGGCAGGGGCGACGAAGCCCTGGCGCGGGGTGGAGGCGAGCCACGGCTCGGCGCCTTGGAGAAGGAGGGAGCCGCGGCGAGGGAGGCCTCGGCGCTGGACGGGGCGCCGCACGAGGAACGGAGGGAGGCCTCGGCGCTGGACGGGGCGCCGCACGAGGAACGGAGGGAGGCAGACGGCTGGGAGCCTCGAGGGTGGAGCGCAGGGACGCTCGGGGCAGAGGCGAGGGAACCTCGACGAGGCCGGCTGAGGAGATCGGGGGCTCGAAGGGGCTGTGAGAGAGGGAGGCAGAGGGCGAGGAGAGCGAGGGAAACGGGCTCCTGGCGAGAGGATCGAGGGATGCGGGAGAAGGGAAAAAACGGCGGCGGACAGAAGAGAAGGAGGAGGAGCGGTCGGGACTGGGAGGAGCGACCTGCTCGGCTAGGGTTAGGAAGTGGGGATGGGCTGGGCCAAAAGGGAGGGCCCAAGAGGGATGGAAGAGCTGGGCCTGAATGCTGGCTGCTCCTTTTTGTTAATAAAACTGCTGCTGTCTTTCTGAATTAAAACAGAAAAAAAAACAACAACAAGAAGGAAAGATAGAAGGTGCTAGAAAAATAGAGTTAGGGCAAGAATTAGGACAAAGGGTAATTTTTCCCGGGCTCGTAAAAATGAGCACGACCGGAGAAAAATACAAAAGGCAAGGACGGAAAATAATTCAAACATATTTGAATTTAATTCAAATAGGTTTGAACTAAGACGAGATTATTGAGGTGTCCAAAAAATGTCCGGAATTTTGGAGGAGCCTCGAAACAACGAAAAGAAATATCGGCAAGGTTTTGAAGGGAACTCGAAGTAGGAAAAGCATGGGGAAATATGCAAGTGTGTTACGGTGATTCCGAAGCAATGGAATATTTATTATATAGCTCCCTAATATATTGAGAGGCTTTTATATGTTATAAAGAGAAGTCATCCTTCCCTCGATTTAAATGGACCGAAGGTCCACACAATTTATTAGGTTGAGATGCAAAATAAAATAACATGATGGCATGATGACATGATGCAATGCAAAAATAAAAACACAAGCACAAAAGGAACACACGGGCAACCCGGAACATCTGGAATCTTCTGGAATCTTCTGGGACGTCGGTCTCGGGCGTCACAACTCTCCCACACTAACAGAGGATCTCGACCCGAGATCCTAGAGATATCACCGGGTAAAAACGAAAGAGGAAGAGGTAAAACAAAGTTGCTTCTTTGACAGACGAGTGAAACCAAACAACCTTAAGAGGTTGAACAAGATGAAAGAAGAATACAACGGAGATGAACGAAGATGAAAACTCCGTTAGAAAAGAGAAAACAAGGAACACAATGATAACCTTGAGAGGTTGAAAGACATGGAACAAGAGCTCACGGACCAAAAGAATATGAAACTGCAACGGTATAGCTAAGGAATAAGAATGACAGAATTTGGACAGCACTCTGACTGAAAATGGAAGGAATTGAACAAAAACTTGCCAAGTTGGGAAGATACTTGATGAAATGAACAACATATAGCTTCTGAAACAATTGAAAGAATGGCCCAAGGGGTAAGAAAGACTTCAGACAGCACTCCGGTTAAAAGAGAGTTAAAACTTGATAAGATGACGGAACTTGAATGAAGAATACAACACTCCGGTTAAATGATAAGCAAGGAAAGAACATGATCTTGATAAAAACGAGATGATGGTTAAAGAGAGGAACATCACAAAACCTCCGGAACGAAAGAATAGAATATAGATCGATGGGAAGAAAGAACGGAGAAGAAAATTACAACTTCTCTCAAAATTAAATTTGAAAGAGCATCCTTACGAAGAAGGTTGAACGGAGTTGTTGGAAATTCAACAACGAAAGAATAAGCTTGATGTGGGCTTATGGAAAACATCTCGAAATTAAGAGGTGACAACCAGCCACTAACTTAAACAATTGATTGGATTGAGATCAACAAGGAGACGATAACCTTATTTCACCGGAATGATAAATGAAGAACTTGGGTCATTTATAAGCACCATAATTAGCAACAATCCTTAGGGAAAGCTTATAGGTGAAATACAACCCAAGATTACTCCGACAAATAAATTGAATGGTTGGAAAGATCTCCTGAACAAAGAAAAATGATGGTTTTAAATATCTCATTCCTAACAACTCGTAAGTCATGAAACATGAAGGAATTGTCAAGAATGACATAACACCATCTGAAAAGATAAGGTAGAAAGGATTGCAATTGGAATGCATGATGAAGAATGCTTGAGCTCCAACAAGAATGTTGATGAAGACTTCAAGGATGAATTAAATGATGATGAATCACCATGGGAACTCCGGTAATGAAAGCAAGAGAAGTGAAAGATGAAAAGAATAAGATTCAAGGCCTGCGATGAATTAGATGGAGGTTTGAAATGATATATTTGAAACAACATGAAGCTCCGGAAAACAAGATGAACAACTTAGAATAAAGGATATGATATGATGAACAAGCTCCAGACAAAAGAATTAAATCACCTTGAAGGAATAAGAATAAGAATTATGTCATGCATACCCTTCACCAATTTAATTGATGACAACCAAAGGATTTGGCATACTACTTATTCTCGTTGCAAAGAATTAAAGAGAGATCTAGCACAAGCTTGGATAAATCTTCAACAAGGCACCGGTAGGATTGTGAAAAGAACAAATGAATTAAAATGATAACAACGGAAGAGTAAACTTGAAAGAACCACCGTAAGAATATGGAGACGAACGAAGAGACATCAATGAAGAATATTGGAGGACGAAGTTGAAAACTGAGAACGAAGAAATATTCTGAAATGATGGCGTTCGGAGGATCACAAAGAAAAGAATTCATGAAAAGCTTGAGAGAACGGCCAAGATTTAAGAGAAACACTTGTCCGGTCTTCAAATGTTGAGAATGAAGACGAGAAATGCCATAAGAATTGTTGAGCACTCCGGAATGAAGAATTAAAAAGGTTGAAACAACGATGAAAAAGAATTTTGATAGCGATCTTGGAGAAGGCATGAGACTGATGGAAATCATTCTTACGTCACACTTTAAAAAGGATTCTCCGGAAAAGAAGAGTCAGGTAAGATCCTGGGAAAAGACCTGTGGGTTAGGGTCCACTCAAAGAAATCACCGTTGAAAAGATTGCTTAAGAGATATTGCACCGGTTGAATTAAATGGCTTGAATAAGATGATAATCCTCAGAATAATTGAACGGATTAAGAATGCAATTATGAATCTCCAGCACTCCGGATATGAACAACAAGAGGAGAATGATTAATTGATGCACCGGAATAAGAAAGCATTGTGAAAAGAGGAAAAGGATAAGATCAACACCGAAATCTTGAATTGCATCCACCGGTAGAATTAGAGAACAAAAGAATGATGAACTTGGAGCTCTTGAGCATCTTCACGATAAATCACCGGATAAGAACATTGAAGGAAAAGAATGAAGAAAATATCACATGAATAAAATGGATATTTCATCTGAGAATTTCTTGCTCCGAGAAGAAGAAGGGTGGGAGGGTGGGGAAAACAAAGACAACTTGAGAAGAATGAAACAGACAAATCGTCAGATTTCTCAACGACGTCTGTATGGAATAACTTGAAGAGAAGGCACACCGGTTGAAAAGGATTAACATGACCATCTTGATGGTCAAGAAGGAACTGCACTCCCATAAAAATATGAGAATACCGATTAGGAAAGGTACGGAATCAACATTTATCATCGAAGCAACTCGAATACCAGAATCAAAACAAGAACAAAGGATAGCTATTTCGCAGCAGAATCTTCACAATATCATTCGAACAGAGGATTGAACGAATGAATTCCATAGTTACATCAACTTGACGAGAAGCCACTAGGAGAACAAAAGGTAAATAAAAGGAAACAAAGAGCAGATAGAACAAACACAAGATAGAAGCTTCGTTCGACATCTTCGTGCTGAAAGCTCATGGAACGTGTTACAAAAGGGTTTTGCAATCCCCGGATCAGCATAGCCAAGGACCCTTTAAGATGCAACTCCCGATCGGAACAAGTCCATAAAACCACTTCACTCAATGTAGAACCCCAAACTTCATATCGAGCATCCGTTGGAAGAATGCCTAGAACTACTAGATGAAACCCACCTATAGATTTCCGAAAGTTTCCAGTTATGCAATCAGGTGTTGGGGATACACGGGAAGCACCGCGCAATCAACTCTAAACCTACATCCAGGTGTATCCATCCTTCAACACATAACCAGTCTTTCTCGGAAACTGTTTACCTCGGACCTTCGAAAAGCATCCACTATAACAAGCTATGGCAATACTCTCGAACTACCTCCCCAGTACTGGGTGATGTCGGGGTTATCTTGCCACTGGCCGTATAGAAGAGATTTTCGATGTTGGCCGTCTTAAGTATTTAGTACTGCCGCGATATGCTTGTGTCAATGATACCCCGAAGCTCAACTCCTCGGGAACAGGAGGCATCGAGAACAATATCCTTGTCACAAGAACATCGAAACAATCCCAGAATACTCGCGGGATCCTAAAAAAAAATTTGGTGCAACTTTTGAAAGTAGAAGAGATAAGAGTAATCGTCAAGAGTCCTCACCAGAGAGAAAGGGGATGAGAAGCAAAGAAATCCTACTCTCCGATATAATATAGGACTCAAAAAGTTTTCAGTGTGTGCCTAGACTCAACCGTCAACGATTCGATCAATCAGTGGGGGCTTCTAGGTCGGAGAAGGCTCTGAATACCAACTTGTAATGCCCAGGATGGGACTATATCTCCTACGTGTCGAGGCACGACTTAAAGATATAAGCCCATCCTAGAATGATCTCAAGTTTGGTATCTTTGCACGACTCATGTAAAAGAGGGATTAAAAAGCAAAAGGAGATAGTTGGCTTACACTCGCCACTTCACACAATACAATACATAAACAATCATCATACAAAACATCACAACCCGACTACGGGTGAAGATCCAAAATCAAGATACCAAAACAACATAAAGCCACAGGCCAAGATCGAATCCTAGTAGAAACCACTACTGAACATCGAAACGTCACAAGCAAACGGCCACACTCTGCATCGAGCTCCCGATGAAGAACTGATCCAACTCCTGCATCAAACTCGGCTGAACCTGCATCTGGTGTGGTGAAGTAACTGTGAGCCACAGAGGACTCAGCAATCCCGTTCCCGGGTAACACGACTATTTAAGCCTTGGGTGAGGACAAGGCTGAAGAAAGAATAAGAGGTGAAGGAACAAACAAGAGTCTGCAGCAGCAACTAGCACTAACTTACGTAAAAGAGAGCGAGAAGAGAAATGCATCGGTCGAAAGATGATCACGAAGTGATCCTAGCTAAAGCCGGTCAAACATAACCCCACCGTGTTCAACTCCCGAATCCCTATTCGGAAATTGACAGTCACGGTACACACGCTGGTAGTGTATTGGAACATTGTGTCAAGTTATCTACAACCGGAATTAACAAGCTCCCATCTGCCACATAACCGCGGGCACGGCTTTCGAAAGTTCAAACCCTGCAGGGGTGTTCCAACTTGACCCATTACAAGCCCACGATCCGCGAAGTCGCAACTCCATAGGTGGGAAGACCCGAGTATTCTCGGAATCCCGTGCTCAAGTTAAACCGAACTAAGGTAAGGCTAATCCAGCAAATCCTCCCGGCGTGTCGACACCCTGATAGGTAGCCGCGCGTATCTAGTCTCAGGACACGACCGGATGAGACATCCTACGGGTTTTTACCAGCCCTCGAGTTTCCTTGAGGTGGCCCCGCAGTCTGCTCGTTTCGGACCAACACTCATGAGGAGCACTGGCCCGGGGGGTTGAATTAAGAATAAAAGGGATAGCTAGTCCACATGCAAGTTTTTATTAGTTTGTTATTAGGCAAATAGTACCAAAGGTTGGGACTTGCTGGAAAAGACTTAGCACTTAGCGGTTTATCAAGGGGTCCCATACACCCCAACCGTGTTAGGAACGCATAATCAAGGAACATAACACCGGTTTATACGGTTCCTAACGGCATGAGTGGAACAAAACACCAAGCAAAAGGCTTAGCCTTCCACCCTGCCAGTATATAGATGATTTCATTTTAAGCATTTATATAGTGTGATATACCCAACCAAACTTCAACATGAAGCAAGCATCTTCAATCTTCACCTGCAACTAACAATGCTATAAGAGGGCTGAGCGAAGCGTACTTAGCCAAGCAACGGTTTGCATAGGTAGGTTGGTTAAACATGGCAAGTGGTTACAAGTAGGAGGCTGACAAGAAGACATGGGCATCGAGGCAAAACTAAAGATCGGAACTACTAGCAATAGGCAAAGATAGTAATGGTATCCGGGTTCGGTCATCTTGCCTGGGATTCCACAAGGGAGAAGAACGGATCCACGAAGTAGACGGAGCAACACAGACGAGAGAAACCTCACAACTCCGGAACGAAACCGAAGCTATCAAGAAAGCAACCGGAAAGAAAGAAACAACACGGTAAACACACAATCATCAACATGGCATAAGATGCACAAACAGTATGATGCATGTCCGGTTTAATTATGCATGGCATGGCAAAGTGCACAAACAAATACTACAAGTTAAGTGGAGATCAATATGCAACGAGTTGCATATTGACGAAACACCACATTTTAAATATTTAGTTGACTCTCATCTATTTACAAGACAAGATTAAATGTTTTTAACATGGCAAGAGGTGAAGCATAAAGAAACTACACTATTTAGGCATTTTAAATGAGGCCGGAGAAGAACAACAACATGTCCGGAAAATCCCCATGAGCAAGTTTAATAATTATAAGCAAACCACAATTAAACATTCTCATGTTGTTATCATGATGCGGATGACATGATCAAGTTTATGCAATTATTAAAAGGTTAACATAAGAGAATATGAAGTATTTTCACCGTGGTGGAAAGAAAGGGTGCCACGGCAACGATCCGAAATGATGCAAAAGCAACAACTCGGTTCCGGTAACTCGTTGAGGGACCGGTGCAAAAGGTGACGAGAACGAGTCAAACGAGATGAAAGCGGGGTGATCCCGTTGCCGGGTTCCCACGAGTCGGTGGCGAGGCAACCGAGGAACATGACAAAGGTGGAACGGGCACGAAGCACACAAGGGAGACATTTCATACAACACAACAAACATTCACACGGGTCAAGTCACGGGGTTATACCTTCGAAGCGTGCGTTTCGGGGCAGTTCGAGTCGTAGTGGAAGAAGTCGTTCCGCGAGTCGGGGAACACGTTAACGGAGAGGAAGTAGTCGTTCACGGGGTGTCGTGGTACTTGGCGAATTCCTCGTTTCCGGGCGACGGTAGTGGTACACGCGGTCGTCGAGCGACGGTAGTGGTACTCGGGGCGACGGTAGACGTTCACGTAGGCGTTTCCGTTTCCGAAGAGGTACTTGTCATCGTCTCGTTCGGTCGTCGTGGTACTTGTCAAAAGGTTGTGGTCTCGGCATCGTAGTTGTACACGTGGCCGTCGTGGGAAGTAGTGGAACTTGGTCGTTTTTCCGTAGATGTTCGGGTCATACGTAGAGGTACTTGTCTCGAAGAGGTACTTGGTCGGTTCGCCGGGTACTCGTTCGGTCATCTGTCAAGATTACAGCACAGGCACACAAAACAAAAACAATACACAACACAAACAAAACAAAAACTACAGGAGCTAAACAAAAGGGGCAGCACGGCGCTGCGGGATCCGGCCGCTGCGGCCCGGCGCGGAGGCGCTGCGGAGCTGGAACGGAGGGAGGATGGCGTCGGGGCGGACGGGACGCGGATCGGGCGCTCTGGACGGAGCTGGCGACGAGGTTAGGCCGCGGAAGCATGGCCTCTGGACGAGGAGGAGGCCGGGCGCTGCGGGAGGACGACGCGCTCGCGAGGCAGGGAGCCCGCGCTTGGGGCGGCTCGTGCCAGAGGGAGACGAGGCAGGGGCGACGAAGCCCTGGCGCGGGGTGGAGGCGAGCCACGGCTCGGCGCCTTGGAGAAGGAGGGAGCCGCGGCGAGGGAGGCCTCGGCGCTGGACGGGGCGCCGCACGAGGAACGGAGGGAGGCCTCGGCGCTGGACGGGGCGCCGCACGAGGAACGGAGGGAGGCAGACGGTTGGGAGCCTCGAGGGTGGAGCGCAGGGACGCTCGGGGCAGAGGCGAGGGAACCTCGACGAGGCCGGCTGAGGAGATCGGGGGCTCGAAGGGGCTGTGAGAGAGGGAGGCAGAGGGCGAGGAGAGCGAGGGAAACGGGCTCCTGGCGAGAGGATCGAGGGATGCGGGAGAAGGGAAAAAACGGCGGCGGACAGAAGAGAAGGAGGAGGAGCGGTCGGGACTGGGAGGAGCGACCTGCTCGGCTAGGGTTAGGAAGTGGGGATGGGCTGGGCCAAAAGGGAGGGCCCAAGAGGGATGGAAGAGCTGGGCCTGAATGCTGGCTGCTCCTTTTTGTTAATAAAACTGCTGCTGTCTTTCTGAATTAAAACAGAAAAAAAAACAACAACAAGAAGGAAAGATAGAAGGTGCTAGAAAAATAGAGTTAGGGCAAGAATTAGGACAAAGGGTAATTTTTCCCGGGCTCGTAAAAATGAGCACGACCGGAGAAAAATACAAACGGCAAGGACGGAAAATAATTCAAACATATTTGAATTTAATTCAAATAGGTTTGAACTAAGACGAGATTATTGAGGTGTCCAAAAAATGTCCGGAATTTTGGAGGAGCCTCGAAACAACGAAAAGAAATATCGGCAAGGTTTTGAAGGGAACTCGAAGTAGGAAAAGCGTGGGGAAATATGCAAGTGTGTTACGGTGATTCCGAAGCAATGGAATATTTATTATATAGCTCCCTAATATATTGAGAGGCTTTTATATGTTATAAAGAGAAGTCATCCTTCCCTCGATTTAAATGGACCGAAGGTCCACACAATTTATTAGGTTGAGATGCAAAATAAAATAACATGATGGCATGATGACATGATGCAATGCAAAAATAAAAACACAAGCACAAAAGGAACACACGGGCAACCCGGAACATCTGGAATCTTCTGGAATCTTCTGGGACGTCGGTCTCGGGCGTCACATGCATGTGGCCTGGGGCGCGCAGGCGCCGGTCGGCGCGGTAGGCATGCAGGGGCAGGCACGGGGCGAGCAGCGCGGGCATCGCGCGTGTTAGGCGGTGAAACGTCTCCAACGTATCTATAATTTTTGATTGTTCCATGCTATTATTTATGAAGTCTTGGATGTTTAATGGGCTTTATCTTACACTTTTATATCATTTTGGGACTAACCTACTAACCCAAAGGCCAAGTCCAGATTGCTGTTTTTTGCCTGTTTCAGGGTTTTGCAGAAAAAGAATATCAAACGGAGTCCAAACGGAATGAAACCTTCGCGAGAGATAGTTTTGGAGAAAATCACGCACGGAGAACTTGAGAACCACGTCAGGGGAGATACGGGCTGCCCACGAGGGTGGGGGGCACGCCCCCCTTCCCAGGGCGTGCCCCTGCCTCGTGGGGCCCCCGTGACTCCCTCGGTGTCCTCCTTCCTCCCATATAAGTCTATGTACCCCGAAACCATCAGCAACAGAGAGAAAACCCTAATTCCACCGTCGTAACCTTCTGTTCCCATGAGATCCCATCTTGGAGCCTGTTCTGGAGCTCCACCGGAGGGGATCCATCACGGAGTTCTTCTTCATCATCATCATTGCCCTCACCATGAGTTGTGAGTAGTTTACCGCAGACCTTCGGGTCCATAGCGAGTATCTAGATGGCTTCTTCTCTCTCTCTGGATCTCAATACAAAGTTCTCCTCGGTCTTTGAGGAGATCTATTCGATGTAATCTCTTTTTGCGGTGTGTTTGTCGAGATCCGATGAATTGTGAGTTTATGATCAAGATTATCTATGAGAAATATTTGATTCTTCTCTGAACTTTTTATGTGTGCTCATAATATCCTTGCAAGTCTCTTCGAATTATTGGTTTGGTTTGGCCTACTAGATCTATAGTTCTTGCAATGGGAGAAGTGCTTGGCTTTGGGTTCAATCTTGCGGTGTCATTTCCCAGTGATAGTAGAGGAAGCAAGGCACGTATTGTATTGTTGCCCTCGAGGATAAAAAGATGGGGTTTATATCATATTGCTTGAGCTTATCCCTCTACATCATGTCATCTTGCTTAAGGCGTTACTCTATTCTTGTGAACTCAATACACTAGATGCATGCTGGATAGCGGTCGATGTGTGGAGTAATAGTAGTAGATGCAGAATCGTTTCGGTCTACTTGTTTCGGACGTGATGCCTATATACAATGATCATGCCTAGATAGTCTCATAATTATTCGCTTTTCTATCAATTGCTCGACAGTAATTTGTTTACCCGCCGTAGAATATCGCTATCATGAGAGAATCCACTAGAGAACACTAAGGCCCCCGGGTCAATTCTCAACATATCAATCTACATCTATTTTACTTTTACCGCTTTTATTTTCTGTTCTTATAAACAAAAATACCAAAAATATAAACTATCATCTCTATCAGATCTCACTTTCGTAAGTGACCGTAAAGGGACTGACAACCCCTTATCACGTTGGCTGCGAAGTTCTTATTTGTTTGTGCAGGTGCAAGGGACTCGCGCGTGGTCTCCTACTGGATTGTTACCTTGGTTCTCAAAAACTGAGGGAAATACTTATGCTACTGTGCTGCATCTCCCTTTCCTCTTCGAGGGAATACAACGCAAGCTCGAGAAGTAACAAGAAGAATTTCTGGCACCGTTGCCTGCGAGGCTTACGCAAAAGTCATATACCAAGTACCTATTACAAACCATTATCCTTCACATTACATTTTTGCCTCTTGTTTTCCTCTCCCCCACTTCACCTTGCTATTTTATTTGCCCTTCTTCCGCCGTGTGTTTATTGTTCCCTTGCTTCTTGTTTGCTTGTGTGTGTTGGATTGCTTGCCTATCACTATGGCTCAGAACAATACCAAATTGTGTGACTTCTCCAATACCAACAACAATGACTTTATTGGCACTCCGATTGCTCCTATTACCGATGCTGAATCTTGTGAGATCAATGCTGCTTTGTTGAATCTTGTCATGAAAGATCAATTCTCCGGCCTTCCTGGTGAAGATGCCGCTACCCATCTAAATAACTTTGTTGATTTGTGTGATATGCAAAAGAAAAGGGATACGGATAACGATATTGTTAAATTGAAGTTATTTCCGTGTTCACTTAGAGATTGTGCTAAAACTTGGTTTTCCTCTTTGCCTAGAAATAATATTGATTCGTGGAATAAGTGTAAGGATGCTTTTATCTCTAAGTACTTCCCTCCTGCTAAGATCATCTCTCTTAGAAATGATATTATGAATTTTAAGCAACTAGATCATGAGCATGTTGCACAAGCTTGGGAGAGAATGAAATTAATGATACATAACTGCCCTACACATGGTTTGAATCTCTGGATGATTATTCAGAACTTTTATGCTGGCTTGAATTTTGCTTCTAGAAATCTTTTAGATTCGGTCGCAGGAGGCACTTTCATGGAAACTACCTTAGGAGAAGCTACCAAACTCCTAGATAATATTATGGTTAATTATTCTCAATGGCACACCGAAACATCTACTAGTATAAAAGTGCATGCTATCGAAGAAATTAGTGTTTTGAGTGGAAAGATGGATGAACTTATGAAATTATTTGCTGCTAAGAGTGCTTCTTCTGATCCTAATGATATGCCTTTGTCCACTTTGATTGAAAATAACAATGAATCTTTGGATGTGAATTTTGTTGGTAGGAATAATTGTTAGTAACAATGCTTATAGAGGGAATTTTTATCCTAGGCCTTTTCCTAGTAATTCCTCTAATAATTATGGTAATTCCTACAACAACTCTTATGGAAAGATGCCTTCTGAATTTGAAACTAGTGTTAAAGAGTTTATGATCTCACAAAAGAATTTCAATGCTATGCTTGAAGAGAAATTGCTTAAGGTTGATGAATTGGCTAGAAGTGTGGATATAATTACTCTTGATGTTGATTCTTTGAAACTTAGATCTATCCCACCTAAGCATGATATCAATGAGTCTCTCAAAGCCATGAGAATTTCCATTGATGAATGCAAAGAAAGAATCGCTAGGATGTGTGCTAAAAGAGAGGATTATATTAAAGCGTGTTCTTCTAGTTATCATGAAAATAAAGATGAAGATCTGAAAGTTATGGATGTGTATCCTATTAGATCCGTGTTTGCTAGTATAAATCTTGATGAAAATAGGATTGGAGATGAATCTGCTTTAAGGTGTTCCAATGATTCAGAGTTTTTAGATCTTGATGCTAAAATTGCTAAAAGTGGGAGTGAAGAGATTAAAACTTTGCAGAGTGATGAACCCACTACTTTGGATTTCAAGGGATTAAATTATGATAATTGCTCTTTGATTGATTGTATTTCCTTGTTGCAATCCGTACTAAATTCTCCGCATGCTTATAGTCAAAATAAAGCTTCCACCAAACAAATAGTTGATGCTTTGATGCAATCTTATGAAGAAAAACTTGAGTTAGAAGTTTCTATCCCTAGAAAGCTTTATGATGAGTGGGAACCTACTATCAAAATAAAAATAAAAGATCATGAATGCTATGCTTTGTGTGATTTGGGTGCAAGTGTCTCCACTATCCCAAAAACTTTGTGTGATTTGCTAGGGTTCCATGAACTTGATGATTGTTCTTTAAATTTCCATCTTGCGGATTCCACTATTAAGAAACCTATGGGAAGGATTAATGATGTTCTTATTGTTTCCAATAGTAATTATGTGCCCATAGATTTCATTGTTCTTGATATAGATTGCAATCCTTCATGTCCTATTATTCTTGGTAGACCTTTCCTTAGAATGATTGGTGCAATTATTGATATGAAGGAAGGAAATATTAGATTCCAATTTCTGTTATGGAAAGGCATGGAACACTTTCCTAGAAATAAAATCAAATAACCATATTAATCTATCGTGAGAGCCACTTATGGATTGCCTTCCAAATATGGCAATACCTAGATTTATCTTATATCGTGCCTAGCTAGGGGCGTAAAACGATAGCGCTTGTTGGGTGGCAACCCAATTTTATATTTTTTGTTTTTGTTGCTGTTAGGGAATAAATATTGCATCTAGCTACTGTTTAGATGTGGTTTCATGTTTTGTTTATTGTTTTTGCCAAGTAGAACCATTGGGAAGATGCGTGTGAAGTTTATGTGATCTTGCTGTGAAAAACAGAATCGTTAGCGCTCACTAGGATGGTTGTCAGAATTTACTGGAGCATGCTATTTAGTTGATTCATTTTGAATATGATTAATAGAAAAATTCCTCACATTTACCAATTTAGTTTGAATTTTTTGGAGTTACAGAAGTATGCGAAACCTGCAGATTACTACAGACTGATATGTTTTTGACAGATTCTGTTTTTCGTGTGTTGTTTGTTTATTTCAATGTATCCATGAGTAATATTTGGTGGTATGAACCATAGAGAAGTTGGAATACAGTAGGTTTAACACCAATATAAACAAAGAAAGAATTCATTACAGTACCTTTGAGTAGTGGTTTGCTTTCTTATACTAACGGAGCTCACGAGAATATTTGTCTAAGTTTTGTGTTGTGAAGTTTTCAAGTTTTGAGTATTGCTTTGATGGACTCTGGAACAAATAGTAGTAAAGGCCTAAGCTTGGGGATTCCCATGGCTCCCCAAGTAAAATTCAAGGATAATCAAAAGCCTAAGCTTGGGGATGCACCGGGAAGGCATCCCCTCTTTTGTCTTCATCCATCGGTAACTATACTTGGAGCTATATTTTTATTCACCACATGATATGTGTTTTGCTTGGAGCGTCTTGTATAATTTGAGTATTTGCTTGTTAGTTTGTCACAATCATCCTTGCTGGACACACCTATTTGAGAGAGTTAAATATGGCCTAGAAATTTTTAGAACACTCTATGTGCTTCACTTATATCTTTTGAGTTGAATAGTTTTTGCTCTAGTGCTTCACTTATATCTTTTAGAGCACGGTGGTGGTAATATTTTGTAGAAATCGTTGAACTCTCATGCTTCACTTATATCTATTTGAGAGTCTATTAAAACATCATGGTAATGTGTTTAGGCTATAAAACTAGTCTTCACATGATAGACATCCAATGTCAATGTAGTAAAAAAATCACGCTAAGTGCATTGAATAGAATGAGATGTTGGATGCTTGATAATTTTTTTGAGATATGAGGATAGTGATATTAGAGTCATGCTAGTGGAGTTATTATGAAATTGAGAAATACTTGTGTTAAGGTTAGTGATTCCCGTAGCATGCACGTATGGTGAACCACTATGTGACGAAGTTAGAGCATGAGGTATTTGTAAAGTGTCAACATTTGTGTGGAGGTCGGGGGCACGCGATGGTTAACTCCTACCAACCTCCCCCCTAGGAGCATGCGTTGATTGCTTTGTTTTGATAACTCATAGATTTTTGCAATAAGTATATGAGGTCTTATGACTAATGTTGAGTCCATGGATTATACGCACTCTCACCCTTCCACCATTGCTAGCCTCTCTTGTACCGTGCAACTTTCGCCGGTACCGTAAACCCACTTATATCCTTCCTCAAAACAGCCACCATATTATTCCTCAAAACAGCCACCATACCTACCTATCATGGCATTTCCATAGCCATTCCGAGATATATTGCCATGCAACTTTCCACCATTCTATTCATATGACACGCATCATATTGTCATATTGCCTTGCATGATCATGTAGTTGACATCGTATTCGTGGCAAAGCCACCATGCATAATTTTTCATACATGTCACTCTTGTTTTATTGCACATACCGGTACACCGCCGGAGGCATTCATATAGAGTCATACTTTGTTGTAGTATCGAGTTGTATTATCGAGTTGTAATGAAAGTGTGATGATTATCATTATTAGAGCATTGTCCCATGGGAGGAAAGGCTAAATCAATAAAGCCCCTCCGCAAAAAAAAGAAAAAAAAAGAAAAGAAAAGGGGACAATTGCTACTATCTTTTTTCCACCCTTGTGCTTCAAAGTAGCACCATGTTCTTCATCATAGAGAGTCTCATGCTTAGTAGCTTTATATGCTAGTGGGAATTTTTGTTATAGAACTTGGCTTGTATATTCCAACGATGGGCTTCCTCAAATGCCTTAGGTCTTCGTGAGCAACCAAGTTGGATGCACGCCCACTAGTTTCTTTGTTGAGCTTTCATACATATTTAGCTCTAGTGCATCCGTTGCATGGCAATCCTTACTCACTCACATTGATATTTATTGATGGGCATCTTCATAGCCCGTTGGTACGCCTAGTCGATGTGAGACTATCTTCCTCCTTTTTGTCTTCTCCACAACCACCTCTATTCCACCCATAGTGCTATGTCCATGGCTCACGCTCATGTATTGCGTGAAAGTTGAAAGGTTTGAAAGAATAGAGTATGAAAACAAGTGCTTGACTGAAATTGGGGTTGTGCATGATATGAATATTTTGTGTGATGAAGAGGGAGCATAGCCAGACTATATGATTTTGTAGGGATTACTCTCTTAAGCCATAGTATTTCGAGAAGACATGATTGCTTTGTTAGTATGCTTGAAGTGTTATTATTCCTTATGTCAATATAGACTTTTATCTTGAATCTTTCAGATCTAAACATTCATGCCACAATTAAGAGAATTACATTGAAAACTATGTTGGTTAGCATTCCATATCAAAAATTCTTTCTTTATCATTTACCTACTCGAGGACGAGCAGGAATTAAGCTTGGGGATGCTTGATACGTATCCAACGTATCTATAATTTTTGATTGTTCCATGCTATTATTTATGAAGTCTTGGATGTTTAATGGGCTTTATCTTACACTTTTATATCATTTTTGGGACTAACCTACTAACCCAAAGGCCCAGTCCAGATTGTTGTTTTTTGCCTGTTTAGGGTTTTGCAGAAAAAGAATATCAAACTGAGTCCAAACGGAATGAAACCTTTCGCGAGAGATATTTTTGGAGAAAATCATGCACGGAGAACTTGAGAACCACGTCAGGGGAGATACAGGCTGCCCGCGAGGGTGGGGGCGCGCCCCCTGCTTCGTGGGGCCCCCGTGACTCCCCCGGTGTCCTCCTTCCTCCTATATAAGTCTACGTACCCTGAAACCATCAGCAACAGAGAGAAAACCCCAATTCCACCGCCGTAACCTTCTGTTCCCGTGAGATCCCATCTTGGAGCCTGTTTCGGAGCTCCACCGGAGGGGGATCCATCACGGAGTTCTTCATCATCATCATCGCCCTCAGCATGAGTTGTGAGTAGTTTACCACAGACCTTCGGGTCCATAGCTAGTATCTAGATGGCTTCTTCTCTCTCTCTGGATCTCAATACAAAGTTCTCCTCGGTCTTCGAGGAGATCTATTCGATGTAATCTCTTTTTGCGGTGTGTTTATCGAGATCCCATGAATTGTGAGTTTATGATCAAGATTATCTATGAGAAATATTTGGTTCTTCTCTGAACTTTTTATGTGTGCTCATAATATCCTTGCAAGTCTCTTAGAATTATTGGTTTGGTTTGGCCTACTAGATCTATAGTTCTTGCAATGGGAGAAGTGCTTGGCTTTGGGTTCAATCTTGCGATGTCCTTTCCCAGTGACAGTAGGGGCAGCAAGGCACGTATTTTATTGTTGCCATTGAGGATAAAAAGATGGGGTTTATATCATATTGCTTGAGTTTATCCCTCTACATCATGTCATCTTGCTTAAGGCGTTACTCTGTTCTTATGAACTCAATACACTAGATGCATGCTGGATAGCGGTCGATGTGTGGAGTAATAGTAGTAGATGCAGAATCGTTTCGGTCTACTTGTCTCGGACGTGATGCCTATATACAATGATCATGCCTAGATAGTTTCATAATTATTCGCTTTTCTATCAATTGCTCGACAGTAATTTGTTTACCCGCCGTAGAATATCGCTATCATGAAAGAAGCCACTAGAAAACACTATGGCCCCCGGGTCTATTCTCAACATATCAATCTACATCTATTTTACTTTTACCGCTTTTATTTTCTGTTTTTATAAAAAAAATACCAAAAATATAATTTATCATCTCTATCAGATCTCACTTTCGTAGGTGACCGTAAAGGGATTGACAACCCCTTATCGCGTTGGCTGCGAAGTTCTTATTTGTTTGTGCAGGTGCGCGGGACTCGCGCATGGTCTCCTACTGGATTGATACCTTGGTTCTCAAAAACCGAGGGAAATACCTACACTAATGTGCTGCATCTCCCTTTCCTCTTCGAGGGAATACAACGCAAGCTCGAGAAGTAGCAGGGGGCGTGGGTAGCGCATAGGCCGAGCGAGCAAAGGGGCGGCCAGACAGTGGGCGGGGGCTCGGATAGTGAGCGTGGTGGGCGCAACTCCGAAAAGGGGAGGTGGGGCGGCGGCATACTGTGAGAAAAACGAGGGGAAAAGTGGGAATTGACACGGAGCTCATAGCAGAGGTCAGCATCGTGGTCGGGGAGGCCAGGGCGGTGTGGTGGTGCAGATCGAGAGCGGGGCATAGTGTTGGGGAACGTAGTAATTTAAAATTTTCCTACGATCACGCAAGATCTATCTACCAGATGCATAGCAACGAGAGGGAAGAGTGTGTCTACGTACCCTCGTAGACCGGAAGCGGAAGCGTCAAGTGACGCGGTTGATGTAGTCGAACTTCTTCGCGATTCAACCGATCAAGCACCGAACGTACGGCACCTCCGCGTTCAGCACACGTTCAGCTTGATGACGTCCCACGAGCTCTTGATCTAGTTGAGCTTCACGGGAGAGTTTCGTCAGCACGACGGCGTGGTGACGGATATGATGTATTCACCGGCGCAGGGCTTCGCCTAAGCACCGCGACGGTATGACCGAGGTGTGTTTCTGTGGAGGGGGGCACCGCACATGGCTGGAACAATTCAACTTGTGTGTCTTTGGGTGCCCCCTGCCCCCGTATATAAAGGAGCAAGGGGGGAGGCCGGCCGGCCCTTCTATGGTGCGGCTAGGGGTGCAATCCTACTAGGAATAGGATTGCAATCCTATTCCTAGTAGGAACTACCAAAGAAGGAAGAGAGGGAAAGGAAAAGAGGGAGAGGTGGCGCCCCCCAATCCTAGTCCAACTAGGAACCCTAGGTGGGGCGCCGGCCAGCCCCTATGGGCTGCCTCTCTCTTTTCCATAAGGCCAACTATGGACCATCCCCCTTCGTAGGGGGTTCCGGTAACCCCCTCCGGCAATCCCGTTAAATCCGAAACTTTTCCGGTATACTTCCGGTGTCCGAATATAGTCGTCCAATATATCAATCTTTATGTCTCGGACATTCCGAGACTCCTCGTCATGTCCGTGATCTCATCCGGGACTCCGAACTACCTTCGGTACATCAAAACTCATAAACTCATAATACCGATCGTCATCAAACGTTAAGCGTGCGGACCCTACGGGTTCGAGAACTATGTAGACATGACCGAGACTCATCTCCGGTCAATAACCAATGGCGGAACCTGGATGTTCATATTGGCTCCTACATATTCTACGAAGATCTTTTATCGGTCAGAACCGCATAACAACATACGTTGTTCCTTTTGTCATCGGTATGTTACTTGTCCGAGATTCGATCGTCGGTATCTCCATACCTAGTTCAATCTCGTTACTGGCAAGTCTCTTTACTCGTACCGTAACACATCATCTCGCGACTAACTCATTAGTCTTTTGCTTGCAAGGCTTATTGTGATGTGTGTTACCGAGAGGGCCCAGAGATACCTCTCCGACACTCGGAGTGACAAATCCTAATCTTGATCTATGCCAACACCACGAATACTTTCGGAGACACCTGCAGAGCATCTTTATGATCACCCAGTTACGTTGTGACGTTTGATAGCACACAAGGTGTTCCTACGGTATTCGGGAGTTGCATAATCTCATAGTCATAGGAACATGTATAAGTCATGAAGAAAGCAATAGCAGTAAAACTAAACGATCATAGTGCTATGCTAACGGCTGGGTCTTGTCCATCACATCATTCTCCTAATGATGTGATCCCGTTGATCAAATGACAACTCATGTCTATGGTTAGGAAACATAACCATCTTTGATCAATGAGCTAGTCTAGTAGAGGCATACTAGGGACACTCTGTTTTGTCTATGTACTCACACATGTACTAAGTTTCCGGTTAGTACAATTCTAGCATGAATAATAAACATTTGTCATGATATAAGGAAATATAAATAACAACTTTATTATTGCCTCTAGGGCATATTTCCTTCAGTCTCCCACTTGCACTAGAGTCAATAATCTAGCTCACATCGCCATGTGATTTAATACCGATAGTTCACATCGTTATGTGAATAACACCCATAGTTCACATCGCCATGTGACCAACACCCAAAGGGTTTACTAGAGTCAATAATCTAGTTCACATCGCTATGTGATTAATACCCAAGAGTAATAAGGTGTGATCATGTTTTGCTTGTGAGAGAAGTTTAGTCAACGGGTCTGTCACATTCAGATCCGTATGTATTTTGCAAATTTCTATGTCTACAATGCTCTGCATAGAGCTACTCTAGCTAATTGCTCCCACTTTCAATACGCATCCAGATTGATACTTAGAGTCATCTGGATTTAGTGTCAAAGCTTGCATCGGCGTAACCCTTTACGACGAACTCTTTATCACCTCCATAATCGAGAAACATTTCCTTATTTACTAAGGATAATTTTGACCGCTGTACAGTGATCTACTCCTGGATCACTATTGTACCCCCTTGACAAACTCATGGCAAGGTACACAACATGTTTGGTACACAGCATGGCATACTTTATAGAACCTATGGTTGAGGCATAGGGAATGACTTTCATTCTCTCTATATTTTTCACCCGTGGTCTGGCTTTGAGTCTTACTCAACTTCACACCTTACAAGTCAGGCAAGAACTCCTTCTTTGACTGATCCATTTTGAACTACTTCAAAATCTTATCAAGGTATGTACTTATCGAAAGTCTTATCAAGCGTCTTGATCTATCTCTATAGATCTTGATGCCCAATATGTAAGCAGCTTCACCAAGGTCTTTCTTTGAAAAACTCCTTTCAAACACTCCTTTATGCTTTCCAGAAAATTCTACATCATTTCCGATCGACAATATGTCATTCACATATACTTATCGGAAAGGTTGTAGTGCTCCCACTCACTTCTTGTAAATACAGGCTTCACCGTAAGTATGTATAAATCTATATGCTTTGATCAACTTATCAAAGCGTATATTCCAACTCCGAGATGCTTGCACCAGTCCATAGATGGATCGCTGGAGCTTGCACATTTTGTTAGCACCTTTTGGATTGACAAAACCTTCGGGTTGCATCATATACAATTTTTCTTTAATAAATCCATTAAAGAATGCAGTTTTGTTATCCATTTGCCAGATTTCATAAAATGCGGCAATTGCTAACATGATTCGGACAGACTTAAGCATCGCTACGGGTGAGAAAGTCTCATCGTAGTCAACTCCTTGAACTTGTCGAAAACCTTTCGCAACAAGTCGAGCTTTGTAAACAGTAACATTACCATCAGCGTCGGTCTTCCTCTTGAAGATCCATTTATTTTCGATGGCTTGCCGATCATCGGGCAAGTCAACCAAAGTCCACACTTTGTTCTCATACATGGATCCCATCTCAGATTTCATGGCCTCAAGCCATTTTGCGGAATCTGGGCTCATCATCGCTTCCTCATAGTTCGCAGGTTCATCATGGTCTAGTAACATGACTTCCAGAACTGGGTTGCCATACCACTCTGGTGCGGAACGTACTCTGGTTGATCTACGACGGTTAGCAGAAACTTGATCTGAAGTTTCATGATCATCATCATTAGCTTCCTCACTAATTGGTGTAGGAATCACTGGAACAATTTTCTGTGATGTACTACTTTCCAATTCAGGAGAAGGTACAATTACCTCATCAAGTTCTACTTTCCTCCCACTCACTTCTTTCGAGAGAAACTCCTTCTCTAGAAAGGATCCATTCTTAGCAACGAATATCTTGCCTTAGGATCTGTGATAGAAGGTGTACCCAACAGTCTCTTTTGGGTATCCTATGAAGACACATTTCTCCGACTTGGGTTCGAGCTTATCAGGTTGAAGCTTTTTCACATAAGCATCGTAGCCCCAAACTTTAAGAAACGACAACTTTGGTTTCTTGCCAAACCATAGTTCATAAGGTGTCGTATCAACGGATTTAGATGGTGCCCTATTTAACGTGAATGTAGTGTCTCTAATGCATAACCCCAAAAGCAATAGTGGTAGATCGGTAAGAGACATCATCGATCGCACCATATCTAATAAAGTACGGTTATGACATTCGGACACACCATTACACTGTGGTGTTCCAGGTGGCGTGAGTAGTGAAACTATTTCACATCGTTTTTACTGAAGGCCAAACTCGCTAACTCAAATATTTTACCTCTACGATCATATCATAGAAACTCTTATTTTCTTGTTACGATGATTCTCCACTTCACTCTGAAATTCTTTGAACTTTTCAAATGTTTCAGACTTGTGCTTCATTAAGTAGATATACCCATATCTGCTCAAATCATCAGTGAAGGTTAGAAAATAACGATTCCCGCCGTGAGCTTCAACACTCATTGGTCTGCATACATCAGTATGTATGATTTCCAACAACTCTGTTGCTCGCTCCACAGTTCCGGAGAACGGAGTTTTAGTCATCTTGCCCACGAGGCATGGTTCGCAAGCACCAAGTGATTCATAATCAAGAGATTCCAAAAATTCCATCACTATGGAGTTTCTTCATGCGCTTTACACCAATATGACCTAAACGGCAGTGCCACAAATAAGTTGCACTATCATTATTAACCTTGCATCTTTTGGCTTCAATATTATGAATATGTGTATCACACGATCGAGATCCAACAAACTATTTTCATTGAGTGTATGACCATAGAAGGTTTTATTCATGTAAACAGAACAACAATTATTCTCTAACTTACATGAATAACCGTATTGCAATAAACATGATCAAATCATATTCATGCTCAACACAAACACCAAATAACACTTATTTAGGTTCAACACTAATCCCGAAAGTATAGGGAGTGTGCGATGATGATCATATCAATCTTGGAACTGCTTCCAATACACATCGTCACTTCATCCTTTAACTAGTTTCTGTTCATTATGCAACTCCCATTTCGAGTTACTACTCTTTTAGCAACTGAACCAGTATCAAATACCGAGGGGTTGCTATGAACATTAGTAAAATACACATCAATAATCTGTATATCAAATATACCTTTGTTCACTTTGCCATCCTTCTTATCCGCCAAGTATCTAGGGCAGTTCCACTTCCGGTGACCATTTCCTTTGCAGTAGAAGCACTTAGTTTCAGGCTTGAGTTTAGCTTTGGGTTTCTTCATGGGAGTGACAACTTGCTTGTCATTCTTCTTGAAGTTCCCCTTCTATCCCTTTGCCCTTTACTTGAAACAAGTGGTCTTATTAACCATCAACACTTCATGTTCTTTCTTGATTTCTACCTTTGCCGATTTCAGCATTACGAAGAGCTCGGGAATTACCTTCGTCATCCCTTGCATATTATAGTTCATCACGAAGTTCTACTAACTTGGTGATAGTGACTAGAGAACTTTGTCAATTACTATCTTATCTGGAAGATTAACTCCCACTTGATTCAAGTAATTGTAGTACCCAGACAATCTGAGCACATGCTCACTGGTTGAGCTATTCTCCTCCATCTTGTAGGCAAAGTACTGTCAGAAGTCTTTATACCTCTCGACACGGGCATGAGTATGAAATACTAATTTCAACTCTTGGAACATCTCATATGCTCCGTGGCGTTCAAAACGTTTTTGAAGTCCCGGTTATAAGCCGTAAAGCATGGTGCACTAAACTATCAAGTAGTCATCATACCGAGCTTTTGTCAAAACGTTAACGTCTGCATCTGCTCCTGCAATAGGTCTGTCACCTAGCGGTGCATCAAGGACATAATTCTTCTGTGCAGCAATGAGGATAATTCTCAGATCACAGAACAATTCCGCATCATTGCTACTAACATCTTTCAACTTAGTTTTCTCTAGGAACAAATAAACAATAAACGGGGAGCAACATCACGAGCTATTGATCTACAACATCGATATCCTAATACTACCAGGACTAAGTTCATGATAAATTAAAGTTCAATTTAATCATATTACTTAAGAACTCCCACTTAGATAGACATCCCTCCGGTCATCTAAATGATCACGTGATCCAAATCAACTAAACCATGTCCGATCATCACGTGAGATGGAGTAGTTTCAATGGTGAACATCTTATGTTGATCATATCTACTATATGATTCACGCTCGACCTTTCGGTCTCCAGTGTTCCGAGGCCATATCTGCATATGCTAGGCTCATCAAGTTTAACCCGACTATTCTGTGTGTGCAAAACTGGCTTACACCCGTTGTATTTGAACGTAGAGCTTATCACACCCGATCATCACGTGGTGTCTCGGCACGACGAACTTTCGCAACGGTGCATACTCAGGGAGAACACTTATACCTTGAAATTTAGTAAGGGATCATCTTATAATGCTACCGTCGTTCTAAGCAAAATAAGAAGCATAATAAGATAAACATCACATGCAATCAAAATATGTGACATGATATGGCCATCATCATCTTGTGCTTTTGATATCCATCTCCAAAGCACCTTCATGATCACCTTCGTCACCGGCGCGACACCTTGATCTCCATCGTAGCATCGTTGTCGTCTCGCCAACTATTGCTTCTACGACTATCGCTACCGCTTAGTAATAAAGTAAAGCAATTACATGGCGATTGCATTTCATACAATAAAGCGACAACCATATGGCTCCTGCCAGTTGCCGATAACATTACAAAACATGATCATCTCATACAAAACCGTATAACTCATCATGTCTTGACCATATCACATCACAACATGCCCTGCAAAAACAAGTTAGACGTCCTCTACTTTGTTGTTGCAAGTTTTACGTGGCTGCTACGGGCTTAGCAAGAACCGTTCTTACCTACGCATATAAAACCACAACGATGTTTCGTCAAGTATGTGCTGTTTTAACCTTCACAAGGACCGGGCGTAGCCACACTTGATTCAGCTAAAGTGAGAGAGACAGACACCCGCCAGTCACCTTTAAGCAACGAGTGCTCGTAACGGTGAAACCAGTCTCGCGTAAGCGTACGCGTAATGTCGGTCCGGGCCGCTTCATCTCACAATGCCGCCGAAGCAAAGTATGACATGCTGGTAAGCAGTATGACTAGTATCGCCCACAACTCATTGTGTTCTACTCGTGCATATCATCTACGCATAGACCTGGCTCATGATGCCACTGTTGGGGAACGTAGTATTTGAAAATTTTCCTACGATCACGCAAGATCTATTTACCAGATGCATAGCAACGAGAGGGAAGAGTGTGTCTACGTACCCTCGTAGACCAGAAACGGAAGCGTCAAGCGACGCGGTTGATGTAGTCGAACTTCTTCGCGATTCAACCGATCAAGCACCGAACGTACAGCACCTCCGCGTTCAGCACACGTTCAGCTTGATGACGTCCCACGAGCTCTTGATCCAGTTGAGCTTCACGGGAGAGTTTCGTCAGCACGACGGCGTGGTGACGGATATGATGTATTCACCGGCGCAGGGCTTCGCCTAAGCACCGCGACGGTATGACCGAGGTGTGTTTCTGTGGAGGGGGGCACCGCACACGGCTGGAACAATTCAACTTGTGTGTCTTTGGGTGCCCCCCTGCCCCCGTATATAAAGGAGCAAGGGGGGAGGCCGGCCGGCCCTTCTATGGTGCGGCTAGGGGTGCAATCCTACTAGGAATAGGATTGCAATTCTATTCCTAGTAGGAACTACCAAAGAAGGAAGAGAGGGAAAGGAAAAGAGGGAGAGGTGGCGCCCCCCAATCCTAGTCCAACTAGGAACCCTAGGTGGGGCGCCGGCCAGCCCCTATGGGCTGCCTCTCTCTTTTCCATAAGGCCCACTATGGACCATCCCCCTTCGTAGGGGGTTCCGGTAACCCCCTCCGGCAATCCCGTTAAATCCAAAACTTTTCCGGAATACTTCCGGTGTCCGAATATAGTCGTTCAATATATCAATCTTTATGTCTCGGACATTCCGAGACTCCTCGTCATGTCTGTGATCTCATCCGGGACTCCGTACTACCTTCGGTACATCAAAACTCATAAACTCATAATACCGATCGTCATCAAACGTTAGGCGTGCGGACCCTACGGGTTCGAGAACTATGTAGACATGATCGAGACTCATCTCCGGTCAATAACCAATAGCGGAACCTGGATGTTCATATTGGCTCCTACATATTCTACGAAGATCTTTTATCGGTCAGAACCGCATAACAACATACGTTGTTCCTTTTGTCATCGGTATGTTACTTGTCTGAGATTCGATCGTCGGTATCTCCATACCTAGTTCAATCTCGTTACCGGCAAGTCTCTTTACTCGTACCGTAACACATCATCTCGTGACTAACTCATTAGTCTTTTGCTTGCAAGGCTTATTGTGATGTGTGTTACCGAGAGGGCCCAGAGATACCTCTCCGACACTCGGAGTGACAAATCCTAATCTTGATCTATGCCAACACCACGAATACTTTCGGAGACACCTGTAGAGCATCTTTATGATCACCCAGTTACGTTGTGACGTTTGATAGCACACAAGGTGTTCCTACGGTATTCGGGAGTTGCATAATCTCATAGTCATAGGAACATGTATAAGTCATGAAGAAAGCAATAGCAGTAAAACTAAACGATCATAGTGCTATGCTAACGGATGGGTCTTGTCCATCACATCATTCTCCTAATGATGTGATCCCGTTGATCAAATGACAACTCATGTCTATGGTTAGGAAACATAACCATCTTTGATCAATGAGCTAGTCTAGTAGAGGCATACTAGGGACACTCTGTTTTGTCTATGTACTCACACATGTACTAAGTTTCCGGTTAGTACAATTCTAGCATGAATAATAAACATTTATCATGATATAAGGAAATATAAATAACAACTTTATTATTGCCTCTAGGGCATATTTCCTTCACATAGGTGGATTACGACGAGGTAGAACGGGCGTGGGTGGCATTCTGGGGCTCCCGGCGTTGATCTCGTGGTGTAGAGGATGACGAGGGGCCCGGTGGAGCCTCTGGACTCGATGGAAGAACGTGAGGTGGCCGGTGGCCGCATCACTTCATGACGGCGTGCTCCGGTGCGTCGTTGCTATTTCTATCCAGAGTGGGGAGAGGGTGAGGGAGTGAAGGGGTCAAGCTAGGGTTCGTCAGGGGTTCATGGGGGCCTTCTTATCCTCTCCACGATCCCCTGTAGCAGCACACGTTGAGCATTCGCGCCATGGCTACCGGGATGCACGACACACACATGAGAGAGAGCGTTAGGTAGGGGATGCAGCAGTCCTGGGCTGGGCTTGACTCTATAGCGGTTGGGCCAAGGTGCATAGAGGCTTTTCCTTTTTCCTTTTATTATTTTTTGATTTGTATTTTCGCTACTTTTTGCATTTTCTTTTTCTAAATGAATTTTTTTGCACATAAAACTTGGCACATAAATAATAGAGATTATTTTGAGATAGCACAATTTTTTGGGGGGCAATAGGAGTTAAATAAATAGTTGCTTGTCTTGAAAAGGCTAATTTATTTGTTGTTGGACCAATTATTAATTCCTAGGGATTTATCTGTGATTCAAATGAAGTTGGTTCCATCATGGCAATGATCAGGGGAATTTATAGAATAGTGTGAACATTTTAGTTTTAATGTTTGAAAACTTTTGTTGTTTGCCTTTATTTTAAATTTGAATTTAAATCATTTTTGAACCATCGCGAGATCAACAACAGTAATCATGGTGACTTGTCATCATTAGTAGGGAATTACCGCGGCTTAATTACCTGGGCGTCACACATGAATAGATCTTGTCTACATCATGGCATCGTTCTTATTGACACACTGTTCCGGTTCTAAGCCATAAAGCATGGCGCACTACACTATTAAGTAGTAATCATATTGAGGTTTGCCGAACATTTATAACGTGTGCATATGCTCCGGCAATAGGTCTGTCACCTAGCGCTCCATCAAGGACATAATACTTCTGCGCAGTAATAAGGATAATTCTCAGATCACGGACCCAGTCCGCATCATTGCTACTAACATCTTTCAACTTACTTTTCTCTAGGAACATATCAAAGACAGGGGAGCTAAATTGCGAGCTATTGATCTACTACATAGACATGGAAATACTATCAAGACTAAGTTCATGATAAATTAAGTTTAATTAATCAAATTACTAATGAATTTCCACTTAAATCAATACCCCTCAGGTTATCAAGGTGAAACATGATCCAAATAAACTAAACCATGTACGATCATCACGTGAGATGGAGTAGTCATCAATGGTGAACATCTCTATGTTGATCATATCTACTATATGACTCACGTTCAACCTTTTGGTCTCCAGTGTTCCGAGGCCATGTCTGTACATGCCAGGCTCATCAAGTTTAACCCAAGTATTCCGCGTGTGTAAATCTAGCTTACACCCGTTGTATGTGAATATAGAGTCTATCACACCTGATCATCACGTGGTGTCTCGAAACGACGAACTGTCGCAACAGTGAACACTTTTATCTTGAAATTAAGAGAAGGGAACATGTTATAATGCTACCGTCGAACTAAGCAAAATAAGATGCATAAATGATAAATGTCTCGGGATATCCGTGGACACCTATGGGACCAGGAGGCCCCTTGTTGGTTCGGCGGGGGGACGTCGCATTGCACAAAGAGTAGACCAGCGCACGACAGCACGACAGAGAGCACACAAGAAATTTACCCAGGTTCGGGCCACCGCGAGGCGTAAAACCCTACTCCTGCTTTGGTGTATTGATGGTGGAATGGAGGTGGTGGAGCATAGTACACTTGCCCGGCAGGGGTTGCCTTAGGGCAGCGGCGACTACGCGCGTATGGGGGTGTGGGTTCGTCCACTTTCCAACCCTCTCTACGATTCCCATGGGCCTCCTTTTATAGATCAAGGGGTTACCGTGGTGGCAAAGTAGTCATTATGCACTGATATGATGGCAAACAGAGCTGTCATACCTAACTCTGCGGGATGACAGGCTGAATTAAATGCACCTCTTAGTGTCACATCACTGGTTGCCCGGCAAGGCTTGTCGGGCTATCTTGCCAGCTTCGTGCCTATTCTCTTGACACGTCGCATGACATGTGTCATCTGTGGGTTTCTCCTGTAGGAAATGGCTACCATGTGGCGAATGACTGCCAATTAATCATCTGCAGCTTGACACCACATTGATCGATGACGTGGGTCGTGCTTGAGCGGTCGGTGAGGTGGTTTAGCCTCCATGCATCCTGCCAGGCCCTGCCGGGATGACTTGATTGTCTTCTTCTAGGGATGGCCTTGCCCCTTGCCGGGCTCGCCTGCCCAGCAAGGGAGGCCCTTCCCTTGGCGATGCCTTGCTTCTCTAGCTTGGCCTTGGTTTCTCTAATCTGCTTGTTGGCCCCTTGAACCTCTTGGTCTCTTGTACATCTTGGTTTGGCCTTGAGTTGACAGTGCACGAGTCAGGGGAAAACACATACCCCTGTACATTTTCCCCGACATAAGCCCCCGGGCCTAAGCCACACGTGTCGCTGGGCACGTTGGGTTAGGCCCCAAATAGTACGCGGACACGTGGTAGGAGAAAGCTGAGTGTGCCGGTTCCGTTATGATGACTAGCCACCCCAACGTTCACTTGGCGCAATTACTGTGCGTCGTGGGATCGTGGCACTGTTGCAGTTAAGGTAAAAATGGTAACTTTCTAAAGCGCCGCGCCTCTGTTCTGCCTTTCCCCTCCTTAAGAGTAGGAAAAGCCGAACGACACGACCCATCTGCCTCCTGCCCCGCTCCCCCATGTCCTTCTTTCGCAAGCCAAGCGACAGTTCCTTTCTTCCGCCACCGCCTCTTCCGTTAGATTCCTTTCCTTTTCGTATCGCCGCTGCCGGAATGGATAAGAAACCCGCGGGGAAGAAGAAGTAAGCGGTTGTAATGCCCAGGATGCGACTATATCTCCTACGTGTCGAGGCACGACTTAGAGACATAAGCGCATTCTGGAATGATCGCAAGCGCGGCATCTTTGCACAACTCATGTAAAATACAGGGATGAAAAAGTAAAATAGTTGGCTTACACTCGCCACATCACACAATGATTACAATAGCATACATTCATCCCAATAACATAGGGTCCGACTACAGACGAAATCCAAGCGAGAAAAGATACCACAACCACAAGCCCGGATCACTCCTAGTAGGAACCACTACTGATCTTTGGGATACGATACATAGTAACGACCAAGCTCTTCATCAAACTCCCAGTGAAGTTCTGAACCATCTCCAACATTGTTCTCAGCGGTACCTGCATATGGTGTGCGTTGAATTTGTGAGCCACAGAGGACTCAGCAATCCCGTTCCCGGGTATCAAAACTAACAAAGCCTTTAGGTGTGGAGGGGTAATAAAGTGTTTGTAGCAAGCACTAAGCAACTAGCTTACGAGTTCAGAGCGAGAAGAGAAATGTGCCAACGGTCGCCAAGTTGATCAAGAAGTGATCCTAGCTACTCACAGTCAAACCTAACCCCACCGTGTTCACTTCCCGAAGCCATTCGGAAAAAGACCATCAGGGTTACTCACACATGTAGTGTATTCTTAAGGTTATGGTGTCAAGTTATCTACAACCGGGTATTAACAAATTCCCATCTGCCACATAACCACGGGCACGACTTTCGAAAGATCAAACACTGCAGGGGTGTCCCAACTTAGCCCATCACAAGCTCACGATCCGCGGAGTCGCAACTCCAAAGTGGGAAGACCCGAGTATTCTCAAAATCCCGTGCTCAAGATATTTCGACAAAGGTAAAACTAATCCAGCAAGACCTCCCGGCGTGCCGACACCCTGATAGTAGCCGTGCGTATCTCGTCTCAGGCCACGACAGGGGACAAGCTACAGGTGTATACTAGATACCTCAGGTTTCCCCAAGGCGGCCCCGCAGTATGCCCACTTTGGACCAACACTCATGAGGAGCACTGGCCCGGGTTGTTGATTAAGAACTCGGGTTAATTACTCCCTATGCAAGTTTTTTAGTTGTTAGGCAAATGGTAAAACCAAAGTTGGGCCTTGCTGGAAAAGCTTTAAGCAGAGCGAATTATCAAGGGGGGCCCATAAACCCCAACCGTGTTAGGAACGCACAATCAAGGAACATAACACCGGTTTATCGGGTCCTATGGGGGCATGGTTGGAACAAAACACCAAGCAGAAGGCCAAGCCTTCCACCCATTACCAATATATATGTGCATTATTTTAATTAAGATATATATTGTGTTATCCCAATAAACAAGTCCGAACGTGGAGCAATCTTTAAACTTCCCCTGTAACTAACAACGCTATAAGAGGGGCCAAGCAAAAGCGTACTTAGGCAATCAACGGTTTGCTAGGAAGGCGGTTAGAGTGTTTCATGGCAACATAGGAGGCTGACAAGACAAGAATAGGCATCGAGGCATAGCTAAAGAGTGAGACAGCTAGCAAGGCAAAGATTGAGGTGATATCGGGGAACGGTCATCTTCCCTGTGATTCCGCAAGGAAGCAGAACGAGTCCATGAAATAGCCGAACAAATCCTCACAACTCTGGAACGAAATCGAAGCTAACGAGAGAAGCATACCGGAAAGAAGCAAACAACACGGTAAACACACAAGCATAAACATGGCATATGATGCACAAACAAGTATGATGTATGTCCGGTTTAAATATGCATGGCATGGCAAAGTGCACAAACAATTCTACAAGTTAAGTGGAGCCGAGTATGCAACGAGTTGCATATTGACGAAACACCACATTTAATTATTTCGTTTACTCCGGGTTATGTACTCAACAACATTAATCGTTCTTTAACATGGCAAGAGGTGAAGCATGAGCAAACTACACTATCTAGGCAATTTGAATGAGGCCGGAAATAACAACAACAATTCCGGAAAATCCCCATGTGCATAATTTGAATTTGGTACTGTTCTGCCTATTACCATATTTTAGTGTTATTAAACAGCAAAACAAAGTGCACCATGTTAATCTAGTCATTTTTCTAGCCCATTTACATATAAAGTTTATTTAAAACCAAGCTACGGTTAATTAGTTATTAGTTAAACCAATTATACAAATTATTTAAGCAAATTAAATCGAACAGCAAGTCTAAGCATTTTAAACATGGATGAAAGTTGGTAATTATTAATCTACATGAAATTCTGAGCATTTTTCATATAAAGTTTATTAGATTCCGATGCATGGGTGAAAAGTTATTAAATGCATGAACTCTAGGGACTTTTTTGTAAAAAGGCGTTCTCTGGATAAAATCTAAATTCGCAACAGAGGGAAAAACACGCATTGGGCCGAATCTGGCTGGGCCAACAGTAGCAGGGGCGTTGGAGGCTCACCATGGGCTAAGGCCCAACTGGAAGCAGAGGAGGCCGGTGGAGTGGTTGGCCTTGATGCACGCAGAGGCGACTGGGTCGCAGAGGCGCTCGGGTCAACGCGCGATGACAACATGCGGTCGTTCCCTGCTCGAGCGATGACGAGGCCGGAGGCAGGGATGGAAGCGGCACCGAGCGGCGACCTTGGGATCCAGCCTGGCGATGGTGAGGCCAGCAGGACGCGCAAAGGAAGGCGGCAGCGTCGTGGAGGAAGACTGGCGGGGACTTGAAGCGGGGCTCTGGCAGCACGGCGAGGCGATGGGAGGCCGGAGTTGGGCAGATCCGGGCGAGGAAGACCTTGGACGACCGAGGCGCAACGGGTCCAGGTGACGGGACGACAACCCAGCGAGATCCAAGGTGAGGCAGGGGAACGGCGGCCATGGGGTTGAGGCGACGGCTTCCTGGGCATAGAGAGAAATGAGAGAGAGAGAGTTGAGAGACAGCAGAATACCAAGAGAAACGAGATAGAGAGAGCATGCAGGGGACAACGTAGGGGCCTATCACGTGGTGCTCGTGGTCGCCGGACAATGAGGCAAGGTGGACGACCTCGAGGTAGAGCGAGCTCGGGCGCGAGGAGCTCGTCTCCCTTGGTACGAGTGAAGCGGGGCAGGGAGGAGGAAACGCTCGGGCAGGAGGCAGCCAGCGATCGAGTGGAGAGAGGCTGGTTGGTCCGGTAAAGAAAACGAGGGAGGTGGGTGGTGCTGTGGATGGATAGATTTGATAGGTGGTGGCGGCGGCTGACACGGGATGGATGGGACAAGCCCCTAGGATCTAGGGTTAGACTACTATTTATATATCAGACGAATTTAGGTTACGGGATATTACGTCCCTACGATCGTAATCGGATGGCTGAAAAAATAGGTTAGGAAGTCCAATTAAGAAAACGGAGATGTTTTATAGATGTTTGATGATGATCCGGACCCAACGGAAACGACAGTCTGTGTCGGGTTCGGGGCAGTTTCGGGCGTGCAGTCGAGGGGGTAAAAGTGGGCTGAGAAGAGAGGGAGAGAGAGGGGGCCCTGCGACTGTTTCGGAACACCGAAATGTCCGAAGTTTATCTGGCTATAGTACCATGTTTATCGGTTGGGCTATCAAACGAACTCCGAATGCGACGAAATTTGACAGGCGGTCTACCTACACTATAATAAGACCGCACGCCAAGTTTCAACCCATTCCGAGAACTTTTACCGGCCACTTGTAAAATAAATATTCGGAGGTGCCGCGGGCGCGTGCGAGTATGTCTGGGCTCAGAACGGACAACTGAGAGAACTGGGAGACCAGGCAACTACGAACGGATGCAAATTTTGAAACAATGCAGATGAAATGCACATGATGACATGGCAAAATGCAACACGCAAGAAAATGACATGGCAACGACAGCGAATAACTGGAAGACACCTGGCACATTGGTCTTGGGGCGTCACAACTCTCCCACACTAACGGAGGATCCGAGATCCTAGAGATGGCACCAGATAGAAACAGAAGAGGAAGAGGTAAACAAAGTTGCTTCTTTGACAAACGAGTGAAACAATGAACCTTGAGTTTGAACAATTTGTAATGAAGAATACAACGGAGATGAAAGAGCTTGCAAACACTCTGTTAGCAAAGAGGGACAAGGAACATTATGAGAACCTTGTAGGTTGAAAGGCATGAAACAAGAGCCTAACGAACCAAATGAATTTGAAACTGCACAGATATAACGAGATAGCCAAGGAACAAGAATGACAGAATTTGAACAGCACTCCGTCTGAAAAATGGAAGGAATTAACATGAGCTTGAGAAGATGGGATGATACTTGATGAAATGAACAACACACTGCCTCCGAAACTATTGAACAAATGGCACAAGGGGTAAGAAAGGCTTCAGATAGCACTCCGGTTGAAAAGAGAGGAAAAACTTGATAGGATGAGAGAACTTGAATGGAGGACAGAACACTCATGTTAAATGGACCAGAAAGGAAAAGAACATCATCTTAACAAAACGAGATGATGGGACGAAGAGAGCAATATCACAAAGCCTCCAGAATGAAAGAATAGACGCTAGATCATTGGAAAGAAAAAACGGAGAAGAAAATGACAACTACTCCCACAAATGAATTTGAAGAGCATCCTTACAAAGAAGGGTTGAACGGAGTTGTTGGAAAAATTAACAACAAAAGAATAAGCTTGTTGTGGGCTTATGGAAAACATCTCAAAATTATGATGTGACAACCGGCCACTAACGGAAACTAATTGTTGCTAGAGATCAACGAAGAGATGAAAACTTCTTTCACCGAGAGGATAAATGAATAATTTGGGTCATTAATAAGCACCATAAATAGCAATAATCCTTAGGGAAAGCTTTTTGGTGAAATACAACACAATTAGTCCACACCCAAGATAACTCCAACAATAAATTGAAGGGTTGGAGAAAAAAAAATCCTGAATGAAGAAAATGATGGGTTTACATATTTCATTCTTGATAACTTGTGAATCATGAAACATGAAGGTTGTCAAGAATGACATAACACCACCTCAAAAGAAAAAGTTAGAAAGAATTGCACTTCGGAATGCAAGAAGAAGAATACTTGAGCTCCAACAAGAATCTTAAAGAACACTTCGAGGATGAATTAAATCATGATGAACCACCATGAAGAACTCCGGTAATGAAAAGATGAGAAGAGAAAGATGAAAATAATAAGATTCAAGGCCTGCGATGATTTAGATAGAGCTTCATGACAAGATAATTGAGAGAGTTTGGAACTCCGGAAAGAAAAGATAAACAACCAATAATTTGATATCATGAACGAACTTCGGACAAAGGAATTAAATCACCTTGAAGAAATAAGAATAAGACTTATGTCATGCGTATCCTTCACTAATTTAAATTGATGACAACCAATGGATTTGGCATACTACTTATTCCCGTTGCAAAGAATTAAAGAGAGATCTCGCACAATCTTGAGAAAGTATTCAACGAATCACCGGTAGGATTATGAAAAGAACAAATGAATTGATACGATAACAACGGAAGAGTAATTTTCAATGAACCACCATAAGAATTGAAACCGGGTGATGAAAGAGAATAATCCATCGGGAAGAATAAGCACTTGAGGAAATTTAGATACAAGAGAACGAAGAGATCTCGAACTGATTAAAGAATACTTGAACAAGGCACCGGTAGAATATGGAGTCAAACGAAGAGGCATCAATGAAGAATATTTAGAGGACGAGGTTGCAAACTGAGAACGAAGAAATCTTCCGAAATGATGGCCTTCGGAGGATCACAATGGAAAGTATTCATGAAATGCTTCGGATGGATATAAAAAGAATTCCTCACAATCGGAACAATAATGAGGATGGCATGAAGCTAGAACCATGAATCTTTGGAAGAATGAGTAAGGATTCAAGAGGAACTCTTCTTCAGTCTTCAAATCTGAGAAGACGATGAGATACACCACCATGAATTGTTGAGGCACTCCGGAATGAAGAATTAAAAGGTTGAACCAACGGTAAAAAGAATTTGAAAGCGATCTTGGAGGATACATTTGACCGATGAGAGATCCATTCTTACGTCAAACTTTAAAAGAATTTGAGAATCACTCCGAAAATAGAAGAGTCAGGTAAGATCCTGGAAGAAGACCTGTGGGTTAGGGCCCATTCAAAAGAAACACCGTTGAAAAAGATTTCTCAAGAGATATTGCACCGGTTGAATTAAATGGCTTGAATAAGGTAGCAACCTCAAAATAGATTGAACATATTAAGAATGGAAACGGGAATCTTCTGAGATATCTTCCGCACTCCGGAGAAGAATTTGAGAGAGTTTAATAAACAAGAGAGAGTTGATAAGGAATTCCAACGTGGGAAAATATGTGAAACAAGAGGAAAAGATATGATTAATACGGAAGCTTGGATTTAGTCCACTGGAGAAGAATATGAGAATTAAGAATGATGAACTTGAAAATCTTGAGCATCTTTGCGATAAATCACCGGATAAGAACATTGAAGGAAAGAATGAAGAACTTCACATGAATACAATGGGTACTTGGCTAAGAATTCCGAGTCCTTGAAGAAATAGGGTGGGAGGGTGGGGAAAACAAAGACAACTAGGGATGAATGAAATAGACACCGTTGAGAAAAAAACAAGAATTGGTCTTGCACATATTGAAAGGATTGGGTGAACTTGAAGAGAAGCACGCCGGTTAAAAAGAATTTACATGACAATCTCGACGATAAAGAAGGACTAGCACTCCCATAGAAATATGAGAACATCGATTAGGAAAGGTATGGAATCAACACTTGACATCGAAGCAACTCGGATACCACAATCAAAACAAAACAAAGGATAGATATGTTGCAACATCATCTTTACAATATCATTCGAACAGAGAATTGAACGAATGAATTCCATAATCTTAAATGACACGTGAACTTGTCGAGAAGCCACTTGGGAGAACAAAAAGATTGAATAAAACAACAAGGTAACAGATGGAACAAATACATAATAGAGATTTCGTCCCACATGTTCGTGATGAATGCCCCATGGCACGTGTTACAAAGGGCCTTGCAATCCCCGGATCAGCATAGCCAAGGATCCTTTAAGATGCAACTCCCAATTGGAACAACGCCCATAAAACCTCTTCACTAGATGTTGAACCCCAAACTCATATCATGCACCCGTTGGAAGATTACCTACGAGCTACTTGAAACCCACCTATTAATTCCCGAAGCTTTCCGGTTATGCAATCTGGTGTTGGGGATACATGGGAAGCACCGCGCACTCAACTCTAAACCTACATCCAACTGTATCCATCCGTCAACACATAACCAGTCATCTTCGGAAATCGTTTACCTCGGACCTTCGAAACGCATCCGCTATACTAGCTGTGGCAATATTCCTGAACTATCCCTCCAGTACTGGGTGACATCGGGGTTATCTCACCACTAACCACATAGAAGAGTTTTCGATGTCGGCCACCTCTGGTATTCCAGAACCGCAACGATACATTTGTGATGACAACACCTCGGAGCTCAACTCCCTGGGACACTGCCACAACCCCTAAATGACAGGAGGCATCGAGAACAATGTTCTCGTCACAAAGATATCGGAACAATCCAAACAATACCCGCGTGATCCTAACAATTTTTTTTGTGAAATTTTGAGAATAGTGAAGATAAAACAACGTCAGGAGTCCTCACCAGAGCGATGAAGGGGATGAGGAGTAAAAAGAAATCCTACTCTCCGATATATATAGGCCTCAAAACATTTTGTGTGTGTGTCTAGACTCAACCGTCAGCGGTTCGATCAATCAGGGGGCTCCTAGGTCGGAGAAGGCTCTGAATACCAACTTGTAATGCCCAGGATGCGACTATATCTCTTACGTGTCGAGGCACAACATAGAGACATAAGCGCATTCTAGAATGATCGCAAGCGTGGTATTTTTGCACAACTCATGTAAAATACAGGGATGAAAGAGTAAAATAGTTGGCTTATACTCGCCACATCACACAATGATTACAATAGCATACATTCATCCAAATAACACAGGGTCCGACTATAGACGAAATACAAGCGAGAATAGATACCAGAACCACAAGCCCGGATCACACCTAGTAGGAACAACTACTGATTATCAGGATACGATACATAGCAACGACCACGCTCTTCATCAAACTCCCAGTGGAGTTCTGAACCATCTCCTGCATTGTTCTCAGCGGTACCTGCATCTGGTGTACGTTGAATCTGTGAGCCATAGAGGACTCAGCAATCCTGTTCCCGGGTATCAAAACTAACAAAGCCTTTAGGTGTGGAGGGGTAATAAAGTGTTTGCAACAAGCACTTAGCAACTAGCTTACGAGTTCAGAGCGAGAAGAGAAATGTGCCAACGATCGCCAAGTTGATCAAGAAGTGATCCTAGCTACTCACGGTCAAACATAACCCCACCGTGTTCACTTCCCGAAGCCATTCGGAACGAGACCATCACGGTTACTCACACAGGTAGTGTATTCTTAACGTTATGGTGTCAAGTTATCTACAACCGGGTATTAACAAATTCCCATCCGCCACAAAACTGTGGGCACGGCTTTCGAAAGATCAAACCCTGCAGGGGTGTCCCAACTTAGCCCATCACAAGCTCACGATCCGCGGAGTCGCAACTCCAAAGTGGGAAGACCCAAGTATTCTCGGAATCCCGTGCTCAAGATATTTTGACAAAGGTAAAACTAATCCAGCAAGACCTCCCGGCGCGCCGACACCCTGATAGTAGACGCGCGTATATCGTCTCAGGCCACGACCGGATGGGACAAGCTACGGGTGTATACCAGATACCTCAGGTTTCCCCAAGGCGGCCCCGCAGTATGCCCAATTTGGACCAACACTCATGAGGAGCACTGGCCCGGGTTGTTGAGTAAGAACTCGGGTTAATTACTCTCTATGGAAGTTTTTTAGTTGTTAGGCAAATGGTAAAACCAAAGTTGGGCCTTGCTGGAAAAGTTTTAAGTAGAGCGAATTATCAAGGGGGGCCCATAAACCCCAACCGTGTTAGGAACACACAATCAAGGAACATAACACCGGTTTATCGGGTCCTATGGTGGCATGGTTGGAACAAAACACCAAGCCATGAGGATGGCCTTCGGAGGATCACAATGGAAAGTATTCATGAAATGCTTCGGATGGATATAAAAAGAATTCCTCACAATCGGAACAATAATGAGGATGGCATGAAGCTAGAACCATGAATCTTTGGAAGAATGAGTAAGGATTCAAGAGGAACTCTTCTTCAGTCTTCAAATCTGAGAAGACGATGAGATACACCACCATGAATTGTTGAGGCACTCCGGAATGAAGAATTAAAAGGTTGAACCAACGGTAAAAAGAATTTGAAAGCGATCTTGGAGGATACATTTGACCGATGAGAGATCCATTCTTACGTCAAACTTTAAAAGAATTTGAGAATCACTCCGAAAATAGAAGAGTCAGGTAAGATCCTGGAAGAAGACCTGTGGGTTAGGGCCCATTCAAAAGAAACACCGTTGAAAAAGATTTCTCAAGAGATATTGCACCGGTTGAATTAAATGGCTTGAATAAGGTAGCAACCTCAAAATAGATTGAACATATTAAGAATGGAAACGGGAATCTTCTGAGATATCTTCCGCACTCCGGAGAAGAATTTGAGAGAGTTTAATAAACAAGAGAGAGTTGATAAGGAATTCCAACGTGGGAAAATATGTGAAACAAGAGGAAAAGATATGATCAATACGGAAGCTTGGATTTAGTCCACTGGAGAAGAATATGAGAATTAAGAATGATGAACTTGAAAATCTTGAGCATCTTTGCGATAAATCACCGGATAAGAACATTGAAGGAAAGAATGAAGAACTTCACATGAATACAATGGGTACTTGGCTAAGAATTCCGAGTCCTTGAAGAAATAGGGTGGGAGGGTGGGGAAAACAAAGACAACTAGGGATGAATGAAATAGACACCGTTGAGAAAAAAAACAAGAATTGGTCTTGCACATATTGAAAGGATTGGGTGAACTTGAAGAGAAGCACGCCGGTTAAAAAGAATTTACATGACAATCTCGACGATAAAGAAGGACTAGCACTCCCATAGAAATATGAGAACATCGATTAGGAAAGGTATGGAATCAACACTTGACATCGAAGCAACTCGGATACCACAATCAAAACAAAACAAAGGATAGATATGTTGCAACATCATCTTTACAATATCATTCGAACAGAGAATTGAACGAATGAATTCCATAATCTTAAATGACACGTGAACTTGTCGAGAAGCCACTTGGGAGAACAAAAAGATTGAATAAAACAACAAGGTAACAGATGGAACAAATACATAATAGAGATTTCGTCCCACATGTTCGTGATGAATGCCCCATGGCACGTGTTACAAAGGGCCTTGCAATCCCCGGATCAGCATAGCCAAGGATCCTTTAAGATGCAACTCCCAATTGGAACAACGCCCATAAAACCTCTTCACTAGATGTTGAACCCCAAACTCATATCATGCACCCGTTGGAAGATTACCTACGAGCTACTTGAAACCCACCTATTAATTCCCGAAGCTTTCCGGTTATGCAATCTGGTGTTGGGGATACATGGGAAGCACCGCGCACTCAACTCTAAACCTACATCCAACTGTATCCATCCGTCAACACATAACCAGTCATCTTCGGAAATCGTTTACCTCGGACCTTCGAAACGCATCCGCTATACTAGCTGTGGCAATATTCCTGAACTATCCCTCCAGTACTGGGTGACATCGGGGTTATCTCACCACTAACCACATAGAAGAGTTTTCGATGTCGGCCACCTCTGGTATTCCAGAACCGCAACGATACATTTGTGATGACAACACCTCGGAGCTCAACTCCCTGGGACACTGCCACAACCCCTAAATGACAGGAGGCATCGAGAACAATGTTCTCGTCACAAAGATATCGGAACAATCCAAACAATACCCGCGTGATCCTAACAATTTTTTTTGTGAAATTTTGAGAATAGTGAAGATAAAACAACGTCAGGAGTCCTCACCAGAGCGATGAAGGGGATGAGGAGTAAAAAGAAATCCTACTCTCCGATATATATAGGCCTCAAAACATTTTGTGTGTGTGTCTAGACTCAACCGTCAGCGGTTCGATCAATCAGGGGGCTCCTAGGTCGGAGAAGGCTCTGAATACCAACTTGTAATGCCCAGGATGCGACTATATCTCTTACGTGTCGAGGCACAACATAGAGACATAAGCGCATTCTAGAATGATCGCAAGCGTGGTATTTTTGCACAACTCATGTAAAATACAGGGATGAAAGAGTAAAATAGTTGGCTTATACTCGCCACATCACACAATGATTACAATAGCATACATTCATCCAAATAACACAGGGTCCGACTATAGACGAAATACAAGCGAGAATAGATACCAGAACCACAAGCCCGGATCACACCTAGTAGGAACAACTACTGATTATCAGGATACGATACATAGCAACGACCACGCTCTTCATCAAACTCCCAGTGGAGTTCTGAACCATCTCCTGCATTGTTCTCAGCGGTACCTGCATCTGGTGTACGTTGAATCTGTGAGCCATAGAGGACTCAGCAATCCTGTTCCCGGGTATCAAAACTAACAAAGCCTTTAGGTGTGGAGGGGTAATAAAGTGTTTGCAACAAGCACTTAGCAACTAGCTTACGAGTTCAGAGCGAGAAGAGAAATGTGCCAACGATCGCCAAGTTGATCAAGAAGTGATCCTAGCTACTCACGGTCAAACATAACCCCACCGTGTTCACTTCCCGAAGCCATTCGGAACGAGACCATCACGGTTACTCACACAGGTAGTGTATTCTTAACGTTATGGTGTCAAGTTATCTACAACCGGGTATTAACAAATTCCCATCCGCCACAAAACTGTGGGCACGGCTTTCGAAAGATCAAACCCTGCAGGGGTGTCCCAACTTAGCCCATCACAAGCTCACGATCCGCGGAGTCGCAACTCCAAAGTGGGAAGACCCGAGTATTCTCGGAATCCCGTGCTCAAGATATTTTGACAAAGGTAAAACTAATCCAGCAAGACCTCCCGGCGCGCCGACACCCTGATAGTAGACGCGCGTATATCGTCTCAGGCCACGACCGGATGGGACAAGCTACGGGTGTATACCAGATACCTCAGGTTTCCCCAAGGCGGCCCCGCAGTATGCCCAATTTGGACCAACACTCATGAGGAGCACTGGCCCGGGTTGTTGAGTAAGAACTCGGGTTAATTACTCTCTATGGAAGTTTTTTAGTTGTTAGGCAAATGGTAAAACCAAAGTTGGGCCTTGCTGGAAAAGTTTTAAGTAGAGCGAATTATCAAGGGGGGCCCATAAACCCCAACCGTGTTAGGAACACACAATCAAGGAACATAACACCGGTTTATCGGGTCCTATGGTGGCATGGTTGGAACAAAACACCAAGCAGAAGGCCAAGCCTTCCCACCATTGCCAATATATATGTGCATTAATTTACTTAAGATATATATATTGTGTTATCCCAATAAGCAAGTCTAACATGGAGCAATCTTCAAACATCACATGCAACTAACAATGCTATAAGAGGGGCTGAGCAAAAGCGTACTTAGCCAATCAACGGTTTGCTAGGAAGGCGGTTAGAGTGTTTCATGGCAACAATAGGAGGCTGACAAGACAAGAATAGTCATCGAGGCATAGCTAAAGAGCAAGACAACTAGCAAGGCAAAGATATAGGTGATATCGGGAAACGGTCATCTTGCCTGTGATTCCGCAAGGAAGAAGAACGAGTCCATGAAGTAGCCGAACAAATCCTCACAACTCTAGAACGAAACCGAAGCTAACGAGAGACGCATACTGGAAAGAAGCAAACAACATGGTAAACACACAAGCATAAACATGGCATATGATGCACAAACAAGTATGATGCATGTCCGGTTTAAATATGCATGGCATGGCAAAGTGCACAAACAATTCTACAAGTTAAGTGGAGCCGAGTATGCAACGAGTTGCATATTAACGAAGCACCACATTTAATTATTTAGTCTACTCCGGGTTATGTACTCAATAACATTAATTGTTCTTTAACATGGCAATAGGTGAAGCATGAGCAAACTACACTATCTAGGCAATTTGAATGAGGCCGGAAATAACAACAACAATTCCGGAAAATCCCCATGTGCATATTTTGAATTTGGTACTGTTCTGCCTATTACCATATTTTAATGTTGTTAAACAGCAAAACAAAGTGCAGCATGTTAATCTACTCATTTTTCTAGCCCATTTACATATAAAGTTTATTTAAAACCAAGCTACGGTTAATTAGTTATTAATTAAACCATTTTTGCAAGTTATTTAAGCAAATTAAATCAAACAGCAAGTCTAAGCATTTTAAACTTCGATGAAAGTTGGTAATTATTAATCTACATGAAATTCTGAGCATTTTTCATATAAAGTTTATTAGATTCCGATGCGTGGGTGAAATGTTATTAAATGCATGAACTCTAGGGACTTTTCTATAAAAATGCGTTCTCTGGATAAAATCTAAATTCGCAACAGAGGAAAAAAACACGCATTGGGCCGAATCTGGTTGGGCCAACAGGAGCAGGGGAGCTGGAGGCTCACCATGGGCTAAGGCCCAGCTGGAAGCAGTGGAGGCCAGTGGAGTGGTTGGGCTTGATGCACGCAGAGGCGACTGGGTGGCAGAGGCGCTGGGGGTCAACGCGTGATGGCACCATGTGGTCGTTCCCTACTCGAGCGAGGACGAGGCCGGAGGCAGGGATGTAGGCGGCACCGAGCGACGACCTTGGGACTCCGGCCAAGCGACGGGGAGGCCGGCAGGACGCGCGAAGGAAGGCGGCAGCATCGTGGAGGAAGACCGGCGGGGACTTGAAGCGGGGCTCTGGCAGCGCGGCAAGGCGACAGGAGGCCGGAGTTGGGCAGATCCGGGCGAGGAAGACCTTGGACGACCGAGGCGCAACGGGTTCAGGCGACGGGACGGCAACCCAGCGAGATCCAAGGCGAGGCAGGGGAACGGCGGCCATGGGGTTGAGGCGACGACTTCCTGGGCATAGAGAGAAACGAGAGAGAGAGAGCGTTGAGAGAGAGCAGAATACCAAGAGAAACGAGATAGAGAGAGCAGGCAGGGGACGACGTAGGGGCCTATCGCGTGGTGCTCGCGGTCGCCGGACGGGGAGGCAAGGTGGACGACCTCGAGGTGGAGCGAGCTCGAGCGCAAGGAGCTCGTCTCCGTTGGTTCGAGTGAAGCGAGGCAGGGAGGAGGAAACGCTCGGGCAGGAGGCAACCAACAATCGAGTGGAGAGAGGCTGGTTGGTCCGGTGAAGAAAACGAGGGAGATGGGTGGTGCTGCGGATGGATGGATGGATTTGATAGGTGGTGGCGGCAGCTGACGTGGGATGGATGGGACAAGCCCCTAGGATCTAGGGTTAAACTGATATTCATATATCAGATGAATTTAGGTTATGAGATATTACGTCCCTACGATCGTAATCGGACGGCTGAACAAGAATAGGTTAGGAAGTCCAATTAAGAAAATGTAGATGTTTTATAGATGTTTGGGGATGATCCAGACCCAACAGTAATGACAGTCTGAGTCGGGTTCGTGGTAGTTTCGGGCGTGCAGTCGAGGGGATAAATGTGGGCTGAGAAGAGAGGGAGAGAGAGGGGGCCCTGCGACTGTTTCGGAACACCGAAACGTCCGATGTTTATCCGGCTATATTACCGATGTTTATCGGTTGGGCTATCAAATGAACTCCGAATGCGATGAAATTTGACAGGCGATCTACTTACACTATAATAAGACCGCACGCCAAGTTTCAACCCATTCTGAGAACTTTTCCCGGCCACTTGTAAAATAAATATTCGGAGGTGCCGCGGGCACGTGCGAGTGTGTCTGGGCTCAGAACGGACAACAGAGAGAACTGGGAGACCGGGCAACTACGGACGGATGCAAATTTTGAAACGATGCAGATGAAATGCACATGATGACATGGCAAAATGGAACACGCAAGCAAATGACATGGAACGACAGCGAATAACTGGAAGACACCTGGCACATCGGTCTTGGGGCATCACAGCAGTTGTGGCGATGGAGGCAGCCGTCGAGGGATGCAAGAGGGCGGCAGAGCTGAACAAGAAGCGAAGCGAAGATGCCGTCTTTACTCCGTCGAACTTGAGCGGCTTCGTCCTTCAAGCGAGGTACGGGTATCTGTGGGGGAGAGTCAACGAGAAGGGCCATGGAGCGCCCGTAGTTTATGCGGGGAAGGAAAATCCGCCAAATTCTTATCATTTCTTCTGTGCTTACTTCATCTGTGGCCTCTGTCCCCCCTTCTCTGAATTCTTCGAGGCGATCATGAACATGTTTGGGTTCCACCTCCTTGATTTCAAACCAAACGCAATGGCGACCATGGCCATTTTTGCGCATTTGTGGGAGAATTTTGTTGGAGTCAAGCCCAATGTGGATATGTTCCGGCATTATTTTGTCCCGCGGGTGGAGAGCAGAGTCAACCGCTCTGGGATCATTAGCTGGATGCCACGCGTGGCGTGGAAAGTTTGGGATTACATCCCTGGACACCAGCGTGAGAGGTGGGAAGAATGGAGGGGAGATTGGTGCTGGATTCAGGATAAAGAACTACCCGAGTTCTGTGAAGCACGAAAATAGTGCGTCGAGCGCGACAGGGAATGGAGCGCCAACGGCCTCACCGAGGACAAGCTGCGCCCGGCAATCAATAGGATCACTCGTTTGAGGGCTGGCGAGTTAACCATCGAGCCTGTGGGGTCGGATTTCCTCCTCTGCTGCATATCGCCGTTGCAAGAAAGGGACAGACCTGCATGGCTGTATGGTGATGCCGTGGATAGGATGAGGCTGCTACCAGGGTTGGCCAACAATTTGTCAGTTTACGGCCATGGCTGGTTGTGCGACCAGATGTTCGGCCGCTTTGAACTGTTCAAGCTCCCGACAACTATCATTCCTCTGAATAATAACTCTTTTCGGGACCTGATATTGAAGTGGATGCCGGACTGTAATGCTAAAGGGGTGTCGAGAAGTTGGCAGCTACCCACCCTGGATGAGGAGCTTGAGTGGTCGAACACCCTGGTGGAGAAGGCCACCAGGGTTGAAACTGGGATGTACAAACACACCTCAACTGTGGAGGTGGCGTACATTTTAAAGAGAGTCGAGGAGGACAAAGCTATCCACCTCGCGGAGGCAGAGAAGGTCGCAAAGGCCGGGAAGGGCAAGGGGAAAGCTGAGGACAGGAGCTCTTCCCCCAGCGGCAGCAACGTGCAAACCACAGAAAGGGTTGCCGGTGAAGGGCGTATCGGGAATATCTTTGCCAGGCTAGATGCTCTAGCCACGACAGCAAAGGAGCTTTAGGAGGAGGAAAAAGAGGAGGAAGAGGAGGAGGTCGGTGAGGCAGCGGGGCTCGAGGAGTGGCTAGCGGCTGGGCCGCAAGACCTCAAGCCAGACCTTGAACAGCGCACCCACAGACGTGCCACTGCTCGAGGGGCGGTGACCTCCAACCCTCCTGACAATAGGGTAAAGAAGACCACCACCAAAGCTACCAAGGTCGAGGCGCCGTGTCGCCAATATCCTTATTTTGCTCAGGCCAAGGGCCCCTCCTCCAAGCGCTCGGCGGACGTGGAGGTGGAGTCCAGCCCATACTCCGGCTCGAGCTCCTCGGAGAGCTAGTCTTCTCCGGAGCCCCGGCGCCACGGCAAGCACCGAAGCTGCTGGGGAGTTCTGCTTCCTCGCCTCCAAAGAGAAGACGGGGGTCTCCACCTCCCATGGAGTTCAATTTGAACTCCATGCTTATTTGAGGAAAGTAAGGAGGATTTCCCCCTTCCATGGATAGCTTGTATATCTGATTTATTTTTGCTAACTGACCTCTTGTCCTTGTTGTTTGCAGGGAAGTGGAGGAGGACACAGAAAACCTTGTCCCCCGCCCCCGGAAGAGGCTCTGGCGCCTTAGGTTTTTGAAGGGCGCGGAGAGCTCGGCCTTGGTGGGGAATGATGTGGATGACACTGTGCCGAGCCCCCAGTCCAGCCCCGGCCCGAGAGCGGAGACCTGGTTCCTCACGCTAGAGGTAGTGGGGACGACCTCCATGTTTCCCCAGGTGGAGGGAGAGGCGAGGCGTCAAAAGACGAGCCCCTCCTTGAGGGACACACCTCCCCCGCCGCTCAATCTGAAGAGGCCCCTGCGGAACCGCCCGTCGACGAGGTTGCGCGGAAGGCGTCCAAGATGACCACGACAGAGGCTGAATTCCATGGCCCAGTGCTAACTACTTTTGGGGAAATAGAGGTTTCTGTTCGGCAGACTTCTCTAGGTACTTTGTTTATTATTTTTCTCCTTTCTTGCTCTGGTTTGTTTCTTTTTTACTCACCGGTCCTTCTATATGCAGCTCCCCAAGCCGAAGAAGCATACCCACTGGAGTTGGCAGTTGATATAGGAAGGGCCGCCACAAACGAGGCCGCAGGGCTTGCTGCTACTGAGGGGCAGGAACTTGTTGTCGGGGATGCCCAGGGTTCCTTGGTGGTAATGGTGCATTCTTCGGAGGGCGCCCTGGTAGCGGGAGTGGTTGTCGAGATGAAAATCCCACTTCAGACCATGGGTTCATTCTCCGCCACCGAGGCCGCTGCTGAGACATCGCCATCCTTTTTGAGCACGCTAGCCATGGTGATGTCGTCACCTGGAGCTGAAGCCCCCAGCCTAGCCTTGACAACGGATGCTGAGCTCGATGAAGACCTTCAACACTTCTTGGCCCCACTCGACCAGGGAGCAAAAGAGGCCGATGACTCTGCCCCCGTCGCCATGGACTTAGCTTTTGTGGAATCCATGGCGGCGGGTGTGAAGGAGATGCAGGCCCGACACCACTAGAAGTGGCAGGCGCTCAAGGAGCGGCACAAATCTACCAATAAGGTGGATCAAAAGCTGAAGGATAAGTGCGTGGAGCTGCGCAGGTGGAACAACAAGCAGCTCAAGGTGATCATCAGGCAGCGGGAGATGCTTCAGATGGCGGGAGAAGACATCATGGCCCGCGAGACGCGCCTGGCGGACCACAAGGCATCTATGGACGCCAGAGAGCGAGAGATCGCCCTCTGGGAGGAAAAACTTGAGGCCACTCTCCACGCCAAGGATGAAAGTCTGGAAGCTCTTGTGCAGCAGCGCACCAAGAAACGGGAGGATAGGCACGGAGCTGTACTATATGCTCTTGCCGCTGACTATGCTGCTCAGCTAAAAAAGTTTACTGGTGATCAGGCTGCTGCATCTACCGCCAAGGATGACCTCGACAAGCAGGTGGCTAAACTGAATGAGGATCTCGCTAGGGGTGCCAAAGAGGTAGAGGTGCTTGCTACCTCTTTAGCATGCGTTGTTTTTCCTTTGAAGAGGAAAGGGTGATGCAGCAAAGTAGCATAAGTATTTCCCCCAGTTTTTTAGAACGAAGGTATCAATACAGTAGGACACTATACGCAAATCCCTAGTACCTTCACAAACAATTAAGAACCTTGCAACCAACGCGATAAAGGGGTTGTAAATCCCTTCACGGCCACTTGCAAAAGTAAGATCTGATAGAGATAATAAGGTAAATATATTTGGTATTTTTGTTGTATAGATTGAAAAGTAAAGATTGCAAAATAAAAGAATGATAAAGATAGCTAGTTGACGGCAGATTAATATGATGGAAAATAGACCCGTGGGCCATAGGTTTCACTAGTTCCTTCTCTCAAGATAGCAAATCTTACGATGGGTGAACAAATTACTATCGAGCAATTAATAGAAAAGTGCATAGTTATGAGAATATCTGGGCATGATCATGTATATAGGCATCACTTCCGTGACAAGTAGACCGAAACGATTTTGCATCTACTACTATTACTCCACACATTGACCGATATCCAACATGCATCTAGAGTATTAAGTTCATAAGAACAGAGTAACCCATTAAGCAAGATGACATGATGTAGAGGGATAAACTCATGAAATATGATATAACCCCCATCTTTTTATCCTCGATGGCAACAATACAATACATGCCTTGCTGCCCCTGCTGTCACTGGGAAAGGACACCGCAAGATTGAACCCAAAGCTAAGCACTTCTCCCATTGCAAGAAAGATCAATCTAGTAGGCCAAACCAAACTAATAATTTGAAGAGACTTATAAAGGTATTTATCATACACATAAGAATTCAGAGAAGAATCAAATATTGTTCATAGATAATCTTGATCATAAACCCACAATTCATCAGATCTCGACAAACACACCGAAAAAAGTATTACATCGAATGGATCTCCAAGAAGATCAAAGAGAAATTTGTATTGCGATCCAAAGAGAGAGAAGAAGCCATCTAGCTAATAACTATGGACCCGAAGGTCTGTGGTAAACAACTCACACATCATCGGAGAGACTATGGTGTTGATGTAGAAGCCCTCCGTGATCGATTCCCCCTCCGGCAGAGCTCCGAAAAGGCCCCAACCTGGGATCTCACGGCTACAGAAGGTTGCGGCGGTGGAAATAGGGTTTCGTGGTGCTCTCGGATGTTTTCAGGGTATATGAGTATATATATGAGGAAGAGGTACGTCGGTGGAGCTACGAGGGGCCCACGAAGGTGGGGGCGCGCCTACCCCCCTGGGCGCGCCCTCCTGCCTCGTGGTCACCTCGTGGCTTCCCAGACTTGTACTCCAAGTCCCCTGGATTGCATTTGTTCCAAAAACGATCCTCGCGAAGGTTTCATTCCGTTTGGACTCCGTTTGATATTCCTTTTCTGCGAAACACTGAAATAGGCAAAAAATAACAATTTGCACTTGGCCTTTGGTTAGTAGGTTAGTCCCAAAAATAATATAAAAGTGCATATTAAAGCCCATTAAACATCCAAATAGAAAATATAATAGCATGGAACAATCAAAAATTATAAATACATTGGAGATGTATCAAGCATCCCCAAGTTTAATTCCTGCTCGTCCTCGAGTAGGTAAATGATAAAAACAAATTTTTTGATGTGGAATGCTACCTAACATAATTTTCAATGTAATTCTCTTTATTGTGGCATGAATGTTCAGATCCGAAAGATTCAAGACAAAAGTTTAATATTGACATAAAAATAATAATACTTCAAGCATACTAACAAAGCAATCATGTCTTCTCAAAATAACAAGGCCAAAGAAAGTTCATCCCTACAAAATCATATAGTCTGGCTATGCTCTATCTTCATCACACAAAATATTTAAATCATTCACAACCCCGTTCTCAGCCAAGCAATTCTTTCATACTTTAGTATTCTCAAACTTTTTCAACTTTCACACAATACATGAGCGTGAGCCATGGATATAGCACTATAGTTGGAATAGAGTGGTGGTTGTGGTGAAGACAAAAAGGAGGAAGATAGTCTCACATAAACTAGGCATATCAATGGGCTATGGAGATGCCCATCAATAGATATCAATGTGAGTGAGTAGGGATTGCCATGCAACGGATGCACTAGAGCTATAAGTGTATGAAAGCTCAACTAAATAAACTAAGTGGGTGTGCATCCAACTCACGTGCTCACGAAGACCTAGTGCATTTTGAGGAAGCCCATCATTGGGATACACAAGCCAAGTTCTATAATGAAAATTCCCACTAGTATATGAAGATGACAAAACAAGAGACTCTCTATCATGAAGATCATGGTGCTACTTTGAAGCATAAGTGTGGAAAAAGGATAGTAGCATTGCCACTTCTCTCTTTTTGTCTCATTTTTTGGGCCTTTTCTTTTTTTCTTCTTTTTTATGGCCTCTTTTTTTCTAATTTTTTTCGTCCGGAGTCTCATCCCGACTTGTGGGGGAATCATAGTCTCCATCATCGTTTCCTCACTGGGACAATGCTCTAATAATGAAGATCATCACACTTTTATTTACTTAACTCAAGAATAACAACTCGATGCTAGAACAAAATATGACTCTATGTGAATGCCTCCGGCGGTGTACCGGGATGTGCAATGAATCAAGAGTGACATGTATGAAACATTATGCATGGTGGCCTTGTCACAAATGCGATGTCAACTACATGATCCTGCAAGCCAATATGACAATGATGAAGCGTGTCATAATAAACGGAACGGTGGAAAGTTGCATGGCAATATATCTCGGGATGGCTATGGAAATGCTATAATAGGTAGGTATGGTGGCTGTTTTGAGGAAGGTATATGGTGGGTGTATGGTACCGACGAAAGTTGCGCCGTACTAGAGAGGCTAGCACTGGTAGAAGGATGAGAGTGCGTATAATCCATGGACTCAACTTTAGTCATAAAGAACTCATATAATTATTGCAAAAATCTACAAGTTATCAAAACCAAGCACTTAACTCATGCTCCTAGGGGAAGGGTTGGTAGGAGTTAACCATCGTGCGATCCCGACCTCCACACAAAGGAATACAATCAATAAATAAATCATGCTCCAACTTCATCATAGAACGGTTCACCATACGTGCATGCTACGGGAATCACAAACTTTAACACAAGTATTCCTCAAATTCACAATTACTCCACTAGCATGACTCTAATATCACCATCCTCATATCTCAAAACAATCATCAAGTATCAAACTTCTCATAGTATTCAATGCACTCTATATGAAAGTTTTTATTATACCCATCTTGGATGCCTATCATATTAGGAATAATTTTATAGCCAAAGCAAATTACCATGCTGTTCTAAAGGACTCTCAAAATAATATAAGTGAAGCATGAGAGATCAATAATTTCTATAAAATAAAACCACCACCGTGCTCTAAAAGATATAAGTGAAGCACTAGAGCAAAATTTATCTAGCTCAAAAGATATAAGTGAAGCACATAGAGTATTCTAATAAATTCCGATTCATGTGTGTCTCTCCCAAAAGGTGTGTGAATCAAGGATGATTGTGGGAAACTAAAAATTAAAGACTTAAATCATACAAGACGCTCCAAGCAAAACACATATCATGTGGTGAATAAAAATATAGTCTCAAGTAAGGTTACCGATAGACAAAGACGAAAGAGGGGATGCCTTCCCGGGGCATCCCCAAGCTTATGCTTTTCGTTTTCCTTGAATTTTACCTTGGGGTGCCTTGGGCCTCCCCAAGCTTAGGCTCTTTCCACTCTTTATTCCATAGACCATCAAATCCTTGCCCAAAAACTTGAAAACTTCACAACACAAAACTTAACAGAAAATCTCATGAGCTCCGTTAGTATAAGAAAACAAACCACCACTTTAAGGTATTGTATTGAACTCATTCTTTATTTATATTGGTGTTAAACCTATTGTATTCCAACTTCTCTATGATTCATACCCCCTGATACTACTAATAGATTCATCAAAATAAGCAAACAACACACACAAAACAAAATCTATCAAAAACAGAATAGTCTGTAGAAATCTCTAACTTTAGAATACTTATGTAACTCTAAAAATTCTGAAATAAATTGTTGGACGTGAGGAATTTTTCTGTTAATCATCTTAAAAAATAATCAACTTAAAAGCACTCGCCAGTAAAAATGGCAGCTAATCTCGTGAGCGCAAAAGTTTCTGTTTTTTACACCAAGATCGCAAAGACTTCAGCCAAGTTTTCCCAAAGGTTCTACTTGGGACAAACACTAATTAAAACACAAAACCACATCTAAACAGAGGATAGATGAATTAATTATTACTAAACAGAAGTAAAAGCAAAGAAAATAAAATTGGGTTGCCTCCCAACAAGCGCTATCGTTTAACGCCCCTAGCTAGGCATAAAACAAGAATAGATCTAGGTGTTGTCGTAATGATAAGGTAAATCGCGAAAAATCATCTCATATTCCCTATGTTCAGTGGCAAGTTTTCTTTGTGGAAGGCAAAAGTAATCGAAAGGGCTAAATTTTAATGGGACAAAAGTCCCCAAGATCAAGCTCGGGAGGTATGGGTTCCTCCTTTGGCCCCTCATATGGCACAACCAAATCATCATTATAAGTATTCTTTTGGCAAAAGGTCATGATCCTTTGCTCAAGAGAAAAACCTAAGCCATTGTTTTGAATAGCAAAATCATCATTCAGTTCAGAGATTCTATCAACTAGAACATCGGTAGGAACCTTTTTTCTAAGGTTTTCATTAAAAGCAACATGATCTAAAGATTGTAAACGCATTATGTCTTCTTGATTAAAAAGGATAGCTTCTATGGGAGGGCGACCAACATCCACCCTATAATGCATAAAAATTTCTTTGGCCTATCTCATTATAAATCTGAACTCATGTGCCAAAAAGATAGTAGCTGCCCGCTTAACAGAAGAATGCTCAATATTGGAAAATTCTAGAAAAATTCTCTGAATGCAAGGATGCATGTGGATAAATTGTCTTTCAAGTTCAACTACAAGCAAAGATATAGCATCCACAAGACTACTAGTTCTATGAAGAATAGATCCACCCATAATGGGCAAAGCACTAGCAGAAGTAAAGAAATCTTGAATAACTTCTTTTCCAATAATATTACCACCATCAATCCGGAAGTTTTTAGTGTGTAAAGTAGTAGGTTCCTCATGAGGATAATTAAAAGCATCAAAGTTTCCCCCATCGTTACTACTATCTTTTTCAACGAAACCCCCCATGTTTCAGATATGATAGAAACAAACCGCACTAAGGACGAACACACAAGAGGCAAGCGAACGGAAAAAGGGCAAATAAAACGGCAAAGGTGAAGTGGGGGAGAGGGAAACGAGAGGAAAATGTCAAATAATGTAATGCGAGGGATAAGAGTTTGTGATGGGTACTTGGTATGTCTTGACTTGTGCATAGATCTCCCCGGCAACGGTGCCAGAAATTCTTCTTGCTACCTCTTGAGCATATGTCGTTTTTCCCTTGAAGAGGAATGGGTGATGCAGCAAAGTAGAGTAAGTATTTCCCTCAGTTTTTAAGAACCAAGGTATCAATTCAATAGGAGACTACACGCAAATCCCTAGTACCTGCACAAACAATTAAAAACCTTGCAACCAACGCGATAAATGGGTGGTCAATCCCTTCATGCCCACTTACAAAAGTGAGATCTGATAGAGATAATAAGATAAATAGTTTTGGTATTTTTGTTGTATAGATTGAAAAGTAAAGATTGCAAAATAAAAAAACGATAAAGATAGCTAGTTGATGGAAGATTAATATGATGGAAAATAGGCCTGGGGGGGCATAGGTTTCACTAGTGGCTTCTCTCAAGATAGCAAATCTTATGGTGGGTGGACAAATTACTGTCGAGCAATTGATAGAAAAGCGCATAGTTATGAGAATATGTAGGCATGATCATGTATATAGGCATCACGTCCATGACAAGTAGACCAAAATGATTATGCATCTACTACTATTACTCCACACATCGACATCTATCCAGCATGCATCTAGAGTATCAAGTTCATAAGAATGGAGTAACGCATTAAGCAAGATGACATGATGTAGAGGGATAAACTCATGCAATTTTACATAAACCCCATCTTTTTATCCTCGATGGCAACAATATAATACGTGCCTTGGTGCCCCTGGTGTCACTGGGAAAGGACACCGCAAGATTGAACCCAAAGCTAAGCTCTCCTCCCATTGAAAGAAAGATCAATCTAGTAGGCTAAACCAAACTGATTATTCGAAGAGACTTGCAAAGATATTAAATCATACATATAAGACTTCAGAGAAGAATCAAATATTGTTCATATATAATATTGATCATAAACCCACAATTCATTGGATCTCGACAAACACACCACAAACAGTAATACGTTGAATAGATCTCCAAGAAGATCGAGGAGAACTTTGTATTGAGATCCAAAGAGAGAGAAGAAGCCATCTAGCTAATAACTATGGACCCGAAGGTCTATGGAAAACTACTCACACATCATCGGAGAGGCTATGGTGTGGATGTAGAAGCCCTCCGTGATCGATTCCCCCTCCGGCGGAGCTCCGAAAAAGGCCCCAAGAAGGGATCTCACGGGTATAGAAGGTTGCGGCGGTGGAAATAGGGTTTCGTGGTGCTCTCGGATGTTTTCAGGGTATATGAGTATATTTAGGAAGAAGAGGTATGTCGGTGGAGCTACGAGGGGCCCACGAGGTGGGGGCGCGCCTACCGCCCTGGGCGCGCCCTCCTGCCTCGTGGCCACCTCGTGGCTTCCCAGACTTGTACTCCAAGTCTCCTGGATTGCGTTTGTTCCAAAACGATCCCCGTGAAGGTTTCATTCCGTTTGGACTCCGTTTGAAATTATTTTTCTGCGAAACACCGAAATAGGGAAAAAACAACAATTTTCACTGGGCCTTTGGTTAGTAGGTTAGTCCCAAAAATAATATAAAAGTGCATATTAAAGCCCATTAGACATCCAAAACAGATAATATAATAGCATGGAACAATAAAAAATTATAGATACTTTGTAGACATATCAGTGCTCTAAGAGGAAGCACGACGGGATGAGACTCTCTTGGCCGAAATGCGGTCGCAGCTCACCTCCAACACTCAAGGCCTCAAGACTGCCAATAGCAACATCATGGACATGAAGGCGAGGATCGGCTCATTGGAGAGCTCCATAGAGTCACTTGAGTCCCGCCAGCAGTTGCTGACCAAGGATCTGGAGAACACCAAGCGTATTCGGCAGGATGCAGAGGATAGGTTGAAGAACCAGGCCGAGGTGAGCAACCTTTGGATCAAGAGCCTAGTCGATGTGGCTAAACGCCTCGATGCTTAGGCTGCGGCGATGGGCATGGATGGCCCAGTATTCACGGTTGGCAAGCACGAGGTCCCAAGCGCCAAATTGGGACACTTCTTCGACGAGCTGATCGAGAAGCTGAGAGTGCATGAAGAGGGGAGGGATGAGCGCTTTGCGACTAGATCCCGAAAGCTTGCTTGCGACGTCCTCTTCATGGTCTTGAGCAATATTGCCTGCCGCCACCTGGACCTCAACCTCGACGACAGATTCAAGAAGCCGCCAGCGGACGCTGATGTCACAGCTGCCAGGGAGAAAGCTGCCCTCGGGCCGACAGGGGTTCTTCATGTCTGAACTGCTTGCTACTGCTCGAGCTTGCGTTGTATTCCCTCGAAGAGGATGTTGGGGATCGTTGCAGAAATTTAAAAAAATTCTACGCATCACCAAGATCTATCAATGGAGTTACTAGCAACGAGAGGGGAGTGCATCTTCATACCTTTGAAGATCGCGATGCGGAAGCGTTGCAAGAACGCGGTCGGTGGAGTCGTACATGAAGCGATTCAGATCGCGGCCGAATTCGATCTAAGCACTGAACAACGGTGCTTCCGCGTTCAACACATGTGCAGCTCGGTGACGTCTCCCGTGCCTTGATCCAGCAAGGAGAGAGGGAGATGTTGGGGAAGATTCCATCCAGCAGTAGCACGACGGCGTGGTGGTGTTGGAGGAGTGTGGCACTCCGGCAGGGCTTCGCCAAGCTTCACCGGAGAAGAGGAGGAGTTGGGAGGGGGGAGGGCTGCTCCAGGCTTTGGGGTGAGGCTGCCCTCCCACCCCCTCTCTTTATATAGGGGCAAGGGAGAGGGGGCCCGGCCCCCTCAGATCCAATCTGAGGGGGGGGCTAAGGGGGGAACTTGCCCCCCAAGCAAGGTGGAGGCGCCCCCACCCCTACGGTTTCCCAACCCTATGTGCCTTGGGCCCTTGGGGGTGCACCAGCCCACCAGAGGCTGGTTCCCCCTCTTACTTAGTCCACTTGGCCCACCAGGGTAGGTGGCCCCACCCGGTGGACCCCCGGTCACCTTCCGGTGGTCCCAGTACTATACCGGTGACCCCCGAAATCACTCCGGTGACCAAAACATGACTTCCCATATATAAATCTTTACCTCCGGACCATTCCAGAACTCCTCGTGACGTCCGGGATCTCATTCGGGACTCCGAACAACATTCGGTAACCACGTACATACATTCCCTTTAACCCTAGCGTCATCGAACCTTAAGTGTGTAGACCCTACGGGTTCGGGAATCATGCAGACATGACCGAGACATCTCTCCGGCCAATAACCAACAGCGGGATCTGGATACCCATGTTGGCTCCCACATGTTCCACGATGATCTCATCGGATGAACTATGATGTCGGGGATTCGACAATCCCGTATACAATTCCCTTTGTCTACCGGTATAGTACTTGCCCGAGATTCGATCGTCGGTATACCGATACCTTTGTTCAATCTAGTTACCGGCAAGTCTCTTTACTCATTCTGTAACACAACATCCCGTGACCAACTCCTTAGTCACATAGAGTTCATTACGATGATGTCTTACCGAGTGGGCCCAGAGATACCTCTCTGTCATATGGAGTGACAAATTCCAGTCTCGATTCGTGCCAACCCAACAGATACTTTCGGGGATACCCGTAGTGTACCTTTATAGCCACCCAGTTACGTTGTGACGTTTGGCACACCCAAAGTATTCCTACGGTATCCGGGAGTTGCACAATCTCATGGTCTAAGGAAAGGTTACTTGACAATGGAAAAGCTTTAGCATACGAACTACACGATCTTGTGCTAGGCTTAGGATTGGGTCTTGTCCATCACATTATTCTCCTAATGATGTGATCCCATTATCATTGACATCCAATGTCTTGGTCAGGAAACCATAACCATCTATTGATCAACGAGCTAGTCAACTAGAGGCTCACTAGGGACATGTTGTGGTCTATGTATTCACACATGTATTACGATTTCCGGATAATACAATTATAGCATGAACACTAGACAATTATCATGAACAAGGAAATATAATAATAACCATTTTATTATTGCCTCTAGGGCATGTTTCCAACAGTCTCCCACTTGAACTAGAGTCAATAATCTAGTTACATTGTGATGAATCGAACACCCATAGAGTACTGGTGTTGATCATGTTTTGCTCGTGGAAGAGGTTTAGTCAACGGATCTGCGACATTCAGATCCGTATGCACTTTAAAAATATCAATGTCTCCATCTTTAATATAATTTCAGATGGAGTTGAAATGGCGCTTGATGTGCTTGGTCTTCTTGTGAAACCTGGGCTCCTTGGCAATGGCAATAGCTCCAGTGTTGTCACAGAAGAGAGTCATCGGTCCCGACGTGCTTGGAATAACTCCTAGGTCGGTGATGAATTCCTTCATCCAGACTCCTTCCTGTGCTGCTTCGGAAGCAGCTATGTACTCCGTTTCACATGTAGATGCCGCCACGATGCTTTGCTTGCAACTGCACGAGCTGACTGCCCCACCATTCAAAATATACACATATCCGGTTTGTGACTTGGAGTCATCCGGATCTGTGTCGAAGCTAGCATCAACGTAACCCTTTACGACGAGCTCTTCGTCACCTCCATAAACGAGAAACATATCCTTAGTCCTTTTCAGGTACTTCGGGATGTTCTTGACCGCTGTCCAGTGTTCCATTCCGGGATCACTTTGGTACCTCCCCACCAAACTTATGGCAAGGTTCACATCAGGTCTGGTACACAGCATGGCATACATAATAGAACCTATGGCCGAGGCATAGAGGATGACACTCATCTTTTCTCTATCTTCTGCCGAGGTCAGGCATTGAGCTGTGGTCAATCTCACACCTTGCAATACAGGCAAGAACCCTTTCTTGGACTGATCCATATAGAATTTCTTCAATATCTTGTCAAGGTATGTGCTTTGTGAAAGACCAATGAGGCGTCTCGATCTATCTATATAGATCTTGATGCCTAATATGTAAGCAACTTCTCCAAGGTCCTTCATTGAAAAACACTTATTCAAGTCGGCTTTATGCTTTCCTAGAGTTCTACATCATTTCCCATCAGCAATATGTGAGAAATGCTACAGAGCTTCCACTCACTTTCTTGTAAATACAGGCTTCTCCATAAGTCTGTATGAACCCAAACACTTTCATCACCTCATCGAAGCGAAAGTTCCAACTCCGAGATGCTTGCACCAGCCCATAGATGGAGCGCTGGAGCTTCCATACATTGTTAGCATTCTTAGGATCGACAAAACCTTTCGGCTGTATCATATACAATTCTTCCTTAAGGAAGTCGTTAAGGAATGCCATTTTGACGTCCATTTGCCATATCTTATAATCATAGAATGCGGCAATTGCTAACATGATTCGGACGGACTTCAGCATCGCTACGGGAGAGAAAGTCTCATCGTAGTCAATCCCTTGAACTTGTCGATAACCCTTAGCGAAAAGCCGAGCCTTATAGATGGTCACATTTCCATCCGCATCAGTCTTCTTCTTAAAGATCCATTTATTTTCTATGGCTCGCCTATCATCGGGCAAGTCAACGAAAGTCCATACTTTGTTATCATACATGGATCCTATCTCGGATTTCATGGATTCAAGCCATTTGTTGGAATCCGAGCCCTCCATCGCTTCTTCATAGTTCAAACGTTCACCGTTGTCTAACAACATGATTTCCAGGACAGGGTTGCCGTACCACTCTGGTGCGGAACGTGTCCTCGTGGACCTACGAAGTTCATCAGTAACTTGATCCGAAGCTTCATGATCATCATCATTAACTTCCTCTCTAGTCGGTGCAGGCACCACAGAAACATTTTCCTACGCTGTGCTACTTTCTGGTTCGAGAGGGGTGACAATCACCTCATCAAGTTCCACTTTCCTCCCACTTACTTCTTTCGAGAGAAACTCTTTCTCCAGAAAGGATCCATTCTTGGAAACAAAGACCTTGCCTTCGGATCTGAGGTAGAAGGTATACCCAATAGTTTCCTTAGGGTATCCTATGAAGACACATTTTTTCGATTTGGGTTCGAGCTTTTCAGATTGAAGCTTCTTGACATAAGCATCACATCCCCAAACTTTTAGAAATGACAACTTAGGTTTATTACCAAACCATAGGTCATACGGTGTCATCTCAACGGATTTAGACGGTGCCCTATTTAAAGTGAATGCAATAGTCTCTAAAGCATAACCCCATAAATGATAGTGGTAAGTTGGTAATAGACATCATAGATCGTACCATGTCCAACAGAGTACGATTACGACATTCGGACACACCATTTCGCTGAGGTGTTCCAGGCGGCGTCAGTTGTGAAACAATTCCACATTTCCTTAGGAGCGTGCCAAATTCGTGACTTAAATATTCTCCATGATCTGATCATAAGAACTTTTATTTTTCTGTCACATTGATTCTCAACCTCATTCTGAAATTCCTTGAACTTTTCAAAGGTCCCAGACTTGTGTTTCATCAAGTAGACATACCCATATCTACTTAAGTCATCAGTGAGGGTGAGAACATAACGATAGCCACCGCGAGCTTCAACACTCATTGGACCGCACACATCAGTATGTATGATTTCCAACAAGTTGGTCGTTCGCTCCATTGTTCCGGAGAACGGAGTCTTCGTCATCTTACCCAAGAGGCATGGTTCGCACGTGTCAAATGATTCATAATCAAGAGACTCCAAAAGTCCATCTGCATGGAGCTTCTTCATACGTTTGAGACCAATATGACCAAGGCGGCAGTGCCACAAGTATGTGGGACTATCATTATCATCTTTACATCTTTTGGCATTCACACTATGAATATGTGTAACATCACGTTCGAGATTCAATAAGAATAAACCATTGATCAGCAGGGCATGACCATAAAACATTTCTCTCATATAAATAGAACAACCATTATTCTCATATTTAAATGAGTAGCCATCTCGCATTAAACGAGATCCAGATACAATGTTCATGCTCAAAGCTGGTACTAAATAACAATTATTGAGGTTTAAAACTAATCCCGAAGGTAGATGTAGAGGCAGCATGCCGACGGCGATCACATCAACCTTGGAACCATTCCCGACGTGCATCGTCACCTCGTCCTTCGCCAGTCTACGCTTATTCCGCAGCTCCTACTTTGAGTTACAAATGTGAGCAACTGCACCGGTATCATATACCCAGGAGCTACTACGAGCGCTGGTAAGGTACACATCAATAACATGTATATCACATATACCTTTGACGTTGTCGGCCTTCTTATCCGCTAAGTATTTGGGGCAATTCCGCTTCCAGTGACCCGTTCCCTTGCAATAAAAGCACTTAGTCTCAGGCTTGGGTCCATTCTTTGGATTCTTCCCGGCAACTGGCTTACCGGGCGCGGCAACTCCTTTGCCGTCCTTCTTGAAGTTCTTCTTACCCTTGCCTTTCTTGAACTTAGTGGTTTTTACTCACCATCAACAATTGATGTTCCTTTTTGATCTCCACCTCCGCTGATTTCAGCATTGAATATACCTCGGGAATGGACTTCTCCATCCCTTGCATATTGAAATTCATCACAAGGCTCTTGTAGCTAGGTGGGAGCGACTGAAGGATTCTGTGAACAACCGCGTCATCTGGGAGATTAACTCCCAACTGAGACAAGCGATTGTGCAACCCAGACATTTTGAGTATATGCCCGCTGACAAAACTATTCTCCTCCATCTTACAACTTTAGAACTTGTCGGAGACTTCATATTTCTCGACTCAGGCATGAGCTTGGAAAACCATTTTCAGCTCTTGGAACATCTCATATGCTCCATGTTGCTCAAAACTCTTTTGGATCCCTGATTCTAAGCTGTAAAGCATGCCACACTGAACCAGGGTGTAATCATCACTACACGGCTACCAGGCGTTCATAATGTCTTAAGTTGCTGGGAAAACGGGTGCATCACCTAGTGGTTCTTCAAGGACATATGCTTTCTTGGCAGCTATGAGGATGATCCTCAAGTTACGGACCCAATCTGTATAGTTGCTACCATCATCTTTTAGCTTGGTTTTCTCTAGGAACACGTTGAAGTTGAGGGCAACATTAGCGTGGGCCATTTGATCTACAAGACATATTGTAAAGATTTTAGACTATGTTCATGACAATTAAGTTCATCTAAACAAATTTAATGAACTCCCACTCACATAGACATCTCTCTAGTCATCTAAGTGATACATGATCCGAATCGACTAGGCCGTGTCCGATCATCACGTGAGACGGACTAGTCATCAACGGTGAACATCTTCATGTTGATCGTATCTTCTATACGACTCATGTTCGACCTTTCGGTCTTCCGTGTTCCGAGGCCATGTCTGTACATGCTAGGCTCGTCAAGTCAACCTAAGTGTATTGCGTGTGTAAATCTGGCTTACACCCGTTGTATGCGAACGTTAGAGCCTATCACAACCGATCATCACGTGGTGCTTCGGAACAACGAACCTTAGCAATGGTGCACAGTTAGGGGGAACACAATTCTTGAAATTTTAGTGAGAGATCATCTTACTTATGCTACCGTCGTTCTAAGCAAATATGATGGAAAACATGATAAACATCACATGCAATCAAATAGTGACATGATATGGCCAATATCATTTAGCTCCTTTTGGTCTCCATCTTCGGGGCTCCATGATCATCATCGTCACCGGCATGACACCATGATCTCCATCATCATGATCTCCATCATCATGATCTCCATCATCGTGTCTTCATGAAGTTGTTTCACCAAACATTACTTCTACTACTATGGCTAATGGTTAGCAATAAAGTAAAGTAATTTCATGGCGTTTTCAATGACACACAGGTCATACAATAAAATAAGACAACTCCTATGGCTCCTGCCGGTTGTCATACTCAGCGACATGCAAGTCGTGATTCCTATTACAAGAACATGATCAATCTCATATATCACATATATACCATTCATCACATCCTTTTGGCCATATCACATCACACGGCACATGCTGCAAGAACAAGTTAGACGTCCTCTAATTGTTGTTGCAAGTTTTTACGTGGCTGCTATAGGTTTCTAGCAAGAACGTTTCTTACCTACGCCAAAACCACAACGTGATATGCCAATTACTATTTACCCTTCATAAGGACCCTTTTCATCCAATCCGATCTGACTAAAGTGGGAGAGACAGACACCCACTAGCCACCTTATGCAACTAGTGCATGTCAGTCGGTGGAACCTGTCTCACATAAGCGTACGTGTAAGGTCAGTCCGGGCCGCTTCATCCCACGATGCCGCCGAATCAAGATAAGACTATTGCCGACAAGTAAATTGACAATATCTATGCCCACAACATCGTGTGTTCTACTCGTGCATAGTAACTACGCATAGACCTAGCTCTGATACCACTATTGGGGATCGTTACAGAAATTCAAAAAAATTATACGCATCACCAAGATCTATCTATGGAGTTACTAGCAACGACAGGGGAGTGCATCTTCATACCTTTGAAGATCGCGATGCGAAAGCGTTGCAAGAACACGGTCGGTGGAGTCGTACACAAAGCGATTCAGATCGCGGCTGAATCCGATCTAAGCACCGAACAACGGTGCCTCCGCGTTCAACACACGCGCAACCCAGTGACATCTCCCACGCCTTGATCCAGCAAGGAGAGTGGGAGAGGTTGGGGAAGACTCCGTCTAGCATGTAATGCCCAGTATGCGACTATGTCTCCCACGTGTCGAGGCACGACTTAAAGACATAAGCGCATACTAGAATGATCTCAAGTATGGTATCTTTGCACATCTCATGTAAAATTCAGGGATGAAATTGTAAAAAGATAGTTGGCTTACACTCGCCACGTCACACAATGAATACAATAGCATACATCATCCAAAGAACATCAGGGTCCGACTACGGATGAAAATCCAAATGAGAAAGATACCGAAACACAAGCCCGGATCCTCCTAGTAGGAACCACTATTGATCGTCGGGATACGAAACATAGTAACGCCCACACTCTTCATCGATCTCCCACTGAAGTTCTGAACCATCTCCTGCATTGGTCTCAGCGGTACCTGCATCTGGTGTGTGTTGAATCTGTGAGCCACAAAGCACTCAGCAATCCCGTTCCCGGGTATAAAAACTACCAAAACCTTGGGTGTGGAAAGGCTATAAACAAGGGTTGCAGCAAGCACTAAGCACTAGCTTACGAGTTTAGACCGAGAAGAGAACAAGTGCCAACAATCGCCAAGTTGATCAAGAAGTGATCCTAGCTTCTCACGATCAAACAAAACCCCACCGTGTTCACTTCCCGAAGCCCTTCAGAAAGAGACCATCACGGTTACTCACACAAGTTGTGTATTCTTATGAATAAGGTGTCAAGTTATCTACAATCGGATATTAACAAATTCCCATCTTCCACATAACCGCGGGCACGGGTTTCAAAAGATCAAACCCTGCAGGGGTGTCCCAACTTAGCCCATCTCAAGCTCACGATCCGCGAAGTCGCAACTCCAAAGTGGGAAGACCTGAGTATTCTCGGAATCCCGTGCTCAAGATATTCCGACAAAGGTAAAACTTGTCCAACAAGACCTCTCGGCGTGCCGACACCCTGATAGTAGCCGCACGTATCTCGTCTCAGGCCACGACCAGATGAGCAGTACGTACGGCAACCAAAGACCCCAGAATCTGGGTGGCACCGCAAGTGGCTCTAGTTTGACCAACACTCATGAGGAGCACTGGCCCGGGGGTTATTAATTAAGTCCTTGGGGTAGCTAGTCCCTATGCAAATTTAGTTGTTAAGCAAATGGAGTACCAATGTTGGGCCTTGTTGGAAAAGCTTTAAACAGAGCGAATTATCAAGGGGGGCCCATAAACCCCAACCGTGTTAGGAACGCAAAAATCAAGGAACATAACACTGGTTTAACGGTTCCTAAGGTGGCATGAGTGGAACAAAACACCAAGTAAAAGGCTTAGCCTTCTACCCATTACCGATATATAGGTGCATTAGTTTAACAGGTATTTATATATTGTGTTATCCCAATAACCACTTCATCGTGGAGCAATTCTTCAAAAAACTTCACCTACAACTAACAACACTATAAGAGGGGCTGAGCGATGCGTACTTAGCCAAACAACGGTTTGCTAGGAAGATGGTTAGAGTGTTTCATGGCAACAATAGGAGGGCTGACAAACAGGAATAGGCATCGAGGCAATATCTAAAGAACGAGACATCTAGCATAGGCAAAGATATAAGTGATATCTGGGAATGGTCATCTTGCATGTTGAGTCCACGGAGGGATCATAACCTTGCTCCTCAAACTCAGCCTCGAAAGGAACCCCGAACTCCGAATCGTCACCGGCTCTAACCAACACAACAATGCAAACATCGGAACAACAATCAATCATCATGCAGTGCTCAAACACATGATGCATGAATATGATGCATATGAACATGGGTAGAACATGATGCAACTCCTAGGGACAAGTTGGGTGCACAAGCAACATGGCAATAACAAGATCACACCTTGAGGACACAAGTAAAAGGAACCAAAACTAGCATGATCACACAAGGTTATGTAGATTATTTAAACAAGCACCCAACAAGTTTTATAAGTTGTTTAACATGGCAAGGGGTGCAACCAGGACTAACAACAACATGCTAGCAATTTAAATGGGCCGGAAAGAACAAACAACAATTTCCGGAAACTCCCATATTCACTTAAATACAATTAGGACAGATCTGAGAAATCCATATTTTAAAGTTGTTAAACATGCAAAGTAACATCACCACATTAATCTACACATTTTTCCACCCCAAATACATATAAAGTTTGTCCAATTTGGAGTTAGGGTTATTTAGTTATGAATTTTACAAGTTTAAGCATTTTTAAACACAAATTAAATCAAACAACAATTTAAATGTTTTTTAAACATGGCAACAAACTGCATATCAATATTCTACAAGAAAAACTAGGCAGATTTCATATATAAAACATTTCCATCTGATGCATATTTTAAAAGATATAAAATATGCAAAGATAATGCAGAAAAAAAAACAAAAACAAAACAGAAAAGAAAAACAAAAGAAAAGGGGCTACGAGACCCAGACTGGATCCAGCCCGAGACACTGACCTATGGGACCAGGACATGCTGAGGTGGCACTGCGGGTGCGTGTGTGTGTGCGCGCAAGCTGGGTGGATGACAGGTGGGGTCGGCCTGTCAGTGGCTCTAGTAAATGAAAAAAAGGGGGCGAGCCACTGCCCCAGCGCGGAATCGAACCCGCGTTGCTTGTTCACTGGTGAAGAGACACACCACTGGGCTGTGAGCGTGTATCTGACAGATAAGGGGCGTGTTGCGTTAAGAGATAACTCGAGAAGCAAAGCGGAGGGAAAACGCAGAGCCGTCGGAGGAGCTCGTCGGAGCTGCTCTGGCGACCAAAACAGGCGACGGAGGAGTGTGGCGTGCTCCTGGAGGAGTCCCGCACCCGTGACGCAAACTTGTAGCACCTAATGAAGACTACAACAACGCCGGCGGCAAGCTACAGAGGCGGCGGCGATGCACAACGGCGCGGCGAAACACGACGCGACATGCTACGGCGAGAGCACATGCAGCACCAACGGGACGCGATGAAGACGATGGACAACAGCAGAAGAGCTACGGTGGTCGGGGCACTCGCCGGAGACGAGGCCCGACGGTGACGAGCTCGGGCGCACGTGGCTAACGCAGCTAGAGCAAGCGAACGAGGGAGAAAAGGTGTCGGGGAGGTGCGCGAACGTACCACAAGCACGGAGGTGTGCTTGGTTAGCCGCGAGGAGGTCGGAGGCGACGGAATCTGGCCGTAGAAGATCGGACGCCGATGCGGGGGAACTCAACGAGGAGGTCGTCATACTTGGCGTCCCGCAGGCCGTAGATGTAGCAGGAGTCGTAGACGACGTTGGCGAACTTGATGGACACGGTCTCCAGGGCAACGGTGGCCGGAGAGCACGCCGGCGACGAGGATGAGCTCTCTGTTGCGTTCGGGACGGCGGAGGAACATCGGATCTGGGGGTCTAGGTGGCCTGGCGGTGGGCGAGGAAGGAGGAGGGAACCCTAGTGGGTTATTTGGACACGGAGGGGGCTTAAAAGGAGGGCCAGAGCGAAGATGGAGCGGCGACAGCGTCATGCTCGCGGTCCCCATGGCGACGGCGTGAGGAGGACGAAAAGGTGGGTGCACACCTGGCCTCAGTCACTGATGTGTGGGCCCTAGGCGTCCACGTGGCCGTGATGTAGCGGGGGTAAGCGGGGGCGCGGGCGAGAAAGGGACGCAGGGACGCGCGCGGGCTGAGATAGGCTGCTGGCGCGGTGTAATGCCCAGGATGGAGTTATACCTCCTACGTGTCGAGGCACGACTTAAAGGCATAAATCCATCCTAGAATGATCTCAAGTTTGGTATCTTTGCACGACTCATGTAAAAGAGGGATTAAAAAGCAAAAGAGGATAGTTGGCTTACACTCGCCACTTCACACAATACATTACATAAGCAACCATCATTCAGAACATCACAACCCGACTACGGGTGAAGAACCAAAGAAAGATACCAAAAACAACATAAAGCCACAGGTCAGGATCGAAATCCTAGTAGAAACCACTACTGAACATCGAAACGTCACAAGCAAACGGCCACACTCTTCATCGAGCTCCTGGTGAAGCTCTGAGCCAGCTCCTGCATCAAACTCGGCTGAACCTGCATCTGGTGTGGTGAAGTAACTGTGAGCCACAGAGGACTCAGCAATCCCGTTCCCGGGTAACAAGACTATTTAAGCCTTGGGTGAGGATAAGGCTGAAGAAAGAAATATGAGGTGAAGGAACAACAAGAGTCTGCAGCAGCGACTAGCACTAACTTACGTAAAAGAGAGCGAGAAGAGAAGAGCATCGGTCGAAAGATGATCACGAAGTGATCCTAACTAAAACCGGTCAAACATAACCCCACCGTGTTCAACTCCCGAATCCCTATTCGGAAATTGACAGTCACGGTACACACGCTGGTAGTGTATTAGAAACATTGTGTCAAGTTATCTACAACCGGAATTAACAAGCTCCCATCTGCCACATAACCGCGGGCACGGCTTTCGAAAGTTCAAACCCTGCAGGGGTGTTCCAACTTGGCCCATCACAAGCCCACGATCCGCGGAGTCGCAACTCCATAGGTGGGAAGACCCGAGTATTCTCGGAATCCCGTGCTCAAGTTAAACCGAACTAAGGTAAGGCTAATCCAGCAAATCCTCCCGGCGTGTCGACACCCTGATAGTAGCCGCGCGTATCTAAGTCTCAGGACACGACCGGATGGGCGAAGCTACGGGTATACCAAATACCTCGGGTTGCCCCAAGGCGGCCCCGCAGGCTCCCCGTTTGGGACCAACGCCATCAGCGCTGGCCCCCCCTGCTATGTAGAATTAAGAATCCTCGGGGACGCGACTCCCTATGCAAATTTAATTATTTAATTAAGTTGTTATTATGAGGCAAATAGTACCAAATGTTGGGACTTGCTGGAAAAGACTTAGCACTTAGCGGTTTATCAAGGGGGTCCCATACACCCCAACCGTGTTAGGAACGCAAAATCAAGGAACATAACACCGGTTTATACGGTTCCTAACGGCATGAGTGGAACAAATCACCAAGCAAAAGGCTTAGCCTTCCACCCTGCCAGTATATAGATGATTTCATTTTTATGCATTTATATAGTGTGATATAACCCAACCAAACTTCAACATGAAGCAAGCATCTTCAATCTTCACCTGCAACTAACAAAGCTATAAGAGGGGCTGAGCGAAGCGTACTTAGCCAAGCAACGGTTTGCGTAGGTAGGTTGGTTAAACATGGCAATTGGTTACATGTAGGAGGCTGACAAGAAGAACATGGGCATCGAGGCAAAACTATAGATCGAGACTACTAGCAATAGGCAAAATAGTAATGGTATCCGGGTTCGGTCATCTTGCCTGGGATTCCACGGAGGGAGAAGAACAGATCCAAGAAGAAGACGGAGCAACAGTCGAGCGGAACCTCACAACTCCGGAACGAAACCGAAGCTAACAAGAGAAGCAAACCGGAAAGAAAGAAACAACACGGTAAACACACAAGCATCAACATGACATACGATGCACATCCAAATATGATGCATGTCCGGTTAAATATGCATGGCATGGCAAAGTGCACAAACAAATACTACAAGTTAAGTGGAGATCAATATGCAACGAGTTGCATATTGACGAAACACCACATATTAATTATTTAGTTGACTCTCAATTATTTACAAGACAAGATTAAATGTTATTAACATGGCAAGAGGTGAAGCATAAAGTAAACTACACTATTAAGACATTTTAAATGAGGCCGGAAATAACAACAACATATCCGGAAAATCCCCATGAGCATGTTTATTAATTATAAGCAACAACAAACACACATATTAATGTTGTTAACATGATGCGGATGACATGAACAAGTTTTTATGCAAGTTATTAAAAGGTTGACAATTAACAAGATATGAAGCATTTGTCACCGTGGTGGAATGGAAAGGTGCCACGGCAACGATCCGAAAATGATGCAACGCAACATCTCGGTTCCGGTACTCGTTGAGAGACCGGTGCAAAAGGTAGATGGCGTGAGCGAGTCAAACGAGAAAGGTGGGACGATCCCGTTTCCGGGTTCCCACGAGTCGGTGACGAGGCAACCGAGGAACATGACAAGAGGCACAACGGCCACGAAGCACACACGGGAGACGTTCCAAACAACACAAGCAAGCATGCATCTCACGGGTCATCCACGGGGTCGTTTCGGTATACCTTCGAAGCATGCGTTTCGGGGCGGTTCGAGACGTCGAGGGACGTAGTGGAAGTAGCCGTAGTAGTGGAAGTAGTGGTACATGGCCGAAGAGGAAGAAGTCGTTCCGCAACTCGTAGAGGAAGTAGTTGTTCCGTTCGTCTTGGCGGTTCCAGGACGGCGGTAGTTGTTCACGGTCATCGGTAGTCGTTCGGGTCGTCGTGGTACTTGTCGGGGCCGTCTTGGCAACGTAGTTGTACACGTGGCCGTCGTGGGAAGTAGTGGAACTTGGTCATTTTCCGGGCGTCGGTAGTCGTACACGGGGCGTTTCCGTTTCCGAAGAGGTACTCGTCGCGTCCGCCGTATCGACGTGTAGGGGTACTTGGTCGTGTCATGTAGAGGTACTTGCGCGTCGTGTAGTTGTTCACATCTCCAAAAGAGTACACGGGTCTCCTGTCCAAACATATTACAGCATAGGCACAAAACAAACAAAAACGGCAGCAACACAAGGGCTGCACGAGGCCACGGCGTGCTGGATCCGCAGGAGACGAACGAACTGGAGAAGGAGGGAGCCACGGCTCCTGCTGCTGGAGGGGGTGCGGCGCACTGGAGGTGAAGACGGAGGGCCTCGGGCGTCGCGGCTGCGCGGCCGGAAGAAGGAGCCGAGCGGCTGGAGGGGAGGCCGGGGCCTGGCTGGCCGGCCGGAGGGACGACGAAGGCGCGGCAGAAACCTCTGGCGCGGCAGTCCTGGCCGGGGCGCTCGGGGCCGCTGCTGGTGAAGGCCGCAAGGGAACGGAGAGGGAGCTCCAGCGCGAGGATGGCGCTCGCGGAGCAGGCGCTGAGGGCCACGGCCTCTGTTGAAGGTCGGGCGCGTCGGGGCGAGGCCGTTCGGGATCGAGGCGACGGGGTCTCGCGAGAAGGAGAGGCGAGGGAGAGAGAAACGGGATCGGGCGAGAGAAGGAGTGCGAGCGAGGGAAACGAGAAGAGAGCGGCGGCGGGGTGCGGGGAGCGAGGGACGAGGGCTGCGAGACCGAGCGGTCATCTAGGGTTCAGGCGGCCGGACCAAATGGGCCAGGGCCTAGCCAACCAGCTGGGCCAGAAGGGAACTGGGCCCGAGCCGGATGGGAGGAGAGGGAGGCACTGCGGCTGCGCCAAGAGGGAGGAGTTGGGCCTGCCTGGCTGCTCCCTTCGGCAGCTCTTTTCTCAGTTAAAGAAAAAGAACAAAGAAATAGAAAAGCCCAGAGAGTTTGGAGATGATTTAGACTGAGATAAAAATATCCCTACAACCCTGGAATTGTGGGCTATTTTAATAAAGTGCTTTGGCAATTTTTAGAGACTACAAATTTATGCGAGTTCGGAAATAACTCGAACTTGCATAAATCCTTAGGCCAACCAAGCACTTCCAAAAGACATGGAAAAAAAAGGAGGAGGAGGTCTAGGCAAGGGATTGAGAAGAAAAGGGCATGGGGAAAAATGCAAGTGTGTTACGGTGATTCCGAAGCCATGGAATATTTATTAATATAGCTCCATAAATATTAGGAGGCTTTTATATGTTATAAAGAGAAGACATTCTTCCCTCGATTTAAATGGACCGAAGGCCCACACGAATTATTTAAGTTGAGATGCAAAATAAAATAACATGATGGCATGATGACATGATGCAATGCAAAAATAAATAACACAAGCACAAAAGAACACACGGGCAACCCGGAACATCTGGAAGCTTCTGGAATCTTCTGGAATCTTCTGGGACGTCGGTCTCGGGCGTCACAACTCTCCCACACTAACAGAGGATCTCGACCCGAGATCCTAGAGATATCACCGGGTAAAAACGGAAGAGGAAGAGGTAAAACAAAGTTGCTTCTTTGACAGACGAGTGAAACCAAGGAACCTTGAGAGGTTGAAAAAAATGAAAGAAGAATGCAACGGAGATGAACGAATATGAAAACTCCGTTAGAAAAGAGGAACACGGAGCATTATGAGAACCTTGTAGGTTGAAAGACATGAAACAAGAGCTCACGGATGACGAAAGAATTTGAAACTGCAACGGTATGGCCAAGGAATAAGAATGACAGAATTTGGACAGCACTCCGTCTGAAAATGGAAGGAAAAGAACATGAACTTGAGGAGATGAGATGATACTTGATGAAATCAACAACATATTGCCTCCGAAACAATTAAAAGAATGGCACAAGGTGTAAGAAAGATTCAGACAGCACTCCGGTTGAAAAGATAGGCAAAACTAGATAAGATGAGGGGACTTGAATGAAGAATACAACACTCCGGTTAAATGGACAAGCAAAGGAAAGAACAAGATCTCGATAAAACGAGATGATGGTTTGGATAGAGCAACATCACAAAGCCTCCGGAATGAAAGAATAGCATATAACTCAATGAAGAATGAATGGAGAAGAAAAACACAACTTCTCTCAAAATAAAATTTGAAAGAGCATCCTTACGAAGAAGGGTTGAACAGAGTTGAAGGAAAATCAACAACGAAAGGAATAAGCTTCATGTGGGCTTATGGAAAACATCTCAAAATTAGGAGGTGACAACCAGCCACTAACTTAAACAATTGATTTGATTGAGATCAACAAGGAGACGAAAAACTTATTTCACCGGAATGATAAAAGAAGAACTTGGGTCATTAATAAGCACCATAATATCAACAATCCTTAGGGAAAGCTTTTAGGTGAATTATAACCCAAGATAACTCCAATGAAATAAAAGAGGGGTTGAAAGGATCTCCTAAAGAGAAAGAATTGATGGTTTTAAATATCTCATTCTTGATAACTCGTGAATCATGAACATGAAGGAATTGACAAGAATGACATAACACCATCTGAAAAGATAAGGTGGAAAGAATTGCACTTGGAAAGCCTGATGAAGAATGGTTGAGCTCCAACAAGAATCTTGATGAAAACTTCGAGGATGAATTAAAACATGATGAACCACCATGTAGAACTCCGGTAAAGAAGGCATGAGAAGTGAAAGATGAAAAGAATAAGATTCAAGGCATGCGATGAATTAGATGGAGGTTTGGAATGATATAATTGAAATAACTTGGAGCTCCGGAAAACAAGATGGACAACTTAGAACCAAGGATATGATATGATGAACAAGCTCCAGACAAAAGAATTAAATCACCTTGAAGGAATAAGAATAAGAATTATGTAATGCATCTCCTTCACCAATTTAATTGATGACAACCAAAGGATTTAGCATACTACTTATTCTCGTTGCAAAGAATTAAAGAGAGATCTAGCACAAGCTCGGATAAGTATTCAACGAACCACCGGTAGGATTGTGAAAAGAACAAGTGAATTAAAACGATAACAACGGAAGGGTAATCTTGAATGAACCACCGTAAGAATAGGGAGACGAACGAAGAGACATCAATGAAGAATATTTGAAGGACGAAGTTGAAAACTGAGAACGAAGAATCTTCTGAAATGATGGCCTTCGGAGGAACACAAGGAAAAGAATTCATGAAGAATCTTGAGAGAACGGGCCAAGATTTAAGAGAAACACTTCACCGGTCTCCAAATGTTGAGAATGAAGACGAGAAATGCCAAGAATAATTGTTGAGCACTCCGGAATGAAGAATTTAAAAGGTTGAACCAACGATGGAAAGAATTTGAAAGTAAACTTGGAGAAGGCATGTGACTGATGGGGATCATTCTTACGTCACCTTTGAAAGAATTTTAAAACAACTCTGGAAAATAGAAGAGTCAGTAAGATCCTGGGAAAAGACCTGTGGGTTAGGGCCCACTCAAAGAAAATCACCGTTGGAAAAAGATTGCTTAAAAGATATAGCACCGGTTGAATTAAATTGCTTGAATAAGATAACAACCTCAAAATAGCTTGAACGGATTAAAAATGGAATTATGAATCTTCAGCACTCCGGATATGAATAGCAAGAGGAGAATGATTAATTGGAGCACCGAAATAAGAAAGCATTGTGAAATGAGGAAAAGGATAAGATCAACACCGAAATCTTGAATTACATCCACCGGAAGAATTAGAGAACAAAAGAATGATGAACTTGAAGCTCTTGAGCATCTTCACGATAAATCACCGGATAAGGACATTGAAGGAAAAGAATGAAGAAAATATCACATGAATAAAATGGATATTCCATCTGAGAATTTCTGGCTCCAAGAAGAAGAAGGGTGGGAGGGTGGGGAAAACAAGGACAACTTGAGATGAACAAAAAGGACACCGGTTGAAAAGAATTAACATGATGATCTTGATGATCAAGAAGAATTAGCACTCCCATAGGCATATGAGAACACCGATTAGGAAAGGTCTGGAATCAACATTTGACATCGAAGCAACTCGAATACCAGAATCAAAACAAAAACAAAGGCAGATGTGCAGCATGATCTTCACAATATCATTCGAACAGAGGATTGAACGAATGAATTCCGCAGGTACATCAACTAGTCGAGAAGCCACTTGGAGAACAAAAGTAAATAAAAAGGAACAAGGTGCAGAAGAACAAATACAAGATAGAAGTTTCGTTCGACATCTTCGTGCTGAAAGCTCATGGAACATGTTACAAAAGGGTTTTGCAATCCCCGGATCAGCATAGCCAAGGACCCTTTAAGATGCAACTCCCGATCAGAACAAGTCCATAAAACCACTTCACTCAATGTAGAACCCCAAACTTCATATCGAGCATCCGTTGGAAGAATGCCTAGAACTACTGGATAAACCCACCTATAGATTCCCGAAAGTTTCCAGTTATGCAATCAGGTGTTGGGGATACACGGGAAGCACCGCGCAATCAACTCTAACCCTACATCCAGGTGTATCCATCCTTCAACACATAACCAGTCTTTCTCGGAAACTGTTTACCTCGGACCTTCGAAAAGCATCCACTATAACAAGCTATGGCAATACTCTCGAACTACCTCCCCAGTACTGGGTGATGTCGGGGTTATCTTGCCACTGGCCGTATAGGAGAGATTTTCGATGTCGGCCGTCTTAAGTATTTAGTACTGCCGCGATATGCTTGTTACAATGATACCCCGAAGCTCAACTCCTCGGTAACAGGAGGCATCGGGAACAATATCCTTGTCACAAGAACATCGAAACAATCCCAGAATACTCGCGGGATCCTAAAAAAAATTTGGTGTAATTTTTGAAAGTAGGAGAGAAAAAAGTAATCGTCAAGAGTCCTCACCAGAGAGAAAGGGGATGAGAAGCAAAGAAATCCTACTCTCCGATATATATAGGACTCAAAACATTTTCAGTGTGTGCCTAGACTCAACCGTCAACGATTCGATCAATCAGTGGGGGCTTCTAGGTCGGAGAAGGCTCTGATACCAACTTGTAATGCCCAGGATGGAGTTATACCTCCTACGTGTCGAGGCACGACTTAAAGGCATAAATCCATCCTAGAATGATCTCAAGTTTGGTATCTTTGCACGACTCATGTAAAAGAGGGATTAAAAAGCAAAAGAGGATAGTTGGCTTACACTCGCCACTTCACACAATACATTACATAAGCAACCATCATTCAGAACATCACAACCCGACTACGGGTGAAGAACCAAAGAAAGATACCAAAAACAACATAAAGCCACAGGTCAGGATCGAAATCCTAGTAGAAACCACTACTGAACATCGAAACGTCACAAGCAAACGGCCACACTCTTCATCGAGCTCCTGGTGAAGCTCTGAGCCAGCTCCTGCATCAAACTCGGCTGAACCTGCATCTGGTGTGGTGAAGTAACTGTGAGCCACAGAGGACTCAGCAATCCCGTTCCCGGGTAACAAGACTATTTAAGCCTTGGGAGAGGATAAGGCTGAAGAAAGAAATATGAGGTGAAGGAACAACAAGAGTCTGCAGCAGCGACTAGCACTAACTTACGTAAAAGAGAGCGAGAAGAGAAGAGCATCGGTCGAAAGATGATCACGAAGTGATCCTAACTAAAACCGGTCAAACATAACCCCACCGTGTTCAACTCCCGAATCCCTATTCGGAAATTAACAGTCACGGTACACACGCTGGTAGTGTATTAGAAACATTGTGTCAAGTTATCTACAACCGGAATTAACAAGCTCCCATCTGCCACATAACCGCGGGCACGGCTTTCGAAAGTTCAAACCCTGCAGGGGTGTTCCAACTTGGCCCATCACAAGCCCACGATCCGCGGAGTCGCAACTCCATAGGTGGGAAGACCCGAGTATTCTCGGAATCCCGTGCTCAAGTTAAACCGAACTAAGGTAAGGCTAATCCAGCAAATCCTCCCGGCGTGTCGACACCCTGATAGTAGCCGCGCGTATCTAAGTCTCAGGACACGACCGGATGGGCGAAGCTACGGGTATACCAAATACCTCGGGTTGCCCCAAGGCGGCCCCGCAGGCTCCCCGTTTGGGACCAACGCCATCAGCGCTGGCCCCCCCTGCTATGTAGAATTAAGAATCCTCGGGGACGCGACCCCCTATGCAAATTTAATTATTTAATTAAGTTGTTATTATGAGGCAAATAGTACCAAATGTTGGGACTTGCTGGAAAAGACTTAGCACTTAGCGGTTTATCAAGGGGGTCCCATACACCCCAACCGTGTTAGGAACGCAAAATCAAGGAACATAACACCGGTTTATACGGTTCCTAACGGCATGAGTGGAACAAATCACCAAGCAAAAGGCTTAGCCTTCCACCCTGCCAGTATATAGATGATTTCATTTTTAAGCATTTATATAGTGTGATATAACCCAACCAAACTTCAACATGAAGCAAGCATCTTCAATCTTCACCTGCAACTAACAAAGCTATAAGAGGGGCTGAGCGAAGCGTACTTAGCCAAGCAACTGTTTGCGTAGGTAGGTTGGTTAAACATGGCAATTGGTTACAAGTAGGAGGCTGACAAGAAGAACATGGGCATCGAGGCAAAACTATAGATCGAGACTACTAGCAATAGGCAAAATAGTAATGGTATCCGGGTTCGGTCATCTTGCCTGGGATTCCACGGAGGGAGAAGAACAGATCCAAGAAGAAGACGGAGCAACAGTCGAGCGGAACCTCACAACTCCGGAACGAAACCGAAGCTAACAATAGAAGCAAACCGGAAAGAAAGAAACAACACGGTAAACACACAAGCATCAACATGACATACGATGCACATCCAAATATGATGCATGTCCGGTTAAATATGCATGGCATGGCAAAGTGCACAAACAAATACTACAAGTTAAGTGGAGATCAATATGCAACGAGTTGCATATTGACGAAACACCACATATTAATTATTTAGTTGACTCTCAATTATTTACAAGACAAGATTAAATGTTATTAACATGGCAAGAGGTGAAGCATAAAGTAAACTACACTATTAAGACATTTTAAATGAGGCCGGAAATAACAACAACATATCCGGAAAATCCCCATGAGCATGTTTATTAATTATAAGCAACAACAAACACACATATTAATGTTGTTAACATGATGCGGATGACATGAACAAGTTTTTATGCAAGTTATTAAAAGGTTGACAATTAACAAGATATGAAGCATTTGTCACCGTGGTGGAATGGAAAGGTGCCACGGCAACGATCCGAAAATGACGCAACGCAACATCTCGGTTCCGGTACTCGTTGAGAGACCGGTGCAAAAGGTAGATGGCGTGAGCGAGTCAAACGAGAAAGGTGGGACGATCCCGTTTCCGGGTTCCCACGAGTCGGTGACGAGGCAACCGAGGAACATGACAAGAGGCACAACGGCCACGAAGCACACACGGGAGACGTTCCAAACAACACAAGCAAGCATGCATCTCACGGGTCATCCACGGGGTCGTTTCGGTATACCTTCGAAGCATGCGTTTCGGGGCGGTTCGAGACGTCGAGGGACGTAGTGGAAGTAGCCGTAGTAGTGGAAGTAGTGGTACACGGCCGAAGAGGAAGAAGTCGTTCCGCAACTCGTAGAGGAAGTAGTTGTTCCGTTCGTCTTGGCGGTTCCACGACGACGGTAGTTGTTCACGGTCATCGGTAGTCGTTCGGGTCGTCGTGGTACTTGTCGGGGCCGTCTTGGCAACGTAGTTGTACACGTGGCCGTCGTGGGAAGTAGTGGAACTTGGTCGTTTTCCGGGCGTCGGTAGTCGTACACGGGGCGTTTCCGTTTCCGAAGAGGTACTCGTCGCGTCCGCCGTATCGACGTGTAGGGGTACTTGGTCGTGTCATGTAGAGGTACTTGCGCGTCGTGTAGTTGTTCACATCTCCAAAAGAGTACACGGGTCTCCTGTCCAAACATATTACAGCATAGGCACAAAACAAACAAAAACGGCAGCAACACAAGGGCTGCACGAGGCCACGGCGTGCTGGATCCGCAGGAGACGAACGAACTGGAGAAGGAGGGAGCCACGGCTCCTGCTGCCGGAGGGGGTGCGGCGCACTGGAGGTGAAGACGGAGGGCCTCGGGCGTCGCGGCTGCGCGGCCGGAAGAAGGAGCCGAACGGCTGGAGGGGAGGCCGGGGCCTGGCTGGCCGGCCAGAGGGACGACGAAGGCGCGGCAGAAACCTCTGGCGCGGCAGTCCTGGCCGGGGCGCTCGGGGCCGCTGCTGGTGAAGGCCGCAAGGGAACGGAGAGGGAGCTCCAGCGCGAGGATGGCGCTCGCGGAGCAGGCGCTGAGGGCCACGGCCTCTGTTGAAGGTCGGGCGCGTCGGGGCGAGGCCGTTCAGGATCGAGGCGACGGGGTCTCGCGAGAAGGAGAGGCGAGGGAGAGAGAAACGGGATCGGGCGAGAGAAGGAGTGCGAGCGAGGGAAACGAGAAGAGAGCGGCGGCGGGGTGCGGGGAGCGAGGGACGAGGGCTGCGAGACCGAGCGGTCATCTAGGGTTCGGGCGGCCGGACCAAATGGGCCAGGGCCTAGCCAACCAGCTGGGCCAGAAGGGAACTGGGCCCGAGCCGGATGGGAGGAGAGGGAGGCACTGCGGCTGCGCCAAGAGGGAAGAGTTGGGCCTGCCTGGCTGCTCCCTTCGGCAGCTCTTTTCTCAGTTAAAGAAAAAGAACAAAGAAATAGAAAAGCCCAGAGAGTTTGGAGATGATTTAGACTGAGATAAAAATATCCCTACAACCCTGGAATTGTGGGCTATTTTAATAAAGTGCTTTGGCAATTTTTAGAGACTACAAATTTATGCGAGTTCGGAAATAACTCGAACTTGCATAAATCCTTAGGCCAACCAAGCACTTCCAAAAGACATGGAACAAAAAGGAGGAGGAGGTCTAGGCAAGGGATTGAGAAGAAAAGGGCATGGGGAAAAATGCAAGTGTGTTACGGTGATTCCGAAGCCATGGAATATTTATTAATATAGCTCCATAAATATTAGGAGGCTTTTATATGTTATAAAGAGAAGACATTCTTCCCTCGATTTAAATGGACCGAAGGCCCACACGAATTATTTAAGTTGAGATGCAAAATAAAATAACATGATGGCATGATGACATGATGCAATGCAAAAATAAATAACACAAGCACAAAAGAACACACGGGCAACCCGGAACATCTGGAAGCTTCTGGAATCTTCTAGAATCTTCTGGGACGTCGGTCTCGGGCGTCACACGCGGCTGGCTGCTGGGCCGAGGAAGAGAACTGGCCCGGGTGGCTGCTGGGCTGCGCTGCGGCTAGCTGCTGCTGCTGATGCCTTTTCCTTTTTCTTTTTCTTGAGATAGAATAATAAAAGGAAAAGCACATGCTAAAAGAAACGGTATTTGGTGAAAAATAAAATATCCCCTAGCTCCCTGATTTATGCCCTATTTAATAAAAATGACTTTGGCATTTTTAGAGGTAGAAAAATAAAATAAGTTTGAATATGATTCAAACTTCTATCATTTTTGAGCCTAACCAAATCATTTTAATTTGGGGCAAGGCTTTGCAAGTTGACTGATGTCCAAATGACAAAGATGTGGGGAGGAGATGAACATTTTTGGAAGAGGCTAAGTCACTTGCAAAATAGCTTAAAGAAAGGAAAGAAAAGAAGGAAGGAGAAGAAGAGGTGCAAGAAGAAAAGGGGCAGGGTTAGGGTTAGCATGACCATGAGCTTGCCACCAATCACAACAAGATCAAGGCTACCACACTTAACAACTAAGGATGAAAACACAATGACAAGTGAAGAATGCTAAGATGGTCATGATGCAATGATGATGATGAGCAATGCATGGATGCATAAGGAAAAAATAAAATAAAATGACAATGCAATAACAATAAGAATGCATAATTGCAAAGAACCCCCAAGGAAAGGACAAGGATCAAATTGATAAATGCTTTATTGCCATATATGGAAGGTATCACATATGGGGTGTTACACAACAGCAGCACGACATCGTGGTGGTGATGGAGGAGCGTGGCACTCCGGCAGGGCTTCGCCAAGCTTCACCGGAGAAGAGGAGGAGTTTGGAGGGGGGAGGGCTGCGCCAGGCTATGGGGTGCGGCTGGCCTCCCAACCCCTCTCTTTATATAGGGGCAAGGGAGAGGGTGGCCGACCCCCTCAGATCCAATCTGAGGGGTGGGGGCAGCGGCCAAGGAGGGAACTTGCCCCCCAAGCAAGGTGGAGGTGCCCCCACCCCCTAGGGTTTCCCAACCCTAGGCGCCTTGGGACCTTGGGGGGGCGCACGAGCCCACCAGGGGCTGGTTCCCCCTCTTACTTAGTCCACATGGCCCACCGGGGAAGGTGGCCCCACCTGGTGGACCCCGGACACCTTCTGGTGGTCCCGGTACTATACCGGTGACCCCCGAAATAACTCCGGTGACCAAAACAGGACTTCCCATGTATAAATCTTTACCTCCGGACCATTCCAGAACTCCTCGTGATGTCCGGGATCTCATCCGGGACTTCGAACAACATTCGGTAACCACGTACATGCATTCCTATTAACCCTAGCGTCATCGAACCTTAAGTGCGTAGACCCTACGGGTTCGGGAATCATGCAGACATGACGGAGACATCTCTCCGACCAATAACCAACAGCGGGATCTGGATACCCATGTTGGCTCCCACATGTTCCACGATGATCTCATCGGAAGAACCACGATGTCGGGGATTCAATAATCCCGTATACAATTCCCTTTGTCTACCGGTATAGTACTTGCCTCAGATTAGATCATCCGTATACCGATACCTTGGTTCAATCTTGTTACCGGCAAGTCTCTTTACTCGTTCCATAACACATCATCCCGTGACCAACTCCTTAGTCACATAGAGCTCATTACGATGATGTCTTACCGATTGGGCCTAGAGATATCTCTCCGTCATACGGAGTGACAAATTCCAGTCTCGATTTGTGCCAACCCAACACATACTTTTGGGGATACCCGTATTGTACCTTTATAGGCACCCAGTTACGTTGTGACGTTTGGCACACCCAAAGCATTCCTACGGTATCCGGGAGTTGCACAATCTCATGGTCTAAGGAAAGGATACTTGACATTGGAAAAGCTTTAGCATACGAACTACACGATCTTGTGCTAGGCTTAGGATTGGGTCTTGTTCATCACATCATTCTCCTAGGATGTGATCCTGTTATCAATGACATCCAATGTCCATGGTCAGGAAACCGTAACCATCTATTGATCAACGAGCTAGTCAACTAGAGTCTCATTAGGGACATGTTGTGGTCTATGTATTCACACATGTATTATGATTTCCGGATAATACAATTATAGCATGAACACTAGACAATTATCATGAACAAGGAAATATAATAATAACCATTTTATTATTGCCTCTAGGGCATATTTCCAATAGAGGAAAGGGTGATGCAGCAGAGTAGCGTATGTATTTCCCTCAGTTTTTTGAGAACCAAGGTATCAATCCAGTAGGAGATCTTGCGCGAGTCCCTCGTACCTGCACACACAAATAAGAACCTCGTAGCCAACACGATAAAAGGGGTTGTCAATCCCTTCTCGGTCACTTCCGAGAGTGAGATCTGATAGATATGATAAGATAATATTTTTGGTATTTTTGGTACAGAGATTGAATGTAAATAATGCAAAGTAAAGTAAATAGTTTATTGAAGATTAATATGATGAGAATAGACCCGGGGGCCATAGGTTTCACTAGTGGCTTCTCTCATGATAGCAGAATTCTACGGTGGGTGAACAAATTACTGTCGAGCAATTGATAGAAAAGCGCATAGTTATGAGAATATCTAGGCATGATTATTGTATATAGGCATCACGTCCCTGACAAGTAGACCGAAACGATTCTGCATCTACTACTATTACTCCACACATCGACCGCTATTCAGCATGCATCTAGACTATTAAGTTCATAAGAACAGAGTAACGCCTTAAGCAAGATGACATGATGTAGAGGGATAGACTAAAGCAATATGATATAAACCCCATATTTTTATCCTCGATGGCAACAATACAATACGTGACTTGCTGCCCCTGCTATCACTAGGAAAGGACACCGCAAGATTGAACCCAAAGCCAAGCACTTCTCCCATTGCAAGAACTATAGTTCTAGTAGGCCAAACCAAACCAATAATTCAAAGAGACTTGCAAGGATATTCAAATCATACATAAAATATTTCAGAAAAGAATCCAATATTTTTCATAGATAATCTTGATCATAAACCCATGATTCATCAGATCTCAACAAACACACCGCAAAAAGATTACATTGAATAGATCTCCTCGAAGATCGAGGAGAACTTTGTATTGAGATCCAAAGAGAGAGAAGAAGCCATCTAGCTAATAACTATGGACCCGAAGGTCTGTGGTAAACTAGTCACAACTCATCAGAGAGGCTATGGTGTTGATGTAGAAGCCCGCCGTGATCGATGCCCCCTTCGGCGGAGCTCCGGAATAGGCCCCAAGATGGGATCTCACAGGTACAAAAGGTTACGACGGTGGCAACAATGATGTAGAGGGATAAACTCAAGAAATATGATATAAACCCCATCTTTTTATCCTCGATGGCAACAATACAATACGTGCCTTGCTGCCCCTGCTATCACTGGGAAAGGACACCGCAAGATTGAACCCAAAGCCAAGCACTTCTCCCATTGCAAGAACTATAGATCTCGTAGGCCAAACCAAAGCGATAATTCGAAGAGACTTGCAAGGATATTTAAATCATACAAAAAACATTTCAGAAAAGAATCCAGTATTGTTCATAGATAATCTTGATCATAAACCCACAATTCATCGGATCTCGACAAACACACCGCAAAAAGATTACATCGAATAGATCTCCTCGAAGATCGACGAGAACTTTGTATTGAGATCCAAAGAAAGAGAATAAGCTATCTAGGTAATAACTATGGACCCGAATGTCTGTGGTAAACTACTCAACTCATCGGAGAGGCTATGGTGTTGATGTAGAAGCCCTCCGTGATCAATGCCCCCTCCGGCGGAGCTTCGGAACAGGCCCCAAGATAGGTCTCATGGGTACAGAAGGTTACAGCGGTGGAATTAAGGTTTCGTTCGTCTCCCCGATGTTTTCAGGGCATGAGAGTATATACAGGCTGAAGAGGCACGTCGGGGGAGCCAGAGAGGGCCCACGAGGGTGGGGGGCGCGCCTAACCCCTGGGCGTGCCCCTTCCCTCGTGGCCTCCTCTCTTGCCTCCTGGCGTGTACTCCAAGTCTTCTGTGTTGATATCGTTCCAAAAATAACTCTTCCGAAGGTTTTATTCCGTTTGGACTCCGTTTGGTATTCCTTTTCTACGAAACTCTGAAATAGGCAAAAAAAAAACAGCAATTTGCACTAGGCATTGTGTTAGTAGGTTAGTCCCAAAAATAATATGAAAGTGTATAATAAAGCCCATTAAACATCCAAAACAAAATATATAATAGCATGGAACAATAAAAAATTATAGATACATTGGAGACGTATCAAGCATCCCCAAGCTTAATTCCTTCTCGTCCTCGAGTAGGTAAATGATAAAAACAGAATTTTTGATGTGGAATGCTAACCAACATAATTCTCGATGTAATTTTCTTTATTGTGGCTTGAATGTTCAGATCCGAAAGATTCAAGACAAAAGTTTATATTGACATAAGAGTAATAATACTTCAAGCATACTAGTAAAGCAATCATGTCTTCTCAAAATAACATGGCCAGAGAAAGTCATCCCTACAAAATCATATAGTCTGACTATGCTCTATCTTTATCACACAAAATATTTAAATCATGCACAACCCCGGTTTCAGCCAAGCAATTGTTTCACACTTCAATTTTTTTCAAACCTTTCAACTTTCACGCAATACATGAGCGTGAGCCATAGATATAGCACTATGTGGAATAGAGTGGTGGTTGTGGAGAAGACAAAAAGAGGAAGATAGTCTCACATCAACTAGGTGTATCAATGGGCTATGGAGATGCCCATCAATAGATATCAATGTGAGTGAGTAGGGATTGCCATGCATCGGACGCACTAGAGCTATAAGTGTATGAAAGCTCAACAAAAGAAACTAAGTGGGTGTGCATCCAACTTGCTTGCTCACGAAGACCTAGGGCATTCTGAGGAAGCCCATCATTGGAATATACAAGCAAAGTTCTATAATGAAAATTCCCACTAGTATATGAAAGTGATAAAACAAGAGACTCTCTATCATGAAGATCATGGTGCTATTCTGAAGCACAAGTGTGGAAAAAGGATAGTAACATTGTCCCTTCTCTCTTTTTCTCTCATTTTTTTTCCTTTTTTGGGCCTTTTCTTTTTTTATCTTTTTTTATGGCCTCTTTTTTTTCTTTTCTTTCGTCTGGAGTCTCATCCCAACTTGTGGGGGAATCATAGTCTCCATCATCCTTTCCTCACTGGGACAATGCTATAGTAATGAAGATCATCACACTTTTATTTACTTACAACTCGAAGCTAGAACAAAATATGACTCTATGTTAATGGTAATGTTGAAGCATGTCATATGAACGGAACGGTGGAAAGTTGCATGGCAATATATCTCGGAATGGCTATGGAAATTCCATGATAGGAAGGTATGGTGGCTGTTTTGAGGAAGGTATATGGTAGGTGTATGGTACCGGCGAAAGTTGCGCGGTACAAGAGAGGCTAGCAATGGTGGAAGGGTGAGAGTGCATATAATCCATGGACTCAACATTAGTCATAAAGAACTCATACACTTATTGCAAAAATCTACAAGTTATAAAAACAAAGTATTCAACGCATGCTCCTAGGGGAAGGGTTGGTAGGAGTTAACCATCATGCGATCCCGACCTCCACACAAAGGATGACACTCAATAAATAAATCATGCTCCAACTTCATCACATCATGGTTCACCATACGTGGATGCTACGAGAATCGCAAACTTTAACACAAGTGTTTCTCAAATTCACAATTACTCCACTAGCATGACTCTAATATCACCATCCTCATATCTCAAAATAATCATCAAGTATCAAACTTCTCATAATATTCAATGCACCTTTATATGAAAGTTTTTACTATTTCTATCTTGGATGCCTATCATATTAGGACTAGTTTTATAACCAAAGCACATTACCATGGTGTTCTAAGAGACTCTAAAAAAGATATAAGTGAAGCATGAGAGATCAATAATTTCTACAAAATAAAACAACCACCGTGCTCTAAAAGATATAAGTGAAGCACTAGAGCAAAACTATCTAGCTCAAAAGATATAAGTGAAGCACATAGAGTATTTTAATAAATTCCAAATCATGTGTATCTCTCTCAAAAGGTGTGTCCAGCAAGGATGATTGTGGTAAATTAAAAAGAAAATACTCAAATTATACATGACGCTCCAAGCAAAACACATATCATGTGGTGAATAAAAATATAGTCTCAGGTAAAGTTACCGATAGATCAAGACGAAAGAGGGGATGCCTTCCCGGGGCATCCCCAAGCTTAGGCTTTTGGTTGTCCTTGAATTTTACCTTGGGGTGCCTTGGGCATCCCCTAGCTTAGGCTCTTTGCACTCTTTGTTCCATAGTCCATCAAATCCTTACCCAAAACTTGAAAACTTCACAACACAAAACTTAGCCAAAAATCTCGTGAGGTCCGTTAGTATAAGAAAACAAACCACTACTCAAAGGTACTGTAATGAACTCATTCTTTGTTTATATTGGTATTAAACCTACTGTATTCCAACTTCTCTATGATTCATATCCCCCGATACTACTCATAGATTCATCAAAATAAGCAAACAACACACGTAAAAAAGAATTTGTCAAAAACAGAACAATTTGTAGCAATCTGTAACTTTTGAATACTTCTGTAACTCTAAAAAATTTGAAATAAATTGGTGGACGTGAGGAATTTGTCTATTAATCATCTTCAAAAAGAATCAACTAAAAATAACTCCCCAGTAAAAAATGATAGCTAATATCATGAGCGCTAAAGTTTCTGTTTTTACAGCATGATCGCATAAACTTCACACAAGTCTTCCCAAAGGTTCTACTTGACACAAACACTAATTAAAACACAAGCAAAAAAAGAAGCAAAAAAAGAAAGAGAATAGATGCAATATTTATTCCTAAACAGAAGCAAAAAAAGAAAGAAAATAAAATTCGGCTGCCTCCCAACAAGCGCTATCGTTTAACGCCCCTAGCTAGGTACAATACAAGAATAGATCTACGTATTGCCATCTTTGGTAGGTAATCCATAAGTGGCTCTCATAATAGTTTCATAATGTGATTTGATTTTATTTCTAGGAAAGTGTTACATGCCTTTCCTTAACTGAAATTGGAATCTAATATTTCCTTCCTTCATATCAATAATTGCACCAATCGTTCTAAGGAAAGGTCTACCAAGAATAATAGGACATGTAGGATTGCAATCTATATCAAGAACGATGAAATCTACGGGCACATAATTCCTATTTGTAACAATAAGAACATCATTAATCCTTCCCATATGTTTCTTAATGGTAGAATATGCAAGATGAAAATTTAAAGAACAAGCATCAAGTTCATGGAAACCTAACATATCACACAAAGCTTTTGGAATTGCGGAAACACTTGCACCCAAATCACACAAAGCAAAGTATTCATGATCTTTAATATTAATTTTAATAGTAGGTTCCCACTCATCATAAAGCTTTCTAGGGATAGAAACTTCTAATTAAAAAATTTCTTCATAAGATTGCATTAAATCATCAACTATGTGTTTGGTAAAAGCTTTATTTTGACTATAAGCATGCGGAGAATTTAGCACGGATTGCAACAAGGAAACACAATCTATTAAAGAGCAATTATCATAATTAAATCCCTTGAAATCCAAGATAGTGGGTTCATTGCTATGTAAAGTTTTGACCTCTTCAATCCCACTTTTAACAATTTCAGCATCAAGATCTAAAAACTCAGAATCATTGGACGCCTTTTAACTAAAGTAGACTCATCTTCAGTCCCATCTTTATCAAGATTCGGTCCCATCAATCACATTTAGATCTTCATCTTTATTTTCTAAATCTTCCGGTTTAGCTTGGGCTATTACGTTCTCAAGATGAGAAAACTGAGATTTCGAATCATAAAATTCTTTAGACATATCATCAAGCTCTTTATTCATGTATTCCATAAAACTTTTCTGTTCTTTAAGCTCGTTTCTGAAGAAATCATTATGCTCAAATTGCACGGACAAAAAGCTTCTAACATTGTTTTCAATCTCTTCCAACCTCTTAAGGTGAGGATCAACACTAATAGGGCGAGCCATTGTTACAAACAAGCAATCCAACACACAAGCAAACAAGAGGCAAGCGAACGGTAAAACACACGAAAAAAGAAGGGCGAATAAAACGACAAGGGTGAAGTAGGGGAGAGGAAAACGAGAGGAAAATAATGTAATGCGAGGATAAGGGTTTGTGATAGGTACTTGGTATATGACTTATGCACAGATATCCCCGTTAACGACGCCAGAAATTCTTCTTGCTACTTCTCGAGCTTGCGTTGTATTCCCTCGAAGAGGAAAGGGTGATGCAGTAGAGTAGCGTAAGTATTTCCCTCAGTTTTTGAGAACCAAGGTATCAATCCAGTTGGAGATCACGCGCGAGTCCCTCGTACCTGCACAAACAAATAAGAACTTCGCAACCAACGCGATAAAAGGTGTTGTCAATCCCTTCCCGGTCACTTCCGAGAGTGAGATCTAATAGATATGATAAGATAATATTTTTGGTATTTTTCATATAGAGATTGAAAGTAAACAATGCAAAGTAAAGTAAATAGTTGATGGAGGATTAATATGATAAGAATAGACCAGGGGCCATAGGTTTCACTAGTGGCTTCTCTCATGATAGCATAATTCTATGGTGGGTGAACAAATTACTGTCGAGCAATTGATAGAAAAGCGCATAGTTATGAGAATATCTAGGCATGGTCATTGTATATAGGCATCACGTCACTGACAAGTATACCGAAACGATTCTGCATCTACTACTATTACTCCACAGATCAACCCCTATCCAGCATGCATATAGAGTATTAAGTTCATAAGAACAGAGTAACGCCTTAAGCAAGATGACATGATGTAGAGGGATAGACTCAAGCAATATGATATAAACCCCATCTTTTTATCCTCGATGGCAACAATACAATATGTGCCTTGCTGCCCCTGCCATCACTAGGAAAGGACACCGCAAGATTGAACCCAAAGCCAAGCAGTTCTCCCATTGCAAGAACTATAGTTCTAGTAGGCCAAACCAAACCGATAATTCAAAGAGACTTGCAAGGATATTCAAATCATACATAAAAGATTTCAGAAAAGAATCCAATATTTTTCATAGATAATCTTGATCATAAACCCATGATTCATCAGATCTCAACAAACACACCGCAAAAAGATTACATTGAATAGATCTCCTCGAAGATCGAGGAGAACTTTGTATTGAGATCCAAAGAGAGAGAAGAAGCCATCTAGCTAATAACTATGGCCCCGAAGGTCTGTGGTAAACTAGTCACAACTCATCCGAGAGGCTATGGTGTTGATGTAGAAGCCCGCCGTGATCGATGCCCCCTTCGGCGGAGCTCCGGAACAGGCCCCAAGATGGGATCTCACGGGTACAAAAGGTTACGACGGTGGAATTAGGGTTTCGTCCGTCTCCCCGATGTTTTCAGGGTATGAGAGTATATATAGGATGAAGAGGCACGTCAGGGGAGCCAGAGGGTCTCTCTTGCCTCTTGGCGTGTACTCCAAGTCTTCTGTGTTGATATCATTCCAAAAATAACTCTCCCGAAGGTTTCATTCCGTTTGGACTCCGTTTGATATTCCTTTTCTGCTAAACACTGAAATAGGCAAAAAATAGCAACTTTCACTGGGCCTTGGGTTAGTAGGTTAGTCCCAAAAATAATATAAAAGTGTATAATAAAGCCCATTAAATATCCAAAACAGAATATATAATAGCATGGAACAATAAAAAATATATATACGTTGGAGACGTATCACTGCTCCACCTAGCCATTAGGCCAAAAGTTGGGCCACTGCTGCCCTGTAACGAATCATGACATACATTTTGCGTTTAGTTACTCTACCTCTCGTGTTCGCGCGGAACTAATATTTCTAGCTGGATTCTAAATGCACGTTTATCCCTCTGAGCTCTGTATGTTTGCGTTCGTATGATTGATCCCTAAGTATGCTCGGGATGCCTGCCGGTATCATATTGCCGCGATAGTCGCAAGGGTCCAGCCCTTATTAGTCATCTTGGCGTGGATGCGTCCCGACAGGTTTTTCTCAGGTAGTTCTCGATGCAGCCTCTCATCCTGTGAGCATGGATCTGGACATGACGATGGTGCGATCAAAGAAACTAGCCTAGGTTCCGTCACACGAGGGTTGTCACGATACGAATTCTCACTAGAGTTAAGGATAAAAAACTGCAAAATTCTGAAAAGTATTAGTAGGACGAGGTATCACAAACTTAGCTTTCATTTTGAGCTTCTCTCCATCCTCTACCGGGTTGCGCACGTTAGATGTGCCCGCGTGGCCCAGAAGAGCAATCAGGTGGTTCTTCGTTCCTAGCAGGGACCGATATGATTTTCTAATGCTTGGCGGGCACCGGGGCGTTGTGTCGGGCTTCTCTGGTCCCCCTCCCGCTTTTCTCCCTTCCTTTTGAATCAACCTGGCGGCTGCCGTTGCAAGGACTATGCCAGTGCAGGCAGCCTCGCTGAAGTATACTTTGCCGGGGCATCTATCAACGGATTCATACCAGCGCTCCGCTCAGGATTACCCACCGTACGAGAAATACTTTGTCCGAGCGTCGCGCTGTAATCGTCGACGTCGACGATGCCAGGGCTAAAGCAACTCGACTGCTGATGAAGGGAAGGGACGGGGATGAGGAAGCTCGCGCTCGCACGCCTTGTGCCCTTTCTCCGAACGGCGTTCGAATGACAGTTACGCCGTACGGGCCGCCGGGGCGGATCCATCGCCACCAGCGGCGATCTTTGCCGCGGCCGTGGCCGTGGCAAGGCGCGGAAACCAATAACGGGGCGCGGGGACAGCCCCGCATTCCTCCAGTGTCTTCGCGGGCGCTATCGTTGATGGCGCCATTGAAGATGAGAACGGCGGTGAAGATGATGCATTGCGCACACCTTCAGGTTCGCGCAGGCGATCCCCCTACCTAGCACGCCAAAGATGTCGCGGGATATCCGCGGCCACCTATGGGACTAGGAGGCCCCTCGCTGGTTCAGCGGGTGGATGTCGCATTGCACAAAGAGCAGACCAGCGCACGGCAGAGAGCACACAAGAAATTTACCCAGGTTCGGGCTGCCGCGAGGCGTAAAACCCTACTCCTCCTTTTGTGAATTGATGGTGGAATGGAGGTGGTGGTGCATAGTACACTTGCCTGGCAGGGGTTGCCTTAGGGCAGCAGCTACTACGCGCGTATGGGGGCATGGGTTCGTCCACTTTTCAACCCTCTCTACAATTGCCATGGGCCTCCTTTTATAGATCAAGGGGTTACCATGGTGGCAAAGTAGTCATTATGCACTGATATGATAGCAAACAGTGCTATCATACCTAACTTTGCGGGCTGGTGGGGTGCATTAAATGCGCCGCTTAGTGTCACATCACTAGTTGCCCGACAAGGCTTGCCGGGCTATCTCGCCAGCTCCGCGCATGTTCTCTTGAAACATCGCAGGACTGGTGTCATCTGTGGGTTTCTCTTGTGGGAAATGGCTGCCATGTGGCAAATGGCTGCCACTTAATCACCTTGCGGCTTGACACCGCATTGATCGACGATGTGGGTCATGCTTGAGCGGTCGGTGAGGCGGTTTAGCCTCCGTGCGTCCGGCAGGACCTGCCGGGATGCGTTGATTGTCTTCTTCTAGGGATGGCCTTTCCCCTTGCCGGGCTCGCCTCCCCGGTAAGGGAGGCCCTACTCTTGGTGATGCCATGCTTCTCTAGCTTGGCCTTGGTTTCTCTGATCTACTTGTTGGTCCCTTGAACCTCTTGGTCTCTTGTACATCTTGGTTCGGCCTTGACTCTCCGTGCACGAGTCAAGGGAAAACACATACCCCTGTATATTTTCCCCGACAATAAACATCACATGCAATCAAAATATGTGACATGATATGGCCATCATCATCTTGTACTTTTGATCTCCATCTCCAAAGCATCGGCAAGATCTCCATTGTCACTGGCTTCACACCTTGATCTCCATTGTAGCATCGTGGTTGTCTCACGAACTCTAGCTTCTACGACTATTGCTAACTCATAGCAATAAAGTAAATCAATTACATGGCGCTTGCATATCATACAATAAAGAGACAACCATAAGGCTCTTGCCGGTTGCCGATAATTTACAAAACATGATCATCTCATACAATAACGTATAACTCATCATGTCTTGACCATATCACTTCACAACATGCCCTGCAAAAACAAGTTAGACGTCCTCTACTTTGTTGTTGCATGTTTTACGTGGCTGCTACGGGCTTCTAGCAAGTACCGTTCTTACCTATGGCACGAAAACCACAATGGTGATTTATCAAGTTTACTATTTTAACCTTCAACACGGACCGGCTGCAGTCAAATTCGATTCAACTAAAGTAGGAGAAACAGACACCCACCAGCCACCTTTATGCAAACAAGTTGCACGTAACGGTGGAACCGGTTTCATGTATGTGGACATGTAATGTTGGTCCGTGCCACTTCATCTTACAATACCGCCAAATCAAAATAAGATGTTGGTGGTAAGCAGTATGAACATCACTGCCCACAACTCCTTTGTGTTCTACTCATGCATATCATCTATGCATAGACCTGGCTCATGATGCCACTGTTGGTAAATGTAGCATGCAATTTCAAAATTTTCCTACGTTCACGCAAGATCTATCTAGGAGATGCATAGAAACGAGAGTGGAGAGTATATCTACGTACCCTCGTAGACCGAAAGCTGAAGCGTTTATTAACGCGGTTGATGTAGTCAAACTTCTTCACGATCCAACCGATCAAGCACCTATCGTATGACACCTCCGCATTCAGCACACGTTCAGCTCGATGGCGTCCTTGCCTGCTTGATCCAGCAAGACGGATAAAGTAGTAGATGAGTTCCGGCAGCACGACGGTGTGGTGACGGTGGTTGATGAAGAACAATCTCCGTCGGGCTTCGCCAAGCACTGCAGAAACTTGACGGAGGATAAACTAGAGGGTCGGGGTTGCCGGCACACGGCTTGGTCAATCTTGATGTGTCTTGGGTGCTAGCCCTGCCCCTCTATTTATATGTTGAGCCATGGGGTCGAAACTTGGAGCAAAAGCCTCCTCAAAGTCGGTTTTGCCCGAAAGGCAAGAGTCCTACTCGGACTCCAGGGCTAGACGCTAGGGTTCCCGGCGTCTACCCCCTAGATGCCAGGGTTCCTGGCGTCTAGCCTCTAGTCTCCGCAAAACTCCCCTTTTCACTTTCCAAAAGCCTCGTGGGCTTTCCCCTTTGGCACAAATAAAGTGTTCTCATACCCAAACACTTCGGGAAACATCATAAACCCCTTCTGGTGAATTCTGAAACCTTTCCAGAGATCAAACACTATTATCTGTATATAAATCTTTACCTCTGGATCATCCCGGAGCTCCTCATCATGTCCATGATCTCATCCGGAACTGTGAACAATATTCGGTCACCAACATACATAACTCATATAATACTATATCGCCAGCGAACGTTAAGCGTGCGAGTCCTATGGGTTCAAGAACTAAGTAGACATGACCGAGACACCTCTCGGGTCAATAACCAATAGTGGAACCTGGATGCCCTTATTGGCTCCTACATATTCTACCAAGATCTTTATCGGTCAAACTGTTATGAAAACATACACAATTCCTTTTGTCCGTCGGTATGTTACTTACCCGAGATTCAACCGTCGGTATCTCCATATCTAGTTCAATCTCGTTACTAGAAAGTCTCTTTACTCGTTCCGTAATACAACATCCCGTGACTAACATATTAGTCATTTGCTTGCAAGGCTTATTATGATATGTATTACTGAGAGGGCCCAAAGATACCTCTCCGATACTCGGAGCAACAAATCCTAATCTCGATTCACGCCAACCCAACAAGACACCTTCGAAGATACCTGTAGAGCATCTTTATAATCACCCAGTTACGTTGTGACGTTTAATAACACCAAGGCACTCCTCCAGTATCCGGGAGTTCCATGATCACTTTAACGCCCAAGATGGAGCTATGGCTCTTACATGTCGAGGCATGACTTAGAGTCATAACCGCATTCCGCAATGGTCTCAAGCATGGTATCCTTACACAACCCATGTAATGAACAGGATGAAAGAGAGTCTAATAGTTGGCTTACACTCGCCACGTCACACAATTAATACAATAAACATACATTCATCCAGAGAACACATAGTCCGACTATGGACGAAATCAAACAAAGAAAAAGATACCACACAGGCTAATCCCAATCGGCCGTAGTAGGAACTACTACTGATCGTCGGGGTACGTCACATACATACGCCCATGATCTTCATCGAAATCCCACTAAAGTTCCTGCCCATTTCCTACGTCAAACTCTGAGGTACCTGCATCTGGTTTGTGTAGTAAACTGTGAGTCACGAAGACTCAACAATCTTTTTTCCGGGTATCAAAACTATCAAGACTTTTAGGTGTGGAGAGGTTATAAACTGGTTGCAGCATCATTAAGCTTTGTATGAGGCTAGCTTACGAAGTCAGAGCGAGATGAGAATATATGCCAACGATCACAACTAGTAGTGATCAAGAAGTGATCATGTCTACCTACGTTCATACATAACCCCACCATGTTCACTTTCCGAACCCCTTCGAAAAGAGACCATCATGGTTACTCACACAGGTAGTGTATTATTATTGAGTTATGGTGTCAAGTTATCTACAAGCAGATATTAACAAATTCCTATATGCCACATAACCACGGGAACGTCTTTCGAAAGATCATAACCCTGCAGGGGTGCCCAACTTAGCCCATCAGAAGCTCTCACGATCAGCGGAGTAACAACTCCATGTTTGGAAGACCCGATTATTCTCAGAATCTCGTGCACAAGATATTTCGACAAAGGTAAAACTAATCCAGGAAGATGTAATGCCCAGGATGGGACTATATCTCCTACATGTCGAGGCACGACTTAAAGATATAAGCCCATTCTGGAATGATCGCAAGTTTGGTATCTTTGCACATCTCATGTAAAAAGGGGATGAAAGAGAAAAGATAGTTGGCTTACACTCGCCACGTCACACAAATTCATTACATGTTCAAACATCATACAATAAACTGTTGGGGAACGTAGTATTTTAAAATTTTCCTACGATCACGCAAGATCGATCTACTAGATGCATAGCAACGAGAGGGGAGAGTGTGTCTACGTACCCTCGTAGGCCGGGAGCGAACGCGTCAAGTGACGCGGTTGATGTTGTCGAACTTCTTCGCGATCCAACCGATCAAGCACCGAACATACGGCTCCTCCGCGTTCAGCACACGTTCAGCTTGATGACGTCCCACGAGCTCTTGATCTCGTTGAGCTTCACGGAAGAGTTTCGTCAGCACGACGGCGTGGTGACGGATATGATGTATTCACCGGCGCAGGGCTTCGCCTAAGCTCCGCGACGGTATGACCGAGGTGTGTTTCTGTGGAGGGGGGCACCGCACACGGCTGGAACAATTCAACTTGTGTGTCTTTGGGTGCCCCCCTGCCCCCGTATATAAAGGAGCAAGGGGGGAGGCCGGCCGGCCCTTGTTTGGTGCGGCTAGAGGAGCAATCCTACTAGGAATAGGATTGCAATCCTATTCCTAGTAGGAATCACCAAAGAAGGAAGAGAGGGAAAGGAAAAGAGGGAGAGGTGGCGCCCCC